>OY720680.1:87330157-88066052 GCA_963170755.1 Amphimallon solstitiale
AAAAGCGTTCTCAAAAAATTTTTCGCTTCTTTCAGATATTCATTCTCAGAAAAACAATGTCCCCTCAACTGCGTTTTCAATTTAGGAAAAAGATAATAGTTATTCGGTGTCCAATATGGGCTGTAGGATAGATGTCCCATCTCTATAAAGCAACACCTCTTTTGATCGCAGTTGTGGGCCTTTTTTGCTGGCAATCTTTTTTTTATTTTTGTGTATTCAATATGAAAGAAATCTTATTATCCTTCAATGTACATACCACCGTCATTATCAGCTTCCCTGATGCGATCTTGTTTTTTTGATTTGGCAAAAAGCAATCCAAGGGGGTCCTTGTATAATTTTTTGTTTTGTCAGTGGATCCTTTTGATACACATACAATTCCTTATCGTCAGCCAACACCACCAACTTTTCATAAACGGCGTATAGTCGATTCAGTTTTTATGAGGCAGTAAGCAATTTCAGAATCTAACGTTCATTCCTAAATCATTCTACAAAATTTCAAACTCTTATTCCTCGATCTTCTTAAACCAAACTCTCAAGTTTTTGATGTTTCGGATGGTACTTGTTTCAACAGGCCTTCTGAATCTTCAATTAAATGATCAGAATTGTTTAGAACAAAATTTTATTGAAAAATATAACTACGCATCTTCTTCTTTCGCTTTAATCATCTTCTAGTGAATATTTTTAGATCCATCTCTACCCCTTGTCCAGAATTTGATTAGTGAAAGAAAGACTATTCCATATATGTATTTATCTACACAAATGAGTTATTTCTAGTAGGTATTCAAATTCTAGACTCCAAAAACCTGAACGTTTCTCTTAAGTATTTATTTTACTTTGTAAACGTTTTGAACTCCTTTGATTATGTTCTTTCAGTTATAGCCATAAAAAATGCAATGTGAATTGAGTGGTAATTCGAATATATCATTGGTAATAGTATGTAAAGTAAGTTTCCGCCTTGTGGTATTCAATTTTTGGCAAAACTTTCGTCACTTTCGACATTGTTGATTTTTGTTCTTTGTGGACGATTCATTAGGATAGTTTCTCTTATTTTTTGCTGTGTATTTTGTATGCCTATGTTCTGCAGTTTTTCGATAAGTTTGATTTTGGATGTTGTATCAAAGACTTACTCTTAAAAAATTACAGACTTCAAAGCAAATTGATATTTCTATTATCTCGATTTACTGTTAAATTTGGGTTTTACATTTATTTGATTTTCTAACACTTTCTATGTATTTTTGTGAACTGAGAATGAATAAATTAAGACGTAAACCGGAAGAACATGACAAAGATCCTTCTGGGCAGAATGCTGTCCTCCAACAACGTTTTGGGGATGTTAATATAAGCAGGAAACGATCCAAAAAGTATTTGTAGTTTTAGATAGGTACATAGCTATAAGTTTGCTGCCAAAAATAGTTGGGTATTCTAGGAAGTTCTACTAAAGTATAGAATATTTTTGGAAAATCCTAGAATTGTAAAGAAAAAATTAAAACAAATAGGACAATAAAATACGGTTAGAAGAAAACACTATAGCGAGAACAACAATTTCTAAAAACTCTTCAGAAAATTTGATTCCGGATGGGCTGAAAATTCTAATATATGCATAGAACAAATAAAATAGAAAATTATGTAAAAAGCTTAGAATAAATAGAACATAGAATTCTAGAGAATGTGAGAGCTTTAAAGCCAAAAGTACGCTAAAATGCTAACTCTATAGAACAAGTAGAAGAAAGAGTAGAATTTCCACAGCTTTGAAAAAAAAACTATATGAAACTTCAAACGCATAGAAGACATGGAACAGAATATTTCTGAATTTTGAAGAGTCAATTAAAGCAAATAATAAAAAATCATATACTTTTGGAAAAAAGTCTAGAAGAATATACTAGTAAATTTTACTAAATATTGGAACAGCATATTTTTGAAAAAATGTAAAATATTTTTGAAAAATTAAAAAATTATGAAATCAATAAAGTGAACATTCGAAAAAACTCTAGAAAATGCAACAGCAATTTCTGAACTATTCTACTAAAATTATATTAGTAAATTCTATGGAGTAGAAATTTTATGGAGTAGAAAGTTTTAAGAATTTGAAACAAATGGATTAGAAAATTCCAATAAATTCTATAGCTTTGGAGGAAGAATTGGTTCAAAATTCTATCGCTATAAAATAGATGGAACGGATGAAGGGAGATGTCTTGAAGTTTCGATGTCAAATTATATGGATAGAGGTCTACAATAATACAGGAATAAAAGTACAATTGTATTTCTCAACAATAATGCACAAATCACAAAGCAAGAGTAAAGATTCCAACCTTTAAAGGGAAAACATCGTGGTTGACGTACCTGGAACAAATTCAAGCCTGTGCACAAACGATACTGATGGACATTCTTTGAAAGAAAATATACTGTCCTAATCGTGGCATAAATAGGAGGTGTTAGTTATGTTTTGTAAACACTACTGCCAAAAGCAAAAAAAATATTATTTGCAATTTATTAAACTCTTGGAAATTATATATGGGCATGCAATTGAGAGCAGGTATACCAATGCAATTAAGGAATTGTCTATAAAAAAAAGCGAAATTATAAGTAAATCTAAATAGGTATAATCTATTTCAGAATATAGTGCGAAGGCAAGCTCCCACAGGTTGCTTGAACACGGCAGGTGGTATGCAATGAAAGTAATCAATATCAGAAACACGCTACAGGCCCGAATTGTCAATATTTGATTAGAAACAATAAAAGTGTACCGTCTAATATTTATACGAAATGTCACCTACGCTATGTGAAATGCAAGAATATAATTTGCTCGATAATTTATTATTTATTGAATTAAATACTAAAATTATAAATTAATATTAATTACTTTATTTTCTTAATACCCTTAAGCCGGCACAGATAGCTTCTAGGTTCTTAAACTTTGTATTTGCCATCACCCGATTATGGAGGGATTAGCACAATAGATCCTTAATGGTTTTATTTATAATGTCGCACTATATTTTGAAACAGACTATACAATAGTTTTTAATTTGTGTATACTAAAACTCATCTTCTCCATGGGTTTAAGTCCACAATAGGACAAAAGTTATAAAACAAATGAGAAAGCTTGGATGCTGTATCTATCATATAGACACATAAATTACAAAAAAGAAACAAAAGCAAGGTACAGAGACATCATAAAAAATATGTTCTTTAATAACTTTAGAAACTGGGACAACAAATTCTGAACATTTCTACTAAAACTACATATAATAGAAAATTCGATAGGACAGAAAATTCTATACAATTCTGTTAAAAGTTTTGATCAAATGGAATAGTAAATTACAGTTAATTGCTTTGAAGAATTGTTTGAAAATATTAGGTTGCTGTGGAATAAATAACACAGAAAATTCGATAACTTGAAGGGCGAAAAATTCTAAACTCTTGAAAGAGAAATCTCGAAAGTTAGGAGTTTAATTAATTGACAAAAATTTTGGATAAATAGGGATGATACAATTGCATTTAAGAACAATAACTAAATTATACTTACCGCAACAGATCTAGTGACACAAGTCATCATGCTGCCAGCCATTGATAGAAAAACATCTTGGTTGACTTATCTGACACAATTTCAAGGCACTGAAAAGCAGACGCATGGACATATTATGAAAAAGATAGCTTCCTAATCGCAGCCTAAAAAGGAGATACCAATTATGTTTTTTAAGCATGATTACCAGAATAATATACGCGACTTAATGAACATGGTATACGCGTAAAGTGCGGGTTCCAAGCGCGAGTTAGGAATCGTCTACAAAAGAAAGACGAAATTAAATGTAAATATACTGTATGACAAAAGAAAACGAATCACCACACAAACGTTATTATTTTTTAATTAAATTTTGTACAGACGTTTATGGTGTTGAAAGCAATAAATGATATAAAGAACAGATAAAAAAGAGTAACATTTATGACGTTTTTTGCCGATCTTCAACGAAAAAATTCGATTTTGTTATGCTTGTTATTAATCGGTTTAAATGTGTTTTCTCATTTGTTACTATCTATACCTTTCATTTAGTGTATTGAAATGCCAAGAGTTTGACGACAATCGAATTATCGCCAGCTAAGCGATTTTGAAAGGGGTCGCATCATTGGACTACATGAGGCATAGGTATTGCATTTCGTGAAATCGCCAGGCGGTTGCAAAGAAATGTTGCAACAGTTATTCGTTGTTGGAGAGATTGGTCTGAAGAAGGAAGGCAACATCGTAGAAGAGGTTCTGAACGACCTAGAGGAACCACAGAACGAGAAGATAGGAGGCTAAGATTGCTTGCCGTTAGAGATCGGTGTAGTACCTCAACATATATAGGAAATTTTCGGCAAAGATAAACCATAGAACAACAATGTGTACAATATATCTACGTATTCGTTCGTTTGGATTGATTTCCAATCGTTCAAGATTAATACTGCCTCTCACTAATCAACATCGTACCCTTAGATTAGAATGGTGTAATGTACGCGCACATTGGGATGAAGAGTGGAACAGTATCGTCTTTTCTGACAAATCTCGCTTTTGTTTGTGGGCCCATGATGGTCGTAGACGAGTAGGCGTCGAAGAGGTGAAAGAGTGTTTTTGAATTTTGCTGTAGAACGCGAGACAGCTCTTACTAGAGGATTGATGGTATGGGCTGGAATTAGCATAGGAAGTAGGACAACTTTAGTATTTCTTCGAAGCCACTTAAATGCTCAAATGTACATTAACGAAGTTCTGGAACCAATTGCTTTACCATATATCCGAGGGCTAAATAATGCCACATTTCAGCAAGACAATGCCCGTCCTCATGTAGCAGCAATTACGTCACGATTCCTACAAGACGCCAACATCAATATTCTTCATTGGCTTGGTATGTTACCTAACCCTCCTTTGAACATACAACAGCTACATGATGCCCTACAATTTTCTTGGAATGAGCTTCCACAGGAATCCATGGATCAACTAATTCGAAGCATGCCTAGGCGAATAGCAGAGTGTATTCGGTTGTGGAGCATCAACTCATTATTGAATTTTTATTATAACAAGTGCGATTTCTTCAATGAAACTTTAATCATTTGTTACTCTCAACACCTTAAATACCTGTACAAAATTTGGCTAAAAAATAAAAACGTTTAGTAAACCACTCCCTCGCCGTGGATTCGATGCGTACAGTAGAATAAAACTTTATAAAACAAATGAAAAATTTAGACGCTCCAATAGCTCCAGAGAAGCATAAATTACAAAAAAGAAAAAGATAAAAGTAAAACTTCACAAAAGATATGTTATTTAATTATTTTCTTTCATGTGTAATAATTAGTTGAAATACATTGTTAATTAAGTCTATTAAAACACAAAAAAGAGAGGAACAATAGCATTAGTTCAGCAGTGAATAAAGCAGCACGTAATTCAAAAGCCGCCGCCCAAAGTACAATATAATTTCTGTTGACAGTTTATCTGTTGAATCAGGAAAACCATTTTTTTAATCGGCCACGAGCGAAGAGTTGTATGAATTTATTTAAATAAAAATGGCACCATTCGTTTGCCGAATAGAAAATAGGCCCCAAGTTTACAAGCCAGAAAAAAGTGAAATACTACTTCGTATTTAAGAAACGGGGTCGATTGATATCTGTACCCGAAAACCCTGAGAAGGTCTCGTTTAAAAAATATATATCGAAAATGCTCCATTAAATTTATTTTCGTGTTTTCTTTCTTGTTGTGGTCGCGACTAAGCACACATACTTTCTTTTATAGCTCATTATTATTAGTACTTAACGTGAGATTCAGTTTTGTTCCGACACGTGAAAAAGTGGGGTACACGTAATAAATCTTTTATGAAATATTTGACACGAAATTGACTTAGCGAATGGTATATATTTATGCACGTATATATGGCCGTACGAATACAAACGTTTTGCATGTAAAAGTAATACGTCAAATTAAGAACTGTGTCACATTATAAGTTACATGTTATACACTCCCGTATTTATGCAAAAAATTCGCATTTTAATTAATAACATACGGCAATAAATTACAATTAGCTGTGTTTGTTATTAATATGATGGATTGGGAACGCAGTAAACAGTAGGTATATATATACAGTAGGTGAAGAAAATCACTTTTTCATCGTGAAAATGTACTCTATCCTAGTTAAAAATAATCTTAACGAAAAGTGAGCAATATTGCAGAAGAAATCTATTATGGAACTTGCTTTCTCTAAGCTTGTTTTGTTCAACCAAAATGGTTACTACGACTAGAGTATTGGAATTTATATTTTTGAGAAAATGTCATATAAAACGAGAATTTTGAAGAGTAGTATGTACCAAAACCAACGAAACTGGAAAATAAATATTATTAAATATCCATATAGGCTAGGGAGTCGGGCCTGAAACCTGAAATAAAAAAAAGTTCCTAACCATAGAAACATTATGAATACCAAATATGCATTTCTCAGTTGCCAGGCTCAATAGAAATGCTAACAACAACTTTTAATCGTTGCGTGTTTAGCATATATATCAACGGCTCTGTTTGCACTATTTGGACGTTGTTGAGTTATTATGCCAAAGACGCAATGTTCTGGACTCGCCACCCACGGGTTGTAAGGCCGTATAGGCTATATTGGTTATTTAATCGGCGACAGTTAATGAAAATTAAAAGCACAACTACACAAATTTTGTATATTTAGGCAAGACAGCACATAATTCAAAGTGGTACAGGTAAATGTAAAAGTTAAAATTTCTAATTTTTAATGTAAACTTAAATTGCACTAAAGAAATTACAGAAGATTTACGCATAAAAAACCATGTTGTTAAGTAGTTTTTACAGACTATGCGGAGCCCTTGTTAACTGTTGAAAGACTATTCAGGAACTAATTTTAAATTTTAATCCCCTTGAAAGGACAGCTCACGTAATATTTATTTTGAAGTTTTTAAGTAAAATACTGCAAACTGAAAAAAACAATTTCTTACTACCCTATGCCATATACAGGCTATAGTTAAGAAATTACAATTTATCACAATAAAACGGGTAAACTAAAAAAAGCAGAACTTTCAGTACTCACATTTAGATATAATGTACAGCGTTCGGGAAACTTCCTCTTCAAAAAATATATCATGATTAAAGGAATTTATGACATGGCTAAGTCAAATAAACACTTCTTCTCGGAAAATAATAACATTTGTTAAGAAGGAAGAGCTAGGTGAATAACGAGAATGAATCTAACAAATGAATAATGTAAAGGATATATACAGAGTGTATAAAAAAAAAGTTTAAAGTTTGCGCGAAGACTCTCTACAAATCCTCGTTAAATGATTAAACGAAGTGATGTATTTCTCTTGGTGAAACACTCTTCATCAAAACTCTGTGTACATTTCGCCTTGCGTCATCATCAGGAGATCAACAGAAACTAAAAGTACAGTTCTTAAGATTAACACTTTATCCTACAATTTTCAAAACTGAACTGTTACATCTTAATGGTACAATTAAAGGAATAACGATCACATCGTTTAGAAATGCAAAAGAAAATCATCTTTAATATAGTATAACCTTCTAAAACACTCGTTTTCTTACTTTTATTTAGCAGTAATTGTATTAGGTTGTAACGGTAGGCCCTGTATATCATAAATAAAATATAAATATAATATAACATCCAAAATATTTATATTAAGGTAATGTATATCATGAAATTAAGGTAGATAATAAATCAACACAGATCGGGAAACATATATTATTCATTTATTTGTATTAAATTATTATATTCCTGTTTAAAATGTTTCTATATAAATTCTGTATATGTAAGAAAGAAATAGTGCGTAGGTGTATCTGTGTGCAAGAAACACAAGTGGCGTCAATGTTATCAAAGTCAGCCAAGAGTTTAGGCGGCGTTAACAAGAAACGGTTTGTGTACAATCAACACGTGGGCAAACTTGAACGCTACATATTTTGCGAGTGCATGTTCCCACGAACAGAGTTTGAATAGAAGTAAAGTACATAAGTGGCTCGGGGAATCCCATAAAAAGAATACGGTGTGACGTGCCTTAAGTAAGGAGGAAGAGTCAGACGCTCCCTAACTCGTGAACAAGTAGGTTCACAGGTCCCTTTTGTCAAATAACAACTGGACCGCACCCAAGCTACAGGGAACCATCTCACAGGCTAATAGTGCGAATAAAAATATAGTAATTTCAAGCATTATTTAAAAGTAAAAGAAAGCCTAGTGAGAAAAGAGATATATTTTTAATAAAACAAATAGTGTGCTACGTGAGGTAGAAGTTTTATTAAAACAAGTGCGTGCCATGATTCGCTATAAAGAAGACGGCGATTTTAATCTACCCTGGGGAAAGCTGCCCGTTGAAAACACCGTTCCAGCGTCACAGCATCTTTATAAAGGTACCCAACGTAAATTTGATTTAAAGGCCTCTATCATGCATGCAAATTTTGTGAACAATGAATTAGAATCTAGTTAAATTCACGAGATATTATTTAAGTAAGGCAACGTTGTTGTATCGATCTATTATATTTGCCTATGTTGTAATTGATGCGTAATTTGTATTGAAACATACCATTTGAATTGTGTTTCGTTCTGTAACATTTGTTTGTAACCTGATCTGTGTTGTTGGTGTTTTAATCAATATATTAATAATATTTAAATATCCTTTTGCATATTATTTGTCTACCTTAACATAAAAAAATTGGATTATAAAAAAAAGGAGTAATAGTACGTCCAGAAAAATAATCTTAGTGTCTAAATACCCGAACCGTCTTGAAATTAAGTTTCTCATGCAAACCGAACTATTTATCTGAGCTAATTACGCGGAGCGTAATTAGCTCAGATAAATATTTCATTAATATTTTAAACACGTACTATTACATATGTCACCCAACTAAGGGGCCGTACTATTACATATGTCACCCCACTTTGGGGCATTTTAGTCATTTTTATTGAACTTTAAGGCCGTACTATTACATATGGTGCCCAACTTTAGGGGCCGTACTATTACAATGTCTTAGTTAATACATTCTCTGTAATCACCTGCAGTTAAAAGTAATGCACTTGATGACACTGATTTCATTTTCTTGAGCCTAGCAAAAACTACCAAGAAACTTCCCCAACCGAAAAAAGTGGGTGTCAAAATGGACACTATTAATCTGGTATTTCAAGCTGAACTGAGCCACACATCTATCATATAACCAGTAGTTATTCAACCAAATATAATAATAACGTTGCCACACACGCCACCAGTACTATCTTGCTCGGGAAATCCTACTCGAATGAATACGAAACCTTACATACACCATCTTCACACCATTATTTTACACATAATAAAGAGGATACTACTATTTCCAACGTACCGCATAATTTGACAATTCTAAAAAATGTTAACTAGTTTTGTAATTATTCAGAGTAATATATGTGTTTGTGCGACAATTATTTTGTTTAATTGTTGCTATTTAAAAGAATACAGCACTTATTTTATTTTATTAAGATGTATTTGTTTATTTGAAACACACTTAAAAGTCTTTCCTCTGGAGATATTGCTTGTTTGAAATTTTATTATGCTTTCTTAATTTACTTTCTGACAAATCATTAAGCACATCAAATTCTTTCTTGGTCATCCTGATTATTTTTCATCTTCATTCCCTTCTCTTCATTCATTTGACTCATTTCTTTTCGCAACTTCTTTATTATGCTCACAGAGACAGATATAAACTGGACAGGATGCGCACGAAACAACTTCCCTCTTCTTAATTTTGATTAAAGTACGTTCAAAAAATCAAAACGTCATCTTATTGTATATCAGAGTGGTATGCCTGGCATATCTGATGTGTGGTGTTAACATTGCACATATTAACATGACACATATTAATAAGGGTGTTTCAGTGTATTTTGTCTTTAATGTCAAGCCACAGTCACCGAATGAAAATTAATCACTTTTACTCCTTTAAATCATTCAGTCGGGTTGAATTTAAAAGCAACTAACAAATTTAAATTATTTTTAAATATTAATTGAAATTAATATTTTACTTGGTTGGTATCAAAATTAAACAAAGTGTATTATGAACTACCTACTATAATTTGTTATTAAATATTACGTTTAAATAAACAAGATTTTCTTATTCTTTAAATTACATATTAATATTGTCTCGTTGATATCTAAAACTTTTCCTTTTTAAAGAGTTAAACTATATCTATTTAAATTGTTTTCTATATTTTATTTTACATAATATTTTTTATGAATTTAAAATTAATTGAATTTAATTTAATTTTCTTTGTGTATAATTTAATTTATAATGTTTGAATTATTTGTAATATAGAGGGACCATGAGATACTAAATTTTAAATAATTTTCAAATAAGTTTTTCTTAGTATTCGAAAATCATAATTACTAGCTTCTGCTTATCACTGATAATTTGATATAATTTTAGAAAATGGGGTGAATTTTGAAATTCTTCTATTTAAAAATTATTCCAAATCCAACTCTAAATAGTCTTATGTTCTAAATAAATCTGTACAGAATGTAGAAATTGCCAGATATTTACAAAGAACTATTATTATGTAAGAGTAAACGTGCTACTTCCGGAGCGAATTTTGAATTTTTTTAAACAAAAATTATTCAAAATAATGTTTTAAATTTTTTTTTACTTTTAACATATCTATCTAGAACGCATGACTTGGAATACATTCGCAAAAAATTGCTTTCAAATAAAAGTAGGAATTTCAAACTTTTTTTTATAAAAAATATTTCAATTTCACTTTTGAGTACTTTTGTATTCCCTATAAATTTGTCTAAACTGAGAAATAAAATTTGATTTTTTCTACTACTACTTCCAGTACAGATTTCACTGAAAATCTCCCGATGAAGACTACGTTCCTAAATATAAGGTTTGGTATTGGGTTGTTTTGGTCCATAAATATAGAATTTGTTAATAACACGACTACAGCGGCCCCTATCGGATCCTAGCATAGTCGAAACAACAATAATATATTGCGTGAATATAAGCTCAATCGGTCAAGTCGTTCGAAGTTGCACGGTAACTAACAGACGCGTCAATTTAGGTTGGACTGCGTTTTTCCAGATTTATATCCATATCCTGCAGATTTTTTTCAATTAAAAGCATTCAATTGAGTTATTTCCATCCCGGGAGCATAATGAACTAAACAAAAAAAAAGAATCAACAAAATATGTCGTTTCTATTGTCAGTTATGATCGAGAGTGCATAAAATATTATGATCCTTGTATTTTGTCCGAATTTTCTGTGTAATTGTTCCGATTTTTTTTCTGAAAACTTTTCCAGGACCATAACGAACAAAACAAATAAGAATTACGCATATCCATCTTTCGAATCATGAGTTCATACAAAAATCCTATAGAAAAAGAACTTTCATTTTCTCCCGAATTTTCCAATTTACCGGGCAACTTTTCCAATTTCCAAGTAATAGAAAAATATCCAAATCGGGTCCATCTGTTCTCAAATGATGCGCTGAACAACGAACAGCATTTCATTTTTGTTAATATAGATTATAACCTAGAATATATAGAGTGTCGCATACTGAATCACCCTGTATGATATTCATTTAATTGTTTAAATAATTCATAAACAAAGCGCAGGTGATTCCATGTGAGACACTCCGTGTATAGAAGATATACATGGGCCATCTCTCTGGAGAACGTAGATTGCGACTTTATGAGAAAAGATATTTTGAAGCTGTTTTTTTCTATGATAGCCACTCATTAGGAGTACACCAAGAGAAATAAGTAACCGTATACTATGCGGAGATATAAAGTTGTATGGGCATGTTAGCCATTTACTAATGCATAATCAACACGCCCATACCACCTTATATCTCCGCGTAGTGGACGGGAACTTATATCACTTAGGGTACCTTTTAAATTTATTTTATATCATAGTATTCCATAACTTGGTGGCTGGCCACAGTTATAGTTTTTTTAACGGAACAGCCTGTATATTATTATATTTGTGTATCCCCATATAATTCTTAGTCAAAAAGTAATAAGATAGTATAGGTCTAAAGTGTAAAGTTTTCCACTAATTACCATTTTTCTGAAAAATTCAATGTTTTTATAAAATCATATTTCTCGAAAACGACGTCTTAGATGAACACAATTTTTGATAGTGATGTTCATAATAAAAGGCCCTAATACAAGCATTTTTTTTCACTTACTAACTGCATGTGCAGGAAACCTGATTAAAATTACATAACACATTTGTGTCTAAAATCAATATTTCAAACGGAACAGCCTGTATATCGGTTCATTTTCATTCAAGCATATTTCACGTAAATTCAGATTAAAAATGCATGAAGGTTAACATTACGGGAAAGAAAACAAGTTGCAATATAGTATTTCAATGTCTGCTCTGTCTTATTTTGATTTGAGACTGATTTGCGAAAATTTTCATTAATAGTTGCATTAAACTTAATGACAATCCATTTAAAATTTACTGGAAGTATATAAATAACAATTTCTTTTGTTAATGCTTTCCAGTTTTACAAATTATATGCAGCAGGTTTTTTCCTTTTTGTAGCCGGTGCAGGTACTGTAGTATGATAAAGTAATAATTGGCTATATAATAATAATTTGCATTCTTGGGCGAATACAACTCGACAACATAACTATCGATCAATGTTAATGTCTTGCAGATGGTAAAGTCTATTCTGTATGGATTCAAGGGGGGTGGCAAAATTTCTGCTTTTTTTCTTATTTATGACACCGAAGTAGCAAAATTGACAGTAAAATTGGTTTGTGTGTGTAAGTATTAGTACAACAGTGTTTACAAACTTCCAAATGTGCGTGTTGGGGTTAACTTATCTGACGGTGTTCGAGGCCACGTGCCTAACTGACCCCCCCATTTCGAGACTACTGGACATAATAATCACAGACAAAATCAGTTCACTTACTACTACACTTTTCACGTTGCCCATTAATTCCAGGTAATCTGAAATAAAAATCATTAGTCATATATTGTGCATAAATTTAAGAGTTTCTTTTGTTGTCGGCTTTACTGTACCTGAATATAAGTAACTATTTAATAACTAATATATCAAATTTTTTACTGTAATACGGTAGATATTCAATAAACAATTTTGATTTGCAAAAATTTAGTACATAACAACACGCATTTAATCACTATTGCTTTGGTGCCTGTAATTGATTTAAAAATGTTCGTGTTATTAAACAAGTAACTTAGAAATGTCTTTTTTTTATTTTTTTATAAATTCTTTGCCGAAATATACAAGAAATTTATTAAAAATAATTAGTTATCTTGGCGTAGCGACGACGTAATTCAATAGCAATTAATAACAAAATGACAATTTGACAGCAAGCTGTCATCTAAATAATGACGGCTTTCTATCAAATTGTCATTTAAATCTAAATAGACCTGACTAAAAAATACAAAATAAGATCGTAACATTTGATTTTCATGTATCTTTTAGTTAGGTCTGTTTTGATTTAAATGTAATATATTTCAAGAAAACATAACCTGTTTATCAAAAATCCAGAGCTGTAGGAATAACCATTGGACTTAAATTGTTAAAACTTATTTTGAATAAGGAGAAACTTTTGCCGTATATTTTGCAGCTTATATAGAATTTGAGGTTATGCTTAAGTAGTTACTTCAACAGACCAGCGTTTACAGGAGTCTATCTCCTTTCCTGCATCTGGTGGTAATATGGGAAATGCAGACGCTATATTCAGATAAACTATTATCTTATTTTTTGCACGTAGAAACCAGTACCATATATACCGCATGTGTAAAATCATATTGGGGATGGGATATATGTATACTAGGCACACCGGCAACAACGCCCAATCGTGGCCGTAGTCATGGTACAAGGAAACAAGGTATGCTTTTGTGCATCTCTGGATGACGCGCATTCGACCTCTAGTACTACCAGTTCAATAAAGTTGTGAATTCAAAGGACACTATTTCAATAAAGTCCTTTTTAACAGAAATACAATACAACACAGTAAAAACATAAAAGCACAATTCTAATTAAACATTAATTCTTAGTAAATTATTATATAAATTTATTAAGAACGGAATTCTAATGAAAATAAAAAATATACTCTAAACAATACTAAAAAAATAAAATGTTATTGCATAGGTTCAAAAATGCCTCCTTCAGCAGCAAGGCATTGTCCGAGCCTATCATAAAAATTTTCTCGCACATTAAGAATCACATTGACTGTTACGGATTCAAAAGTCTCTATGACTAGCCTTCTCAAAATATCTAAGTTTTCTAGCCTGCCAGCTTGTGCACTGTATATTTTATTTTTGATGTATCCCCAAAAAAGAAATCATTTGGCGATAGATCAGGAGATCGCGGAGGCCAACCAATGTTTCCTGTTCCACTAATGAGACGATCAGGAAAAGTATTCATTAAAAAATGCTTTACACTGACCGCATTATGTGCAGGATAACCGTGCTGTTGGAACCAAATAATATTCCGATCTATTCCGGTATTATCAATAGCGGAAAGTATCTGATTCTCTAGCATATCGAGGTATTTGTCCGCATTTAAGGTACCATCAATAAAAAATGGACCAAGCAAATATAATCTGCCCAGACATTCACTTTCTGGGTATATTGGGTGTGTTTAACAAAATATCTGTGCTGATTTTCCCGAGCCCAATATCGAACAACAGTGCTTTCCATTTAATGGAAATGACGATTCATTTGTGAATACAATATTTGCGATGAAATTCTCATTTTCATTTGTCTTTTCCATTACGGTTTCACAAAACTCCATTCTTCTAAAATTGTTATCGAGAAATATTTCTTGCGTTTTCGAGTATTTGAAACATTTTAATTTATTTCGCTTCCATATGTTCGCAATGGTTTTATTACTCACACCCAATTCCTCAGCAACACTTCTGGTAGATAGCGTATCCTCTACTTCGAGAGTGCTACAAATCATTATATCTCGCTCTTCTCGTTCCTCCGCATTTAGTGGATTTACCTCTCTAGGATTACACTTTGTGCAATTATTTAAACAAAGATATTTTTCAAAGCTATTCAAAATATGTAATATGCTTTGCTCACAAGGTACGAGTCTGTCTGCAAATATTTGCGGAAATAAATTTATGCAATCCTTTGCAGAATGACCACTATAGTACCATTTAATAATTTGCAGTTTTTCTTCTAGTGTGTAGCGAGGCATTGTTACCATTGACCCCTCCTCTCACAAACACAGAACGACGCTGTTCGACACGATCTCCATATACAATTTTAGTTGTTAAAGGGAGTCTTGGAAAATGCTTTCTGTCAGTTACTTTTGTCTGTGTCTGGGCGTTGTTGCCGGTGTGCCTAGTATACATATATCCTATCCCCAATATGATTTTACACATGCGGTATAGAAGGCTGAAGGTTCTATTGGAAGTAAAATCCACCTAATGCTGGATTCTACAAATCATATTCTTGTTGTTGGTCACACATATTATTGCAACTTAACTATTATAACTAACTCAACTATATGCAAATCATTCTTTTGAGTGGTTTTTTCACTGTTGCTCATTATTCTTCCCAATTTCTTCCTATCTTGCATTTAAATTCCATAGTCTTTCATCTCTAGTTTTCGTACATCTTTTATTATTTGGTCTTCTTTCTCATCGTTATTTTTAATATTTCAATTATTCTTCCTTACATTTGAATTCTTCTATTTCTCGTCTCTTAGATTCTCGTTTGTGGTTTATAGTCCCCTTTTCTTTGCACTTTTCTCGATATTTGATAGTACTCCATCCAGACTTTTTCTGCCTGTCGCAAATACATCATTTGGTTAAATTTCTCTATTGTACTACCTCTGGATTATGTTATTTTTCTCTATAATGTTAACTAGTGCCATATATTTTGCCAAAATAGTAATCTCAAAAATATTTCTATGGATTCCTCCATATAAGTTTTGCAAATGGCAATTGGCCCATTTGTTTGATCTCCTATTTTAGAAGTTGGATCTATAAATGCAATGCTGCTTATTATACCCGGCATTTTATCAGTCCATAGCTTTCATACTGCTCTCTGTACTGTACTTCTTCAATTTCTGTGCCTTTGCTTTCTTCCAATTTTTTCCCATTCACTTCTCTGAGTAATTTCTCGCCTTGCCTTTGAATTCCAATACTTTGTTTCTTTCTTCATTCTTCTTTCTTAAAACACTGGAAATTTGGATAATTTTAGTAAACGTATTAATAATTAAACAGCTCTTTGGTACTATAGAGTGAAACTCAAATTTTGCTTCATGAATTATAGAATAGATTTTATGTAGCGTTTGTATATTAGTTCTTATTAATTTTACTGCACAATTTATGTGAGGTATTTAACAGAATTCTTTTTCAACATGCTTTTTTAAAAATGCTGGAATCTTTGTTTTATCTGGTGTCATCCGCGTACTTAAACACTCTATAGTCTATAGCAAGCGTATGTGTTCAGGTAAGTGATTGGTATACGTTTAAAAGGTTAATGGAGAACAAGAATATTTGAAATTATCCACTGGTTAGGTGTTTTCATAAACTCATAGCATCTATCTTATTCGAACATTTTATTATTTTTCTATGTAATATGGAAATAGCAGACGTGCCGAGAGGTAGCGATGCTTCCCATGCTGTTGACATGATTCATTAAATATTCACATATTTCATTATGTTCTTCCTAATGTGGATGTTGTAGTTGTTGAAATGAAAGGTTATTATGGCTATAAATTATTAATTTTTGTTGTATTCCGCCGTTAAGTTGCTTAAGCGATTTTGCAATTTTTTTTTAATAAAATAAAAATATAATAATAATAATAATAAAATTATTATTATGGGTGAGTTAAATGTATCCATAATCAAGCCGTTAAACATAAATTCTGTGTTTTACTAAATAATTTCAGTTACTGCAACAATTTTCCTCAATACAATACTCTTGTAAACTCAAAAGAACATTTTTAAATTTAACTTAAGTATAATATATGTATCAGATAGTCGCTCCGCATCAACACTATTTACAGGACTCCATAATCTTTGAAACGCCGCTTTTGCAAAATTTTGATGAATGTATTTAGTTGCCCATAAAACCTGAAGAATATTCGGGGGAGTTTGTTTTATCTGCTGCAGCTAAGAGTTGTCGATGAAAGTGACTATATCCATCACTAATCTCATCTGGCGGGATAACTTCAAAAAACCGAATTTTGGAAAAACTCACTACTAATAAGTCTTTCCTGAGCGACCGCGTAGCAATAGCTATAAAAGGACAAAATAGTGTATACCAATGTGTTGGTAGGCCTCGTTCGTTTCATTAGATTTCATGTGAAGGACTAATTTATTCTATGCGCTCATTAGCTTACTTTTCAGTTCCAGATCAGCCTCGCCATTATCGTTTGATAGAATGCGTTCAGTTTTCCAAAGAAAAACCCTTGACTTTGCCGCCCTAGAGAGGATTCTAAATCTTGTAATTTACTCTACAATAAATGCGCGAATGAATATTGCGACCCTTCTGAGTGTTCAATCAAGTGCACTACCTTTGGACAAGACAAGCGTTTATTTCCCTATTTTGCAATTATTCGCATTTTCCCATAATTTCGCATTTATTTGCACTTATTTCGTAAATACTAAAATTATGCATCTCTACCTATTACCAGTTTCAAAAGAGTAATTATTTCTAAAATTTTAATTACACTTTTTGGAAAACTTTGGAAACTTTTTGCTTTCTTTAGACTACCTTCTTAATACTGGTCACCATTAAATGAGAATGATAATGTGACATTTTCATGCAAGTTCACATCAAAGGTTTAATGAAACTGTTCTCAGATTTAAAGTGACCTCAGATTCGCAAAGCCATTACATTAATTATTAATTGCGTATTAAATAATATTCATACAGCGTTACAAAAAAAAACATAATCTGTTTCATTACTACTAGCTTTTTAAACATTATCGCTTTTAAGCGAAAAAGCTCATTAGTCTTGCACACTGAAACTTTATTTTAGGTACAAAAACGTGATCCGAAAAAATTTTGGGTTTTCATTGAAAGGAAATAGATAATACCCGAATATCTGGTTTGTTAACGTATAATGATATTCAATATTTTGGTAGCTACTTTATCAAAAATCTTGACATTTCATGGTCTGTATATTCTTAATTGCCTATTATACGTGTAAGCTAATATTGATCTTTTAATACCTGTGCCACTTTCTCATGATTAAAACACTAGAAACAATAATAATCTTAGTGTACTACTCGTTTGAGTGTACACAAAAGCCTTACTGGCAGAGAGCAATCCTCTTCCGCAAAATTGTAGAGATTTGGATTTTAATAATTTTGAAAACACCTTATGGAAAGTTTTTGTTGTACAAGCTTTTTTTGATGAGAATGAATTTTTTCCAGCATTTCAAGTTTTGTGAGGATAGGTCATGACTGAAATGTGTGTCATAATACTTCATATGGTGGGTGTTACTTGTTTTGTATTTGTGCTGTTTGTGATCATACTTTTTGTAAAACTTTGTAGATCTGACATTGCTTTGTTCCTTTGGAACCTTTCAGCAATGTAAATGTTGGAGTATGTTGTGTTATATTTTATTATATTGTATTGTGTATGTATATATTTATATTAATTGAAAGTAATACAATGTTTATGTTATAACAACTTGCGACAATAAACAATGATTTGATTTAATTTGCTGCTTTAGTGACACTTATATCACGTCTGCATCTAATAATTTACCAAAACTTTCTCGCCGCTGTATTTGACGCTATTCTTAGCTGAAGGACAGTGTCCGCATTTTTCATTATTTTTGAAAGCGCCCTTATAAATGTGTCCTTTCCGAAAAAAAATCCGTTTGAGCTGCGTAATTATTGCTCCATATTTGCTGTTGAGCAATGTTGCGAAAGCATTTGAGTTTATCATGTAGAGAAATTTTAGTTTTTTTGGAATCGTCTACCGTTTCTAACCTGGGCAGCTTCACTCACTTTTTGTCTGAAGTTGTGGAGAGAAGCGATCAGGGTGATGATGTGTATCTCGATTTCCAAAAAGCTGTTGATAAGCTTGACGGCTTTGTGCGACCTACTTGAATAATTGTCTGCATTTTGCTGTTGAGCACCATTATTGGCGCTATTCAAGTTGTATGTCGTGGTGTATTGTCATCAATGTGTCAGACACGATAATTTTATTTCCATACCATTCCCTCCTATGTAAAGTGTACCACAGGGATCTAATCTAGGGCCATTGTTATTTTTAATATTTCTCAACGATATTGTTGATGGTACGTCTTGTGAAAGGCTGATGTTTGCGGATTATCGAAAATTGCCACAGGATAGTATTGAGGCTGTTTCGGAGTTTTGTATGCGATTTCGCCTGTCACTGAATATTTCCAAATGCACAGTGATTAAATTTACCAGATCGCTCTTCTCAGCAATTTTTCCATATAAGTAATATGGTGTTCTGAATCATGCAGCCGACACCTGACTGTTGCATATTATATTAATACATTATTTAATCGCAACTGTAAGAATTTTAATTAATTTTTCATTCCTATATTTTTTGAGCTGATATGCACCACATTAGAGTATGCTTCTCGTATTTGCTTTCCAATATAACAAATCTATATTAACCTCGTTGAGTGATTGCAAAGAGTTTTTGAATGTTTTCTAGTGGAAGGTGTTTATCTCGAGAGGTGTTACAATGACAATTTGTTGTTATCCAGATTTAGTTTTCGGTCGTTGTATGTTAAAACCGTTTCTACAGTAGTTAAGTTCTTGTTTTATCTCATCAATAGCAGGAATGATTGTCATTGGATTTTAAGTAAAATTAATTTTCCTTGAATTAAATCTCATCCATGCCATGTGTTGCGTTTCATTTACAAATATAGTAGATCCAACGTTTTGTATTGCTCTCCCATTGCAGCTATGTGTGTATATTTTAATAAAATCTTACTCATTAGTGACATTAACGCAGAATCACTACCTACTATCTATTATTTCTAAGGTTCTCACGACATTTTGTGATAATTTAGTATCTATTTTGTTTGTGTTTACATTGTTTTTGGTTTTTATCTATATGATACTGTCACGAACTTGCACCTTATTTTCCTGTATTTAGGTGGTATCACATGTTGTAATAAATTACATATTATTATTATACGAAGTCCCTTCTTAGAGAGTAAGGAGGACACTTAAAATCAAACAATAGAACTGTAACAAATTCGCATCTATCTACACATCCGTAATATACCCTATTAGACAGAGCACTGGTGCAAATACACTGCCTTGAGACACTCCTGACTTAATTGGACATAATTCCGCATATTTCAACGTTTCTGAAATATCTTTTCTGCAAGTATGATTTTATGTAAGCTGTAGAATAAATATAGCTCAACAACAACATATTCCTTCCATATAACGTTGGTTTAGAGTACCTCTCTTTATATTTCATTTGATACGGTTTAAAGTAATATTAAATCACATACAACTAAGTACCTTAAATGGCATGGAAGTGCCGATTGCGTGTGATTTAACACGCAGAAAAAAACTAGGTAAGGTGAAACAAGTTTATTTCTCCCAAGAACACATGCACAACCGTGCAAGCGTTGGACTCTCATATCAGTCATATCTGATAAAGTACGTATACTGTACACGACCCAAACGTATTTGTAACAATTTCTTTAATTTCCCAGCGTCGAAGTGTGTCGTAGACGATGCGTGGCATGAAAGGGAGAAAATCGTGCTGTGCTGCTACACCCCATATTTAAATTTTTAATTATATATAAGTAGACGTGATAATGATTAAAAGACCTCTTGGTACACGTTCCTCGACCTGCCTCATTAATATTAACGCGATCATAGGAAGTGATTTATATTACAGTCATACAAAAACATGGAATAATAAGTAACAAAGGGAGACAGCGTAAAAGTAATAAGTACGTAGCTGATGTCACGATTGTTTTTATATGTATGTGTATGTTACATATTGCCAACATATAACCTACATATGTCACTAAAGTAATACCACTTACATGTTCGGAAGAAATAAAGACCTCGAACGCATTTTAAAAAAAAGGAAAGGGTCTAATTTACAAAAGGTGTCGGCAGAAATATTGTGGCTGTGAAAGAATTATTATTATTACTCTACCAACTGCAGAAAATTTATTTTCATTTGCATATATTGTTAATTTGAATGAATTGCTACATCCGGGGGTTATTTATTCGTATTTAGGTCATTGTACAGGTATTCAATTTAGCGTGATAACAGAAGAATAATCAAAACCAAAATAGTTATTTGAACGAAAGTTCTTCAAATATATGAAAGGTTACACAATAAAAATTCAAAAATTATGATGAAATTTGAAGTTTGTGGTGGTACACTATAAGTCTTTACAAAATGCCTGTACTTCTGTTACTAAGTTTGTAAAGACAGCTTATTTCAATCATAAATTTTCAACTTCTAGTCAAAAGATATGTTGGGAGGAATTGAAGAAATTAAATATCTGTAGGAAAAAAGCATTTTGAAGATGTGTTGTCCGTATATAATCCCGTTCATCACTGAATTATTGTCTGGCTGTAGGTGTTTTTCCTGATCAATGGAAAACAGGCTGTAATTACTCCTATACCTAAATGTGCAAACCCTAAGGATTTTAAAGATCTTCGTCCCATTAGTATTCTTCCTTGTCTTCCCAAAATGTTGGAAAGGGTTGAACATTTATTAGTGAATATGAGTTAATAAATGAAAAGCTCCAAATAAAATTACATTTCCGATTTGTAAAGGAAACACTAAAATTATAATGCAGTATTTCCAATTCTGGCAAAAATGAATTCTCAAGCATAACATTCCAGATATAGCGCCATGGTTGACATATCAGAGCATTTACATAAACAAATGCTTCTAAATTATAATGTTGAAAAACCAGGAAATGAAATAATAAGGAACTTGAAATTAAAGAAATTTGCAAGAAAGGTACGACAGAAATTACAAACGTAAAGGATTTTTCCAACAAATAAAATAAAATGATTTCTTCACACTGATTTGTATACATACTATTATTCTTCAATGGATCTTGAAGTTGGTCTTAGAGTCATAAGGCTAGCAAACGTGCAGATACAAGATAAGATACTCGAATCACGCTACCATCAAGATACATGACTCGTACACCTACTATAGAGAGTGGGTCCCCTGTCAAAACAGCTGTATTCGATGTGAAAGAAATTATTGGTATTTCTTAAGTGTATTTTACTTAAATTGGTAAGGAATAAACTAAAAGAAAACTTCTCCCTGTCTCAGAATAAGAAGGAGTAATTCAAATACCGCGCCAAAATCCGGAACACATAGCTTAAAAATTTAATAAATTTAGATACGACATGTTAGACATGTCACATGAGATTAAGGTTAGAAATAGTGCATTAGATAAGAATTGTAGAACCGTATCATTTTTAACAAAGGATTTAGCTTTTTGGGTTTCATTTTCTATTATGGATTGAAATGGCTGGATGTGCCACTTTACATTGTACCAATCAAAGCAGTAATAAGAGTGCAAGTCAATTGGATATAGAGAAAAGTTATAACCATAAGCAGGTACAACATACATCTGTAATTTGATGAATGTTAATCTTAACATTCAAATTTGTTGAATCTAGGTCCCCCAAAAAAAGGCTGTTAGAAGGTATCTATGGATAAAGACAATACATAACCCAAATGAAAATAGTAGACTTTGTTCAGAGCGTTTTAATGATTACTATTATAAATATACATATATGTATGTATTATACTTCTTAGCGAATGTGCTGTAGAAACACGAAAATTGTGAATTATGTCTGTTATCAAATATTTGTACCAGAGTGAGAGAGAGTGTGTATCAAACCTCTCATCAAGAGGCCCTCAGCGGAGAAGGTTTTACATATTATTTTATATCGCAAATAATATCAATAAAGAAGTTATACAAATAAATCATAGGTGTTACTATGATAAACCTTAAGTAGAAAAATTCAAGCAATTACTTTTAGAAATATGAATCTACAACAGAAATAAATATAATAATTTACATCGGCTGAAGATGCTTACACTATCTGCAAAAATATTTACATATACACATTACTAATTATTATATTTGCTATTTATGTATTCTGTAAATATTGATAAAATGTTTTCGTTGAATAATTTATACTATCTTAGAACTTTTGTTTTAATTATGTGTTGGAAATTAATAATAGTTTTCATCGTGTTAAAAAGATTATTACATATTTAATAATTAGAATATATAAAGCATTTCTTTTGAAAAGAAGTCAAAAACCGTTTTTCTAAAGCGTTATTAATGAAAAGGTAAGTTTAATTTAACAAAATAGAATTTATATAATTTAATAAATTTTATTAGTTTATGTATACAATAACCCATCAAGTGTGTAATATTTTTACCACTTCAGCACTGCACCGGGCTTCAATTTATATGTCTTCAGACTATCACTATGCTCTCTATATATCTTATAAAGTAAAATTAAACTACTTTTAAAATATAATATGAAATAATAGTTATTTATGTAACAAGTCAGTAAAGTGATACTTTACCGAACGAGTCTGGTTTACGAGCCAAGCGAGTGAAGCGAGCGCGGCGAGTAACAGACGAGTTCGGTAAAGGTACTTTACTGACGTGGTGCATACAAAATTTTATCGCCAACCGTTAAAATTGTTAATTTAAGAAATAAAGATATAATAACTTTTGACAGTTTATGACAGTGACAAACGATTTATTTTTAAAAGTCATCAGTCATGCTACGCTGACAGATATTAGCGGCAGGTAAAGTACTTTATTGTACAGTACGATAAAGTGTTTCTTTACCTCCGCAAAACGCTATGGTAACGCATCACTTTACTGACGGTTGGCGATAATAGTTATTTATGTAACAAGTCAGTAAAGTGATACTTTACCGAACGAGTATGGTTTACGAGCCAAGCGAGTGAAGCGAGCGCGGCGAGTAACAGACGAGTTCGGTAAAGGTACTTTACTGACGTGGTGCATACAAAATTTTATCGCCAACCGTTAAAATTGTTAATTTAAGAAATAAAGATATAATAACTTTTGACAGTTTATGACAGTGACAAACGATTTATTTTTAAAAGTCATCAGTCATGCTACGCTGACAGATATTAGCGGCAGGTAAAGTACTTTATTGTACAGTACGATAAAGTGTTTCTTTACCTCCGCAAAACGCTATGGTAACGCATCACTTTACTGACGGTTGGCGATAAAAGGTATTTATTGATTTGCCAGTGGTATGGAATATACATATAAATAGTAGATATAATAGTAATAAATTACAATAACCCATGACAGAATATCCCCACGAATTACCCGGATCACCATCAGCAATGAGTTATTATGTACTTATCTGAAGTTCGACTTCAGTGGTAATCTTTCGGTATTCGCTACAGAATTAGGAAAAGCTACAGCAAAACCAGTCAACACTTGCTTGTGAATTTTGCTGTAGGAAAAAGTATATTAAGCAAAATTTTATAATAACAATAATTAATGTAGTGCGTGATATGCTTATCACACTGCACTTTATACACTATAAAGTTCAAGAGTTCATTTTAAAGAGAGCACTATCATGTTTGAATTGAATCCATTGTTATACACACAAATATACATATATTAAAATCCATTTTGAATTTTACCATTCAAAGTAAAGTGTTTGTAAAGACGAATAACATTTTATAAACATGTTAAAATAAAACAGTAGTGATTGTAAATATTAAACAAAATGGCCACATAAACTAGTCTGAATCACTTGTGCTAGACAAGTATGAATCACTTTCGCTATAACGGTTTCCGACACAAATAGTGAATAGTTCCACAATATTATCCACTAATCCATCTAAGTTCCACATTCTCTGTTCTACTGCAATTACAAGGTCGATACAATTGCTCCAATTATTTATTGTAATATTTCTAACTGCTTCGATTAAACGTTCTCGCAAATGTGACATTTTGAAAGTTGTATTTTTTGCAACAACTTCACCTTTTATTTGGGCCCAAATCATCTCAATCGGATTGAGCTCACAATGATATGGTAGTAACCGCAATACAGTTCTATGTGCAGCAGCTGCCATTTCATCAATTTTATAAGTACTGTATTGATCTTTATGAAGTTGAACTAGATATAATAATTCAGCACGTTTCTGCATTAAACGGAATATTTTTGGAATGCAACCAGTCTTGGATTGCAACTTTTCTCCACTCTGTGTGAACGATAAGATGCATTGTCCATGACTATTACAGCATTATCTGGCAACTTTGGCAATATTTGTTGGAATAATGTTTCAAAAATGTTGCTGTCATTTCATCATGGTAATCAGCAGTTTTCCTTCCTTCAAAAAGCAATAGTCCATCCTTCACAAATCCGGGATACAGATCCTATATGTAGTATTATTAATCGCCTGCCTTTGCCATTAGGGTTTCTTAATCCTGTTGATAAACCTTCAACGAAGGCTTGCCGTGCACTGATTATTCCTGTGTAAATCCAAACTTTTCCCTTTGTGTATCCTTTGTTCAACCATGTTTCATCTAAGTAAAATATCAGACGAGCATCATCTCTGTACTGTTTTATTGTTCTCGCCTATTTGAAATTGATGAGTTTCAAGAATCTGTGTAGAGTTGCTCGGCTCATTTTTGGTATGAACTCATCCATAGTTATATCTGCCATAATTTTATCAAGGGTCGGAAGTTTGTTTTTAAAAAAGAAACTGTGGACCTTCTGTTGTACAGTATTTTTTACAGGTTCATCAAATTTATGAAGTTCCTAATGCCTGCCTACTCGTTCTTTAGGAGGCCTCAATTTGCCTGTCTCTTTATATTCCTTCATTATCCGATATACTTTGCCAACCCTAAAATACATATTTATAATATATTGTTATTGAAGTAATACTTATACCTTACTTAGTGCTCTGGAGATGTTTATTACCATTTCTGTTATTGTACCGTTTACATTTTATACCTACATATTTAAAACGGTTTGTTTTTCGTGATGTGTTAGATGTTCTAATCAACCACGCTGTTTAGGGAGCGAGACTAACGCTTTGCTGGGACATGACAGATCACTTATGTTACAGATTTTATTTATATAATAACAGTTAAATGTCATATATCAAAGCAAAAATATAAACAAGCAAAATCGTAGGTTATAAACATAAAATGGCGGAATGGGTGTACTTATTTTTGCATATTAAATCTGCCTGCGCAAGAACCAATGAAATCTCAGAAAAAATGTACCATTTTGGCGCGATATTTAAATCACTCCTTCTTATTCTGAGACAGGGTATAGATATGTTAAAGCACATACTAAGTATTCTAAATTTGCACACTAATGTATACTACATAAGTAATAATTATGAAATTTAAATTTAAATTTTTAAATAAAATTAAGATTTACAAAATACAATTTTATCCACTCATTATACCTCTAATTGACATCATTAAGGGCACAGCAATATGTATGACCACTTATTTCTTATTTGATATTTTATATATTTAATATTGAATTATATTGTATAGACGTCACTAACTGAGTAAACTAGGTGTAATTTTGCCCAAGTAAATACGAATGGTTCATAGTTTTAATTCGATGCAAGTAAAATTTATATCGAAATTCGATTTTTGTCGATATTTGTTGAAATATCTAAACCTAAATCAAACCACTCGTCCAGCCCGTCAAATAGAAGATTTCTAGCTGATCTTCATAGACAGAAATAATCAATGTGTATATTTTGAAATGTAAAAGTATTGATATTTCAATATTTATTCTGGTATTGATAATATATTTTATTTACAACCATACGCGTAATGTTGGCATTTCTGACTTTTTAGAAGTTTGAAAGTGTGACTTTGTTCACGTTTACTTCCCGCCCTCTATTACTGCGCTCTATTCCCAGCCTCAATGTCAATCACAAAACTGTCAACTCGATATGTCAAAACCTTATCGGAATTTTAATCACAATTAATTATTAATTGTATGGTTGTAAATAAAATTAATAATTGTTACATTAGAATTATTGGAAGCTTGAATCCATGTAGATAGGCCGCCCTGCTATTGCTGATATTATGAAATAGTGATTTCTTCTCCTTCTCCATTCGAGCCAAGATAATCTGGATTGCTACAGTAGGACAGTTTCCCTCAGTTCAAGTGGAGTGCAGTCCTTGAAGGCTTTACTACTCAACATTTCTTTTATAATCTATTCACCGAAAAAAACTGACGTATATTTATTTGACGTTTACGCTAAATAAATCTGACAACGCAATATGTCAAAACTTTTACAGGAATTTTTACCACAAATAAATATAATAATTATGGTTGTAAATGAAATAGTATACAAACCTCGGTGAAAAGTTTCATTCCTGTCTCGAGATAACGTTAACTACTTAATCTCTCGACAGTAATGAAACACTTTCCACCTCGGTATGTAATATACTATTGCAATATCAAGCCTGTCTACGTGCACTATACATAACAAATGCATCTTAAAATTGCAGTGCTAATCGCCGACCTAAAACTAAAATCAAGACGTAGATAAATTTCTCATCAACTCAATTTCCATCATATCACATTACTAATCGAAAATTCTCACTGTAATAACGAGACAATGTTATGAAAAGTATCCAAAAATCTCCCTTCAGCTACGACGAGGTCCAAGGTCATCAACGGAAATTGGTGTTGGCAAAGTTTCCAAGTGTGGTCATGCAATACGGCAATCCACTGATTATTACCTATTTATTAAAAGGAGATTGAAGGTGCGGCATTGGCGCATAACACGTCGATATATCATGAAACAAGATGCGGTTATACTGTTTTATACATTACACGACATAATTTCGGCAATCTGCCCTAATGGATGTATATTCTAATATCGATAATATAACAGACTTTACGATGATGGTAGAATTCCCTTATGGTATATGCTCAAAATTAGGTATACGTATATAAAAAAGTATCTATGTGTTACATTTTAAATTCAATAAATATCTATTATGTAGTAATATGTACCTCTTGCTTACCGAATGATTTCATAGACAGAATGAGCTCTGGTAAGACTAATGCCTGATAAAGGACTTGAATTTTACAACCTTTTTCCTCAATTAACAATATTCTTGAAACGGTCAACCTGTCAACCACGATTACTTCCTTAATGAAGATTAAGCACCAGTAATTTCTGTCGTGATTGATTCGATAAAGTGAAAGTGGAAATTTAACCTTTTTTGAACTTCCTTCTATTACGCAATTAAATTAGCATTAGAAAAACGTTATTCTCGAATGGGCATACCACTTTTACGACATGACTCGGAATCTGGCGTTAATCGGAAACGATAAATTTCTATTGGTTTGTTGGCATGTAAACTGCAGAAGATTCACATACACATTAATTTCATTTCGTACAAACAACAAACTACAGAAACAACAAACTACAGAATCACATTAAAAATAATAAAGATAAAACTGACAAAAATTTAAAATCTGGTGTCTATACGTTAAATTGCCAGTGTGGAAAAGCTTATATCGGACAAACTGGTAGATCCTTTTCCACACGCATAAAAGAACATGAAAGAAGTTATAAATTACAAAAAACAGATTCCACATATGCAAACCACTGTATTGAACAAAAACATAAATTCAATAACAAGTTTGACATACTACATATACAAGACAAGAGTAAAAAATTAAATTTATTAGAAAACCTAGAAATAAATAAATTAAACAAATTAAACCGTATTTTAAATGACCAACTAGAAGTGAATAATTCACCGTTGTTAAATTTAAATATTTAAAATCAACTTAATAATTCTTATAGTTATATATATAATTATAAATTGTTTAATTTTATAATAACAGTAAACAATCAGTTTTCAAAAATTTTTAATATTATTAATCATATTGTTATGTATATATATATTAAATATTACATTAAAGATATAAGTTACTCCCGCTCTTAACCTAATGTCACAAACTCCCCCCTCTTCATTTAGGAAAAGACATAAATAAGAACGTCTACAAATATTTTGTATTATAATATTCATCACCTGATGAAGCCCTAGTAGGGTGAAACAATTGTTGTGAATTAAATAAAACTGTTTTGAACTCAATTTGAATTTATTTCAATTTTTACTTGCAGAAGATTCCATACTTTTAAGCCTATCTTTATTAAAAGCAGTTATTTATTGATCGCTTAAATAGTTACATATAATACAGTAAAATGGCATTGTTTTTCCTTTTGTGTAATAACCTGCTCGTAAGTTTCAGTGATCTTGTCAATACTAAAAGAGCGATATAGTGTAGAGGGAGAAGAGGGCAATTTCGGACATGAATCATCTCCGGACATTTCAAATTTACCTCCAAAAAGTTATACCACATTAAACAATTTCTGGCAAACATATCTGTTTACCATTTAGAATAGTTGACACCGGGTCACGTAAAAATTAATAAATACTAATTATGTAATAAAATGTCATAAAGAGATTTGTGATACTGAGATATACCGGGTGGTGCAATAGTGTGTCGGCAGAGCTTAGTATGAAAACTAATAACGCTGTAACAATGAGACTTTACGTACGTATGTAGTATACGACTGTGCATTTTCTAATTTTATTTACAAATATACAGGTTGTTCCAAATTTTCGCAACAACCTTTAACTTTTTTTATTTTAAATACATTGCTATACTTTCTAGATATTATAATGGTAGCCATTCAAATTATCTTTGCAATGATATATGGATATGTGCACTTCAGACTGTTAGTTAGTATTTTCTCGTTTTTTTTTAAATCTAACCTATAATATTTTTATAAGTCAGCGTATTCCTTGTAAAATTGCCTTTAAAATGGTACCAATAACATAGTACTTATTTCTAGAATTTTCAAAGTAATAACCCTTTAATGAGATATACTCATGTTTATAACATGCAAATTGCGGGGCTTCTAATAGTTGGTTGGCCGTGAAAATAAAACAAAGTAATTTTAACAAACACCTGTTTTTGAAATGCTTTATCATTAGTTTTAGAATAACATTTTGAAAATTTTCCATAATAAAACAATCTTAATTTAAAATGTGTTCAAATATATTTCCATTCTGCTCTACACATGCTCTCAACCGTCTCTGTATCGACAGATTTACATTCTGAGCTAAGTTATTCTCACTTAATTGAAGAAAAGAGTTTCTTATTCGTTGCGGCATGTTCTCTGGCGATGTAGGAGGTGTTGCGTAAACAATGTTTTTTACAGTTGGCCACAGAAAGAAATCACAAGGTGTGAGATCTGGTGATCGTGGTGGTCAGCTTATCAAACTTCCTCTCCCAATCCACTTATTGGTGAATGCCCTATCTAAATGTGCTCTTGCAGCAGCACCATAATGTGCTGGTGCACCATCATGTTGCTCAAAAATTCATTTTAAAGCAAAAACAACAATAAACTATTATGGTATCTAAATAAAAAATAATGTCAAACTGATAACAAGGTAAATAAAACACGTAACAACTACTAATAAACAAACAGAAATTAACAGCGTTATAAGTTTTCATACTAAGCTCCGCCGGCACACTATTGCACCACCCGGTATACTAGCAAAATCCTACCCCTAAAGTTGTGAAATTTAGGTAAGAATTAAATGGTTCATTAGACAGAGTGTTTTTTTTTTATACCTAACCTCATAAAATCATAACGACTTCACGTGTTTGTAGTAGAAAACATCAACTAGCTATATTTGCAGATTATACCGCAAGCCTTCCCGTTGGAAATACCATAGAGAAAACAACTACCAATATCCAAAGTGCAATAAGCAACATAAGCCTATGAACCAAACGATGGCGTATAACTACAAACAGAAACAAATGTACTCACATTAACTTTACAAAGAGAAACATTAATTATCTTTCAGTGGTATTGAACAACAAAACCCATTGGACGAAACGACTAAACATATGACTAAATATTCAAGATTTTTCTAGATGCCAAGAACGTGAAAAGAAAACTGAACAAGCAAAATTAGAATATAAGAACATGCATTGGCTGCTGAGCACAAATTCCCAGGTGTCTATTAAAAACAAAGGTCTAGCAACAAGTTCTAAAACTGGTATGGGCACTTTGACCTCCAGATATAGGGTTGTACTAAATAGAGCAAACAAAATTCCTTCCAAGTGTTGGAGAACCGAGTGCTAAGGAACATTGTTAATGCCCCGTGGTATGTTCGGAAATATCATCATTGGGAAATCCAGCTGAGGATATTTAAAGAAAAAATCAAGAAGATTCTCAGGAGTCATGAGGAAGGATTTCATAAACTTCCCAACGTTGAAGTGCTTCAACTTTTAGACATTCAAGACTTAATGTGACGACTTAAGATGACCATACTTCTGAGCTTGATCGATAGTGTACTTATCAGTAAACAGTAATGTACGTAAGAAGGATATGTTAAAGCCTAGGATGGATCACTGGGAATATCCAGATTCAAGTAACTTTAGTAATTAAGATTAAGTGCAATATCCATAAGTAAAAAAAAAAGTGTGGACTGTCCGATCCTGAAAAAAATCCAACTCTATCACATATTCTAGGTTTTCACGAAGTGAAGAAATGCAGCTAGAGACATAGCTCAAAAGCTGCTCCAAGTATGTTTATAGCTTAACATATAAAATCTTTTATGAAGGGTCATCCTAGCCTTCTAATCGTAAACTTGAAAATACAATACAGCAAGATCTTCAGCTTACAATAGAACCAATATGCCGGAATTTTTCAACAATCATATCGCAATACAGGCCCAACATAATTTTCCACTTGACTGGATATGGAATACAAGTGGAACGGGTGTAAAACAGTCCTCCGAGTATCCAGAGGATAGCAAAAATAAGATCAACAGCAGTATGCCGAGGAGGATGTCTAGTCACAATGTGTGGAAATATTTCAGCTGTTGGTACCTTAATTTTGCCCTTCTATATATTTCCTCATGAGAGAATGAAGGACTGTTTTAGGTGTGGTGCTTTTTTTAAAGTTGCTGGGGTATGCTGAGAAATCTGGCTCGATGATATTCAAGATATTTGTTGCTGAAGCGTATAAAGAATCATACACATTGCAACCTCTCAAATAAGATTCTACTGCTGCTAGACAATCACGAGGCACACGTGTCTATTGATGCCATCATCAAGTGAATATAAAATTGTTTTATAATCGTTCCTGTCGCATTGTACACCATAAATGCAGTCTATGGTCCTTTCAAATCTGAATGCAAGACATATTTTAATTATTATATATTGTCAAATTCTGGCAAACCGATTACGATTTATGATGTTAAAAAAAAGGAGGGAGGAAAGGGTAAGGGAGTTAGTGCAAAACAGTGGAACAACAACAAACAAATGATAGCAGTGGAATTGACGTTGTAAGTAAACAGAAATTCAAATTGGTTAAGTAGGAACAAAAAACTCTAATTGTTTTATTTGATACCAAAACAATTAAAAGGTTGGAATTATAAGACCCTAGTCAATAAAACCCTCGATGCAGATTCCTTAAACTTCGATTAAAATACCAATTGCTACAAGATTGTGTTTTTCAACTGAGTAAATGGCGATTAAAACTGTCGTTAATGGAAATATCTTAATCAGGGTTTCAAGCAAATGATAATATGCTAAACGGTGATTAGAATTTCTTGCACATATGTGTTGGTATGTGTTTCCGGGTTATACTGAAGTCATCTTAGAAAGATGGATATCACCACATTTTCTGAGTTCATTAAATAACAAATACTGTCGTGAGTGGTTTAGTACTCACATACATTGCTCCTTTTATACATAAAATAATAAATATATTGAAGTAGTACTAGGTACATACCGTCAATATCAATATGTGTTTATAATTAGGAATAGTATTATAAAGAGAATAATTGTTTATTAATGTTTTTATATTTACAAATGGTCCATAGTTGATTCTATATAGTTTGTTGTGTAAGGTCCATGGTTCGTCAAATGACACAGAAATCTGTAAAATAGAGAATTTGTAATTAATTGATAATTCGATATGTAATATAAATTTGTAAAAACTTGTTCAATTGAATTTAATGAAGAGAAATGGTATTAAGAGGTAAATTTTATTATAAGGCATTGTCAAAATTGATTATAATTTCCCGCGTTAAAATATTTGAAGGAACTGTCAGTGGTTGTCAATGTTGACATTTTGTACAGAAAAGTTATTTGAGAATGTGTTAAATGGATCTGAATACATAAATTTTATACTAAATTCATGGATAAAATTATCATAATAAAAGTATTGTTATATGGAAAGGTATATAAAATAATATTATCGTAATGGAATTTATATTGAGCATAATTAAGAGGTGGATTATGGAGATTGGTCAATTTGAAAAATAGGCAGTATCACTAAGGGAATGGGATAAATAAAGAGGATTTCGAAAAATAATTTTCGCAGAGAGAGTTTATGAAATTGGGGATAATGTTATATTAGCCTTAATTTCATATACTAAAGATAAATAAAAGTGTTGTTGTATTGGAATTTTATTATTCAAACATTTGGAAATATTGTTAATAAAGAATATCAAGTATTAGTGTGGAAAAAAAATAAATGTTAGCAGTTTTCACAAAACTGTATTAGTGGAAGAGGATATTAGTACTTAAAAGCAGGAATATAATTTAAAAATACTTACCAGCAAAGAAGTTTCCATTTTAAGCGAGGTCACAGTGGAATTGGAGTATCATACATAATTTTCATAAAGGAGTATCCATATTAAGTGATGTCACAAAGGAATTGGAGCATCAAACGTAATTTTCCTGAAGGGGTATCCATTACAAACGGTGTCATAAAAGAATTGGAGTATCACACGCTGTATAATTAGTCGAAGAACTTCCTGGACGGAGTTATTAATTCATTGGAGTATTATATAAATACATCAAGAGAGAAGATGCAATCTTGTTAGGACCATTTTCCATTGTTCCTGTACTGGCAGTCACCTTTACGAGCACAGACAGCTGTTTCATTGTCCGAATAAGTAATGGCTGTAGGATTCTAGTTCATCTGAGGCTACAAAGTAACAAGAAGATATTAAAAGGAGCTACGAAATAAGAAAATACTCTGAAATAAACGAAGGTTGTATTGAACTATTTTTATCTTTCATTTGGATTTTGCTATTATAATTTAAATATTAGTGGAAGAGTACAATAAAATAAACCACATGACAAACTATATACATAAATTAGTAAGAGATCATAAGTAATTGCATAAGAATATTAATCATATAAGTTCGTAATAATTCTCATAAATATAAAGCTAAATTTATTAAATAACATACCTTTTAAAAAAGAGAGGTTAACATCTGTTCTTTTCATAACCATATTTCTGACATTGAACAAGTTTAGATAGGGTGTTTGTATTAATTTTGGCATTTTCATTATAGTACCAGAAATATTGTAAATTATTTATCAAATCAATATATTGTTTGTTAGTTTTTCTATCCTTGTTTTACTGGTAATATAGAATATCTGTTAGAAAATCACTACATTATAAAATGTTGGAATTCCTAAAAATAAAAACATCAGTTTAATTTATGGGCTATAAATCATATCCGATAAAAAAAATACTTACTCTGAGATTATAAGATATGTTGAACAGTAATAAAATAAAACTAATAATATAGATTTTGTATCGAAAGAAATTAGTTATTAGAAATCTAGTTTTAATAATTTCCAACGTGAAGCGATACTATCGTTCAAGTTCCGAGTTACCAACTTTATCAGAAGATATATCACTACAAGTATATAATTTGCTAAGTAAACCAAAAAATACAGGTTCGGACTAAGGAATATTATAGTTAAAGAATATATAAAAGTTGGAATAATGAAAGATGAATTTAATTGAAAATGAAATGTTAGATTTATGAAATCAGTATTGTATGGAGTATTGTTAAATGTGTTAGGAAGGGATATCAAAGTACATAGAGATTATACGACTGAGTTAGTTACGGGCAAATTAATAATTCATTTTATATTTTTTATCGCCAACCGTCAGTAAAGTGATGCGTTACCATAGCGTTTTGCGGAGGTAAAGAAACACTTTATCGTACTGTACAATAAAGTACTTTACCTGCCGCTAATATCTGTCAGCGTAGCATGACTGATGACTTTTAAAAATAAATCGTTTGTCACTGTCATAAACTGTCAAAAGTTATTATATCTTTATTTCTTAAATTAACAATTTTAACGGTTGGCGATAAAATTTTGTATGCACCACGTCAGTAAAGTACCTTTACCGAACTCGTCTGTTACTCGCCGCGCTCGCTTCACTCGCTTGGCTCGTAAACCAGACTCGTTCGGTAAAGTATCACTTTACTGACTTGTTACATAAATAACTATTATTAGACTGAATATTAAAAATACATTTCCATTATATGCCTACTAGTACATTGAGATAGTAGTATATTGTTAAATGTTATTGATACACCTTTAAAAGGGGGTATTAGTACAATATATTATATTTAAAAATATAAATCATGTAATATCTACCGGGCCTTAAGGCAGCAAGGTGGGTACGCAATATATCTACGATATATGTCACTACTTTGCGGTCTTACTTAAAATGTTCCTATATGCAAATATAACTACTCATTGAGTAATAATTCAATTGTTTACGGTTTCCTTGGATGTCGTAAATAAACATGTTTTCAGCTGTTTTTTCTTTTATAAGTCTTTCCTTAGAGAAATTGTGCATGTCCTATATTCCCTGTTTTCAAAATACCTTCAAAAATAAATAGGTCATAATGTATACAAGCAATAATTGAGCCGTTAAACCTCTACTTACTGAAACTCATTTTTTGCAATTTATTATAACACAAATGACATAGAGAATTTCACTATTCATTGATTTATAACACAATTATACAACATAATACAGTTACTTCATCATTTATGAAGGGTGCAGGGCGGTTTGTCAGCAAAAATACGAAATTGAGATTTGCATGCCATCTTATAGCCAAAGGACCATACATTTTAGGCGAAAACGTGTTAAGTTAAATGTTATAAGCATTAAAACATGCAGTACAAGGAAAGAACGTGAGATGTTCATACGGTACCTACTTGGCAAAAAGGAGAAATGCCCAACTACTATGATCTAGCAAGCAGAGCACGAGTATTTTACGGCTTCCTGATTGTTTCTTTGGTGGTACTAAATAATACCTATGTTGTGGTAATGCCAGTTAATTGTGTTAACATGCGTTGAAAATGAAGAGTAAAACAGAAAAAGTTGAAAGATGTTATTATGTCGAAGGCAAGGGGAAAAAGAAAGAAGTATGAAAGATTAAGAGATGTGAACAAAAAATTCTTATCCTAATACAATGTCAGATAACTGGAGAAAAATTTCACTGCACGGCTACAATGTTTTTTGTTATTTGGCTACCAGAAATAGGATTACTATATAAAATAATTTTATATACTGGAAAGCGTTGACGAACAAAACATGACACTGTTCTTCCTATAAGTAAAGCAACGTCGATCAGGAATGACTAACAAAAACATTAAGTACAAAATTGCACGAAGGTTCTTATGCGTATAGACATAGATTTTTTGCAGAAGATGGTATGACGCAGGAGGTTCCTGTCTGTCAAAAGGCCTTTTTTGACCTATATCACATTAAGAGGTAAAAACTTGAAGTTGAAGCAAAAATCGCTTTCCTTAGACATGACATAAGAAATTACTGAGCATATCAAATCGTTTAGGAGTCCACAAAGCCATTGTAGCTTGAAAAATTCAACAAATATCTATTCGCGGAAAGCTTAAATATTTAAAAAATATATCGACCGTACCTGAAAAGATTTCCCAATTTTCGTGCGTCTTATGAATCATACAGAACAATCTCTGTCATGGATTTTAATATATTATTTGGATATCCACGGTCTAATATGTGTAGTTTTGTGACGAGTATATTACAATAAAAAGTTCGGAAACTCAGTTAAATACAGGGTGAGTCATTAGTAGGCGCTTCTTCGATTGCTCTTTTGTGTTTTAAATACAAGAAAAAACAATTAGTGGAGGATCCATGATTGCTTATGGCGCATATTTTAAAAATACTTTAAGCTCTGACGCACTTCCGGTTTCACCGGAAATGCATGGAACATAATTTTTTTAAATGACTCACCCTATATATTTTTGGATTTTCTTGTACTGCTTTAAATTGTCTGTTCAATTGTTTTTTCTTTTTCAAAATTGAGCCAATAGTTTTTGAGTTATTATTTTTTTTTGAAAATATTTGACCAAAACACGTGTTCAGAAAAAAATCATTTTCACATAGTGTTTAAAAGTAAAAACATTAACTTTGGTGGTGCGTGTAGCCAAGAAAATTCTGCATCATTTGCTGAAGTTGCACTCGACAATACCTCAAAAACCTTTGTCTTTTCAAAGCCTACTTCCTGAAATTTTCACATACCAAAAACTTATTTTTTTTTAATGGAACGCCTAGTATTTTATTGAGGCATTTTGTTCCATTTTTTTATTCTCTTTCATTTTTGTTAACAATGTCCTATACGTATCTTTTGTAATTTTTGAGATAATCACTATAGGAGCAATTAGCGGTCAATTAAAGAACTACGGGCGCTGTTCTATGCACCTAAATATTCGTCCAATAAAGGCTGGATTGCGGCTGACTGCCTGAGTCAACTGTTAAAGAAAGTCGGTATACATTTATGTCAAACTTATAAAAGCATCGCTATTAGTTATCATCCAAATGAATTATTCTTATGAATAGGTAATAGATATGATTGACGTTTTGAGTGAATCTGACAGAAACTCATTGCTGGCATCCAGACTTTATACACAGCGATCTCTAGTAGAAGTCAACCGAAGCCAGAAACCTTCGAAAGTATAAAGGGACGGTTTGAGTAAACAGAAAGTATTGAATACGAAAGAAAGAGCGGAAAAAGCAATAATTGGTGAGGATAAGACGTTTATGGTACTTGCGAGTGTAGTCGAACATCCCCATACTAGTACTACGAAAATTATTCGTCAGTTAGATGTAAGTCACATTTGAGAATCTAGAATTATTAGGAAATATAAAATTCACGCGTAGCATATTCATACACAGGGTTAGATGAAAGAAATTTTCAGAATCGCTTACATTTTTGTCAATTGGCAGCAGATAAATTATCCTGGCTTTCTCAATTTCTTGTTGTTTACCAACGAAGTCACCTTCTATTAAAGTGAATACGTCCATCGTCACAATTTCCGTTACTATAACACATAAAACCCCCCACTTTATCACACCTGTAAACTTTCAAAATTGTTGGTCATTAAAACTATGGGGAGGAATGTGGGTAGTTACATGATTGGACCTTACTTCTTTGATGAAAATGTTAATGGAAGAGAGTATCGTCACTATCTACGGACGTATTTGCAAAACTTTTTGAAGACATCTTCAAAGATGTCAGTAAAAATAACCTTTATTTTATTTCGATGTTAACCAACAGTGTCAAAAATGAAATACTGCAACTGGACATTGCCGGAATTAAAAAATTGAAATGCGATGCTCTTCATTCTGTAAAATTATTACTTTTGGAATAGTTGGATTTAACATTTACTTTGTTTGACAGTTGACTAAGGAAGTCGGGCGCCATTCCTGCCCTCCATTGGTTGAACGAATATTTAGGTGCATAGAACAACAGCGCTCGCAGTTCTTTAATTGACCACTAATTGCTCCTATAGTGATTATCTTAGAAATTACAAAAGATAGGTACATATATGATATTGTTAACAAAAATGAAAGAGAATAAAAAAAAGGAACAAAATGCCTCAATAAAATACTGGGTGTTCCGTTTAAAAAAAATAAGTTTTTGGTATGTGAAAATTACAGGAAGTAGGCTTTGAAAAAAACAGTTTTTTGAGGTATTGTCGAGTGCAACTTTACCAAATGATACAGAATTTTCTTGGCTACAAGCACCACCAAAGTTAATGTTTTTACTTTTAAAAACAATGTGAAAATGATTTTTTTTCTGAACACGTGTTTTTGTCAAATATTTTCAAAAAAAATTAATAACTCAAAAACTATTGGCTCAATTTTGAAAAAGAAAAAACAGTTGAACAGACAATTGAAAGCAGTACACGAAAATATAAAAATATATAGGCTGAGTCATTTAAAAAAATTAAGTTCCGTGCATTTCCGGTGAAACCGGAAGTGCGTCAGAGTTCAAAGTATTTTTGCAATATGCGCCACAAGCAACCATGGATCCTCCACTCATTGTTTTTTCTTTTATTTAAAACACAAAAGAGCAATCAAAGAAGCGGCAACTAATGACTCATCCTGTATATCCTCCACTTCTACAGACAATTTCGCAAAACGAAAACTGTCAATTGAGATTAAAAAAGTTTTAGTCGAAAACTTTTGGATAAAATAAAGGATCACACAGTTTACAAGAGAAAAGGCAAAGAAAGCAAAGGCGACAAGTTGAAAACACTTTAGCACAGACGCAATATGCATGTACTTCGCTAAAAAAAATCCACACCAAGCACCTCAACAAACGATGTGTATTATAAAAGACAGTTCTCTGTTTACTTTTTTTGTATACACGTGCTATCAAATAGTCAAAGTATTTTCTATATGTACCCAGAAACCATTGAATAAAAGGGGAGTGATGGTATTACGTCATTTTATCTACAATTTTCTAAATGAAAGAGTCCAGCAATTGGAGATATTTTGTGACTCTTGTGAGGAGTAAAACACTGTTTTTGGGTACATTCATTACCTGGTCCACGTACAAAAAAAATTGATTCTATTAAAGTGACATTTCCAATAAGAGGTCATTCGTTGGTCTTATTAACTGAAAAAACTCCCAAATGAATGAGTCGAGGTATTTAAAAGCGACTAGAGGAAAGCCAATACTTTCGAAGTCGTTGAAATTACTCAACATTTATTCAAGACCTGGCCTGGATACTTTTTAACAATTTATAAAAAACCAAATGCCCATTTCAATCTCTACCCATCAGTGAACTAAGAATACTCAAAAATACTGGCAGTTATTTTATTTCCGATTATCATGGAATGACTCTTGGGAAACTGCAATTTTGGTGGATGAAATGGAGGAATTATTGCATGGCAAGAATAGAAAATGAATTTGAATTACCCAATGAAATCTACACCGGTTTATAGTAATGTTTATCATTATTACGCCCAACTGCATGTTTTATAATAATTATTTATTATTATTATATTCTGACAGCACTACTACCGATTCTGATAAATAATTCAGTAACCTTCAGTGCCTCACGAAATTTTGCAGGCAATAAGTACTACCGCGATTTACAACATGTAGAAAAAATTGTCACAACCAGCCGAGGTTCCATGCAGAAAACTAAAAAAAATTAAAATAATGCAATATTTAATTTTCTTAAGAATCAAGTTTTTTTTCTGTTTAATTATCTAGCATTAAACTTCTATTAAAACATTGCTTTGACCAGATTAAATATTGATGGCATACCAATTTTATTGTGATATCACTGTAAAAATTCAATATGTTCCCATAGATAATATGCCAATCACGTTTTTAAAAGATATTTGATTATAAAACAATAAATAATCATACCCCAATATATCACATGGCAAAAACTTTAAAAAAACGCTCCCCTCAACATTTTACGATTTTTGACAAACGCCTTCTTTCCCTGTACTCTTCGTATAAGGAATAGTTGAATAATAGCATAAAATGCAGCAGCAGTGTGGCTGCAACTTCAGAATGATCTGCTATTTAGATGCAATGAACTGAATGTTTTGAACTGTCTCTATAATACTGTTTTAGTGGAGGACTATTCAACTATTACTAATGCCTTATCTGCAAGTAGAGTAGAATATGCAGATAAAAATGTACCGACGTAGAGATACATAAGAATTAGTTTGTACCATTCAATTTTCAATACGTTCAGAATTTGTTCTCGTTTCATAACCATGCACATGAGATACAAAATATTTACATGTTATGACAATGTTGAAAGCCTGCAATTTCCTGCATTAAATAGAAACAACAGAATAATTTGTACGTCTACATGTGCCAATATATAGGTGGGGCCATATTCAACTTATTCTGGACTACTTTATTAAATGAAAATTATTAAAAGTGACAAATAATTCGCATAACTGATAATTTGATTCTTGAATCAAATGTGAATTAACAATGAATAGGTATCCCCAAGAAGTGAGTACTTTTCTGTTACTTATCATTTTCAAACGAGATACGCGTTCACCTTGAAAACTAAAAAAATGTTATTTTACGATTAGGAATTTTCACACTTGCAAATCTCGTAATTCTAGTCGTAAATATTTTTTTTGTTTTGTCTAAATCACCGCTAAAATAGAGATTTTTAGGTACAATAGGGTAGGATTTACATGAAGAGAGGTGAATTCGCCAGTAGTCGGCCTTTTTTGATCAACGGTAAACTTTCAGCTTTAATAACATTGAGGCGTTCCGTATTATATTAAAAAATTATTCTTGAGAGTGAAATATATTTAATTACGGTATTAGTAAAATTATTAGAAAATGTTTAGGATGAAGCATACTTTTTTCTTTTTTATTTCTTGTGAAAAAGAACATATTTCGCAGTATAGTCGGCCACTTACACGTCGGTAGTCGGCCATTGGTACACCAGTTCTCGGCCTGGTCAATTTTTACCAGGTCCGTATAATCTTTTTGTGCCCTCATATTAATCGTTCCGTTTTGTTTTTTGTAAGTAAATAAAAAATAAACGTATATTTTTCGCTAAATAAATAAGTGTACAAAACCAAAAACAAATTCGCTATAAATAAGGTAACAAAAAACACTAATAGTCATATAAATAAATAAAAATAACATTATTTTCCGATTTACAAGAAACAGAAATGAACCCTTGAGGAAAAAAAATAATAACTAGATACCTAAATTTGTCATGATAATTCTAAATACAAAAATTCAATACTTAATGCTTTTTAAATTATTCATCGTCAGTAGAAATCGCAGGAGAAATCTTGATTTTTAACATCTTCATATGACTCTCCTACAAACCTAGTACAATTTAAATAAAACTACCTTGGGCAAGTATCATATCCAACATGTTTGTCACCTTCTTCTTCGGCATCACTGTACAATTCTTCTTGGCAGACACCGCACTTCTGCTAGTTGCACGTTTGGTTCTTAGTTTCTTTTTATTTTGGTAAGAACTTTTTACTTCGATGTTGTGTTCATTTTGGTTTCAGATTCATTTCCTTTCCGTTTTTTCACGTTTCTTTCTCCTCTTTCTATCTTTCTCTGTCAATATAATAAGCGCTCCATACTTTGGCAGATATGGCGCTAGTGGATTGTCCCGACTTTGGTTTCTTAGAATGCTTTATGACTATATCTACGGATGCTTGACCTGAGCTAAGTTTTCCCTCATCTAATTTTCCTTGCCCACTTTTCCAGTTTATCTTCATCTAATTGTTCGTTTTCCAAATTTTCTTCCTCTAATTTTTCTTCCTCCTATTTTTTTTAATTATTTTTTCTAGTTTCAGTCCTTCTTTATTAAGGCTTTCTTCGTCTAATTACACAGGTCTACAAAATGAAACTTTTTGACAGATGTTTTTATTTTCAAAACTGATTTTATATAATTTTGGTAGGCTGATTTCAAAAATTCTATGCATTTATTTGTATCACGTAGGGTTTTTTTTGCAAATATTAAAGGGAAAAAAACGATATATCTAAAAAAAATATTTGTTTATTGAGTAAAAAGGTGGAATACAAGTTAAAAAAGTGGAAAAAAATACTTTACTCAGTCTTTTTTAAGTGAAATCTTCGTCTTTTTGCCAGAAAGCTGCGTTGTCCGGACATTCGGCTGTGTGTTTTTAAGGGCATGTCCCGTTTTAACATCCAGCAGTAGTCCGCCATCATCGTTATGCTCCATCTGCCTTGATACCGCCGTTCCATTTCCTTAATGTCTTGGTGAAACCTCTCTCCCTGTTCTTCGCTAACTGCTCCAAGATTTTCAGGAAAATAGTTCAAGTGTGAAAACAGGAAATGCACTTTCAAACTCATATTACAACCTAGACGATGAAAGTGCTGTAACATATTTTGAACAATATTTTCGTAGTTTTCGTCCTTAGAGTTCCCAAGAAACTTATCAATTACTTCTTTAAATGAAACCCAGGCGTTTTTCTCGACATTAGTCATTGTGTTTTAAAAATCCTTGTCTTTGCATAATGTTCTTATCTGCGGCCCAACAAAAATGCCTTCGCTTAACTTGGCATCGGATAAGGCTGGAAATTTCTAGCACAAAAATTTGAAACACTGTCCATTTTTGTCTAGGGCTTTAACAAACTGCTTCATCAAGCCAAGTTTGAGATGAAGATGAGGCAGTAAAACATTTTAGGGGTCAACTAAGCTATCTGTTAAGATATTTTTGCTACCAGGTGAGCTTGTTCTAGAGGGCCATTCTATTTGAGTCCAATGTCTATCCCTTGCTCGACTATCCCACTCACAAATAAAGCATGGAAATTTTGTATAACCTCCTTGTTGTCCTAGTAGCATGCACAGCACTTTAAGGTCACCACAAAGCATCCACTGATGTTCTTGGTAGTTTATTTTCTTTAAAAGAAGTTCTAAATTTTCATATGTTTCCTTTAAATGTACCGAATGGGCAACGGAAACCGAGGCCAGTTCGTTACCATTGTGCAATAAAACGCCTTTTAAACCACGCTTACTTGAGTCAATAAACAGGCGCCATTCTTCTTTTACATACGGCACATTTCCTAATTTTGAAATTAAGTCAGGAATGTTGTTGCAATACACTAGCGGTCCGTCTTGAGTAAAATATTGACATAACTCTTTTTCGCGATCCCGGTAAAAGCTTGATGTGACGTCAGGTGCCAGTAAATGCTTCTCACGAAGCCTGGAAGCTAACAATTCGGATGCATCCTTTGGAAGATGCAAATCTCTAATTAAATCATTTAGTTCGCTCTGGTTAAACACTTCGGGCTCTCTGAAATCTGGTGTGAAATCTGAGTCATCCGGGTCGGAATTAGATTCCTCTGATTCTGACGATATGACGTTTTCTAGTGCTTTTGGGGCGGTAGGTCTCGGTATATCTGGTCCATGAGGAACTGGTCGAATAGCAGAGTCAAGATTGGGATACACAATTTGTTTCTTATTTTTTCTGTTGAGTCCTTGAACATTACACGAACACAAACAACAATCATCACTGTGATTTCTAGGCTCTCGCCATACCATAGCTTAAACATTTCTTCCTACCTTTTTTCCAGTTTCTTAATGCTTCAACGCAAACGGAACAAACAGTATGAGGAGCCCAGGACTTGTCTTGGTCGCCAATTTTTACACCAAAATAAGCGTGGTATACATTTTTCACAAGAGAAGTTATAGTTTGCCTCTGCTTTACTACGACATAACTACCACAGATATAACAAAAGTTATTCGGATTGTTCACACAATGTCTTCTTTCCATATTTATACGTTCTAGAACACTAAAAATACGCAACAACGAAGACAACAACCACGGACACAGTAGCACGACGACTAACACAACCAAACTGCACATAAGCAGGTTTCAACGTTGTATTGACGCTTCTGTGCCGACGCTGTTGCTTTGCTGAGAAATCTAATATTAACCAGTGTTGCCAAATCACATTTAATTTTATAAAAATCAATTCATTTAAAAATCATGCCTAACATGGAACAAACATTATGTCATAGGTAGGTATATTAATAAAATAGAATTTTTAAGATATACAGCGCTATAAAAAAAATTACGTGAGGAAAAATATGGCGTTTTTTGGAATAAGGTCCCCCAAACATATACAAATTAGCAAACAGCTTTCAAACATCAAAATCACTGTAGGCCTGTGTTATCCATTCGGCTACTTTTTTTCACTTTCCACATTCAAATATGGATCTGAACCCATTATTCATTTATTCTGCTTGTTGGCAGCTCGTTCCTTGAACCGGCCCTGTAGTGTTGCTCGAGGAATATCGAAATGTCTGCAAGATACTCGAATTTTTGAATAATTTTGTACTGCTTCCAACGCCTTTTACATGTTATCCTCAGAACATGCAAACAATTTTCGTTTTTGGTGGTTTGCCATCTTCTGAAGATGAATAATTTCAAATTTTTCGTCCGAAAATAGCACTGAAACCAACTCATAATCTACTGGCCGACAAATGGCAAAATCAGCATTTGATGTCTGCGCTAGTAGTCGGTCGTTGCTTTCAATGTTGCAAAACACTTTTATTATTGACTGTCTGAGGGCCGATTACTGCTGTTGAGAATCAGCTTGTGCAACTGTAAATAATTGCGAATGAGACGAACATGTATCTGAATAGATAAGTACGAAAAAGATGAAAATAAAATTTGAATAATGTGCTAGTAGAAACTGGAGTAAATCTTTGTACCAGTGACCGGCCGTGCCTTTTAAAGCTTCAAAGTTAATAAATCAGGCCTTTTTGGCCGAATAGAAGTTATTTCAAACTCTGTTCATCCCCGAAAACCCACCGAATCCGGTTTAATAATAATAAACAAAATTTGACTTACTTATATATTTCCGGCTACCTAAGTTTACCACTTTTTAAATATTTCACATAACAAGCTGCCGAACCGTATCTACCTAACAGATATACATACGCGAGCCGACAAGTAGACCTTCAGCAAAACCATATTAAAATCAATCATAAAAATAATAAATCTGAAGGAATTCTTATATTAACTTTTTTTAAAAACATTACGAATGGGAATAGTACCTAAAAATGAAGATAACAACCCCTGCAACATGCACACATGCATTATATTGGAATCTTATGCTCGTATCGGCCCGTCGTCTAGCGTCGAACAGTACGTGCCCACTGCCCACGTGTGTATAAATACTGGCAACAACGTTCGTTTGAATGCACGGACTTTAGCTCGCATGCAAGGTAAAAATAGGCCGAACCTGTATTTTGCGCGCCAATTACAGGAATAAAATATTTATATACGGGAATAAGAAATTGATATTCGCACTGTATGAAGATGTAAGATTTCAGCTGTGTAGAGAAGAGCATAATATTTGCCCTAATTCTAAGTTATTCTCGAAACTAGACTATTGAATGGTGGCCGATTACAGACGAACTTACCCTATTACAATTTTTTTTACAAACATTTTGTCATTCATATTTTACAAATGAAGGAGCAAACATAACGTAGAACTTCCAAAGAACAGCATTTGCCTATCAGAGTATTCTTTCAACTTCAAATTTTGATTTCGCGGTCAGTCAAATTTCGTTAGGTGAGATAACCTATTGTTTGAACAAAAATACCTATATTATGTTTGGGTTACATTTCATTACATTAACAGATGTCGCTATATGTATTATCTTATCATATAATTATCTCGAGAAAAAGGAAAAGTAAGTTTTTGTATATTCAACAGTATACAAATTTACTTGCCAAAACTCGCTGATAGTTTTCCTTCATACATACATCAGAAAAATTCAATTATGCAATATTTCTGTGCAGGAGCCCGACTTCGTGCACTATCGCGGAGAGCTCCACCAATATGACAACACACCCTCCGACAACGCAACCCCCGTTCGCAATGGTGGTCAGCGAAATCGTGTGCGCGATCAAGGTTATGACTTCCTGAGATTCGAGGTCAGTGACGTATCCGTCTCGTATATATGTATATGTATAATGTTAGGTAATGTCCATTCACGCTATTCGGTCAATGTTTTTCTTATACGTATGTATGTATGTATGTGCGCATTAGATCGAGGGTTTCGAGGGCGAAAACGTACAGAACACGTGCCAGGAATTGCATGTGTACATATGAAGTTAATTATTCCCTTTTTGATCTCGTAAAATATTTGATTAATACGTGCTTGTCATGATCTATATCGTTCCTCTTCTCTTGAATATTGAAATTGTTCTTTTTTGCATTGTTCAGTGCTCTACGACAAGAAATTATCGAGATTCAAAGACACAGTTTCGGAAATGCTATTTAAATAGAACATATTAGGGACTACTAAATATAATTTTCTGCTTTTAGCCCTGATAATTATTTAATTAGGTAAATTTTTAATTTTAAAAATTACCCTCGGCTGAGATTAGAACTCAGGACCTCCTGATCTCTGGTCGATTGCACTATCATTACACTACCGCGGGTGTCTGACTTCAAGTCATTAAATAACTAATTTTAAAGTAATTTAAATTTAGTATACACATCGGTCTGCCGACACTACACATATCCATCTGTTACTAGATATAACTCAGTACGATTTAAAGGCTCGAACTCAGACACCCGTGGCAGCGCAATCATAGCGCAACCGACTACAGATCGGGAGGTCTGAGTTCGAATCTCAGCCGTGGATAATTTTTCAATTTAAAAATCTACCTAATTATATAATTATCAGTGCTAAAAGCAGAAAATTATAATTAGAATTTTTAGCACTGAGAAAAACTAATTTTAAAGTAATTTAAAATTGAGACCATATAGGATTTATAAATTAAAGTTTTAATTAATTTTTTGCTATCCTTCTAAAATTTAAAGATGAATAGTTGTTGTTGTTGTTGTTGTTGTTCATGGCGCTACAGTCCCATTTGGACCTCCTCCCATATTTTCTGCCTCCAATTGCACACTTTCAGTAATTGTTTAGCGTCCTCCTCAATATTGTCAACTCATCTCTTTCTTGGTCGTCCTCTTCCCCATGAATAGATGTTACATATTTAAATAAAACTAGGTCAATTATAGCAATTTGCTCAATGATTATGATTAACTAAAAATTACATTTAGCTATTATTATTGTCCCAATCTGTACACTGTTGTTATAATTAGAACAACAACAACAACAGCAGTACTATATCTGTTAATTCTTGCGTTATATAGTTAGCCATGTCAGCATGAATGTCGAACCCTATCGGTTGTTTTATATACCAATCTAATCTACCGATTAATTAATCTACCTGCGCACAATAAAAATCCATGCAGTACTAAATAAAATATATACAATAAATTTAAATGAGGGCTACTAAATCAATGGATATGTAAAACGTCCTTGAAACAGATCAAAACCTAAAATTCTAAGTTTTATTTGTACTGAAAGAATAATTACAATGCTATAGTGCCTACATACTGATAGCAATATTTTCAAAAATGTTGCAGTTATGATTAATAAAAATTTATAATTCGAATTTATTTAATACGATGCAAACAAAATATGCAAGTTAAAACTCTGTGACGTATAAAGTTTGACCAGATAAATGGCTGAGAAAATCTTTTTTACAACAAAATCAAAGAAAACAAACTCAACATTAGTCAATCACTGTATAGAATTTAGTCATAATTCTAATAGAAACATTTCAAAACCTTACATGTATGAGGTAAATGTAAAAAACGCAACTTCTGAAAAGTGTTGAAGTCAATAAATATAACACCTACCTACATAAGGTTTAGTTATAAACCATCAGTCAAATTCAAATAACTGTCCCTTCTTATTTTCCATTTTGATCTACAAGTATATGTTATATAACAGTCTATAAGATTTTAAATATCGGTTTTCATCAGCCTTACGTAACTATCACATGGCGACACAATTCAAATATATTCTGGATACATTGATTTCTATGCATAATTATATCCTTCTTTCTGTCAAATTCTAATTCGTAATACTCTTTGATTTTAATATAAAGCTAATATATCGAACAATTTCTTGATTCCACGTTCTTCTGGATTTGCTTCTTTTCTTTCTTCTGTTCCGTTCTGCCTCTTATATTTCCGTTACCAGATTATTGTTCTTCATTCTTATTGAATGAATAGCCCTCTGTCACGCTTTAAATTAAAATATTTAAGTGTAGCAGTATTATGTTTTACTAAACTTAGAAAACCTTTGGTCCTTCGAACGTAAACATTTGAGAAGACTAGCGTGGAGTCATCCATTAACAAATACCTTGGCTCCACGCATACCGAATACCCTTTATTCTCCGGATCTGATTCCTCTTCCTACTATTCTTGATTTTAATCTTTCTGTCAACACCCACGATATGCTGTCATACATTAACTCTAGCATAAAGACCGTTTTCTAGACTTTTATTTTGGTATGTCTATATAATGACAGTGAAAATCTTATTATTAGCGAAAATAAGTAATTAATTATATTTATTATTATTTACTATTATATGATTTTCTATATTTATTATTACTATGTCACAAATCAACTGGAAAATACTCGTGCAGTAAAAATAAATATTACAGTTTACACACATTTCAGAATAATGACAAACATACTCATTGCATGTGTAAAAAATGAGGTGTGGCCACCACAAGACTTTCTTATACGTATGAGCGTTTTAAACTATACAATTTTAAGATTTTTTTTTACACAAAAATTATTCAAAATTCTATTCTAAGTACTTCTATTCTCTTAACAAATCGCTATAGAATACATAATTTGCAAGATATTCTAAAAAAAATTGCTACTCCCTAAGAGTAAAAGTGTTACTTCCGGTCCGAATTTTGAAATTTCATATATGAAAAAAATATTACAAATCTAGCACTAAATACTTTAGTATTCTTGATAAATATATAAAAATGCATAAATTACGACATATTTGCAAAAAAATCGCTATTCGATAAGAGTAAAAGTGGTACTTCCGGTCTGAATTTTGAAATCTTTTTATACAAAAGATATTGAAAATTATGTTTCAAATACTTTTATACCCATAACGTACCTGTCTAAAAAGCATGATTTGCGAAATATTCGCCAAAAACTGATTTTCGATAGGAGTAAAAGACCTACTTCCGATAGGAATTTCGAAAAACTTTTTAAATAAAATTGTTCTCAATTTTAATTTTAAGTATACCGGGTGTAGAATGGATTTTCGTACATAGGGATTTTACATGCAAAACTAATAATTTGCGAATATTCCCTCCCCTAATTTTTTTATAGAAAATGTTAAACACAAAAGTTGTAGACAAAAAAAATGTATCTAAATTCTTTGATATTTATTTTCTAACACCTTCTGGTCCTGCTAGACTTGAAGAAAAAGTATTAGGAATGAACCGATTAGTACTAGCCATGAATCCTGTCAGCAATAAATGTCACGTTTTGACAATCAAAATAAGTTTGCTGATTCTTAAAATGAATTGCTATAGCCAAGAAGAGAAAGTCAACTTTATTAAATGGTACTACTCTGGATTGTCTTTTAGGGACATACAAGCAACTTTTGCTGGATTCTACCCGGAGCGACCAATTCTAAATTTGAACACCCTGAATAGAATTGTCAGGCACTTTGAGACCAACGGCACTGTTAATAAGAAATGTAAGTGCCAGAATGTAACAGCTGGTGCAAGTAGAGAGAAGGTAGATGCCGTTCTCTTGAGCGTTATAGAGAACAAAAATGTCTCCTTAAGACAAATAGGTAATAATTTGGGGATTCATTTTACTACTGCTCAGAAAATTTTAAAGAGTCAAGATCCGCGGTTTCGGTCTTATAAATACGAAAAGCACCAAAAAATATTCGAGGAGGATAAAGAAATAAGAATGCAGTTTTGTGAAATAATGATGGAGATGGCCAATGATGACCGAAACTTTTTATCTAGGATTTTATTCAGCGATGAGTGTCGATTTCAGTTAACTGGTGAACCAAATCAACAAAATTATCGCTACTGGAGGACACAAAATGAACATTTAATGTTGCAGACTCATACGCAATACCGGGGTAGTGTCAATGTTTGGTCTGGCATACTAGGTCCTCACATAATTGGACCGTTCTTTATTTAGACCGCTTAACTGGTGCTGCGTATTTAAATTTTTTGCAAGAAGAAATCGGGCCAGCTATCGACGAATTGGGAATTAATTACGAATTTTGGTACCAACATGATGGATGTCCGGCGCATTACCAGGGCGATGTTTTAGAGTACTTAAATCATGTATTCCCAAATCGCTGGATAGGTCGAGGTGGAGAAATTAATTGGCCTCCAAGATCTCCGGATCTTTCGCCAAATGATTTTTTTCTGTGGGGCACATTGCATGATCGGCTATACAATAGAAGGACGTATCAAAATGTCGACGCTTTAAGAGCTGCAATACTTGCAGAATGTCGTCAAATATCACACTATCAACTGGCCGCAACTAGAAGAAATTTTTACTACAGATTGGGGTGCTGCTCAGCTGTCAACGGAGATTTGTTTGAGCATATAATTTAGTTATTACTACAACTACCTTTATTACCACGTTCAATAAAATTTTAAAATCTCTTCAGCACGTTTTTTACTTTCTTATACGTAGTATAAGGAAGTATTGTGATGATGAAAATTTTCGACCTCGAGATTTTTGCAGATGTCCACGTTTTGAGGTCCCCTGATACCAAAAAAGTGGTTTTTAAAAAATGTCTGTGTGTCTGTGTGTGTGTGTGTGTGTGTGTGTGTGTGTGACCACGATAGCGGTCAAACCGCTGTAGATATCAATTCCAAATTTTGTATTTACGAATATAATCTCCTTCTTGAGAACTGATTAGATTTTGAGCAAAATCGGCAGACCGGAAGTAGTAGTTTACTTCAGTGAAAAAATCGAATTTTGCAAATATTTCGTCAATTACTAAGTTTAAACAAATTTATAAAGAATTCAAATGTACTCAAAATTAAATTTGAGAAAAATTGTTTTAATAAAGTTTTTCGAAATTCCTACCGGAAGTAGGTCTTTTACTCTTATCGAAAATCAGTTTTTTGCGAATATCTCGCAAGTCATGCTTTCTAGGCAGGTACATTACCAGTATAAAAGTATTTAGAACATACTTTTAAATATCTTTTGTATAAAAAAAATTTCAAAATTCAGACCGGAAGTACCACTTTTACTCTTATCGAATAGCGATTTTTTGCAAATATGTCGTTAATTATGCATTATATATATATTTATGAAGAGTACAAAAGTATTTAGAGTTGGATTTGGAATATTTTTTGTATAAATGAAATTTCAAAATTCGGACCGGAAGTAACACTTTCATACGTATAAGAAAGTCGTGTGGTGGCCACACCTCATTTTTATTTTCTGCAAACGACTTAAAACCTATGCTTAAAACAGATTTAAACGCCTCTACTAAAATTGTCACATTGTTGTGTTAAATGAATGAATTTTGTTACTTTTGTTGTCACATGTCACGGCTGTTGCTATTTTGTATCATTTCTTCAATTCTTTTTTCTTTAATGACCCGGAGGGTGATAGTAAGCAAAGAAGAAAAAAAATGGGACCTATTTTTAAAGCTCTATAATTTTTGTGTTTAACATTTTCCTATAAAAAAATTAGGGGAGGGAATATTCGCAAATTATTAGTTTTGCATGTAAAATCCCTATGTACGAAAATCCATTCTACACCCGGTATATGAATTCCTCATAAATTTGTTTAAACTTAGTAGTTGACAAAATATTGGCAAAATTCGATTTTTTCACTGAAGTAAACTGCTACTTCCGGTCTACCGATTTTATTGATAAACTAATCAGATATCAAGAGGGAGATTATACACGTAAATACAAAATTTGGAATTGATATCTACAGCGGTTTGACCGCTATCGTGGTCACACACACACACACAGAGAGACATTTTTTAAAAACCACTTTTTCGGTATTAGGGGACTTCAAAACGTGCACATCTTCAAAAATCTCGAGGTCGAAAATTCTCATCATCACAATTCTTCCTTATACTACGTATAAGAAAGTAAAACGACCTTTTCCTCACATTCAATTAAAAAATTAGGTGTGGCCACCACACGACTTTCTTATACATAACCGCGTTTCAAACTATACAATCTTAAGAATTTTTTTATACAAAACTTATTCAAAATCCTATTCTAAGTACTTTTATTCTCTTAATAAATCGCTATAGAATGCATACTTTGCAAGATATTCGAAAAAAAGTGCTACTCGCTAAGAGTAAAAGTGCTACTTCCGGTCCGAATTTTGAAATTTCATGTATACAAAAAATATTGCAAATATAACTCTAAATACTTTTGTACTCTTAATAAATATATATAGAATGCATAATTTACGACATATTTGCCAAAAATCGCTATTCGGTAAGAGTAAAAGTGTTACTTCCGGTCCGAATTTTGAAATCTTTTTTATACAAAAGATATTGAAAACTATGTTTTAAATACTTTTATACACGAAACGTACCTGTCTAAAAAGCTTGACTTGCGAAATATTCGCAAAAAAACGATTTTCGATAAGAGTAAAAGACCTACTTCCGGTAGGAATTTCGAAAAACTTTTTAAATAAAATTGTTCTCAATTTAAATTTTAAGTACATATGAATTCTTTATAAATTTGTATAAACTTAGTATTTGACGAAATATTGGCAAAATTCGATTTTTTCAGTGAAGTAAACTGCTACTTCCGGTCTACCGATTTTACTGAAAAACTAATCAGATCTCAAGAGGGAGATTATAAACGCAAATACAAAATTTGGAATTGATATCTCCAGCGGTTTGACCGCTATCGTGGTCACACACAGACACACAGACACACAGAGACAGACAGACAGACAGACAGACATTTTTTAAAAACCACTTTTTTGGTATCAGGGGACCTCAAAACGTGGACATTTGCAAAAATCTCGAGGTCGAAAATTTTCATCATCACAATACTTCCTTATACTACGTATAAGAAAGTAAAAGGGCTACTCGCTAAGATTAAAAGTGCTACTTCCGGTCCGAATTTTGAAATTTCATGTATAGAAAAAATATTGCAAATATAACTAAATACTTTTGTACTCTTAATAAATATATATAGAATGCATAATTTACGACATATTTGCCAAAAATCGCTATTCGGTAAGAGTAAAAGTGTTACTTCCGGTCCGAATTTTGAAATCTTTTTTATACAAAAGATATTGAAAACTATGTTTTAAATACTTTTATACACGTAACGTACCTGTCTAAAAAGCTTGACTTGCGAAATATTCGCAAAAAACCGATTTTCGATAAGAGTAAAAGACCTACTTCCGGTAGGAATTTCGAAAAACTTTTTAAATAAAATTGTTCTCAATTTTAATTTTAAGTACATATGAATTCTTTATAAATTTGTATAAACTTATTATTTGACGAAATATTGGCAAAATTCGATTTTTTCACTGAAGTAAACTGCTACTTCCGGTCTACCGATTTTACTGAAAAACTAATCAGATCTCAAGAGGGAGATTATACACGTAAATACAAAATTTGGAATTGATATCTCCAGCGGTTTGACCGCTATCGTGGTCACACACAGACACACAGACACACAGTCACACAGACAGACAGACAGACACACACACAGACATTTTTTAAAAACCACTTTTTTGGTATCAGGGGACCTCAAAACGTGGACATCTGCAAAAATCTCGAGGTCGAAAATTTTCATCATCACAAAACTTCCTTATACTACGTATAAGAAAGTAAAAATGAGGTGTGGCCATCACAGGACTTTCTTAGACGTATGTGCCTTTCCAGTTAGACAATAGTTCTAAATTAAGTTTTAAATATTTTATCTTCTTAAAAAAATAAACCTGTATGTGTATTACTTTATGCCCGAGTTTTTCTCAAATTGACTTTTGAGAATATTTTAATTCTCTATAAATTAATTTAAACTCGCCAATTGAAAAAATACTGGTAAAATTTGAATTTTTCACTGAGGTAAACTATTACTTCCGGTCTACCGATTTTACTGAAAATCTAATCAGATCTCTAGAGGAAGATTATACTCGTAAATACAAAATTTGAAATTCATAGCTTCAGCCGTTTGACCGCTATCGTGGTCACATAAACACACATACACTGACACGCACACGCACGTAAAGAGAAATTTTTAAAAACCATTTTTCGGTATCAGAGGACATCAGAAGGTGGACATCTACAAAAATCTCGAGATCGAAAATTGTCATCATCACAATACTTCCTTATACTACGTATAAGAAACTAATGAAATGATGTTCGTTGGTAAGCGCATCACTTGAGAGTAGCTGGGCCAATTTGGCCAATTTTAAACAAAGAAAGATTCGAAAAGTTGACCGGAAAATTGGAAAATTCGGCAAAAATTGCAAGTGCCTCTTTCTATAGGATTTTTGTATGAACTCAAGTCCTTTTTTTGTTTTGTTCGTTATAGTCCTGGAAAAGTTGGGACAATTACAAAGGAAAGTCGGAAAATTCGGCCAAACTACTAAAATTATAATTTGTGTACGCACTCTTGATCACAACTGACGATGAAACAACAAATTTGGTTAATTCTTTTTTTGTTTTGTTCGGAATGGAAATAACTTAATTGAATGGTTTCAACTGATAAAAAATCTGGAAGATCTGGTCAATCAGGTTATACTCAGAACAAATCATATAATACAATAAGTATATAATTGAAGAAAATTCCAAGGCACATTTAAGGATTTATAAAGATACGAATTCTAAATTATAATCGCTATTTAATTTATATTTATGTGGTTAAAGGCAGCGTTTCTAAATCTTTTTGAAGCGTTGACCCTTTTTTAATGTTCACTTATATCGTCAAAATCTTGGTTTGTTAGAGTAGTATGGTTTTAATGCTACATTCTTTAAATAGATCATTGGAACATAAATGACAATTCTTTCAAATAATATGTATTTGTTTCAAAAAGTAACTTCAAAATATCTATCCAAATTAATGGGCATCAGTGGATTGACCCTGCTTAAAATATTAACCATATCTTTTCACGAATTTAGTAAGCGATTTCCATTTCTAACCGCAATATAATAGAAACTACAACCAAAAATTTGATAAGTATGACTGTAAACTCTTACATTTTGTATAGAACCTCATAGAAATACCTTAACTGTGAAAATGAGACAGATTTTTGCGTGAAAATACGCCGTTCCACTTTAGGTTTTAAGTTGTATGTAAATGTTCGTACCTCATTTTCAACTTATTCATTACGTACACGTATTTGCATATGAATGTTTATGAATGTATGCATAATTTCAACACATCGACACGTTTAAAAAATAAAATCCAGGGTCGCATAAAACGTTTAAAAACAAAAACGGCGTCACGAAGAAAGCTGTTGCGCATTAAATGAATCGACATCAACTTTGTATTTAATATTATGTACGATCAAGATATAAATGCGACATAAAATCGACTTAATATAATGATAATTACAGACATTCCATAATTATCATACAATTATACTTTCAGAAACACTTTTAAGAACAGCTCCGTTTGCAAATGAACTTTGAAATCACGCGTAGAAATAATATCTGATCAGTTACGATCAATATTTACACTTTGGAAATATTACACTTACGAAATATCAATTGTTTTCAATCACGAAATGGAAAATTAATCACAAGACAATAGAAGTGCTACATTACTAGAACAGGAAATAAGCGAATGTCTAGCTGAAATAACTAAAATTACACAAACATGGACGATCCTGAATTGGAGTTTTGTTAAATATAAATTAACTAACAACAACAAATCTATATTTTTAAAGGGAATTATAAATGAGCACATTAGAACGATAACAGGTAACCGAAAATCAAAAGGTACTCGAAATATATTAAGCCTTCATCTAAAAAGAAGCAAAGATGTATCAAAAATATGGCATTATCTATATTTTACCAATCTTATCAAAAATGTTTAAAATTGTAATTGAAAAACCAATTACTAGATCCTCTAGTATTCATAAGGAAACTCTCAAAATGTCTACATGGTTCCTTCAAACACAAGGCTATAACACATGCAATGAATGTTCAGGAACTAAGATAATTTACTTGGTAAACTACGAACAACGTGTTAAACAGTTAAAAACTTATATTACACTAGTTTTCACGGCTAGATATCGTATAGCGTACTAATCTGGCGTGTAAGTTATAAAGTATATAAGGTAAGTTGCCTAAATAAGGCAAGGTAAGGTTTACGATTTTTTCAATTTTCTTTGTTGTCGAAACACTATCATAAACAATTTTGAGGAGCTCTGTATAGTGTTATTGTTTCAATTGAATGAGAAACCTCATCAAGATAAGCCTGGCCACAATATAAAAAATTAATTACTAAAAGTTGTCATCTGGGTCGATTTTAGAACCCCATGTTCGTAATAAGGCCCATCCCATGTCCCTAATTAGGTCATACCTTTTTAACGCAACACAACTCTTAAAATAACTTTTATTAACTTTAATTGAACCAAAACAATATTTTATTACAAAATGAACACAATAATATTTCTATAAAAAATAAAAAAAAAACATCAAAAATTTTCATAATCTGGACACGTAAAGGCGGGATCTTTATTCGCGGCGATTAAACCCACGCAGTCTTCATGGACATAGCGTTTACAAATAGTACATAGCCTCATGTTGCCTACTTCGTCAATTTGGCACAAATGGCAGTACGAGCTTTCTTTTTTTTTGATTAATTTTGCTTGGTCCCGCTATTGCTTCTTTAGTTGTTCCTCCACTTTTTGCAGCTTGTTTTTTAGGATAACTTTTCTTTCTCGTCTTTGGATCATCTTTTTTATTCTTCTTGTCGTCTTTAAAAAGGACTGTTGTAATTTGTTGAGCGCGGTAATTTATTGCCCTTTTTCTGCCCGTGTTTTTCATCTTTACTTCTGACGTGATCAGAATATCATTGAAACCACATGACGGCTCCTTTATTTGTTCGTCTAGTTCATCTTCATTGTTATTTTCCTCTCCCGAAACCAAACTACTTTCATCTGAAGACGAGGAATCCGTAACATCTCTGCTTTTCGGTATTATTTTTTCTACTCTCTTGGCTATGGGAGTTGAACTTGCAGCTGGTGGACTTCCTGGATTTTGAACATTGACTGCTTGAATGTCATCCTTTTCTGTGATTTTCGACGGGGCATAAGCACAATCAGGGATTGCTTTTGGGTTGTAAGGATAGATGCCCGTTGCACGAAACCCGACATCACATTTTCAGGAGTTGTTGCTTGAAAAAATTATTCCAAATGCATATTTGGTGATCGTGCGATCAGGTTTGTTAGTCCAAAATAACAGCACTTCCTCGTTCCAATATGTTTCAAAAGGTTTAAATATTGACTTGTCAAGAGGTTGCAGTTCATGTGTTGTATTCCTATGCAAACAAAATAAAGTGATTTCATGTTCATCTGCTTTTGTAAGAATTGTAGCATCTAAATGGGATGACGCACCGTCAAATATCAAAAGCACTGGCCCTTTAGGTTTGTATTTTGAAAAGTGGGTGAGCCACTTAATAAAAACCGACGTTGTCATGCTTCCTTTCTCGGTCATTTCAATTGCTGTTCCCGGTGGTAAGTTGTCTTACCATTCCGCCTACCTTCGTTGTCCTTTAAATAAAATCATCGGTGGAATCACGTGGCCCACAGTACTTACGTAAGCTACTATCGATACATTCTCTGCATGTTCCTGGGAAATTAAAGGCACCCTTTTTTGGCTTTTACGAACAAATACTCTTTGAGATTTGTAAGGTTTAAGGTTGTGGATTCTTGTTTCAACTCTTCAAAATAGTCATTTACAATGAATCTATTTAGTTTTGTGGCTCTTGCAGCATTCATGGGATGAGATTTACGAACCGCTAATTCAGGGTGTCGTTGTAAAAACAACTTCAACCATTTACGTCCAGCCAATCTATTTGCAACATTGAATGGATTAGATAAGTTATTATTTTCGCAATAAAAAAATACCGTGCGTCTTATCACTTTCGATGTAAGAGGCATACCAACATCTCTCAAGCGAAAAATGCGTTGGCACAGTTCATCTTCTTGCCCTGGGGTTAGGAAACTGGGCCTTCCTAGTTTCTTGTTGGTGCTTCTTGTCGCCACATGATTTCTGAGGGTTCCGCGTGGAATTCTAAATTCCCTTGATGCCTGTCGGACAGACATACCAGCATCAACTTCTTCCATTGCTCGTTGCAACAGGGTTTCTAACCATCGGGCCCTCTTGGGCGGCATGTTTATCGAAAAGCGTTGCTTTGAATCTAAGAAATGAGGAAAGCAGTGTATAGAACGCAGTATAATAATACTATTAGAACCAAAAAAGGCACGGGTCTTATCTAGGACTAACCAGGCGGGCCTTATTTGAGTGATAAGGAAATTGTTGCATCATTTGTCATTGAGCACTGATTTCCAGTTTGATGACAAATAATATAGAATAACAACGTTACGTCTAATTAGTAAAATGTTCAAGTTTACTAATGATGCAATTTAACTTAAAAAATACGAACGATTTTCTAGTACTTACCTCAAAATTATTTCGCAGCCAAAACTTTTAATACACCTAACCAAACTCAGATGAACTAATATGGACGTCGATAATTCAGGTCACCCTCTTACCACTTAACAGGAAATTCAGAAATTAACACTAGAGGTCTCCCAGATGTAAATCGTAAAGAGACCTGCTGTTATTACAGATTCCTAATAGGGCAAAGGTGCAATGGACCTTATTGGGGTACTGAGCCTTATTTGGTCAACCTACCTTATAAAAGAAAACACTACAGTAAGTGTCCTCAATGGAATATAGTATGAGCGACGCACTTCCCAAACAACTATTTATAAATTTCGTTATTCTGGCCTTACTTTATGTGTATAAGTTCCAATATAATATATTTCGAAGTATGCAAGCTATTCAGAAAACTATGGATCACAACACTCTAGGAAAAAAATTAACCTGATCATAATTACCGTTGGTTAAAAACGCTTCTACAACAATATCTCTTCGGAAACTAGAACAGAAAATATGGGCAAAATACTTTTTTAACATGCAAAGCATCTTTTACCATTGGAAAAGTAAGCCAATTAGAGTCACTGGAAAATCTTTGATTTACAAAAACAACATCTAACGACATTGCACAACAACGACAATAATAGCCGCGATTATCTATGCAGTTTCATCAAAAGATCTAGATTTATCATAACGCGCATTTAATTCCATTACACACATAATCACGACGCGAATTGTGTAATTAGATACCAGTTTGCTTACCTATTGTCATGTTTGTTATTGATTACCATTTTAAGCAACAAGGACACGGAGTTTTAATGACAGATTAATTTAAAAACATTCTTGTCTATTTGGCTAAAAATTTACTAATTGCCTGGCTGAGAGTTGGCATTTGCAAAATATTGGGTACTACTGTTGCTTTACTTATAGATTTTTTGGGAACAGACATTCTTAAGGTAATAGTACACATATTAGTTTAATTAACACACACGTTCTTGATTATACCTTACTGAGGAGGACAAATAAGTTAGAAACATATATATATCTCTGGATACCTAACACTAAGACCTCTTAGTTTATAGTTTCTTGTTTGATTTACACAATTATGCATTGTAATATATTTGACACATAACTCAGTATTTTTTGTGGGGTGAGATTAGAAGCTGTTTATGATAAATGTGGATGTTCTGATCAATCTACATGACTAGCATGCGACTGCTCTACTCCTTAATTTTTTACAATTAATCCATTACTTACAGAATTCGCGTTTGCATCTTTCTGTGTTAGTCATTAAACACAATAGGTCGGCTTTGTTGACTTTTAATGTTGTTGGATGTCATTTTTCCAATGATTCTATTTAATTGACTTATTTTTCGAATAGTCATTTATGTTATTAATTACTATTTTAATCAATATAGACACTAATTCATGATGACTGATTAATTTAATTACATTCTTGCATATTTGGCTAAAAATTTTAATATTTTTATATACTATATATACATACATTGAGTTTTAGGCAGACCTGTAAGAGATATGAACAGATTGGGGTTTCTTGTCTTTTCTAGTATTGATTTCTCTGTTTTAATGTATTCATATATAAAGTATTGTTTAATGAAATGTCTTGTATTATTTTGGAATGAATTAGTCTAGAAAATAATAAAGCTAACTTCAATTTCTAAGGATCTCTATTTTTATACATATTGCAGTGATCTTGAGTTGGGTTGTAAATTATAAATAAGTATAATCAAGATCACTTCAAGGTTTTATTTAAATTAATTTTTATTTTATTTATTTTTATCATAATGTGTATATAAATATTCACTATGTTAATAATTTGCCAAAATTTTATTTTTATTTAAGTAAAATAATAAAAGAATCTTAGTATAAATTTTATAAAAGTCATAATATTAAATTACGCATTAAATGTTACGTTTTCAATAACGAGAAAGTGTTTCCCGCATGAAGAATACTGGCACCGGTAGAGAGGTCGACCGTATGGCCGGCGAAAAACAATATTATTCGCCAGATGCATTGGATGAGTCATGAATATGTAAACAAGTTTATATTTACATATTTGTTTACCTTTTCAAAGACTGTTAATACGCTGCTTTCCTGAGTGGTGCAGCACTGCAGCAATGTAAAGTACGTCGAGTGACCGATAAGAGCAGCACCATCGATATGCAGTTTTGGGAGTGGCATCGGTATCTGCCGAGAGTTACCGTACGTTTTTGTAAAGAAAATTATGCATAAAAGGGCTGGCGGACAGAATTTGGATGGACAGCTGGTGAAAACCGCTGCCTTAGAAACCTTGGAAGTAGGTGATAAACCACTCCCTCCTCTTTTAAAAAGATTGTTCTTGAATCTGAACTTAGAATATTTTTGAGATTTTTCGATACTTATAAAAATTTTCAACAAGATTCAAACTTGTAATATTTTTCGTAATAGTCATGCAGCACGTTTTACATTGAGATTTGTAAATATTTTAAAATAATTATTTATGTACGGGATAATTTTATTTTCAAATTAGGACTTTGAATTTATTTAATTTCATTTTCTTTTCTTTTTCTAGAGTGTTTTGTTTTGCATGTAGGGGTACTACGCCATACATTATGATAAAACATTCTAGTGATTGTAATGACTAAGTCGGATAGCATAATGATTTTATTTTAGTATAATTTTTTTCTTTACAACTTTATTTATCATACAAACGGATTTGAAATTAATAATTTTGTTTTATGTATATATAGAATACGTAAGTGAACAGCGTTTGGTTTTTATCATGGATGAATTTGAAGTTATGTACGAAGAGTTAAGGTGATTTGATAATATTTGTTATAAATGTGTGTATAGTGGTGTACCAAATTTTTTGTTTGTAGTGGTGTTTTGTATTGGAATTTCACAAGAAGGTAAAGTTTATTTTTAATGTATATATTTTTCTTGTATGTATATCAAATATATTTTGTAGTACTTGTGTGTTCAATGTTAACGTGTTGGGTAATACATCAGGGATGTGTGAAATGAATTAAGTCGTTATTTAATTCATAGCATGGAGTCCTGGTGAATCTCAAAGACACGAATTAGTCTTGGTGGTACTGTGTTTGGGAGCGAGAAAAGGCACCAGGCAGAACTAATCAGGGCTGAGTTAATTAATTGAATACGCAAAGACTTTATTTTATTTCATTTTATTTATTTAATTTAAAATTTATATATATACCTTAAGGAGTGAGCACATTGTGGTGTATGTTCGGGTTGTGTCCGACGAGTTAAAAGACATACTCGTAGGGTGGAACTTTGGGGTACCCATCTGTGTGAATTTGCTATCTGATGGTACTGTGTTGGGAGCGAGAAAAGGCGCCGGACAGGACTAATTAGGGCAAAGCCATTTCCTTAATGTTTATATTTTGTTCGCAAATGGTAAATCGTGTAAAATTTTGGTTATTTATATTCCAGTACAATTCATCATGTGTAATAAAATTTTATTTTATTTAAAGATGTTGATTGTTTACATGTATCTATGGCAAATATAAATCATAATAATCACGTTAACATTTTTAAAACATAAGTTTTTCACGACGTTATACTTTCATTTACTTTATTTCTTATAATGTTTTGTTGATTATGATGTATAGATTTGGATGATGTTTGAGATATTGATTCTTTGTCTGTAAATATATATATATATATATAACAATAAAGAAAAGAAATATTGCGGATTATAGAATAATAAAGTATAGAATTTCATGGGGTAACTCCGCTCAAAATGCAACTGCGGACACGTGTTTCGAACTACTTGGTTCTCGTCAGCGCAGTGTAGCCAAGGAATAGGATGGGATAACCTTGGAGCTGAAAAACATCAATCAGAGACATACACAAGGGACAGCCTACCAATTGAGGCTTCAGCTAGAGTGTCCTCGATACTGAGAATGAATCTAACGTCGCCGCGAGGTAGACATTGTCCACCTGCAAGCCATCTGAACCCACAGGATAACAATAAAGAAAAGAAATATTGCGGATTATAGAATAATAAAGTATAGAATTTCATGGGGTAACTCCGCTCAAAATGCAACTGCGGACACGTGTTTCGAACTACTTGGTTCTCGTCAGCGCAGTGTAGCCAAGGAATAGGATGGGATAACCTTGGAGCTGAAAAACATCAATCAGAGACATACACAAGGGACAGCCTACCAATTGAGGCTTCAGCTAGAGTGTCCTCGATACTGAGAATGAATCTAACGTCGCCGCGAGGTAGACATTGTCCACCTGCAAGCCATCTGAACCCACAGGATAACAATAAAGAAAAGAAATATTGCGGATTATAGAATAATAAAGTATAGAATTTCATGGGGTAACTCCGCTCAAAATGCAACTGCGGACACGTGTTTCGAACTACTTGGTTCTCGTCAGCGCAGTGTAGCCAAGGAATAGGATGGGATAACCTTGGAGCTGAAAAACATCAATCAGAGACATACACAAGGGACAGCCTACCAATTGAGGCTTCAGCTAGAGTGTCCTCGATACTGAGAATGAATCTAACGTCGCCGCGAGGTAGACATTGTCCACCTGCAAGCCATCTGAACCCACAGGATAACAATAAAGAAAAGAAATATTGCGGATTATAGAATAATAAAGTATAGAATTTCATGGGGTAACTCCGCTCAAAATGCAACTGCGGACACGTGTTTCGAACTACTTGGTTCTCGTCTCTGATTGATGTTTTTCAGCTCCAAGGTTATCCCATCCTATTCCTTGGCTACACTGCGCTGACGAGAACCAAGTAGTTCGAAACACGTGTCCGCAGTTGCATTTTGAGCGGAGTTACCCCATGAAATTCTATACTTTATTATTCTATAATCCGCAATATTTCTTTTCTTTATTGTTATCCTGTGGGTTCAGATGGCTTGCAGGTGGACAATGTCTACCTCGCGGCGACGTTAGATTCATTCTCAGTATCGAGGACACTCTAGCTGAAGCCTCAATTGGTAGGCTGTCCCTTGTGTATGTCTCTGATTGATGTTTTTCAGCTCCAAGGTTATCCCATCCTATTCCTTGGCTACACTGCGCTGACGAGAACCAAGTAGTTCGAAACACGTGTCCGCAGTTGCATTTTGAGCGGAGTTACCCCATGAAATTCTATACTTTATTATTCTATAATCCGCAATATTTCTTTTCTTTATTGTTATCCTGTGGGTTCAGATGGCTTGCAGGTGGACAATGTCTACCTCGCGGCGACGTTAGATTCATTCTCAGTATCGAGGACACTCTAGCTGAAGCCTCAATTGGTAGGCTGTCCCTTGTGTATGTCTCTGATTGATGTTTTTCAGCTCCAAGGTTATCCCATCCTATTCCTTGGCTACACTGCGCTGACGAGAACCAAGTAGTTCGAAACACGTGTCCGCAGTTGCATTTTGAGCGGAGTTACCCCATGAAATTCTATACTTTATTATTCTATAATCCGCAATATTTCTTTTCTTTATTGTTATCCTGTGGGTTCAGATGGCTTGCAGGTGGACAATGTCTACCTCGCGGCGACGTTAGATTCATTCTCAGTATCGAGGACACTCTAGCTGAAGCCTCAATTGGTAGGCTGTCCCTTGTGTATGTCTCTGATTGATGTTTTTCAGCTCCAAGGTTATCCCATCCTATTCCTTGGCTACACTGCGCTGACGAGAACCAAGTAGTTCGAAACACGTGTCCGCAGTTGCATTTTGAGCGGAGTTACCCCATGAAATTCTATACTTTATATATATATATATATATATATATCTGTATAATTTGAAATTTTGAATTCGTTGATATTTATTTTAATAAATTAGGTGATAAGATTTATTTTTGCATTTTCTTTACCTGACCTGGAGATAATTAAAGAGCATTCGAAATCGATTGGAGAATCTATTCATATTTTCTGCCCCTGAGAGAATTATTTATTTTAAAACTGAGCTAGTTGTATGTAAAAAGATTTTGCTTAACCTACTATTCAGCAGAAAATTTGTTGTATCTTAGTCTAGCATAAGGCCTAGCACTAGGATGCGTGCTTGATTCTTACTTACACATTAATTGAATAATTTAAATTTATTTTACATGTACCTCAATTTGTAAGAGTCACAGCAATATGTAATGTTTTTAAATAATGAATGAGTTCTGACAAAATTTTCTTGAGGTGTACCGCCCTTCGACTCCGTTCTCCTCTGATAATATGATGTATGGCGCTACATCATCAATACACGTTGTTTCATTTGCCGAATCTAATGTCCTTTCCAGTATTAAGCCGCTCAGGAACACTCTAAGTCAGGGATGGCGAACCTTTTTGAGATGTGGGTCAAATTTTGTTCACTATTTTTTTAGTACTAGCTCGTGGGTCACTAAGTGTTTGAATGAAAAAAGGGTAAAGAAAATTACATAAAATATGTATTATGAAATATTATTTATTAAATACATATTTATAAATATATAACAAAGTATAAACATAAATTATTTAATGAGAAATCTGTTGCTGTTTATTTTCAGATAATTTTTTAATATCAGGTTCATATTTCGTATTTATTAGTTTGATGCATTTGGCATTTAATTCCCTTTCAAGTCTATTTCTATTAGAAGATTTTACAAAGTTCATTGAAGAAAACAATTTTTCACACGAATATGTGGACCCAAACATCGTTAAAAGAGCATTAGCTAGTTTTTGCATTCATATAAAATTACTTGGTAAAGAATCCCACACGTTCAATATAATATTTTCAATTTTCACTGTGCGATCAATATTATCTGCACTACTTTCACACAGTTTTCCTTCTACTTCAGAAATCATGTCTTCAAATTTTGTTTTCCACACTACGCCCCTTCGAAATTCCACTAATTCCATTTCTAAGCTATCTATACCTAGCGACGTAAATTCGATAACTCCATTGTTTCAAATTCAGTTTTGTATGGATATAAAATAAAGTTAAATCCAAACATTTAAATCGATTGAATCTCTCCTCAAAAGCTTGTTTTATTTCCCGGAGAATTATTAAATATGTTTTAATTGCATTTTCTTGAATGTCGGCCGTATTTTCAAAAATTGTTGTATTTTCAAAATGTTTTCTTAATTGCGAAAAATATTTCGTAATTTTCATTTCTAAAGCCTTACTAAAGATATCAAGTTTTGCCATAAATGTTTTAATATTTTCATACATGGTTAAAACAATTAATCTTTGCCCTTGAAGTTTTTTATTCAGTTCATTAAAATTCTGAGTGATGTTGCATAAAAACATTAAATTATTTAACCAATGTACATTGGATAATTCATCGAAACTATTGTCTTTTTCAATTAAAAAGAGCTTAATTTCATCTAATAACGTTACAAAGCGATTAAGGACTTGACCGCAACTAAGACATCGCACGTTGTTGTGTGTCAAAATGCCAGACTAATTGCATTCAATTTCCTCTAAGAATTGTGCAAATAGCCGTTTATTAAGAGCTCTTGCATTTATAAAGTTGATGATATTTATTACAACTGACATTACACTGGAAAATGTTTTTAATCCATGTTTCGCACATAAAACTTGCTGGTGTATTATACAATGAAATTCGATCAGAGAATGTGAAATATTTTGTTTAAGATACCGAATAAATCCAGTGTTTTTCCCTACCATACTAGGTGCAACGTCTGTTGTTACAGAAACTATTTTCTGAAGGTCAATATTCATTTCTTTAAAAGCAATATCAAATTCTTTAAAAATATCAAGACCGGTACACTTCCCTTTCAACGTTATTAGATTTATTAACTCTTCTTTCATTATATTTCCTGATTTATACCGAGCAAAAACTGATAATTGTGCATAACCATTTACATCATTGCTCCCGTCTAAAGCAATTGAATACATGTCTGCATAATTTAAGAGGGATCTCTACTGAACGGGCCAGTTCATTTGACAATGTACAAAAATCATAAACATTATCACTGCAGGGGTTTCGATTTCCCCTTAAAATTAAGATCAAATTTCAACCAATGCTATAAATAATTACATCAATTTGTAGAGAAAACTCATATTTACGTACGCATAGTAGTAAAATTTTGACTTTCTTTTAATTTATTTCAAAATAAATTCGACAATATGTCTAATATTGACCTACTTCTGCTACTAATTTTGACAATTTCTAAAATATTTTTAGAAAAAATATTACTAGGCGTACATAGATATTGGAATTCTTTTTCATTTGGTATAAAAAAAATTAAAAGTTGATTAATATTTACGGTTAATTTTATGGGGAAATCAAACTGTCTACAGTGGTCTCAGCGGCTGGGAGTAGAAATCCCTCTTAAGTCGTTATGTAATTGCGAAAAAATATTTTTTTCTAATTCTATTAATTGTATCTCGACTTATAGGTAACTCATTTATATGCTTTATAATCAAGTCTTTTTCTTTAAAATCAGCAAACAATGTAGGACTACATTCTAAAAACGCTTTTTTTTACAAATTCTCCTTCTGAAAGCGATTTACCCTGGCGAGCAATGCAATGGGCAACTTGAAAACTAGCAGCTGTAATGTTGTTTTTTGGAATCAAAAAACTTTTTAAAACACTGCTTTGAGAAAATTCTCTATTTTCTTTTGTAAAAAATATGTTTTTCTTTCTTCATCTGTTGACATTCAGCTTGATATGGTCTTATATATTTAGAATACAATAATTTCAGAATTTTTTTTTATTAACATACCTAATATACAAACACAATAATACACATTACTTTTAAATGCGTTCGGAATGGATGCGACTTATGTTAGTTCAACACTGGTACTGACTGGTGACTGGTACATTTCCCCCACTCTATGAAGTAACGAATGTGCGCGTCAAGTTCCACAGCACAGGTATAGAAATAGAAAATCAGCTAGCCCATGTTCACTTGGAAATATTTGTTTTTCATATAAAAAAATTATTTATAAAAACCAATGAGTGGGTCAGTTAAAAAGCTTGCGTGGGTCAATGTCTGACCCACGGGTCATAGGTTCGCCATGCCTGCTCTAAGTTATGGTTGTTCTACAGTACTTGTAGCACATTTGTTATGAATTTTCAATTTAATACCCAAATATGGAAACTGGCCAGAATATGTCCCGTGTTTAAAAAGGGCGACAAAACTGATGTAGCAAATTATCGGCCCATATCAATTTTGTCTAATACTGCAAAAGTTTTTGAGTCGACCATCTATCGAACCATCTACCATCAAGTCAGTAGCCTATTGCTCCGGAACAGCATGAATTCTTTGGCAGACGATCTACTATAACTAATATGTGCATATTTGATCAATAAGTCACAGAGGTCGTCGATAGTCAGGGCCAGATAGACGTAATTTATACAGATCTAACTAAGGCATTTGATCGTATTGATCATGGAATAATGTTGGATAAGCTGGAGGGATTGGGTTTTAGTGCGTTATTAGTAAGTTTCTTTAAATCCTACTTGCAACAACGGCAGTTTTTTGTGTCTTATAATGGTTTTGTTTCTGACACCTGTCCAATTACTTCTGGTGTGCCGCAGGGGTCCAATTTGGGCCTCTCCTATTGTTATTATTCATCAATTATCTTGTGGGGCAAATAGACTGCAATATCGTAATGTTCGCCGACGACGTCAACTTATATAAAACTATAAATACATTGAAAGTTTGTGACGATCTTCAGTCTAACTAGCTTGCTACCAATAACTGGTGCTCTACTAATGGGTTGAACCTGAACTTAACGCTCAAGTGCATGGACTTTCTCTGGTGTCCAACGCAAACATGAATGAATCAAATCCATAAATTACTACGTATATAATAATTACACTAGAAAAAATGAATCCAATAATATTGACAAGCTTACTCATAAACAGGCTAGACCACATAAATAAAACACATTATTTACATTATTTAATTCCATCCTTTTATCCATTATTTTGAACAGCCTCAATATAATATTTTTCAACGAATTAATCTTTAGTACTTGCAAAATAATATACAACGGAAAAACCTGCCCCCACTCATATGTCCAATTACAAAATAGAACTCCATTTACGGCCTTCACATGCATATGCATAAAAAATAAATTTCACGCTCTCATTAGAAAAAATATGCAAAGTGTCGTTTTTAAAAAAGTACACGCTCTCCATTAACATATATGTATATGTGACGAAGTTCACCCTATAACAAGAACCAACGTCAACACAGTTCGCTATGTTTGGATCGCCCTTGTGCCTCATTCTTCATAATCCCGGACGTCTTGTCCCAATTCATGGATGGGACGTCCGCGTCCTTGTCCAAAAAGTAAAAAAATATTTTATATCGTCTCTCCGTCAAACAGCAACTTAACAGTATTTACCGTTAAACGTCTAACAGCTCTTGACATCAGAGCTATTGACCAGCTTTTAATCGTGTGCTCTCTATTTAATGAATGTACATAAATTTTCGTAGCCGCATAAGGCCGATACTTCGCTCGCTGACCGCTACCGCTCCGTTCCTTCGCTGTCGAGTTGGATATTCGTGTCAAAATATAAATATATGTATGTATATTTATCGCGGACAAGGATGAATTCAATTTAGCAGAAAGTGGGGAGGAACACCGAAAAAGGAGCTGGAAAGTTTCGGAAAACTCATAACACACACAAAGCTCCGCTACTACAACGTTTTTAAAGCTCCGACCTTGAAGGTTTCTCCTTACCCCACCTATTCTTCTACGTACTTGTATGTATAAAACACGATTTTCCATTAGTATCAAGCGCGAAAGTACGCGAGAACGCCAGCTTATCCGATCGCAAATCGACTAGAAGCATACATTCTTAGTTTGGTTTTCGATAGAGGTGTTTGAAGAAAATCAAAACAGTGCGCATCTTGTCTCTGGGTTCACGTACTTTACTGTTGACCGTCGTAATAAAGGCAAAAAGGGTATCGCGTATTGTAAAATGTGTTGAAGTTATCGCTTACTTACGTCATTCGACGAAAGCTCTCTGAACTTCTCGGGTTATCCGCACTTTCCCATCATTTTAAACTCATAAATGATCGATTGCGGTCTCGATCAGGCGACGGGTTTTATGGTCATCTCCTCTGCACCTACGATGGTAAGAGATTTCAGTTGTAAATTCTATTAATAATACCTCACAGATGACAGTTAAATTAGTTAATAATTTGACTTATGGACCCTTACTAAATATTTTTTTATTCATATACCGGGTGTCTCAGTGAAGGGACAAAATTCATTATTGGTATCTAATAATGTAGGTAGAGAACAATTTTTAATAGAAAAAATAGAGATAATCATGAGCTGTATACAATTAAAAAATATTTTCAAATTCTCAAAGAGTTCGAAAACAACGAACCAACACAAACTTATATACAGTGCGTTCATGATGAAAGGAACAAATTCGTTTAAAATTCAGGTAATTATTTTGCAGAAAAACGCTCGGACAGGTCGATTAGTATTTTTAGTTGTGATTCTTTTTACATAAAAAATTATATAGAGGCTGTCTAAAGAAGAACATATACAGCAATCATTGCTTTTTTTAAATAAAACACTCTGTATATTATGCCATTTTTAAATTGTATGGTAAATTCTCAACACTTTTTGTATAACATATCATATCCCCCAAATCAGCAGTTTTCGGAATAATGACGTTTGAAATGTGATAAATTAAAATACACACAAGTAATGAAATAAAATGTTTAAATTGAACAATGACGCCTTGAACATTTTTCTAAAAGCCAACAAAAGAACCTGGTGTTACAAATTTTATCTTCAACAAAAAACTCTTCTTCAAATTAATCGATTTTCATTCCTTCACCACTAGACCATTTTCATGTTTTTTTGTGGCAATAAAAATCAAACCATCACCGGCTTTTAGTTTGTCAACAACATATTGAACATCTATAAAGCAAATGTTATTCTTTCTTATGTATGTTTTATTATTTAGGGTTCATGTATTTCTTCTTAATTTATCACATTTCAAACGTCATTATTCCGAAAACTACTGATTTCGGGGATATGATATGTTACACAAAAAGTATTAAAAATTTACCATTAAATTCAAAAATGGCATAATATACAGGATGTTCCAATAAAAAAAAAACAATAATTGCTGCATATGTTCTTCTTTAGACACCCTGTATATAATTTTCTTATGTCAAAAAATTCACAACTAAAAATACTAGTCGACCTGTCCGAGCGTTTTTCTGCAAAATAATTACCTTAATTTTAAACGAATTTGTTCCTTTCATCATGAACGCACTGTAATTTTTTTAAATAAAACACCGTTCCTTTAATTACATTTTATGATACACTATCACGAGATGATTAAATTGACACCTATTTGTATTAACCGATTTTTACCATATGATATTTTTTTATCGACAACTTAATTCATGATATTTTAATACACGTTATGTTAATTTGCCATCGGATAAACTGGTAATTTTTGCTAGCGGATAAACTGCATGTTGATTTTCCATGGCAACGAGAATGGAAAAAAATGAATAGTTTCGGCAGAGCTACTATAGAAGAAAATATAAGAAGTTGTATCAAATACCATGCCTTCAATACAAAAAAAAAAAAAACGAAAGCGTCAATATGGAAGCAATTTATGCAATTTTGCTCCGAAAGAAACTATAAATTGGACGGAAATACACCAGTTAATATAATTGCTAGAATACTGGAAGACTGAGGCTATAATATGAAGAAAAGAGATGGGACAGACTACAAACAGTACGTTATCAAAACTATCTGTAACACTACTGCAAAATGTATTGAAGAACAATATTTCAATGAATTTGGCATAATTTTTGACCCGTTTAAGGATATTATTTTTCAGTCAGCTCGCAATACTAAAAACGAAAGAACTGCAGAGCAAAAGAAAAGAACTGCAAAGCAATCCCAATAAAATAAAAAGGAGTGCTACTGCTTTAACCAGCTTTAACTAAGGAAGAAATTATAAAAATGATGAACTTATGGGACGAGAATACACCAAATGAATTACAAAAGAAATTTTTCCGTATTGATGCATTTGAATTGGCTTGGAGGGGGGGGGGGGAGAAACTATATTGTGTAAAACTCATTATTTTAGAACAGAAAAAAGTAATGACGGAACATCTACAGGTAGGCTCGAATACAATCCGATATTTTTGGAAACAGCCCTGGGTGGAGATAAGAAACTTAACGATAGTAAATGGCTCACGGAAAATAAAAAAAAATCTTATTTATGTCCTGTTAGATTGTTTTATAAAATTCTAAGCAAAAGAGGACCAAACATTCTTACTGATCGATTATTTTTGACAGTGAATCAGTATTATGAAACAGAAGACAGCAAGGGATGGTACAAAAATATGCCTATTGGTCCAAATGAACTCTCTAAATGAACCAGAGATTCAGCTATCAAAATTCCCCTTAATGCCGACAATAAATATACCAATCATTCAAATCGAGCAAGTGATGTTTCAACATTAGCCAATGCGGGAGTAAATGATCTGCAATCACTAAAATAATAGGCCATTCAAACACAAAATCCTTAAAATCTCACCTCCAGTTCGATCCAAATCATCACTCAGAAATTGTAACAAATCTAAGAAACAAAAATAACCTAAATAGTGTTCAGTCGGCCACGAATAAAATAACTTATAATAACTGTACGTTTTCTAAGTGTACTTTTAGTAACGATTATGCTACTATTTACCTATGTATTGAATTAAATATTGTTTTTGTTTATTAATGTTAATTAAATGCTTCATTAAATTGCCTTACCAAATACCATTCGAGCTGGTGTTTATTTCCGGAACAAACTTTCATTTTGACAAAACTCAAACTTTATTGCTTAAAGGTAACGCCACTCGAACAAACAACAAAAGGTAAAATCGCAACACCTTCGGTGTCTCAGTTTTGCCATGTAATTTGTTCTCGTGAGTTACCAAGCAACAAAGCTTTCGTTCGAAATGAAAGTTTGTCCGGATAAACACAAACTCTTATGGTATTACTTCCGAAAATTGTAAAACTCTTGACAAATTACTATGAAAAAATAATAACGATGAAAGAACTGGTATGTGCTCAATTAGTAAACTAATTAATTTGTTAATGTTTTGATTCGATATGTCAATACATGTTCTGTAGGAAATACTAATTATTATTAAAATATATATACACTCTTGAATCTGTGGGCAATGTTGTAAGAGTTATAGAAAATCATATCTGAATAAACCCGATCACAACTTATTAATTTAAAATATAAGTTGCCATGACTTGCTTTGCACAAAGCATACCTAATACGAGGGACAAGCTTGATAATAGAAAGATTGATACAGGCTTTTAGAATTTTTGTTTTAAATATGTTCAAAGTAATTGCCATCTACAATAATGCACTTAATCATTCTCTCCTTTCATAGTTTAAAAGCGTTCAACCAGCTGTCCTTAACTAAGGAGGATGATTTATAATTTTGAGTTTCTTTTACGCTAAATACTGAACAGTTGTCCCTGCTGTATGGGGCGACGCGTTATCATGATGTAACATGATCCCCTTTCTGGGCACTTTACTAAACACAGTAGGCAAACAGTTTTCAACATACCATTTAGCGGTAACTGTCTTCTGATCTTCTAATTTAATTACGACCACCAAACCCGTACTTCTAAAAAATACTGCGTACATAACTTTTTCCATTGCTCGTTGTTTTTTCACCATCGTAGGGGGTTTCCTCATTTTCATGTATCCAGACTCGACTTTTTTGGCGAGTGGGAACATCAAAAAACGGTATGTACGTTTCATCGCCAGTTACAATTTTAGAAATAATTTGATGGCCTCCAGCATTCAACATATCTAAAGTTTGTTGGCAAATTCTAACACGTTCTGCTTTTTGTAAATCTGTCAGATGATGGGGTACAAAGCGAGATACAACCTTTTTCAAATGTAAATGTTCGTGCAATATTCATCTCAATTGCGAGGATCCAATCTTCAGATTGGACTCAATCATTGCATAGGTAATGCGGTTGTCCTCTTCCACCATCTTCTTCACCGCAGCAATGTTTTCGGGGTTATAAAGGAGGGCCAGATCCTTTTTTGTGTACCACCGACTTGCAACCTCGCTCAAATTCTTTATACCATCTATAAACAGTAGCCAATGATGGCGCGAGATTCCCAAATGCCGATTTTAAACTTTCCTCACACTCATACGCGCTCAAGCCTTTCTTCAAATCATAGTAAATCATTATCCTAAAGTTATCTCGTGATGATTCCATTTTTACGATAACAGAAGCTTATTCTATGAACTATTTCTCAGACACTATGACAGATAAAATAATGCACTATTTAATAAACAACAATTTGTTTTGCACGGGTAACTAGATTTTTCAATTCTCAATAATTGTAGCTTATACCTCGTAATATAAGTTAGGTGAAACCCTAATCGATATCCCAAATTATATTTTATATTGTACATGATAATTTTCTCTATAGATGGTATATTCTTCAATTGTAGACTCAGGCTCATTTAGGTTCTCTGTCTAAAATCTAAATTTCTGACTCATTATTGTACTTTACAAACCATGAGCGTATGGTTAATTGACATAATGCACATTATGCTTGGCCTTAGAGTCAAGTTAGTGAGGCAAAATAATAACTTGTGACAAGATTTTTCGATTCTTTTCAAACCATTAACACTGGGAAACGCATTTGATCTTGTGTACTTTCAACCAATCAAGTTACACGCTCCTTGCAACATATATCAAAGGCTCATAGCTTATCTTAATATCCAAATTTAACTCCAGTATGAAAGCTTTAAGTATAAGCGACTTAAAATTTACTTCTCCATACACCTAAAAAACTGGTATTACTTACACATTGGCTATGCATAGTATTTGGAATTAATTAATACTAACTCCAAGTACAAAAATAAACAGTTAAGGAAAGCACAATGTAATGCCTCAAGTTAGGAAGCGACGTAAAAAGGCTATCGTGCTGATAGTCTAAATTAGCGTTTCTAAAGCTGTAGTAGGCGTACCCCCAGGGGTACGTGAAATTGTCTCTGCGGGTACGCGTAAAAAAAGATGTAATAGTGGACAAGATAAAAAGTTGATGTAATAACATTATATTAAATTATATTTTATTATGAAAAATCAAAATAATTAAATTAAATCTGAAATAATTTTAAATTAGAAGAAATGAATGTTTTAAATTCAATTTAGGTTAATATTTTATCATCAGGACCATTACCTGTCGAGAGGGATAGTACCACCGGTGTAGTGCTACATGCGTACGTGCTATTTGCGGTCAAATGAATTTTAGTGCCATATGCATACAATGGTTGACCCGACCCTGGACCAGGAAGTCGGGGTAATTAGTGTAAGTGCTATTTGCGTACAAATATCTAATACACAATTTTTAGATATTCGATGTTAATATGTTTATGAATTTAATAAAGATACTCCCCGAAATGTATGTATAGTAATGATTATTAAATTTAATTCTCAGAAAAGTACAGTATCCTTCTGATGCGGGATGGATCATCTTTTGTTCTTGCTGACGATGGTAATGAAGACCGACTAATATGTTTTGCAACAACAACAGGAAGGGAAATTTTTTCAAATACAAATTCGTTTCTTGTGGATGGCACATTCAAATGTTGTAGTAAGGCCAAGGAAGAAATAAGACGACAAATTCAGATGTGTGCTGCGTTGGCTTATCTTCCGGCTGAAGATACAGACGAAGATTGGCTGTATGTACAAGAAGATCCTCCGAGAAAAGACAAGCAGCAGCAGTTTTATGACTACTTTGTAGAGCAGTGGCTGGAAAATCGTATTATTACTACTAAAATGTGAAATTGTAACAACAGATTACATCGTACAAATAACGCAGTCGAAGGATGGAACAACCGTTTGAATCATGCTGTCAATAGATTTCATACGCGAATATTTGATTTAATAAATATATATGTTCAACAAAGTGACTTTTTATACAAACGGAATGAGTTAAACTTGGAAGGAAAAAAAAAGGAAGTTGACTTACGTCAAGATGGATAATAGAATATCAAACATACTTGAATCGTATTATGAAACGAAAGACATTAAAGAATGTTTAAAATCCTTAGTTTACGTGGCAAAACTAGGCTGCTCACATATTGTACATATTGTATATTAAAATGACGCGGAAATGCTAATTGCTGCCAGTCCTAAGCCTGGATAAAGTGCGAAGGGAATATTCTTTTTCTTAACGCGCAGAGTAAATTTATTTGAAATGCAAATGGCAAATTTAATGAAAATAGAAACCGATCTACAAGATAACAAATAATAATAATACAACTAGTACCTTATAACATTGTTTCATAGAATATACAATAATTTAAATACACATTTAAAATCTTGTTGTTGTACGCAAATTGCACTACAAATCTCTTATACACAAATGGCACGTACGCATCTAGCACCTATTCAGTACCACCGGCCAACACCTGACAATAATAGGTATATTTCAATAATCGTTACATTGTACTACCAGGATATCAAAAATTAAATTGGTCAATGTTGGTCATGGAATGTAAAACGCTTGTCTTAGTTTAAATCATCCTTTTGAAATAATTCAATCATTGTCAAGCTACACTGACATTATCAATAACCTACAAATGTGTTACCTACTTAGTTCAGCTGTAAAATAATAATGAGCTACAAGTTATGAAATAAACAACGTTTTTTATTAACCAGAAAAACTAAATTACAATAATTGTTGGAAATGTCCCCCGTTTTGTTCAATGCACAAGTTTACGCGCCTCCTTATGCTGTGAAAAGCGTTTTGCAGCATTTCTGGCGTTATGGTTGCACATTGCTGAACAATTCTTTGTTACAGTTCTTGCAAATTATGTATCGGATTTGCGAAAATCTTATTTTTTAAATAAGGAAAGATAAAATAGTCCATAATTGTCAAACAAGGTGATCTCGGAGGAAACTCAATTTCCGTATGCAAACTTATCAGCCGGTCATCAAAAAATTCGCGGAGAAAAGCAAGATTTTCTCGTGTAGTATGTGCTGTTCCACCGTCTTGCTGGAAATAACCGTATTGAAGTTCATCATCGTCTAACTGTTGCAAAAATTCAGTCAAAAAAATATTTCTGTACCTTTCTGCGTTGACTGTGAAATTGAAAAAAATTGGCCCAATTATTCTTCTGGGAGAAACTGCCATCCAAAAACCAATTTTCTTAGCATGTAGTGGCGTTTCAAATAAAAATATGCGGGTTATCAGTGCTCCACATTCGCATATTCTGAGAATTGTTGTATCCCGAAAGGTGGAACCAAGCTTCGTCAGAAAAAAAAGTTAAGTTCAGCAGATCGTCATTCATTAAATTATTAACGAACCAATGGCAGTACGCATGGCGTCTGGGGTGGTCTGCAGGCAGAAGAGCATATGATTGCATCTTATATTATATTATATTATTCTTTATAATCGTTTGGCATGTTCCATATGAAAGCCAAATTTCTTGAGAGAGACGTTTTAAAGGTTTTGTAGGCTCTTCTTCCATACGTTGACGAACGTCATTAGTAACTTCTTCTGTACAAACTCTTGGTCTACCAGTACCTTTTTTATGCGTCACAGAACCAGTTTTGCGAAACACTTAAACACAATTTGTAAGACATGCATAAAAATTGTCCGGTAATACTGCTACGGCTGGGAAGTGCTCTCGAAAATTGTCCAAACACAAACGTTGACTGTATTCCCAAGTTCCATTAACTAGCACACCCGTTCGAAAATAGGCTTCAATCATGTAAATTTTGTGCTCTGTAGTTGAGAATCATGATTCAAAAACCGTGCAGGATTAGAAAACTTCAACACAATAATTTGACAGATTTTGACATTCAAAAAATTATGACATACCTAAATGTACGATGCGCGCTACGACAATAATTTTAAAATCCATGACCACCATTGACCAATTTAATTGTTGATATCCCGGTATAATTGTATATTATCAATATGCAAACTGCGAATATGTACAAACTATAATAATATACAAGTCACTCTAAAATATTACCATGAAATTATAATTTGAAAAATTACTCGCACGCCATCTAACAAAGAATAATCGAAGTGATGTACACTACATTTCTCTGCGTATTAGTAAGGGGATTCCCCGAACTGTATTTCTATTTTTATCATCATAATATTGCTTTTAATCAGTTCGTAGCTTGCTCTCAAAGTGAATAGTGCCATAGTTTTACAATTAGTGCGACTTGTATTTTTTTAACGTGGATCAATGGTTAAATTTTGATACTATTAAGAAAAGAAAAATTACTGAATTAGTAAATGGAACCCACTCCAGCATCGAGTACCAGTTCTTGTAAGGAGCATCCTAATGAGAAGTTGCCGTATATTAGTGAAATAAAACTTCCAGTTCCACTTTCGCAACCGGGAAAACAGTAAATACAGTGGAGAAACTTTTGTCATAAGGATTTTCATTCGTAATTATTAATAATAATAACTATTGATAAAATCCCTATGAATGTGTTGTTTTACGGAGAAGTACTGTCATTACGGTAGTATGAAGCGCTCTTTACTTACTCGTCATTTGCAAACTAAACACTCAGATTTTAAAGACAAAAATCTGACTATTTTTTAAGGGCTTGCTCGAAAATAAAAGCAAGTAAAGTGCAATATAGTTACGTACTTGTTTTCTGGTTGTATTAATGAAGGTGCTGTTGAAGCCTCCTATCACATCGGTTATTATACCGCCAGAAATGGTAAAAATCACACGTTTGGTGAAAATTTGATTTTGTCCAGTTCACAAAATTAATGCTATCCCTCTCTCCAATGACAGTCTCTCATGGATTCAAAGAAATTTCTGGTAATATGGAGGAGACGATGATAAAAGAAATCAATAACAGTAAATACCGTGCCTTCAATTAAATTTCAGCCTATGATTTCAATATTAATTTGGTAACATTGTGAAACTTTTCAATCAATTGATGTAACTATGACTGTTGTCAAAATGTAAGACATGACTGTTCCACGGTGTTCCCAAATTATTATTGAAATCATAGGCTACTCTAAAGAAAATATAATTGAAGTCACGATATTTTTCCATTCCAATTGATGAGAGTACTGATGTAGCACAATTTACCCTTTTAATAGTTACTGTAATTTACTTAAAAGGAAATGAATTTGTAGAAGGATTTTTACTTTATCATGTTCTTTCTGAACGTAAGGTACAGATATTTTCGTGCCATTAATCCCTACTTTACTAAAAACGGGAATAAAGTGGTCAGAGTGCTGTTGTTTAGATACTGACGGTGGCAAGCCTATGTCAGGATGTTACTCTGGTCTCCTCAGATATGTCAAAACAACAGCTCCCTTGATGAAGTGGACACATTGTTGCATCCATCGACAAGCTCTAGCATCGAAGCCCCTTTCTACTGATATGATAGACGTTTTGATTTTCTAAAAGTGCTCAATTTCATCAAATCGCACTACACGAATTCAAGGCTATTCTCATTATTGTGTCAAGAAATGGGTAGTATTCACAAAACTCTACTCCTTCATACTGAGGTTCGATGGCTATCTCGGGGTAAAGTTCTTACACGTTTGTTTGAGCTTAGGTAAGAGGTCAATTTAATGATCTTGAATGGCGTCAAATCCGTGCATACATATCCGATATCTTTTCGAAATTAAACCAGCTAAATTAGTCCCTTCCGAACAGTGCAGTAACTGTATTCCAAGTCACTGACAAAATAGAGTCTTTTATTAAAAAACTGCAATTTTGGAAGTTATGTGTTGAGAACATCCTAACTGAAGTTTTTGAAACACTGCACGATTTTCTCTCTGAAACGGGTGTTCACGTATCTGAAGAAATTAAGAAACAAATTGTACAACATCTGAATAGACTGAAGGGAGCTTTCTTAAAATATTTTGCCTAACGTGGAACAGATAACCACTGGATTGGGTGCTCCTTCAGTAAAAAGTATTTCCAGTGTCCATTTTTATTAGTCCAAGAAAAGGTTGAGTTGATTAAACTGAAGTAGAATTTGAAAAAAAATCCCTAATCTCAGTCTGGGCTGACTTGAAAGAAGAATATTCTATTCAACAAGGCAATCACTATTCTGCTACTGTTCACAAACACCGTTTTAGTGGAGAGAGCTTTCTCGTCCTATACTTACTTAAAAAATAAGTAGAGGAAGAGATTTTGCAGCGCAATTTCAGACTTGAGACTGTATTTGTCATCTTCCGATTCGAATTTTAAATTACTGAGTGCTGCCAGGCAGCCTGAAGGTTCCCATTAAATGTGCTGATAATAATAACTTAATAAAATGATATTTATTGTATGACTCAAAAAGAGCCAAATATCAACTCTAATCATCCAATATTTGTGTTACACACCAGCATGGCCTCGCTTATAGGAGAAAACAAAATACCTTAGGGTCAAACCCCTTACCAAAAGGTAAAACCGGCGTTAACAGGGTTTGCATAACTGGTAAAAATTAAAATGTCTGTATTATAGTGTTATTCGTGTTATTACTGTACCTGTATGTAGATGTTATAATTATACATAATTGGGATACGTGGAGCAGTGATGATAGGGCAAAGGGTACGCAAGTAAAAAAAAGGTTGAGAAACGCTGACTGAATGATAAAAGATAAACAAAAATGATCTCGTATTTAAGTTATATGAACAGAGGTATAGCACAGCTTTAAATAATGGTTAGTTAAGAACGTCCTTTAAAAATAGCGAGAATTTAAAACTTAGTTTAACCTGAAAAATAATGTAACCAATACCTATAATAAGATTATATTAAATACATTGGTAATATCGCTGAGGAAGAAAAAATTAACATCTAATAACAAATCATAAATTTGAAAGACACAATGCGATAAATAAACTAACAAAAATTAAACTATGAAAATGTTGAAAGAAATAGGTGCAGAAACTTACTTAAAATTAGGAAAAGATTAAGAAAACAAAATACGTATCGACATTCGTCAATCATTACACAGAATTTAATCCTAAATTTAACAATATAGTCTCAAAACTTTGTATGTCTGAGACAAATGTAAAAAGAAAATAATCGGAATTGTTACAAATCAATAAATTTAATAATACTTAAGAGTTAATTTTAAAACGATCAATCAGACCTAAATAACTCCCCCTTGTTGAATTTAAAAGTGTAACTTTCTTCCCCCATTATCTTCTATAATTAGATGGTATATATTATAATCTGTATAACTTTGATTATAAGATGTATAAAGCTCATGAATCTGTTGAATATAGGGAGATTTTTTATAATTTTATTAATGAATCGCTCTGGATAATGGTTTTTTTGTAACATGATTTTTAAATCTTTAATAATTTCTGGTCTATAGATGTGACTTGTTAAAGTTATAGGCTCTTTTCACTGCATTCGTTACTATATTTCGTTTTAATGACATTGTTTGGCATGAGTTGAAATTAAGGAATCTGTCTGATGTTGGTTTTTGATATAGTTTGGTGAGAATTTTATTTTGTGAGCGTATTAATGTTAGATCTAAAAAATTAATTGAGTGATTTTTTTCTGTTTCTATTTCAAATTGTATTTATGGGTTGTATGCGTTAAATATTATCATGTGTCTGCCTATTCAACAAGTAAACAACATTTTAAAAATAATTAACGCATTAACCCAAAAATACAATTTGAAATAAAAACAGGAAAAAACCGCTCAGTTAATTTTTTATATCTAACATTAATACGCTTCCAAAATAAAATTCTCACCAAACTATATCAAAAACCAACAACATCAGACAGATTCCTTAATTTCAACTCATGCCAAACAATTTCATTAAAACGAAATATAGTAACGAATGCAGTGAAAAGAGCCTATAACTTTAACAAGTCACATCTATAGACCAGAAATTATTAAAGATTTAAAAATCATGTTACAAAAAAACCATTATCCAGAGCGATTCATTAATAAAATTATAAAAAACCAACTACATTCATTTTACAACTCCAAAAATAGAAACACCAAAAATGAACCGAATAACTATAAATATGTAGCAATACTATACATTAATAATCTATCTGAAAAATTAAAAAACATTCTACTACCATTTAAAATAAGAATCGCACATACAAATTACAACACCTTTAACCCCATATGCACAAAACTAAAAGACAAAACACCGAAATTTAAAAGAAAACATACTGTACATGAAATTCCATATAATGACTGCGAAGGCGATTATAAGATAGGACAAAGCATCCAACATCTTAAAGATAGACTAAATGGACATAAATTTGCAAACAATAGTACGGCATTAAAAAACATACTATACAAACTAAACATACATTCAATTATGATAAAACAAACATAAACAAAAAACAAAGCGAGAATATTTTTAGAAAGTATATTTATTAGGAAAAAAAAATCTATTAATGACAGAAAAGTCACAGATAATTTGTCATCAATACACACATCATTACTTTAAAATAAAACATAAAAATAACAACTAAAAACTTACCCACACAAAAAAACACATACATACACCACTTGTAAATGTGAAAAATACATCACCAGAACGACACAGTGTTCTTTTGTATTGGCGTCGAATTCCACATTTCTTGTCAGTTAGTTTAATTAATTTCTTCTATGTAGCAATAGAAAGTATCATCATGATGAAAATTTTCAACCTTCAGAGATTTTCAGATATCCACGTTTTGAGGTCTCCTGACACCGAAAGAGTGGTTTTTGAAATTTCTAAACAATACAAAAGTACTCAAAAGTTAAGATGAAAGACGTGTATAAAAAGACTTTTTCGAAATCCCTACCGAAAGTAAGCTTTTTAGTCTTATCGAAACAGTTCCTTTCGAATATTTCGCTACTCATGCTTTCTATACAGATGTATTGAAAATATGAAAGTATTTAAAGCATGATTTATTTTTATATAAAAAAAAGTCATTGTTTGGACTAGTAGTAACACTTTTACTCTTATCGAATAGCACCTTTTTTTTGCAAAAGTATCGCAAATTATGCATTTCATACACACTTATTACAAGTGCAAAAGTATTTAAAACTACTTTTGCATATAAATTCGAAACGCACATAGGTATAAGGAAGACGTGTGGTGATCACACCAATTTTTTTTTTTATTTTGTTATACAATCGAAGTGTTTCATTTATGTAATACTAGATATAAGGAAGTTTTGGTAAATTGTCAATATGTCCAAGCAGAAACTGAGAGTTAAAAAAGTTAATAATGTCACAATTGTTTTGTAAATTGGCATACAAATTCTCAAGGCATATGTGATATAAAGAAAAGCATCACAAAGAAGGATACTAGATATACAATATTTAAAACTGCTCAATACGAGAACATAAAGTGGCCGTCTCAAAAAGTATATAACACTCCTAAAACAAATCTGTTCACATTTTAAAATTAATATATCCTAGCAATTAAATAATGTCAATTCACTGTTGACCTAAAATTTCTAGGTTATGTAATAACTACATTTATTCTGTGAATTAAATTTTTACATGCGTACCAATGGAATCACCATCGAATCTACAAGATGCCAATTTACTACGATGAAAATTTCTACATGGCATTTGAAATTTTATTTTCTTGAAACATACAAAACACATTTAAACTTAATTTACATTTACCTATCGTGTCTTTTTTAATTATATGCATCAGTCAATCTCTGCGATCCACTAACCCCATTTCATAGAAAAGCGTATTTAATCACACTCTAGCATAAGCACGTGTACTGCACAATGTTTGCATTCAAAGTATAGTCTAATGAAATCTACCTACTCTCGCATTACAGGCGGCCAGTTACGGTAAGAAGAACGGAATATGGTACGCCGCACCGGGTGGTCAGGGTTGGAGTAAAGCTCCCAGCCGAAAAGCTTCGATTATTGAAGCGGACGTTCCACCGCCTGGAGGTGGTAGCAACATTAAACCTAGTTCGGGACGAGTCATTAGGATTATTAATAATATGGATCATACTGTACAAGTAGGTATAATTCTGAAATTTTACACAAATGATAAACCGAGAACAAAATAGTTAAAATTTCGCTTTTACCTCTTCTGCTATTATATTTATGAGGGAAGCTCGGTTTAGGATGCAGAAAATTACATGATATGTATCATCATAATAATCAATATTTATTAACTATATTCTTAAAGATTAAAACGTATGTAAACATTTTTTTTATTATCAATTAATTTTATTATACCACACAAAACAAACGTCATTTATGGCACCACGCCGCTAGAGGCTCTCAACTGAGTGCACGATAGCGGCCGCTCTTTTAATCTAAAACATATGAAACAAAAAAATGTTGTAACTGTATAAAAGTATCTTCTATTTAAACTAAAAATAACATAAAAATGTAGACATAATAATCATGGCAATACAGCGTGAGTAAAAAATGTCGCAAAAGCTGCACGCAACGACATTCTTCATTCGGTTTTGAATAAAAAATCTTAATGTTAAAATGTCGTATCATGCTTCGTATGTAGGGACACGGAAAAAGTATCGATACTTTAAGGTATCGAGTACAATTATATCGATACCGAAACTTTTGTACTCGATACTTTGCAATCGATACTTTCACTCAGTGAGTACTTCATGGTAGGTATCGAGTACTTTTTAGAGCCGAGGCTGGTAACACTGACGCGCCGCGAGCCGCGACGCCACCGCCTAACCTAACCTCCGCGATATACATTTTACATGGCCACACCTGTTCGAAACCAAAGAGTCTTTGTTTTGAACGTTGATTCGGCCTTCTTGCAAATTGAAAATAGCATTAGTTTGTCGGCAAGTGGTTCGTATGTACGCTGTGCACGCCTAGAATGGGGCCTACACAAAAGTGAACTGTGGAAGTATTTCAATCGACTAAACAGTAATGAAGTCAAATTTAAAATATTCTTCAAAACCTTGAAGTCATCGGGGAATACATCGAATATGAAAAAACATCTGCAAAAGCATCGCTCAAGCACAATATCAAGGTAAATGCACCATGTTGATCAAAGAGTTTAGTTTACTGTGTGATAAAGTAGGAGAAGTTGTTAAATATTTCAAGGCAAGCGTGATTCAAAGTGATTTATTAAGACAAAAACAAACTGGACCTACTTTGAAGTTGATTTGAGCTGTAAAAACGCGCTGGAATTATATCTATTATATGCTTGAGAGGTATATCGAACTGGCTCCTGTCGTGCACCAAATTTTGATGCTTAATACAAAAGCACCACCTACTCCCTCGGCCATAGAAATGCAGAATATTAAAGATCTGCTCCATGTTTTAAAGGCACTGGAACACGTTACTAAAGAGATATCTGGAGAGCAGTATGTGACAATCAGTAAAATTATACCAATGATCAACTGTTTGAAAGCACAAATAGATGCTCTAAATGTATCTAGTGACAGTGTGGCAGGAGCCCTTAAGAGCGAAGTCATGAAACAAATTCAACGCAGATAGTCACTTAGTAGTTATGTCTTGCTTACTCGATCCTAGATTCAAGAACATACATTTTCAAGACGCCAGAGCTTGTGCCCGAATAATATCTATGATAAGGCGATTGACAGCAACAAATCCTGCCTCCGCCGGCAATAGTAGCGAGACAGATAGTGATTCATCGGTCGACACATCTTATGTCTTTTGGAGCCATCATAAAACTTTGGCCCATACAAAACAAAAGAAAAGACACGATGCCTCTTCCTCTTTTTTAAACACACAATCTTCAATAAATCTGAAAGATGAGATGACGCTATATTTTCACAACTATATAAGCTGGCTAAAGAATACCTGGCTATTCCAGCTACATCCATGCCTGCGGAGAGATTGTTCTCAAAGGCAGGTAGTACTGTTTCGAAAGCACGAAATAGGCTATCACCAAAACGGCTAGAATAACTTCTATTTTTAAGCGATAGTACGGAGGAAGAATGGGAGATTTCAAATGTATGATGTAATATACTTATTGTGAATTTTATATGGTAAAATACTTACTCAATAAAACGATTGAACACTTGAGATATTGCTCTTTTTTTAACGTAAATATTTTTATAGGCCTTGCAGTGTATCTGCTATGCAGGTGCATATAACATGCTGCGCTATATGTATATTACATGTTGCTTTGTATGTGCTGTACGGAACAGACTGTACTGTCTTGTGCATTGCATTATTGCTCACGGATTGTATTTTAGACTGGAAGTTGTAGAGTTCTTTAAAATTTCTCAGATCTCAAAAAATGGATAGATGATGAATTTGTATGAGAGGAACTACAAAGGTATACAAAAAACTTCATAGAAAATCTGGAAACATACCCCAAGGTATTGTTACTTTGTTTTTCTATAAAGATTTTCTGTAAACGTTAGTATTTCGTTTCAAACATCGATCGATACGTTGCGGTATCGATACCTTTCTATCGATACTTTTATGAGTACGATACTTTTCGACCGATACAGTGAGTACAGTGTATCGATACTTTTTATTCGATACCGTGTCCCTATTCGTATGTGTTCAGGAACCATTCGAATGAAACATACATTTGGCAACACTGTAGCCGCAAACTATTGTAATTGTAGATGCCGCTATAATTTCCGTAGTTAGATCTTCGAAAACATTTTACTCGTTATTAGTGTTATTAGATGGGCAAATCTAACGTTTTAAATTGTACACATTACGCAAGGTATGATTTGCTCTTCAAATTACTTATTGTCGAAATAATACATATAGAAAAATGTTTAATTACAACCGGATTAGTTTTTTGTTTGGGTATTTATCTGACAGTAAAACAGTGACACTATTACCTACGTAATTGGAATTGAAAACCATCTGTCTCTAAGCATAGTTGCAATCTGCGTAGTATCGCCTGTACTACTTGTTCGAGTCTTTCTGGTGTAATTTCCAATTCTGCCGCGTTAATTCCATTTACTTCACTTCGTCAGCATCTTAAGAAGGCGTTACATAAACTTTCTCCTTAATGAAACCCCAAACAAAAAGCCTAAAGGATTGTTTAAGAAATGCCCATCCAACCATTCTCTTCTATTACGAGCATAATGTGCAGGAGCTCAATCATTCATGTAAATCATGTTGTGGTGTATTTGCAATGGCATCTCGCCAATAACTTGTTACAATACATTAAGATACGCACTGACATCAAGACGATTTGGTAGATAAATTGACCCAACGACTGGGACATTTATTATGCCCAGCCAAATGTTAATGGAAAACCTGCTTTGGTGACCATATTCTCGAAATGCATGCGGATTTTCATCCACCCAATTTTGAAAATTATGGATATTAAGTACACCATCTCTGGTAAACATACTCTTATTGCTCCAAAGAATACGCCTTAAAAAGTTGTCATTTTCTTGAATCCTGTTTAAAACTTTACAAACATGATATGGAGGAACAAGGCTTTCTCGTGGAACCAACTGAACGGTTTATTACTAGGAATATCTAAGGTTCAAGCTAACTGTCGGGTACTAACTTGTAGTGTGTCTAGAATTTTTTCATCTAGCTTTATTGTACGTCTTTCTCTTGGTCGACCAGCATTAGCAATTCTTTTAGAAACCGAACCAGTTTCACGTATGTAAACGTTGATCCAACCTTCGAAATTTTTACTAGGATGTCTCCGATTTGGGGAACGTACGCGATTCCAGAAACGCGATTACAGAAACCATACACCGTGTACATATCGGCATATTCATTAAATCCAAAATCCATTTTGAAGGAATAAAATAACAACAAAGAAACGATAAAACGCAGTAGCACAACAACTAATCAAAACAATACAAATGATCACGAAGAAGCAGAGTTTACACAAAATGAAACACGATAGTCGAATTAAATACACAGGTAAAAGTCAAAATTTGACAGTAACGATATTGATTAAAATCACTATCATAGAATACAAACTCATTGCTCTACAACGTTGTCAAATGTGGTTTTCGTTAAAGTACCTTAATGAAGTAATGTTTTTAATCAAAACGAAAACGTTTACGAAGTAATACTTGTAAAAATTATTTTTTTAACTAAATTGCAGCTATCTCTATTGATAGATATCAAAGAGTAAAGCTTAGTTACGCACTTAAAATCTGAACTTCAAAAATCCCGTGAAAACAAACGAAGCATGATACGACATTTTAACATTAAGATTTTTTATTCAGAACCGAACGAAGAATATGGCTGCGTGTTGCCTTTGCCTTTTTTATAGTCACGTTATATTGGAAAAAAAATTCAATTTTTCCTAGAAAATGGGAAGTTGGTTTGCAAAAAAAGTAGTTTGATATATAACTTTCTATATTACGTTTTTAGGCGAGGGGTAATTCGCTGAGGTATTGTGGTGTACACGTTTCAGGAATTAGTAGGTATTACGGGGAAATATTAGGGAATTGTTAGGAATTATGAAGGAAATGTTGGGTATTACAAGGAATTGTGGGATATTAAAAAGGCATTGGAGAGTATTATGAAGGAATTGCTAGGTAATATGAAGGAATTGTTAGGAATTGCGAGAAAATATGAAGTATTATTTAGGAAGTTTTCATAAGTTTTTCTATTGTGCATGCGCCATGTTACAAATTATTACGCTGATTCATTGAACTATAGCTGTCGTGGTGGGGGTGCCTAACTTTATTCCATTCAAACGCTTATATAATTCAGCCTGCCCCCTTTTAGCTTAGTGGTCAAAGTTTTCAGCTAGTCCTTAGGCTTGCGTACTCGTTGAGTACTATTATAGAGTTTAATGCTCTGACTATAGGTAAATACATTTATGTTTGCTAACCTTTTAGTAAAACGAATTCTCATATGACAATAAGCAATCAAATCTAGGTAAGTAACATCTTACGTGCTAGGCGTGGGAAAAATTCGGGGAAAAGGGGTATGTTAGCCCAAGTATATAAAGTTCAATTTAATCGTTTGTTAAATAAAAGGAAAATTAAATGATTACTTTACAACATAAAAGAGATTTGTCCAAGTTTTTTTCCGAGTAATGCATGACCCTAGAAAAACCAAATGAAGAGTACTCTAACACATATTTGCCTTCGGGTTCTTTTCCTTTCGACGAGTTTGAAAAACATTTAAATGTAAATATTCCCACCTGCCTAAAAAATATAGTCATAAATGGTTACGAAAGTGAAGTGCTTCTGGGAAGTATTATGGAATTAGAAAATCAAGAAATCGAACTATTTTGTAAAGAAGAATTATCTCACATAATTGAAAGCCAACGACTACACACTTATGTCGGCGAATACGCCAAAAATCCTAGATATAAAATAGTTAGTGGACATAAAAAAATAATTTTCATGATTGCAAACTTTTTTAAGGAAAACAATAAAATGGATGAAGATATCTAAAAAACTGAAAGCCTGTAATTTTCAATGCAGCAAACTCCCAAAAATGGTGTGACCCTCAGAAGATGAAACCAGAATCACCGGGAAAATTGAATATGACTCCAAATCTAACAAACTTCTGGGATTCGTTTTGCCATTAATGAAAGGATTACCTCAAAAGAATGCATATATCGCAACTTCAGCATCTGCAATTTATTGTAAAATATTTTCAAACAGCATCAAAAGCTAATTATGTTTACATAATAATGGCCAAACATTTGGTTGGTGGAACACCGCCTTTCTGTTTATCTTTGTTTGGAACAGATAATAAATTTGCGTATAAAGATATCATTGACAGATGGGAGTTTATCCTAAAGAGTGCTCATGATGATGGAATATCAATTGCTGGATTTTCGTCTGATGGTGACACGCTTTTTAAAATCAATGTGAATATAAACGTCTATTTCGACAAAAATTGGCCTTGGTTTCATGTAAATCTGACTGAAAATGATGTATGTTACGTTCAAGATACGGTTCATATTTCGCCAAAACTTAGATCATGTCTTCTAAAAACCGGAAGTTGTTTTGCCATTAGATGACCATGTCGCTACCGTGACTCATTTAAGAGATTTAGTTAATACAGTCAACCCTGTGAACAGCTGCTTAGGGCCGCTAGATCGATGACATCAACGTTCACATCTTCTTCGTCGAACAGATAGAATTAAAATAATCATATTGTGCAATGACTTATCTAAAAGAGTTTACCTTCCCTGGAGAACAGAAACGATTACTGAAAACCGCTTTTAAAAACTCAATACCAACTAAAGAGAAAATATCGAGTTTAAACATTGCATTGATTGTAAATGGAGTCTTAAAGGATGCTATACTGTCTACTCAACAGTTGGATATGATATCAAAAGAACATAATACTTAAGAGAGTTTCGATATACCCCTTGATTGTACGTGATGAAGAACGAGGAGGTGAATTACCGGTAAAATGGCGTGGTTTTATGCCACTTTTTATGGTTTTCAAAGAATTTCGGACAATTATAGACACCAAAAATGTTTGTAAAAATTAACGATATACTTTGAACCTTTGGTTACTAAATTGTGTAAAAAAGACTTAGAAATTTCCATTCGTTTTTCTAAAATTATTTATAACAATTGGCACAATTTCCCCCCATAGGATGGGGTGGCTTTGTGCCAGCTACTTGTTTACCGTTTTAGCACAATGCCGCCTATTTACAGGCTGAAAATGTGCCAGGTCCAGCTTCATATTACAGTGAAACTGTATGGTATATGAGTGACATGGCCCAATTTCACCCCAATTAGTTTTATCTCTGTTATTTTTGTGGTACAATCTCGCCCCAAATAAAAGGTTTAATGAAAAAATTTTTTATTTATAAAATATAACAAAAACTAGATATTCTTACAAACCAAAATAAAACAAAAGAACAGCCAATTCTCACATAGAATAGTAACTAATAAAGATAATTAAGCGTATAAACTGAATTTAAAAATAGGTAGTGGCACAAATTCCCCCCTTATATTGTCGGAATGTTATTCAAGGTGACACACCCAGGTTATTTTGCACTACTCGACCACTGCGTATTCTTTAAAAGATAACCTATATAACACCTAATTACGTGTGAACTTTGAAACGGTCATTACTAAAACACTTTAGGCAATCCAGGAGAAAGTATGCGATAAAACGAAAATTTTGCAAAATCTCACCTACTTAATAACTTGACGGAACAGAAATGGAGGGTATTGCATACACAAACCATACATTTCATTCTATTCGCCTCTAATATCGGTATTCTTGAACAGTTCGGGGCGGTAGGTGAATCGATGTGCCGATATGGTGCGAATATACACGATCAACACATAGTGGCACAATCACGCCCCGCAGGCACAAAATCACCCCATTTTACATACAAAGAATATATCAAAATAATGACTCAAACCTGGCTGTAAACTTGTCAGTCAATCCAACACACAAATGTGTCGTAAGTGATTTCGTTTTTCAGAAAGACCCAAAAAAGGAAAACCAAATCAATACAGTACAAACATCAGTCGAATTGCAAGATTATTCTGACCAAAACCAAAACATACAGATAAACTTTTATATACCGCGACGGGATTTGATCTTTGATCACACAATTAACAAATTCTATTCTGGGTAGAAGAGAGGGACTATTGTTTACCCTTGAAGAACCAAAACATTTTTTTTTGTTACCTGAAATTTCGATATACTCTCCGCAAAAAAATATGCAATCACCTATTTTTTTTTTGAATATTTTTTATTTTTTCAAACTTGTATGTTCTATAACTAAGTAGTACACAAACATATTAAAAATAAAACAACATGCAAAAGAAAAACATTACAATTGAAAAAGTAACACCAGCGTAAAAAAAATTATTAATGGAAACGCGCGTGACTAATAATGAGTATTTCCGCCTCGGACCGATATTACGGCACCCATCCTCCTAGGCAAAGACTAAATAAGACCTGGTTCACTTGGTTCCATTCTTCAGTAACCGCTGCTTCAAGCTCTTGTAGCGTTCTTATTATTAAGGTATTGACGAGATAATGAAGGAATTTTTAGGAATTACGGGGTATTCGAAGGAATTTAATAGGTACTACTAGGTATTGCAAGGAATTTAATGGGTATTGCAGGGTAGTGCAAGGTATTTAATGAGTATTACTGGGTATTGCATCGAATTTGAAGGGTATTAGTGTGAAATACCTCGCATTTAGGTATTGGTGTACAAAATATTGTGAGCGAATTACCCCTCGTTTTTAGGTTAAATAGAATCTATACTGATAAGCTCCAAAAAGTCCTGATTCGTTAAGATTCGTCGATAAAAAATATTTTAATCGTGCTCGCAGTGTCAAAAAATTCGGGTATTATCGTCTTCAAATTTTTTTTGAGCAGCTGTACTTTAACTCTTTCTGTGCAATTTGATCCGTCTACTCGTTCGAGCTTCTTTTCAGCTGTTGAAGCTGCGGCATTATTGCCTTATAAATAAGTCGCTGTTCGTCGTATTCTTTAGCAAAATTTTGGTATTGTAGTTCGGTAGTGATGTGCAGATCCTGTATCATCTACAGAATACTTTTATATTGTATTGTATTGATTGTAATTCAGTAGTGATGTGCAGATTTTGTATCATCTTCAGAATACTTTTATATTGTTTAATGAAAACGCATGCTGCAACATAGGAAACAATCTCGTTGATTTCAAATCCTGCATTGAAGTGTACTTGTAATTCAGTAGTGATGTGCAGATCCTGTATCATCTTCAGAATACTTTTATATTGTTTAATGAAAACGCATGCTGCAACATAGGAAACAATCTCGTTGATTTCAAATCCTGCATTGAAGTGTACTTGTAATTCAGTAGTGATGTGCAGATCCTGTATCATCTTCAGAATACTTTTATATTGTTTAATGAAAACGCATGCTGCAACATAGGAAACAATCTCGTTGATTTCAAATCCTGCATTGAAGTTTACTTGTAATTCAGTAGTGATGTGCAGATCCTGTATCATCTTCAGAATACTTTTATATTGTTTAATGAAAACGCATGCTGCAATATAGGAAACAATCTCATTGATTTCAAATCCTGCATTGAAGTGTACTTGTATTTCAGTAGTGATGTACAGATTCTGTATCATCTTCAGAATACTTTTATATTGTTTAATGAAAACGCATGCTGCAACATAGGAAACAATCTCGTTGATTTCAAATCCTGCATTGAAGTGTACTTGTAATTCAGTAGTGATGTGCAGATCCTGTATCATCTTCAGAATACTTTTATATTGTTTAATGAAAACGCATGCTGCAACATAGGAAACAATCTCGTTGATTTCAATTCCTGCATTGAAGTGTACTTGTAATTCAGTAGTGATGTGCAAATCCTGTAGCATCTTCAGAATACTTTTATATTGTTTAATGAAAACGCATGCTGCAACATAGGAAACAATCTCGTTGATTTCAAATCCTGCATTGAAGTGTACTTGTAATTCAGTAGTGATGTGCAGATCCTGTATCATCTTCAAAATACTTTTATATTGTTTAATAAAAACGCATGCTGCAACATAGGAAACAATCTCGTTGATTTCAAATCCTGCATTGAAGTGTACTTGTATTTCAGTAGTGATGTACAGATCCTGTATCATCTTCAGAATACTTTCATATTGTTTAATGAAAACGCATGCTGCAACATAGGAAACAATCTCGTTGATTTCAATTCCTGCATTGAAGTGTACTTGTAATTCAGTAGTGATGTGCAGATCCTGTATCATCTTCAGAATACTTTTAAATTGTTTAATGAAAACGCATGCCGCAACATAGGAAACAATCTCGTTGATTACAATTCCTGCATTGAAGTGTAATTGTAATTCAGTAGTGATGTGCAGATTTTGTATCATCTTCAGAATACTTTTATATTGGTTAATGAAAACGCATGCTGCAACATAGGAAACAATCTCGTTGATTTTAAATCCTGCATTGAAGTGTTTCGGAGCGAGATGCTATACTGTAGAATTGCCACGCTCGTTACAATTTTGCGTATGACTGCCTAAGCATCTCATTAGAAGCTTTTCGTTAGATAAAGCTTCATAAATGCGAAATATAATTTTGATAACATCAGGGGAAAGTGGATTAGAATGCTCGAATTCTGCGACATTTCCAGCTGCCTCTGCTTTGTGTCATTTACACCAGCTATTGACTCCGGGTGGATAATTATTATGATTCGGATTTTAGTCTGTAGAGGCTAAATGATCTAATCTTGCAACCATCACATTTTTCATATCTTGAACAGGGTCCACATTTCGTCGAATAGCCAAGCTGTAATATGTTGTCATTTTTTTGATTAAAACATCAATCAGTTTACCTCTTCCTCAGTTTTGTTTTTACGTTCCGAAGTGGCGTACCATTTCTTTTTTCAACGTAACCCATGTACTCAGTTTTAATCACTGGATAATCGCTTCCATAAAGATTGATATCCACGACAGCTTTGTGAGTTTTAGAATCAGCATCGCCAATATAATTAAAATATATCACTGCGTACTTCCCGACATACGCCACAAATATTTCTTTGATCGTGTCGACCTTCATTTTCTCCGCTGGTCCCGAGTAATTTACAGAAACATTTTGAACATGTTGGTGATACCACTTTTCATATTAGTCGGTACGTCTATACTTTTCCAAAAAAAAACAAGCTTGATAGTAAGCATATTTTACAACGAGATCAACTAGCTTGCCAGTAAGGTAGGCTATAAGCGTCGTGATACGTGGAGCCGCGCTTTTTCTACTATCCATCGCCGGAGATCTTACATGTTGCGCATTTCATGCCTTTTCTTCATTCTTACCTTTGAGGCACACACTTTTAAAAACTAATTTCACTGTATAATCCACGTGTTTTATAATCAGATCTTACATATTTTCTCACACTCGATTAAGAATCTTTGCAAAAAAGTATTTTTGACCCACTTTTTAACCACGCTCCCCCTTAAAAGTAATAAATATGCAGTCAGCTTTTGTTATATGTATGTATATAAGTTTCGATTCTACTTAATGATAATGTTTCCCTAATACACAGGGTTTTTACATACTAATTACTAGATGTGTGGTAAAAATTCGGAAGGCATAATAATAATAATAATTTAGTTATTTATTTTACAAACATGGGTGATAACGTTTAAATTAAGATAACAATATAGGCCACATACAGTACATATTCAGGAAGTCCTCACAGAGTAACTCTTTATTTTTAATAATAATTTCTTAACTTTGTGTCTAAACTTTTTAAACATTCCTGTTTTATATCAAACGGAAGTTTATTATATAATTTGCGTCCCGTGTAAAGCAGATGTCTTTAAAAAAATGTTCTTTGTTGAAATGGCAGCAAATAACTCTTTTGTCGTGTACTATTGTTATGGTATGCACTAGATGTGAAAGATGACCTGTTTTCGTGCACATATAATACTACTTCTACTATACCGCTTGTGTCAAATATCATTAGCTATAGGGATTCCATGTTTACGTGCGATTTATACGTATACAAGTAACACGTGGCAACGTGGCACCCCTACTGTCCGTCACCAATCCCGGCAACAATCGACATCACAACGATTTTCTCCGATCTTCCCACTTCTCTCCACCAGATTTTACATTCAACGTTTAGCTGCGAACACGTTGCGATCTAGTCTGCAATAAAAGCCGTCTTATTACTGGAACGGGAAACATCAAATGGCCGCGGCGATCTCCTTATCTAGTAGTTTATTATTATTTTCATAATCCTTTTTTATTTACCTTATTAGGGTTATTTTCTAATTTTATTAGAATTACGTTTTTTTTTTGTGTCATGCAGCGTGAACGCAGCTTAATAATTCTCTGCATTTACTGAAAGGAAAAAGAAAAACAAATCCTTGCAACTCGTAAATATTATTTCTGAACGCATTACAAACACCCAAGTCAGTGGTCCAATAGTTACTGCTAACTTGTATTTTCGAGCATGTATCGGTCGCGCTGGCATTGAAGAGGAAAGTAGGGGTGCCACGTTGTCACGTATGCTGTATATAGCAAAGAATGTTGGAACTCTTTTGTTTCTAAAGGCACTGATTCGTTTATTATCGGTGATATACTCCCAAATGCCGAACATATCACCAATAATAGACGAATCAGTCTTATCTCTGTAATTGCTTCAGCAAAACGTACTTGCCAGCCGCCAGTGGTCTACAGAACTTGGATTATATATATGCACCTTAAAATCTTTTTGCATCAAGAATACCCTATCTCTACAATGGTCCCAATGGATTATTACTGAATTCTGGGAAATATATTCGAATAGTAGGTAATCTTTCGTCTGCACAATTTCCGCAGATTATGTATTTCATAGCCCTCCTTCATTGTGCAAAGCACCGATATCTCTGGACCAGTTCAAGGACGCCTCAAACATAACCGTGAAAATCTTGTAGGTGTCAACTAAAAGTCGACCGAATTTTTGTGTAGGTTAAATAAAATACATTTGATGTTTGTGTCATTAACTAGTAACTTGTTAATTGACATCCATTCCTTTATCTGTGCAATTGAGTTATATCATATCTGCTATAGATTTAAAATCTAGCAAGTCTTTAGCATCGATGATTAATTAATATCATCCCCAAACAGAAAAATTGGGGTTAATGGTTTTTTAAGCTGTGACAGATGGTTGATTAAGTCTAGAGACCGAAGAGGATATAAGTGAGGTGTACCTCGAACAATCCAGTAATCTTCAAATGTTGCGTTTAAACATTCAAAAGCAACCATACCAAAATGTGTTGGTACACCATCATGCATAAACCTCATTACATTGCTCGTTGCTAAGTCTTCTAAAAACCCAGGCTCTGGTTCTTCCAATTAGTCAGTCATTCACAAATCCAACCTCAAGTTTAAGGAAAATTGATGTTGAAAACAATCTTCTTTTCCTGCATGTGGGTTTTGATCAAGACATGATTATCATGAAACTTCCTAAGTGCGTTTAATGAGAAACGTGCTTAATTAGTAAAGATAATCAACACCAGTGATTGAAGGATTTGAACCAATGTATACTCAAGTCATTTACAAAATTCAATACAAAAAGGGAAATCAGTATAAGTTAGAGCCTGAACATGGATGTAGTATGGATACAAGCACTACCGCTTCAAAACTTTATAAACCACCTACGAGATACATTTACCATAAAAGGTTCATGTACATTCAGCATGCACAGAAAATTAACTAAGAGTCATTCTGGTAACAAACTTAAACGATATATTACCAGAATGACTCTTAGTTTATAAAATGTGCAATACAATAATGCTATATTATAGTATAATATAGCATTATTGTATGCCACTGAATAAAATGTTTAATAATAATAGTAGTAGTTTATGCAACTAGTCAATAATAACAGTTATTATTCCCGAGAGCCAAATTTACGAACCGAGCCCTGAAGCGGCGAGGGAGTAACTCGTCTCGAGGGTATAATAGTCATTATTGCGAGTTTGAATACACTAAAAGTAGTGTATTCAAATTCGTTATAGATAAAGCTATGACTAACTGAAGGCTACTAAAAAAAATCAAAATAATTAAACGAAAATATCAATTAATAGATTACTATATCGATATGGCGTTTAACGGTTTGACGCTTAGTAAAATGGTCACGCTTGTCTGTGGATTACCATAAAATCAGAATAATTTAACGATTTTATAGTGAAAATTAGTTTTTATTTATATAAATATTAAAATGGCTACAACTAGTAATGTTTATTGGGTTAGAATTAGAACCTTTAATATCTTTAGTATTGCTGTAATTAATATTGTTTACTTATTCGTTTGCTACTGAAGTTGACGCCGAAACATTGGTATTAATTTCATTAATGCTATAGTTTCGACTGTTGCCTGTTTATTTCTAAAGTTAATCTGGCGCTTCACATATAAATGTTCTAAAATCCTCGGATTTCAGCGTTGAAGAGCTTTTTTATTTCGTATATTTCCGATTTTCTTTTTAAGAACGAGGTTAATTTACGATACTGATTCAAATTTATACCGTGTTTTATTTTCAATACAGATTTTTTTTAGTTTTATTATATACAGATTTTTACATTGAGTATGAAACCATAAAGAACATGATATATAATAGTTTTCGCTTAATTCTGCAAAATATATTAATAATACACTTTCTGAAAATGAATTTGTACTTTGCTGACGACGTCAGTCCATAAAATTATCATAAGCGTCATTATAAAAGTGTTTGGATGAGTAAAATGCCGGACTTGTTTATCGTTACTATGACAACGTTGGTAACGTTATATTCTTATTGGCGGAATGCAGAGACTAATTGTAACGTTATGTCTAAAGGGCGGAATATATGCAAAGTGCATATATTTGCATATTTTGCATATTTTAACAAATTTCACAAAAAATTGCATATTTCGGCAAAAATAAAATTTGTGTGCATATTTTTATGTTTTTCGTTTTATGAAAAGATTAAGTGCGACCCTGTTTAGGAATTTCCAAGTAATCAGCTTGCCTAATGGAGAGCGGATGTGGTCTATTCTTTTATATTTATATTGTATAGTTTTGTTTGTCGATAGATTCCAGTGTGAAAAGAGTGATTTCGAAAATATTTTATTTCAAACGCCTCAAATGCCGAAAGCCGCTTCGTGGATTAAAAATTTTCCTGAGTTGGAGTTTAGTGGGGATAAAGTGTTTTGCAAAGTTTGTGCCAAAATCATTGTTTGTGAAAAGAAGTTCCAAATTGATCAACACTTGAAAACAGCTATGCATAAAGCTAAGTTGCAGAAAAATAAATCAGTGCCTGTTCAGCAGTGTGTGCAAACCGCATTTCAAAATGTCAAACCAAAGAGTGAAAAGGAGGTGTTTCATCAAGACTTATGCAAAGCTTTAGTCGCAGCAAATATACCTTTGAAGAAACTGCAAAATACACAATTCAGAGATTTTTTGCAAAAATATTGTAATCAAAACATCCCTGACGAATCCACACTTAGAAAGAAGAATGTGCAAACAGTATACGAAACCGTAATGGGAGAAATTAAAGTTACACTGGGCGATGAACATTTTTATATTATTGTTGATGAAAGCACAGACTCATGTGGTCGATATATCGCACATCTTATGATTGGAGGGCTTCAAGAAAATGAGCCAGGGAAACCATATTTAATATCTTCTAAACAGTTAGACAAAACAAATAATGAGACCGTAACTCGATTTATTCAGCAGTCTCTATCAAATTTTTTTTTACCAAATCCAGTTCCAGTAGAGAAGTTTTTAGTGTTTTTGTCTGACGCAGCGCCGTATTAAAGTAGGCCAAAACTTAAAAATATTTTATCTCAATATGGTATATGTCACTTGTCTTTTACACGGGATAAACAGAGTTGCAGAAATTATTAGAACAGCATATCCCTTGGTGAACAAATTAATTTCAAATGTAAAGAAAGTGTTTTTGAAAGCACCTCTAAGAGTGCAGATCTATAGAGAGAAATTGCCAGGAGTTTGTTTACCTCCAGAGCCCGTAATTACTCGATGGGGAACATGGATTAAGGCCGCGATATTCTACGCAGACCATTTTGAAGCCATTAAAGACATAGTTTTAGATTTAGAAGACAATTCGCAGTGTGTAGTGCAAAGTCAAGCATTATTCAAAAATGTAAATTTAGCTAAGGAACTTGTTTTTATTAAGGTTAATTTTAGTTTTGTACCAGATATAATAACTTCGTTAGAAAGTAGGAATATAAGTTTAAGAGAATCAATTAATATTGTTGAAACTTTTTCCGACAAATGCAAAAAAGTTCCCGGTGATGTAGGAAATCAAGTAAGAAGGAAACTCGAAGTTATTGTGGGAAAGAATGAAGGCTTTAAGTATTTAATGGAAGTCAAAAATATTTTTGATAGTAAACCATCCAACGAAGTAATACCTTGGCCTTATAACTTACTACCCAAATTAAAATATTGCCAGATCACATCGGTAGATGTTGAAAGAACTTTTTCTTTGTACAAACATATTTTTACAGACAGAAGGCAAACATTTTTATTGGAAAATTTTGAAAAATATATCGTTATAAATGCATTTTATACTATTTCAGGTTGAAAATTGTACCTATTATGTTCTTCTTTTAATTTTACTTAAAATAAATAATTTTTGTAAGAGTCGGCGTTTCTTTATTTGCATATTTCCATGTTATATTCAAGGCATATAATTGCATATTTTGACAAATAAATGCATATTGTTGCATATTTCAGAGAAAAACGATGCATATACATATATGCGCATATTTTAGTTGAATTGACGTGCATATATTCCGCCCTTTAGTTATGTCTCATTATTCCCCGGGCGCATATCATTATTCCTGTCGAGTATTATCACTAGTGATAAATATAATACCTACTTTATTGTTATTATTTGTACATTTTACATTATTAGAGAAAACTTCCTAATGATATTTATCTATATATATGTATTGAATTACCAATTAAGAATGCTTGAAAATCATATTTAATTTGGAAATTAGTTGTATCATATAACAAAAGCTTACTTTAACATTATTTGCAACTTTTAACCAATCATCAAGCGCCATTTCTCTTTATATTCTCTATCCGAAAAAATGCTTCTGTAAATGATTCCATTTCTTTTTTATTTAGTGTCGAGTACTATTAAATTTAAGAACGACACAACCCTTCGAGGAAGTTTTAGAAGATCTAGGCCAAGTTTTAAAGATGAACGGAGCCAAACGAATGTACACGGTTTCCGGCCAGGAAGTCAGGAGCTTCTCTCAACTCAGAAACGAATTCGCAGACGCCGACACCTTCTACTTGGGCGTAGGTCCGATAGGTGGCGCAGTCTTGATGTCTTCACCAATTAGAAGATCAAGATCACGACAACCACAAACCGCCGTAGTAGAAGACATCAGTAAACAAAGGCGTGCGAGGAGCAAAAGTAGACCGAGAGCTTTGTACGCTCCAGAAAGTGAGATCGTTCGAAATAGCGGTAAGCTTAATTCCGCATGTTTTTCGTTAAAAATTTTACAGCGTTTTTCTATTAGATTATACTTTATTAGAAGTACTGAAAGAGGAACCGATTAGAGTGACGATAAAGGGTTTGAGAAGGACCTTTTATCCGCCTATTCATCACGCGCCAATGGAGAATTCTCCGCCAGAGAAGAAAATGCAATTAGAATGGGTGTATCCTTTTCAACTAAATAATACTAATGATGTGGCATGTTAAGGTGCAGTTCTCTTTAGTTGATTTACAAAAACAATCGTTTCTGTAAGGAGGGGCTTAATGAATGCATTTATACAGTTCATTTTGTAAGAGTCATTTAATTTGAACTTCCCTAACGGCGAATCAAAAGTATGCTATTAAAGAAAAAATAACGACCACTTGAAATTGTAAATCATAGAATAAATAGGAAGATATATTTTATATATACAGGGTGTCCCAGAAATAAAAAGACGGAGTAGCAGGTATGTAAAGTCTGAACAAGAACAGGTCCAAATATACCGCAATAACGAAGAAATTAAAAATTTAATTTTCTATGTTGTTTCTTAGATAAAAAATTACATTACGGACATGGCACAGAATATATGTTTATAAATACACGTAAGAATGCTCATTTGTAAATAGAAACGAACACGCATTCATAGAAAAATACGCTTTTATTTGTTTAAAACGGGAAAAAAACATTAAATCGACTCATTCATATAAAACATATTTTCTGCCAGATGGGCGACCCACTTTATTGCAGACAATAAAAGATTGTTTTTATTTTTAAAATAGGAAGGTTGTTGCTCTTTAATGTGTTTGTAGTCGAAACAGCTGATTATTATTATTTTAGAATATTCAATAAATCGTAGTTTTTCTAGATTACATATACTGTAATCAAGAATTTACTTATTTTTTTCTAGCAGGTGTAAAATTAAAGTAATTAATGGTTTGATATTTATTATGAAGTATCTATTCCTCCTCCTTTTTTTTAACACAAGTAATATGGTCGTCCTGATTGTGAAAGTGAAGCAGGTGGATATTTAGTCCAGGGTCGGCGTAAGGCCTATTGATTTTTTTATTATTTTTTTTCTGCCATCTGCACACGAATAAAGACTTGATATTTTGAGAGTACGTTTTTACACAATCTAGCTTCCGATTTCTGCTACTCCGTCTTTTTATTTCTGGGACACCCTGTATATAGTGCCTATATATCTGACACGGCATAGGCGGAATTTAAATGAAAAATTTTAAAATTGTTTTTGTTTTGAAATGTATTTGTTTCGCCGTTTCGTAGATTAAAGTGTTTTACAATATTTATCAAAATGTTGTCTTCAACAATAAGAAACACAGATGCTAAATGTAAGTTTTAAAATTTTTATACATGACAATTTTTTCTCTTTTTTGCTTGAATAAACTGTTCATTATTATTTTTAATTGTATGTAAACACAATGAATGTTTCTCTTTTTTTAATGTTACGATTAAATTTTAGAGTGATTAATATTACTATTTTGTTGTCAATATAGGTCTGAGGAAGGACTAAATAAAAGACCGAAACATCATAAGGAGAAATTGTGTTTTATATATTTTTAAAACAAATTCTCAAAACCCAAATTCTGTTTTATAAACAGTAAAAATCTATATTTCAATAAAAGATCACATCAGTGGAAGTGGCTGATTGTTAGCAAAATCAATCTAAAGAATCTATATATAAACAGGATGACATTGAAAAAACTACAATGCATTAGTTTCGAGTATTATTAGAATATTATCATTTTGTTAGTTATGTAATTATGGCATATGTCAAATTAATATTGCATTAATTGATTCACGTTTGTAGGGTTGCTGATAACGTTTGTGTTAGGTTTTGCTGTTTGTCAATTTTTTAAATTGATTTTAAAAATTGTTCACCTTACTTTTAAAGAATACAAAGACATGATTATGTGTTATGGCGATGATCAAATTCTTCCAAAGGCAACGTATCTATCGAGAGAGATATCCATTAAGACATGTTCCTAATGTTAGAACATAACGTGCATAAAGCACCAGAAAAATAAGTTTATCTGTACGGAATATTAATCTTGAATCAATTAGGCAAGTCCTCAAAGAACATCTTTCTAACCGTTTCATTTCCAAAAAGTACATCACCTATTGGAACAAGATTATTTACACCGTGTACAATATTGCAAAATCAAGGATAAAATTTTCTATCATTAATGTGTGGACAGGTATGATCGACAATTATCTAATTGGTCCATTTCGATTGCACAATCGAATAACAAGCGAGCTCTATCGTTTTCCTTTTTAGAAAATGAACTAAATAATTTATTAGAAAATGTTCCGTTGAACATTATACAAAAAATGTACTTCATGCATGGCGGAGCACCAGTTCACTTTTCTCGAATAGCAAGGGAATTTTTGCAAAGAAGATTTGGAAATAGGTGGATCGGTCGCCTATACCATGGCTAGCTCATAATTCCGATCTTAATCTCCCTGATTTTTCTTTTTGGGACTTTATGGAAACAGAAGTGTGCCTTTAGAGATAGGTACACTGGTTCGCAATAAAATCCCGTACACCTAGTTTGGGCTGTATTAAATTGACCTTTCTGTTTTGGTGACATTTCTAACTTGACATTAGTCAATTTAAATCAATCAAAATTGATCAAAATATTCAAATAAATATTATCAAAATTAGAAGGAAGATGGTTTATAAGAAATGTACAGCTAGAAGATTTAATATAAATAAATATATGGTTTTAAGAAAAAATGGGAAGAAGATAAGCGTGTTAAAAGGAAAGGCGGTCGAGAATTTCAAATCAGCAACAAGATGATTTTTTATTAGATTATTTAAGAGAAAATCTATTCAAAACAGCAAGAAATGCTGTATTTCACACAAATTTTCCAGGATCTTAGTTGACAGCCTGCCGCAGAATTAGCACATTCGAATTAAAAAATTATATACGCAAGTGCCAAAAATAGTTATTTATTATACAAGGGAAAAAAGTATTAGATTTTAGCTCGAGGTAATGTTTAAAATACCGAGAGCTAAAATCTAATTTTTTTCCCGTGTATAATACACTATTTTTTTCTGTGATGGGAAAAACGACGATTTAGTATTGACAATTTAATTCATCTGTCAAAAACATGACATTTTAATACACGCTGTGTTAGTTTGCCATCGGATAAACTGCATGTTTGCTAGCGGATAAACTGCATGTTGATTTTCCATGGCAACGAAAATTCAATTCTGACAGTATCGTTCAAATAAATTTCATACATAAACATATGTATTTTTCTCTTTCTTTTGTATATGTATTCAAAGGAATGTTAAATAAAAATATTTCGGTTTATTAATATTATTTAAATGATTCATTAAATTGTCTTACCAAATACCATTCGAGTTTGTGTTTATTTCCGGAACAAACTTTCATTTTGACAAAACTCAAACTTTGTTGCTTAAGGGTAACACGACTCGAACAAATAACAAAAGGTAAAACCGCTCCACCTTCGGTGTCGCGGTTTTACCATGTTATTTGTTCTCGTCAGTTACCAAGCAACAAAGCTTTCGTTCAAAATGAAAGTTTGTCCGGATAAACACAAACTCTTATGGTATTACCCCCGACAATTTAATTCATCTGTCAAAAACATGACATTTTAATACACGCTGTGTTAGTTTGCCATCGGATAAACTGCATGTTTGCTAGCGGATAAACTGCATGTTGATTTTCCATGGCAACGAAAATTCAATTCTGACAGTATCGTTCAAATAAATTTCATACATAAACATTTATATTTTTATCTTTCTTTTGTATATGTATTCAAAGGAATGTTAAATAAAAATATTTCGGTTTATTAATATTAATTAAATGATTCATTAAATTGTCTTACCAAATACCATTCGAGTTTGTGTTTATTTCCGGAACAAACTTTCATTTTGACAAAACTCAAACTTTGTTGCTTAAGGGTAACACGACTCGAACAAATAACAAAAGGTAAAACCGCTCCACCTTCGGTGTCGCGGTTTTACCATGTTATTTGTTCTCGTCAGTTACCAAGCAACAAAGCTTTCGTTCAAAATGAAAGTTTGTCCGGATAAACACAAACTCTTATGGTATTACCCCTGAAAAAAAACACGTTAATCCTATACATTAAAGTCAAAAAATCAATCGGTGTGACATTTGAAGCGACATTACACTTGCGTTGCTAAGGAAGCCTGTAAAGTATTCAAATATCTGTCAATTTAACCGGGAAAAAGTGGCATTTTGTTACCTGTCAAGAAAGATAAAATGTCAAACTTTTTCCAGTCACTGAAAAAACAGTTATTATTATCTGTAAAAAATAAACAATCCAGATTCTTATTTTTATTAAATTATATACTTCGCGAACAGAATTTCTGGAATAGTGTAGTATTTTCGAAATATTCCAGTCAAGCCGCGATGGTCACGTGAATGGGTACCGCCCAAAAAACACAAGATGTGATGAAAAATATGTGAGATTATGTATGTGGAGAAAAATTATTCTGTCAATACCAACAAGACTTGCACAGATTTTAGAAGCTAATGGTGCAATGATTAAGTACTGACTCTTACAATTAGATACCTACTTCTATATTCGAATGTTTATCGTTATTATTAACAATATATGATATTAACCAAATATTGTAATTGATTTTATACCAAATACCGCACTATCAAACGGACTACATAAGTTGATGACCATATCACATTTGCTTCATGTCTTATATGTCATATCTGTCAAAACTAAAGTCAGATTACACTAGTACATTATCTTAAAAAATAAGCTAATTTGACATTAAAGTGTACGGTATTTTATTGCAAGCCAGTGTACCTTAAAAATATTTTTTAAATTTACTTGATGTTTTTTTGTTATGTTGTTATTTTTAAAACTCATATTGACCGAGTAGATATTTTTCTAGTTAAGAGCTAATGAATGAAAATAAATGTTAGAATGAAGTATGTAAAACTCTTTTTTTAATCAGCAATACGACAAATTTTGATAAATTATTGAAATAATTAGGTTGACAGCTCTGTCATGTGGAGAATTAAAACAAAATACTGACAAACTTTAAGATCTTGTATCTTGAAAACAAAAGGCCACATTAGTGTATAAGAATTTTTTTAGTATTTTAAGGGCCTCTGTCGCGTGATACTACGCACTGTATTTTTTTCAATGTCGCCCTGTATGTGTCCAAATATACAATATACAATACACACACTTCAGAAACTTACAAAGAAAAATTCAATAATTTAATTTAATATCAATTTTGAACAGTCCATGTAGGGAGTAATATTCTTTATGCACTAATGCTTACCTTACAACCCTCTTGAATTCTATATGGGAATGTGTTTTAAATCCATAGTTGGTTGTATGCTTTTCTTCCGCAATAGTCCGCACTTAGTCATGGTTGTTTACATTTGTTGTAAAGCTTGCTCAGTGTTCATGCATATGAGAAAGCAGAAGTAAAATATATTGCGAAGCCAGGGTGAATATATGTTCTGTTTTAAAATAATGTGAAAGTAGTATGAATCGCGATATTGCAAACCATACAGTACTTTCGATCTTCTTTTTTGCAGGACAAGATGTTCGCTCCAGCAAATATTCCCCAGAACAGTAACTTTAATGGGAATGAAAAAAATGCGTTAGTTATTATTTTTGCTAAGTGATCTCTGTAGCCGTTCCATCTAGTCCAATGTCTATATACATGCCTAGGAATCTTAAAGACATTTTTAGGCGTGTTGTATAGTGGTTAGCATTAACTGTTTTGTCTTGTAGGTAGTTAGTTTTAATTTCTTGGCATGTTAACCATTCGTTAGCTTCAGCGATTCCATTTAATGAAATATGGTGTCACCTACATATGAACATGTATCTACATTGTGTACATAAATCCGCATATCATTCACAAATACTATAAACAGCAATGGGTCCAGAATGAAACCTTGCAATTCCCTATTCTTCACTCCACCAAATTCAGACTGATTCCTTGCCACGCCAACGGTAACCCTCTCACATCATTATGCTCCCAGTTACACAATAGTATTTCGTGATCCACTAAGTTAAACCCTTTCTTTAGATGTAAAATAATCTTTTGAAGTACATTTCTCTTTTCTAATGCAGCGTAATTTAATACTTCCATGATTCCCATCCTTGTTGACTTATCATTTTTATACCCGTTTTGTTAACCTGTTATTATTTTGCTTCTTTCAAGACCGTCTATATATTAGCATTCTGAAAATTATACTTTCATACTAGACTAGTTATTACTTTATCTTCTTCTGATTACTTTTGTTGTCTAAGAGGCAATTTTGTACAGCCTAGGATTAACATTGACGATTCACTAATACTTATAATACACACCTCCATACAATTGGTAGTAATATTGGTAAAAAAGGCAAAAATTAATCTTTCAAAATCAAAATATATCTAATCAAAGATATCCATATCCATCATTATTTTCTTTGTTCCTGAAATAATATAATGTAATACTAGTTAAACGTATCAACACAAAATCACCCATGAGAGAGAAGTTTTCACCGGAAATGGTCATGATGTTTTTTTAATGGAATACATGCCATTTCATGATTGTTTCTTCATTAATCATACGTTTGGCAACATTTGTAGAACAAAACTTGTATGTTCGAATAATACCGCTGAAGAAATTTTTAATTGCATATCGCTAATTCATATTATCAGGAGCAGTTGGGAAGATTATAACTTTCAAGTAAATTCGCACTGAGGAAAACGTTTCGTTTCATAAAGTAGTAGAGAACCACCATACTTAAATCGGATGGTTTTCTTGAGTACAAAAGATTTTCAATCATATAGCATAATTTTTTGCAAACTAATTTTAAAGAGATTTGGAACAAAATGTTTAAACATGTCACTATTCTTATCTAGAATTTTACGTTGCATGATAAGATTCAAAATAGTATTTAGAGCATATATGTCACCAAGAGCGTTCCAAAGTATCAGTGACATCTTTCAAAAAATAATTGCTTTGTATTGTTTCATATAGCAAAAGAATAAATTATCAACCTATCGAAATTATTATTGCAATTTTTATCTGGGGATATCTGTGTAAAACAAACATAAGCACTTGTTGTGCAATTCTACCAACCGCTACCTACCTGGTATATCAATTTAAGCATGATATCTTTATCTGTATGATAGTCCATGCACAAAAAAGCTTAAACAAATCTACTTAAATGCAAATCAAAATAACCACAGTCGTCATATTAAAAAAAACTGTACTTAAAAATATCTTCCTTAATATAATTAATCAGTTACGGGTATCGAGGAACGGATTCTAGACGAAATTTGTGGGTTCTGCCGACTGGAGAACTCTTGTATTTTGTCGCAGCAGTTGCAGTTATGTATGACAGAGATGAAGAAACACAAAGGCATTACACGGGCCATACGGAAGATATCCAGTGGTAAGCGACTACAAATAAATTTTCTCTGAAGGTTTATTACCTTGTTATATTTCAAAGTTAAAAGTAAGGATATAGCACACCAAAATTATTCTCATAAAGACTCATAATCGAATTTTTTAATTTAGATTGCATCATCAAGTCAGCTAAGAAAACTTATCATAATTCTATGATATCATAAAAGTGCGTTGAGTTTTAAAACCATTAGCTAGTCTTTTCTAAAACAACTTGGTTCGTCTTCATTCTTGCAATCTTCATTTTTACTTGTCTGTGATAAAATATATATGAACTTCTTGCGTTTTATTCAGTATGGATTTACATCCATCAAGAGAGATGGTTGCTTCCGGGCAAAAAGCTGGTAGAAATAGGAAAACTCAAGCCCACATAAGGATATGGAGTACTGAAACATTACAAACACTATATGTTTTTGGTATGGGTGAATTTGAAGTTGGTGTAGCAGCTGTAGCTTTCTCACAATTGGTACTCTCTTTATATTTCATTTTTGACAAACATATCTTAATATATTTTTCAATAATTTTCAGAATGGTGGAAGTTATGTATTAGCCGTCGATGGCGGAAGAGAAAGTATATTGTCGGTGTGGCAATGGCAATGGGGTCATCTACTTGGAAAAGTGGCGGTAATTTTAAAATTTAAATTCAAACATATATCATTTTTATTATTATTATTTATTTATATTCATTTACATTTTAATAAATTTTATTATTTCAATTTTGTTTTATTTGCATTATCTTGCCAAAATTGTTTTTCATCTGTTACAATATTTGTTTGCATATCCTGCATTGTTCAGTTAATGCAACTTCCTTTAATGAACGGAAATAAATTGTATGTTTATCTTTGTTTCACGTGTACGCGCTAGAGTACTGAGTAAATCTGATTAAGTACATTAGAAGTAATGTATGCAAACGTTTCCGTCCAGGAGGTTCATTAATCGTTCATTTGAAAGATATGTATACATAGTTAGCATAGTCACATTAAACGGCTACGAAGTGAACGCAAAACGAAAGCACGTAAACAGAGAAGAAAAAGTGTGACTTTTTTCTATTTACTTTTTTATACATAATACTTATAGGAAAGTATTGTTATGATAAAAATTTTCGATCTCTACATTTTGCAGATATCCACATCTTTTTTTGCAAAAATGTCTGCGTGTATGTTCACGATAGAAGCTGAACAACCATAGAAGCCATCAATATGAAATCTTATTTTTAAGAGTATAATCTTCTTCTCATGATCTTATTACATTTTCAGTTAAATCTTAAAACGTAGTTTCCTTCAGTGATACAATCAATATGTTCAACTATTAAAAATCTCGGCAACTATGGAGGTTAGACAAATTTATAAAGAATACAAAAGTACTCAAGAGTGAATTTGAGAACAACTTTATAAAAAACGAGAATATCTTACAAATTATACAATTAACACGTATTTACTAAGATTATGAAAATAGTGTGAACTTAAATTTAAACAATTTTTTTATAAACACAACTTTAGAAATCCTGACCGGAAGTAACTCTTTTACTTTTATCGAAATACATTTTTTTGCAAATATTTCGGAAATTATGCATCCACACAATAAAAGTATAAAAGTATTTAGACCTTAATTTTAAAAAAAAATTTATAAAAGATTCGGATTGTAAATATAATATATAAGAGTGTCATGTCATGTGGTGCCTAACACTTATTTCTTTTTTGATTTAAGAGTTGGTTAAATAATTTGTTTGAAGACCACAGGAATTTCTTAAGCATACGTATGTGCAATACTAATTTCGAATAAGTTTCTTCGAAAGTTTTTACAAATTAACTCTAAAACACATTAGCACAGTGGCGGCTCGGGGTGGTTCACATAGGGAGTGCATAATTTCGAAATTAAAAAGTGTAATACAAGAACGCTTACCCAATCTTTATAAGTTTCACCGACATACTGTTCCAGACAGGTACTGTTCATTGTACAGTTTGTTTTGAGGGAATAATAAATATAACACTACAGTTTGATTACATCTGACGATAAACGAAGTCCATTTTGCGTGTCTTTGACTTGCAGAACAGTTCTATCACTTTTTCATTAAAATTTGGGAAATCATTTATAAATTCAATTAAAAACCGGTGCTGCTTCGATGTGATCTCTGAGCGATTTATCTAATTCTGCCGTAAAATTTATCAATTCCCGAAAAATGCCCTTGGTATTCGACGTTTGCCGTTCATCATGACCCCGAAGTTCCAGTTCAAACGCGCCACAAAATCTAATGCAATTTATTATTAAATTTAACACATGCCTATTTTTTGTTACCTGTTCATTGTGTTGTTGAACTGCTTTTCTATATGATGATCTAAAACATTCTGAATGTTATTTTTTCCTAACATTCTTAGACTAAATATATTTTTCAAATGCCCTTCGGAATTTTCATGTTTCGTAATTTTAGCACTAAGATGAATTAAGTCTTTTATTCCGTTCTTTGACCAAGACGGTTCACCACCAAACAAAACACACGGAAAACAAAACAAAGTATTTTTAATTTCACACCTACAAATCCAGTCATTTTTCTGATAAATATTCATTTTGAATTTTCTTATAACGTCTTTACCTTTAACAGATTGTTTATTTTCTAAACATAATTGAGGCATCGGCCGTTTAAAATTTTTATTGCGATTTTTTCATCATACGTTAACCGCGAAAACGTGTTATTCTGTATCGCAGACACGACATACATCTTACAACAGCGTTGAGCAGACGGGAATCTTGCTCACATGCTATGTATTATACGATATGGAAGTAGAACAAAATACAGTTCTCCCCACCTTCAATGTAATGTTTAATGGCTTAACGCAGCAACAGTAGCGCTTTGCTCATGGGTATGTTTCTCTCGGTGGGAGGGATCTTTACATCCGTGCGCTGTTAGTCGTCATTATATCCGTGACGACGATCGGTGCATGTAGGTTGTTTCGCGTGCCGTACACGCCACGTTCCTGTTCAATAACTATGAATACGTAATAAATAAATACTTTCACAGTCAATCACAGTTAGTCGCCGCTTGGTTTGTTTTGTTTCAAAATTCCAGGGGGTGCAATTGCTCACTTGTTCTCATTAAAGAGCCCGCCACTGCATTAGCAACTCTCATAAACTCTGTAATTTAAAAAATACATCCAGAAACCGTTTGTCAATGGGTAGAAATGATATTTCTGATCAAAATCTTGATTTTTTTTACAAAGGTTATATCGAATTATGTTTTAAATACATTTATGTTTCTCATGAATTTAGATAGAATTATTATTTTCGAAATATTTGGAGGATACTGTTTTTCTGGTAATAGTAAAAGTGATACATTTAGTTCAAAGTTTGAAAATATTTTGTGTAAAAATTATTTCAAATTACAGTTCGAATGCTTTTATATTATTTGTAAATTTTGGCAACGTACTTTCTAATTTTTTGTGAAATTAATAGTTAACAAGATATTCAATTAAAATTTAAGCTGCGTCTACAAGTATAATGGTATCATGTTCTTTTGCAACCTTTTGAAAATGTCATTAAGACCCAAACAAATCACTACACTCTAAACCAAAATGTAGTGAAAAGAGTAGTAGAGAAGTTAATTCAATCCAAAAAGATCAAGATATTTCAGTCAGCAGGAGAAGTAATTTAAATTATTGGTTACGCGGTCAAACTGAAAGCCTTAGCTCACAAAGCTTCATTTTTGCTCCTAGCAAAATCATGGTTCAATATTAGACGCAGATTGAATGAAGATATCAATGCCAAAAATTCTGATTTATCGAAGTAAAACATTTTTTTTCTCTAAGATAACCTTACGAATTCGGAAATACGAAGTTAATACTGTATCAATTTATTGCTTAATTACGGTGTTAGAATTTTTTCGTATATTACATGATAATAAATAGGCATTAAAATACAAAAATAACGTAAAACTTTCCTTCCCATATAATGTCTATTTATGATTTCCTTTTGCTAAAAATCATAATTACCCTTAATTGTATGTATGTCCTTGTTTAATTTTATTATTCGTCGGTGGTTTCTATTGTTGCTTCGTATACTACCACTTCTACAAACACTAATATAACAAAATACGCACACACAACATTCACGAAATTAACTGGTCACGAAAATTTTAAAACTTCCCTCCCAGTCAAGGTCCTTCCTTCATATTACCACGTCTTATACATAGGTACATGCTAATGCCTTCAAATCGATCAAATAATGTTAGACGAAGTCATTATGCAAAAGATAACTGGAAGCCTGTATTTATGCAAATTTTCCATACGAATATCGGATGGATTAATAAAATTATTACATGTGTAGTATGATGGCGTCGAGCAAGTTAATTTCGACTGAGGAACATGAAATTTGTATATCTACAACACGTCTGCAGTCTTGATAGCTTTTATTTAAATAAGGAGTGTATCTCTTACGTAAAATAAAACTCTAGATATTATGAATACTGATATATTTTATACTTCAACATAAATTTTAGACTTTATGACTTCAATTTGAAGAATTTGACGATGGCACTAATATGTAAGTTTTGCAAGAGATATTAAAGTTCAATTTTGTTCATTAGTAAAAAAAAAGTTCTATGGTTTCGTTACAAATTAATAGTGGGCATCTGCTCGATTTCTGTAACTTTAAAATTCTGTAATCTTACGGAAATCTACTACAGATTAGCAAATATACCTATAAAATATACAACTTTATAAATAATAATTAGCAGTTTCCGATTTTTGCATATATCATTTATCGTTAGTAGGTATATGGAAACGTACAAAACATATCCTAAAATACCAACATAATTCAATTTTAATAAATTTAGCTGAAAAATTGTTTGTATAGTAATTGTTTCTGAGAGAAAATGTACGGCAAATTATTTTATACATAAAAGTAGGATATACTTTGAAAAATTAGAGCAAGAACTGCTACCATTGAGAAGGTTCAAAAGAATGTAGTCAATAAATTAGTGTCACATACAAATTTCTATTGTTTTTCTATCAAGAAAGATTACCTATACACAACAAATACATGTTGTAAGGATAGGTATTTAATTTTATATATTTTTTAAAAGAAGAAAAGCAGAAATATATACATATTTCAAGCGTTTTAGTCAATGGTCTTTATTTGTAAATCCAACTGAAAAGATTTTTTAAGCAATTATTGTTACAATACAGTACTTACTTACGACTTTATATAAATAAATATTAATCTTAAAACATGTAATTTTAATTAAACAATTGTCAATAATTTTTCATATGATAGTAAAAGTTTAGTGATGACTAAATCAATAAATACTAATATATTCTTATAAAAATTGTAATTTAAATTAAAAATATTTACGTCTTAATTTTAAGTTGTTTATTTATCATCGTTTACATTTCTTATTTGTAAAGGAATTATTATCAAATGTAACTTAAATTAAATCAAATAATAATTAACAGAGATACATAACCCTAAATATCATCTTGCATGGTTGCATATCATATTTCAAACATGTAAAATTGAACAAAAATAATGATAAGTTAGCTTTGGAAAAGAACAAATCAATATATATTTTTCTAATCAATAGATGCTTCATCGTAATTAAAGCGTTAAAACTTAGACTGTTGGTTTTTTGGGGGTTTTATCCTTGTTGTTTTTAATATTATTAAGAACAATTTGGATAAAACTCCTAAAAACCAACAGCCATGAGTCTATAAGTTAAAGTGTAGTGATTGCCGTAAGTTTTACATAGGTCAAACAGGAAGAACCTTTCAGAAAAGAATGTCAGAATACTTTAAAACGAGTCAAACCGATTTTTCATATGCAAACCACGTTCTAAAAGAAAACCATAGTTTTAGTTATGACTTTGATATTGATATTCTACACAAAGAAAATAAAGGCATCAAATTAAACTTATTAAGAATCACTTGAAATTAATAAAAATAGAACTTCAAATAATTTACTTAATGATCAGTTAGAAACAAATAGTTCCCCTTTACTTAATGTATTTGTATAACAGAAGATTATTAACTTCTTCTGTCCTCTTCATAACTTGTGCCATGTTTTAGATATATAAGTGTATTTGTAATATTGTGTTCACTTCTGAAGAAGCCACGTGTTTGCGAAACAATTGTTATATTAAATTTTAAATATTAAATCAGTGAAAATCCAACAGTTGTTGTTATTTAGTAATTAATATCTTTATAAGATTCAAGGTTATAGTAATTCCTACTTTAATTATTATTTTATACATGGATTTACTGAGTCTCAATTTCATATAAAAGAGAGCATTCAAATTAAATCACTCACTTGTTGGCAATAAAACTTACATTTTTGGATTCTGTGAAAGGTAAGCTTTCTATTTTCTATTCTATTTCTATTTCTAATATATTAACATATTGTCTATACATATCCATTGACTCATACATGCCGAACAGTTTAAAGAAAGAGAATATAAATTAAAAAAAATTTAAAATTCTGACCCCATTCTATACTTATTAGTTATTGATAACTGAAAAGTGTTAAACATAATTTACATATTTTATTAATTATGCCGTCGCACAACATTGTAGCGCATTATTATTTGTTGCTTAATAATTATTTAATTATTACAAATTAATTTTTAATTACAATAAAGATATTATTGCAATATATCATAGAATAGTAACAGTTTTAAAACATTAATTTGTTAGGCGCCCTAATTAAATAAATTATTAGAATGTACGAAATATTATTAAAATTGAAAGTCATCCGATCCTGTAAAATAAGTTTGCATTTCGTTTGAATCTAATAAAGCTAAGACATTATTATAGTAGTTTAAGAGTGGCGTTTACCAACAAATAGAAACTTATGGAACTTATATTACTCGCGGGACGGCTAGACGCAAGGGGGTGTGAGTAGGTGGAGGTTGACGATATTCGGTTCTGCCACACCGCTCCGGTATAATTCACAGGTTCTCTCATATATAAAGAGATACTATAGATAGGAAACATAATGTATAAAGAATGAGTACTTACGGAACTGTTGATGTTTTATAATAAGCCAATTTTCGCTTACCCATAACTGTTATATTATTATACACTCGAATATTATAAGTATATATGACATTTAAATGCGAGTGACAGTTTGTAATTAAACTGTCACTCGCATTTAAGCCTGCAATAGCCGACCGATTCCGATAGATTTTCGTCTTCGCTAGGACTGGTAGAGATACCGTAAAATGGAGATAGACGACGCGTAAAACCTCGTGTAAAATGTGTGTGACAATGTTTACTGTTTAATGTTTTTTATCTTTAAAAATAAATACATAAATTTGATTTTTTCTTTATATCGTACATCAAATGAGCAGCTGGCGCGTAGAGGTCGCTTTTTTTCTTTTGTGTACCAGCCTTAGTTAGTAGACATTAATCAAATTCATGCATTTTTGTGGTTATTTCTAAAACACATAACTTTCTTAAGAAAATAAATTAGTACAAAAACTGACCTTGACATTATAAATTTATGCCTTTTGCATCACTAACCCAAATTTGAGATTCTAAAATTACAAAATGAGTTTAAAAAACGCGAAACGGTGATGTCTTAATATATTTTATGCTAGAGAATTTATGGTCGAACTAGTGTGAAATATTCATGCTATTAAATCGGTAATTTGGAAATATTTTCCTTCATTTGCTGCACCGCCAGAGTCGTGCAAAAATATTGTAAATTGTTTTATAATCATATGAAGATGATTCTATGCCACTCTCTAGCATTCCGGGTATGCTGAAACAGCATTAATAACCAGTAATTTTAAATTCAATTATGTTAGTTGATTAATTCATGTCGATAATTTTTGCAATCATTGCTAAAACACGCCTTAAACTGAGCTTATGACGTTATAATGTCAAATTTGACAATTATGTAAATTCAAGCAGGGGCACAAATTGTACGACGTAAAATTCGTTAAAACGCAAATGGCCGATCAGTAAAACAATTATAAACACATTATAGTTGAAACCTGTGGTTATTGAAAAATCATTGAAGACCTGCAACTTAGGCCTGCATTTCATCTTCATATTGAAAAGTCACAAGAGAAATATGAGAATTTAGAATTTCAAAATGCCTATACTGTAACAATATATATTTAATATAAATTGAATTTCAAATGCTGTGATATTAGTATGAAGGGAGTACAATATTAAAGATAAGTTTATTTGTATGATCACTGTAAAATAAAAGACACTTTACATGTATTTTAGTTTTGGTTAAAATCTCCCTACTAAATTCTACTAATTTTCAAATAATCTACTTTTTTCAATAAATCTCTTCCATATATATCGACTTCTGACATATTAAATACCCTATTTTTAAAACTACACTGTCTGTTTCCGATGCTGTTCTTCCTTCATATCAAAGTCGCGACATTTGACTTAGTTTATCTGGCATTTAATTCTTGCTGTACAAGCTCTTGTGAATAATTTGTCGTATTTATATTTATTGATATTCGTTCCTGATAGTTGTCACTAGTGATGTTGGATTCGGTTACTTTTCAGTACTTATTGTCAGGAAGTTAGTGGTCAACAGTTTGAACATCTAATTTGACTTGTTTTTCTGTTTTTTTTTAATAAATCGGTCCTTTTCAGACAAGAGAGTGAAATAAATTTTGTAGGATACGGTCTCATTTATTGATATGTTCAAATGTAAATTTCTCGATAACTGTTGAGTTTGGGTATAGGACATGGTACATGAAACATACTTAGAATTCGATGCAGAATTAACAAATTAAATAAAAAACATATGTTTCCATTTGGAAAAAAAAATTGATGGTCGTAACTTATTTTTGGACCAGCCTTTGTACATCAATTTACCATCAGAAAAACCGCAACTAAAAATGAAAATCGACCTATCCGAGCGTTTTTCCATAAAACAAAGCCAAAAATTTTAAATGAATTTATTCCAACCCGCGCGTCCTCACTGTATATTACGTTAAATAAATAAAATTCGTTAAAAGTATCACACAAAACATTTGAACTCAAAAGTAAAATGCCAAAGCCTAAAGTATTTTTTCAAGGAATCCCCATTTAATTTACGATAGGCAAGATATTCATTCACAAAACCATAAAAATACCCGACTCCGATATTAAATCACATATATAAATGTAGAATGTCGTACATGGCACAAGATTTATTTTACATTCAAAACAAAACTTTTATAATGAAATCGACCTACGCAAATCCAAGTAATACTAATAATTGGTTAAATTCAAATATTTTATACAAACTTATTTACTCCATATTATATTTTTTAATAAAATATTTCAGAAAAGAATGTATTCTAAATGTTATATATTATGAGAGTAACTGTTTGAAAAAGTAACGATTATTTGAAACCAGCATTCGTTACTTCGGATCTTATCGAGTAACGAATACTTTACTATCGAATAGTTACATTTGCAACACCACTAGTAGTCACCTTTACCAGTAACACTCAGAAGTAGTTGTTAAGTGCAAAATATTCTAATACTATCATTAGAACTTGTAACTTTGATTAGTAACAAAGTTTTATTAATATAATCTCACATTCATGAAATAAATTATTATTTCATGTTCTCCTATACGTATTTCAAAACTTTAAATAAACTTAATTACGGGTAAATAAGATGTATAAATGTTATTACATGTATGTCTGATTGACTTGAAGTGTCATGACTAGTCATGAGACATTACAACAAATGATAGTACTGAGGGTAAAATATAAATTATAGTTTAACATAAGAAGTTTGTAATTCACGATAACAAAGAATAAAATACAGAATATATGACTAATAAGCAGGCAATGACCCACCAATGGAGGATAAAAACATGCTCCTCTCGGCTTAACGTTTCGTCGAGAAGCTCTCTTCTTCCCATCTATACTCCTTGCTCTATATAGTTCTTACGTCATTCACCGTAAGAATTCCAAAAGTCTGTAAGATATTTACGAAATTCTGAAAGCGCAGTCTGACGAAATACCAAATTACAGGCACCCGTTAAAATACATTACTAAAGTTTCTATCTGCACGGCGACTTATTCTAATTTTCTGCAATTTTATATCAACACAGACGTTACAAGAAGAATTAACAGGAGCAGTATTCCATCCTTTGGACGACAACTTACTAATAACTCACGGAAAAGGTCACCTAACTTTTTGGAATAGAAGAAAAGATGGATTCTTCGAAAGAACTGATATCATCAAGCCTGTAAGCTTGCCTCTAAACTTGAAAAAAATCTTATCCTCAATTTTTAGAGCAACCATATGTTTCAGCCTTCTCGAACCTTGGTCACCAGTTTGCAATTCGAACAAGACGGAGACGTAATAACGGCCGACAGCGACGGTTTCATCACAATATACAGCGTAGACAGTGATGGAGCTTATTTCGTGAGGATGGAATACGAGGCACACAACAAAGGTGTCAGTTCGTTGGTTATGCTATCTGAAGGCACTTTACTAAGTGGTGGGGAAAAGGACAGAAAAATTGCAGCGTGGGATTCTTTACAAAATTACAAGAGAATAACTGATACTAAAGTAAGATGAATGATATGGAAAATAATGAATTTCCTTTTTTTTTGTTTCTTTTTTTTAGTTACCAGAAGCTGCTGGTGGTGTCAGATCGATATATCCACAAAGACCAGGTAGAAATGATGGAAATATTTATGTAGGAACAACTAAGAACAATATCCTAGAAGGTTCTTTGCAAAGAAGATTTAATCAGGTAATATTCTATGATTAGTAATTATAATTATATATTTAATCCAATCCGAGGTAAAAGTATTAATTTCCACCGCTCCATTTCCTCTATACCTTGTCATGTTTGTGTTCCAATCTAGTCCTAACTACCTTAGTTCCCTTCTATTTCATCATTCCATACTCGTCTTGGTCTGTGTCTGGTCTCCTATTTTATCCGATCCATTTTATATGTAGCTCTCACTTGTTTCGTTGAAAAAATCCTAACAATACGACCATATCATTGTAAAACACTCATTCTTATTCCTAAGTAATTCACTTAGCGCTTAGATTATGTCTTACATCTTCATTTCTTATCTTACCCCATAGCTATATTTCAATTATTCTTCATTACCTTTTCATTTTACCCACGTGCATTCTTTTTAATTGTTCTTTTCGTACTGTCTATGTTTTCGGTATTATGTACCTATTGTAGGCACAAATATTCCATTGTATATTTTGACTTTCGTTTTACTGCACACTCTCCCTTGGGTTAAATGTTTTGCGTTTTGCATTATTTATTATCTCGATAAAGTAATATAAAAGTTTAATTTTGTTTCTAATACAACTTTGCATATGTGATTTAATGTTTCATTGAAGCTAATTAGCTTGAACTTACGCTTTTAGTCACAGTTTTATTTTGCTAAGCTAAGAAGATTTAAAACTTAATTTGGAACAACTTTTGTATATAGAAGTCGAAACGCACGTACGCATAAGGAGGTGATATGGTGCCCGCACCTCATTTTACTTTCTTATACGTGGTATAAGGAAGTATTGTAATGATGAAAATGTTCGACCTCGAGATTTTTGCAGATGTCCACGTTTTGAAGTCCCCTGATACCAAAAAAGTGGTTTTTAAAAAATGTCTGTCTGTCTGTTGTGTGTCTGTGTGTGACCACGATAGCGGTCAAACCGCTATAGCTATCTATTCCAAATTTTTTATTTAGTAGTATAATCTCCATCTTGAGAACTGATTAGATTTTCAGCAAAATTGGCAGACCGGAAGTAGTAGTTTACTTCAGTGAAAAAATCGAATTTTGCCAATATTTCGTCAACTACTAAGTTTAAACAAATTTATAAAGAATTCATATGTACTTAAAATTAAAATTGAGAATAATTTTATTTAAAAAGTTTTTCGAAATTCCTACCGGAAGTAGGTCTTTTACTCTTATCGAAAATCAGTGTTTTGCGAATATTTCGCAAGTCATGCTTTTTAGACAAGTACGTGACGAGTATAAAAGTATTTAAAACATAATTTTCAATATCTTTTGTATAAAAAAAAATTCGAAATTCAGACCGAAAGTACCACTTTTACTCTTATCGAATAGCGATTTTCTGCAAATTCTATTCTATATGTATTTATCAAGAGTACAAAAGTATTTAGAATTGGATTTGCAATATTTTTTGTATATATGAAATTTCAAAATTCGGACCGGAAGTAGCACTTTTACTCTTAGCGAGTAGCACTTTTTTGATAATATCTTGCAAAGTATGCATTCTATAGAGATTTATTAAGAGAATAGAAGTACTTAGAATAGGATTGTGAATAATTTTTGTATAAAAAAATTCTTAAAATCCTATAATTTGAAACGCTCATACGTATAAGAAAGTCGTGTGGTGGCCATACCTCATTTTTTTCTTAACGTTTCCCGCTTAGATACCTACTGAGGCACTTTTTGGCGCAGTTCTGATTTTGCTGATGATTGAGCAGATACAAGCCAATGTGAATTATTATATGTTGTAATTTTTTATACAGGGTGTAACAAAAGTGTTAAATAACTTTTTATTTCAAAAAGTTATGAAGAAATGTGTTGGACAAAAGTTTATTCATATCTTCTCCTGTTTTTTGCTGTGGCATCTAACTTTGTTGTTTTATATGACAGCCCTTGCTACCCTCTTGTATTTAAATTTAAATGGCCGAGGCCCTAAACAAATCGGTACCCAAAAATTCCAAGAAGGTAGTGAGTTAGGCACCACCACGGTATTTAACCTTCTATTATACTTTAGGAGGACGCTTGTCTATTAATTAATCACCAACTTATAACACTCTAGTCTTACCTCTTACTTCCCCAAGGGTCGATGTTAAAGATGGGAGTCAGCACTGCCTCCAGCTACAGTCAGAGAAGGGCGAGTTCGAACACCGTACTAAGTCGAAGGTTAAGATGTCAGGGCGCCTATCCGTAATAATATGCTAAGCCCAACAGATATTCAGACCCCGGACCAGGTCCAATGTAAAACTCCCCAGGTGATAAGTAAATAAGACCAATACACACTCATTCAACTTAACAACAGTTTATTGAAATTTAACTAGACCTCAACAGTGTATTCCAGTTATGAACATATCCGGCTATTTTAATAGTCTTGAATTCAAGAGATATTTACAACAAGAGAAAACAATGATAGTGAAACACAAGCGCAACTCGGTTGCCAGTAAAAATTAAAAGGAAAAAAAAAGGTCTGAAGGACTGTTCAAAACTTAAATGATCACCCAAGGTGATCCACAATTCAAATTTCAGTGACGTGACATTACCAAAATTTTAAAAGTTCAAAAGAAACAGGTGAACACAAGGATAAACTTAAATCTAACATTGATTCACCAACAATATTCTTACAAGTACACAATTATAAGGCAACTTGCCAGGAGTCCCTCCAAAGTCGAACAGTTTGATCGTATAATGCAACGCGACACCCAAAAATAAACACTCTGTATACCAGAGGCATCTGACAATCTATTCGACGTTAGAGAACAGACTCTAAGTTATAAGATATCTAATTCTATATAAGAAATAGCGCTAGTTAACTATGCTTTACAGGAAGAATATATGATTAAGTTAAATTCATTAATTTCTTACGAGATTATACCAAAAATAAATTACAATCATAGACTAAAATGCGTTAAATTACATCTAAGAATTTATACAAGTCCGGTGTGAGGCTACACTGCCATACACCTCCCAAAATTTAGTTCAATTCCTAAGTCCAAAATTAAAATGGCTACGTAACGTCTCCAAAAATGTCAAAGTAACCTCCAAAATGGGGTCACTATTGTTAATAAAACTACGTTAAATTAATTAATTCAAAACATAAAGGCTCACAGGCCACAAGAAGTTAAATTAGGAAATTACGATTACTTATTTAATTATTTAGCCCGGAAAATTGAAATTCACTGTTCAAATTACACGATATTGACACAAAATTAGCCAAACTGTTTAGTCAATTAAACTCTACCCTCTGGATAATGTCAGAGAAAATTTACACAGTCACAATACCTTAAGAAAGTCACATCCAAAGCTTCCAACACGACACCTCCTACGGATCCACACGTTACATGGAATATGCTCTCCTATCCTCGGTTAACGACACCTCGAGAAATAGCGTTTGAAGGCTACAGTATTCCAATAATCTGCACCTTAAATATGCCCTCACCGCAGGATATAACAACAATTCCTTGGCACCGTAAGACTACAAGCACGTGGTTCTCACGTCTTAACCCCAAAACCAAAAATGCTCAAATGAGGTTTATGTCAGGCCCAACACCAGCAGCTAAATTTAAATATAGAAACACACAAATTAAGATCGATTAGACACGTGGAAAACTATACTTACAGCAGCTTAAACAATTCCCAAGCCCAGAAGAAAATATCCTCGTAAGATTTAAATAAAACGCCAAAATTCACCAATAATACTTGAGAAGCACCATAACATCCGCTTTTGTAAGCGATTACCGACGATAAAACTCAATTCTCCACCATTCTCAAGTAAAGCTGAGGGAAATGATTCTGCTCTGTGGTGTCTAACCTTTCTCGACGACCGTTAAAATCAAAAGAGGAAGACTCTAACATGTCAAACCCGATCATCACGCACACGACAATTGTTCTAAAAGATCGAACGACCCAACTAATACTTTAAACGTACGACAAAAATACAGGTTCAAATAACCATAGGAAAATGGAAAATAATTATTAATAATTTGTTGCATAACTCTAGGCCGAAAAGAAGTTTGAAAAACGAAATTAACAATAACTAAAGAAAACAAATTAATTAAATGAAACAACATACGCCATCTACCCGACAATGCCTGTATACGTTACACACACCTATGGCAAGGCTGAACGCGTGCAATAGGAATCTTAAGCACTTCTACACCAGATGGCAGTAGTAGTAGGAAGACGACATAAGTTTAATCAAAAACGAATTACGTATTCCGACAACTAAAATAAACCATTAAAGGACAAAATACAACCAAAAAAAAAACGTAACAATTCCTCCCTTACCACAAAAGGTTATTTACTTGTAAATTACCGTTAAGCCAAGAGTTATGAAACCAGGAACTGGACTGTGCGTAACACAACATATAACATACGATACAAGGAACCAAGTAAAAATCGACAACGACTAGGTAAAAAGGAAAGACAAAAGTACATTCCGGAAACACAACAACTGAAGATCGCCAACAAAATAAAGGAACATATATTTTTTGTTCCGGGTAAAAGTAAAGTATATAAAGAAGTTTAAAGTCTGGACCGGCGTTGTCCCGACTGAAACGCTGAAGGCGAGCGATAAAGCCATAAGGCGAAAGACAATATCAAATCCTGGAGGTAACATTTTGACAATAACACTAGCAAAAAGAAAGTCGCCAGGACACGACCCTTGGAAGGCTGAGAACTATCAAATAAAGACCGTTCTTCTTTATACCTTCGCAAATAAACGTCTAATTCAGGAAGAGAATGTCAGTACGACATATCCAACACGATAGAATAACTATCAAATGCAACTTCTAGACCATACGATACGTAACATGATCCCAAAATGGTAAAGGTTCTAGAACTGCTATACGGTACGAAAGTCATAAAATCGAAAATACTTAATCGTAAACGATACGAAGTCATATTCGGTACGGAACGTCAAAATCAGTACGGTAGAGTCGAGATCGGTGCAAAAGTCAAAATCGGTACGAAATACGTAACTATAAAAGTTACACAGAAGACGAAATAACTTAACTAACGTAAGTTATACGGTACTCAAGAGTAACATACAGAGTTACACAAAATTAATCCACCCAATTCAATCGTCGCTGTGTGGGCTATCGACAAAACATAGGGAGAACATCCCAAATCAGAACACGAAGAAAATACGTCGAACCTGCAAACCGAAAGACTTGCAAAGTTTAATCGTCGTTAGGTTGTGCTTTAAGGTGTTCAACACTCCATGTACCCGGAAGTACATCACCATCACAATTCTTAAGTTCATAAGAGTTATTAGATATACGGCGATGAATCATGAAAGGACCAATATACTTATCTGCTAACTTCGCAGAATAAAATTTCGCAGCGTCGGACAAAACAAAGTTCTTACGCCAAACCAACTGATTAGGCAGGAAGGAAACAGGACGATGTCTAAGATCGTAACGAACTTTAGACTTCTCATATGCTTTCTGTATACGGTTCTTAATGTCACTATAGAGTCTCGAAAAATTAGAAGATCGACACATAAAATCTTCCGGACTTCTTTGACACGTTTCGACGGCATTTCCGTCATCCACAGGAGTATGGAAGTTACGTTCACCAGTAAGATACATTTCTCTGCCAAAGTTTACGAAATAAGGAGTATGACCAAGAACCTCATGTTTTGCCGTGCGAATAGCACAAGATATTTTCGGAAGGAATAGGTCCCAGTCACGATGATTATCGGACACATACGATACCAACATAGTCTTAATAACACGATTAATGCGTTCAACGGGATTTGCTTGAGGGTGGTAGTACGACGTATACGAAGGACTAACCTTGTACTTCTCTAAAAATTGACGATATTCCCTAGAACGAAACTGAACACCATTATCGCTAATAACCTTACGAGGAGTTCCAAAAAGTAAAAATACATGATTTTCTAAGAATTCTACGATCTTATTAGTCGAGGCTTCCCGCAAAGCACACGTTAAAACAAACTTACTGAAACAGTCAGATACGACAAGAATATAACTAAAACCACGTTTGGTTCTCGGTAACGGACCTACAATATCCACACTCAATACGTCCCAAGGTCTGTCAATGAGAGAGTGACCTCCCATACGACCAGCAGGTTTACGTTGTTCAGGTTTAGTTCTGATGCAAGTAGGACAACGACGTACATAACGGATTACATCATGAGCCATTCCAGGCCAGAAATATTTTTGGTAAAGACGATGAAGAGTTTTGAAGATACCTAGATGACCCGAAGTTGGTACATCATGGCAGGACGAAATGATCTCAGAACGACGTTCTTTAGGAACTACTATTTTCCAATCCTCATCCTCATTGTCAAAATATTTGTTAGAAGGACGTACAAATTTACAAAGTTGGCCATTAGCTATCTGGAATGTAGGATATTTCTCCGGACTCGTTTTGACTGCTCTAAGTAGTCTGTGATACCACTTATCTGTTGATATGACGGAAATCGAAATAGAATCGACGACAGGAACCGATCGAGAGAGAGCATCAGGTACAACATGATCCTTACCTTTACGATGAATTATGTCGAAATCATATTGCTGCAGTCGTACAGCCCATCGCGCGAGTCGACCACTAGGAGATTGTAACTTACTTAACCAACATAAGGAATAATGGTCCGTAATGACGCGAAAGTGCGAACCCTCTATGTATGGACGCAACTTCTCAATCGACCACAAAACTGCTAAGCACTCTTTCTCGGTAGTCGAAAAGTTCCTTTCCGCACCAGTAAGCGAACGACTAAGATAGCAAATTACCTTTTCCTCATTATCGATACTTTGAGTTAAAACAGCACCCAACCCAAAATTAGAGGCGTCAGTTTGTATCGTGAACTCTTTGCTAAAGTCAGGACAAGACAAAATAGGAGCTGAGATTAAATGTTGACGGATTTTCGACCATGCCTCGTCACAGGACTGATCCCAACGGAAAGGTTGATTTTTACGTAACAAATTTGTTAAAGGACCAACGAGAGAAGAAAAATTTGGTATGAACCGACGATACCAAGAAGCCATACCAACAATACGTCTAACGCCAGATACTGAAGTTGGTGTCGGAATTTCAAGAATGGCTTTAACTTTGTCAGGATCAACCAACAAACCCTGTTTATTAATTACGTAACCCAAATATTTCAGCTCTTCACGGCAAAATAAACATTTCTCACGATTAAGAGTGAGACCAGCAGTCTCTATACGGGAAAGAACTTCACTTAAAATTTCCAAGTGTTTTTCGAAAGTGGACGTAACAATGATAATATCATCCAAATAGACGAAGACATGCGGTTCAAATTCAGGACCTAAAACCTGATCAATGAAGCGCATCCAGACGGCAGGAGAATTTGAGAGACCAAAAGGCAAGCGACGAGACTGGAACAATCCCCGATTAGGGACAGTAAAGGCGGTATAAGGTCGAGACGACTCCTCAATAGGGATTTGCCAATAGGCGGATTTAATGTCCAAGGAAGTCAAGAACTTAGCATCACGAAGTTTATCCAAGGTATTCGTCACATACGGCAAAGGGTAGGCATCACGTTCCGTGACTTTATTGAGCTTCCTATAGTCAATGCAAAATCTATAGGTTTTATCTTTCTTCGGAACCAATAAAATAGGAGAAGACCAAGGACTATTGGACTTTTCAACAACACCCAGTTCTAACATGTGATTCAACTCTTTATCGACGATTTTCTGCATAGCAGGAGAAATAGGGTAATATCTTTGTTTAATAGGCGGACCATTCACAACAATACGATGTTCCACTAAATTAGTACAACCTAATTCTTTAGTCGATTTCGAAAAATGATTGTTAATGAGTTGATCTAATTGTTGTTGCTGAACGTCAGAAAGGACATGTTCAATTCCTATCGTACTAATCGAAACAGGTTCAGACGAAAATACCCATTCACCACGTCGAAGGTCAGGGACAATACCCATAATTTTCCAGAAATCCGCGCCCAAGATCAGCGTATGCGGTAAAGAAGGGACAACCAAAATATCTATAACGCTAATTTGATCACGAAGACACACAGGCACTGAAATTTCACCCAAAGATCGACACTTCTGTCCATTCGCTACAGTACATACCGTAATTTTAGACTTCAATGGAATATTCATGGAACGTAAAGTATTCCAACCAGGACCCCCTAGAATAGTGCGTGAGGCGCCAGAGTCAAGAAGACCTAAGAATGACCGATTAAAGATTGACACATTTAAATAAGGACGTTCGTCACCACGAGCGTTCGCGAGAATAAAATCTATCTGATACTTATGTCTACTATTCGTCGAATTGTCAAAACGACGTCCCAAACGACGACTTAGGACGTCCGACGGGCGTTTCCCGAACATGAAGGACAAGACGAAACAGTCACATTTGGTTTACCACAACGGAAGCAATGTTTCTTACGAGGTCGTGAGCATTGACCCGAACGATGACCCACAACTCCACAATTCCAACACTTGAAGGGAAAAGAAGTCCTAGAAGTACCAGCCTCCATAACATTACACTTCACAGGAACCTTAGGTGCCGACACACAAGCAAGGTCTGGCTCAAGTGATTTGCCACGAGTAGGAGGAGGAACATAAGCTTCGACTGAAATTCTGCGAGCTTCAAGTTGTTTACCACATTTTAAGAGTTGGGCGATAGACGTGATTTCAACTAAACCAAACTGTGTCTGATAAAATGGCAAAAGATTTTTCAGCATAATCTTAAGCTGAGTAGCTTCAGGAACATTAGTACATAGACGTGAGAATAGATTTTTCATCATGGAAACGTAAATGCCGATCGACTCAAGAGAACCCTGAGTTCGATGCTTAATCTCGTCAAATAATCGATCATCATAATCGGGAGCCAAAAATTCAGTCCTCAAACCATCCAATACATCAGGCCAATTAAAGAAAGAATCTTTATTAGCACGATACCAAATCAAGGCATCTCCCGTAAAAATATCTATAGCGGAATTGAATAAAATTTCGTCAGTTGAATGACGCGCGATCTTAAGTTCGTTCACACGTTCTATGAAAGCATTCACAAACATTTCGCGAGGGTTTCCCGAAAATTTAAGTCCCCACGCCGCGACAGGAACAGGTCTCAAAGGCGATACCGGATTGGCCATAATAGGTTCGGATTCCCCATCACTAGATGACTCTTCGGACTCGAAATTTACTAACGGTCCTCCGGTAGTTAAATCTAAAATTGTGCTCTGTCCAAGCATAGTGCTTTTGCGAGCCGCTCTAGCCTTAATGGTTAATCGCACCCCCAGAGTACAAATTTGAGACACAAGTTGTGCCCGTTGTTCAATTTCTGTATACGTTGTTGGTTTACTACGTTGCGCACGACCGAAAGCACAAGCCAAAGAAGTTGACAACTTCTTGTACGCCGATGAAGTCCGCGTATCCGAAAAAGTAGCCAAGGTCGTCGTAATAACATCAATTTTTGCCTTAAGGGCATCAGCGTCTTGAGTGAACGTAAACGGATACACAGGTACTAAAGTTTCAGGATCCTTACAAAAACGTTGCATAACTCTTAAGGAACGACGCAACTCTTCGACCGTACCCCCACTCGTTGAACCGTATCTCGCTAACTCGTACTCTAACTCATCTTTATTCAGTCTGTTAATTTCTATCTTAAGATCCATTATGACGTAATCGAAATTCAAAATTCTACAATGAATACCCGGCAAGTGAACACTCCGCTATGATTCCTTCCCACAATTTAAATACAATGTGGCAACGTTATTGAATTTAATTTAAGACGTCAAGATTCAATCTTAAACTGACTGACACAAATCAAAATATTTCCACTTCTACACATGAACACCATGCATATAACTAATATACCAGTGTCTACTGTACTCCTATTATCCCAATTACTTGCAACACCCGAAATAACTATACTGAGGGAAAAATCAAAAATCAGTATAAGATAATCAAAAATTCTTGGAGAACAATACGATACTATACAATATACGGAAATGAATTGCTTACGGAAAAGAAATTATTCCCCAACAAAAAAAATATCAAAAGGCCGAAAATTTTCCCTAAGTCCAATCGGTACTATTAAAACATCACACATACATCATCACACATACAACGTAAGACGTAACTGTGATATAAGCTGGGATATACTTTACTTTTACTCGAAACAAAACAAAAAAAAATATGACAAGGTCTCCAAAGCTAAAATTAACTAATTCCTGAGAATGATTCAAAAGTTTCTGAAAATTCCCCAAAATCTAAAATTCTTGATTTATTAAAAAAAACGGCCGCTAAAACCCTTTTTTTTTTTAAAAGAAAAAAACGAAATTCTTTCCTAAGGCCCCACACGTTGGGCGCCAAAAACTCTTGCTACCCTCTTGTATTTAAATTTAAATGGCCGAGGCCCTAAACAAATCGGTACCCAAAAATTCCAAGAAGGTAGTGAGTTAGGCACCACCACGGTATTTAACCTTCTATTATACTTTAGGAGGACGCTTGTCTATTAATTAATCACCAACTTATAACACTCTAGTCTTACCTCTTACTTCCCCAAGGGTCGATGTTAAAGATGGGAGTCAGCACTGCCTCCAGCTACAGTCAGAGAAGGGCGAGTTCGAACACCGTACTAAGTCGAAGGTTAAGATGTCAGGGCGCCTATCCGTAATAATATGCTAAGCCCAACAGATATTCAGACCCCGGACCAGGTCCAATGTAAAACTTCCCAGGTGATAAGTAAATAAGACCAATACACACTCATTCAACTTAACAACAGTTTATTGAAATTTAACTAGACCTCAACAGTGTATTCCAGTTATGAACATATCCGGCTATTTTAATAGTCTTGAATTCAAGAGATATTTACAACAAGAGAAAACAATGATAGTGAAACACAAGCGCAACTCGGTTGCCAGTAAAAATTAAAAGGAAAAAAAAAGGTCTGAAGGACTGTTCAAAACTTAAATGATCACCCAAGGTGATCCACAATTCAAATTTCAGTGACGTGACATTACCAAAATTTTAAAAGTTCAAAAGAAACAGGTGAACACAAGGATAAACTTAAATCTAACATTGATTCACCAACAATATTCTTACAAGTACACAATTATAAGGCAACTTGCCAGGAGTCCCTCCAAAGTCGAACAGTTTGATCGTATAATGCAACGCGACACCCAAAAATAAACACTCTGTATACCAGAGGCATCTGACAATCTATTCGACGTTAGAGAACAGACTACAAGTTATAAGATATCTAATTCTATATAAGAAATAGCGCAAGTTAACTATGCTTTACAGGAAGAATATATGATTAAGTTAAATTCATTAATTTCTTACGAGATTATACCAAAAATAAATTACAATCATAGACTAAAATGCGTTAAATTACATCTAAGAATTTATACAAGTCCGGTGTGAGGCTACACTGCCATACACCTCCCAAAATTTAGTTCAATTCCTAAGTCCAAAATTAAAATGGCTACGTAACGTCTCCAAAAATGTCAAAGTAACCTCCAAAATGGGGTCACTATTGTTAATAAAACTACGTTAAATTAATTAATTCAAAACATAAAGGCTCACAGGCCACAAGAAGTTAAATTAGGAAATTACGATTACTTATTTAATTATTTAGCCCGGAAAATTGAAATTCACTGTTCAAATTACACGATATTGACACAAAATTAGCCAAACTGTTTAGTCAATTAAACTCTACCCTCTGGATAATGTCAGAGAAAATTTACACAGTCACAATACCTTAAGAAAGTCACATCCAAAGCTTCCAACACGACACCTCCTACGGATCCACACGTTACATGGAATATGCTCTCCTATCCTCGGTTAACGACACCTCGAGAAATAGCGTTTGAAGGCTACAGTATTCCAATAATCTGCACCTTAAATATGCCCTCACCGCAGGATATAACAACAATTCCTTGGCACCGTAAGACTACAAGCACGTGGTTCTCACGTCTTAACCCCAAAACCAAAAATGCTCAAATGAGGTTTATGTCAGGCTCAACACCAGCAGCTAAATTTAAATATAGAAACACACAAATTAAGATCGATTAGACACGTGGAAAACTATACTTACAGCAGCTTAAACAATTCCCAAGCCCAGAAGAAAATATCCTCGTAAGATTTAAATAAAACGCCAAAATTCACCAATAATACTTGAGAAGCACCATAACATCCGCTTTTGTAAGCGATTACCGACGATAAAACTCAATTCTCCACTATTCTCAAGTAAAGCTGAGGGAAATGATTCTGCTCTGTGGTGTCTAACCTTTCTCGACGACCGTTAAAATCAAAAGAGGAAGACTCTAACATGTCAAACCCGATCATCACGCACACGACAATTGTTCTAAAAGATCGAACGACCCAACTAATACTTTAAACGTACGACAAAAATACAGGTTCAAATAACCATAGGAAAATGGAAAATAATTATTAATAATTTGTTGCATAACTCTAGGCCGAAAAGAAGTTTGAAAAACGAAATTAACAATAACTAAAGAAAACAAATTAATTAAATGAAACAACATACGCCATCTACCCGACAATGCCTGTATACGTTACACACACCTATGGCAAGGCTGAACGCGTGCAATAGGAATCTTAAGCACTTCTACACCAGATGGCAGTAGTAGTAGGAAGACGACATAAATTTAATCAAAAACGAATTACGTATTCCGACAACTAAAATAAACCATTAAAGGATAAAATACAACCAAAAAAAAACGTAACACCCTATGTTTTGCAATTTTGAAATAAGCGTAGTTTTCGTTGTCAATTAATGATATTTTATTATTACGAAAATTTAAAAATTAAAAAAACAATGAACGAGAAAAAATTAATCTAGTAATACTCAATTGTCAACGTAGGCAATGAATGCCTTGAAAAAGTCACATCTTAAGTTTACAAACCATTATTGCTTTACAACATTTTGAATTACTATTACAATTTTGTAAGCATTGAGAATATATAGCACACTTCAGTGAGAAGCAAGGCATTGACATGTTAATTATGTATGGGCATGGATATTAACACAAATTATTAAAAAAATCGCCCCTTCTATATTCTTCGAGGTCTTACACTTTCCAGTTTATTTATATTTTCAAAACAGTCAAACGGAGAATGAATATTGCATTTCCCATATACCCTTGACTTGCATCTAAAAGTCATTCCAATAAGTTAAATAATAATACTAATTATAATACTAATTTACGATTAAATAGAAGAAAGCAATGAAAGCACATTTGACTTGTACCAGTGTGATTTATTTAATTTAATTGTAATTTAAGTTATTTCACCAAAAAAAGAAAAATAGGAAATCAACCAATATGATAAAACAAATTGTCCTTTTATGAATTCAGGTTGTTTTTGGACATGGTAGACAATTATGGGGCTTGGCTGTTCATCCCGATGACGAATTGTTTGCAACAGCAGGTCATGATAAAAATATAGCATTGTGGAGGAAGAATAAATTACTATGGACGACACAGGTACTGTTACTATAAATTCTTCATATGAAAATCAATTATATAGTGGTTTGTAATTTTCTTTCACATATCGTTTTCATATATAGAAAATATTTCTGTGCTTTATGCTTTATTTTACACTTTTACACTGGCTATATGCTAAGGATACCAGCACAATTCCATAATCAAGTAGAAAAAAAGGAAATATATTTAACATACGTTCTATATTTTCAGGTATCATACGAATGCATATCACTTTGTTTTCATCCCTTCGGTGTCGTCTTGGCAGCTGGTAGTACTGAAGGTCATTTAATAATTTTGAATGCAGAAAGTGGGACAGTAGCAGCCACCGTTAGAGTTTGTGGTTCACCCCTTAACTGTGTTGGATACAACCCAGGTTAGTAGTACCTTAATTAACACTCAACTGATGACAAGTATTCTTTAGAATATGAATGGGCCATTCTATATTCGGAGACTGAGGAATTTTGATATAACTTTCATTTCGTATTTTATAATCACATACGATTTTGTTATGTGTGTGCTAATATTTATTCATTCTCTTGTCAGTTTATGTAATCGTGTATTGTTTTAATCATCGTGAATAAAAACGGAATAAGTATAAAAAAACAAGCTATTAAAGAAAAGTTAGCTGTACACGAAATGGTTGGCTATTCAAATCAACTATTTGCTAGTGGTCAAAACAGTTTAAGCAGGATCCAATTAACAACAATATCGGAAGTTTTGAAAACCACGGCTTTCAGAATGCTATTATATAAGTAGATGTTAAATGTACGGCAATATCGAGTTCTAAATGATAACGTCTTGCTTAAAACAATAATGTGAATCAATAACGTTAAACGATAATGTTAAACAATAATATTAACCAATAACATTAGAAAACGTTAAACGGTAGCATTAGAGAATAACGTTAAACAGTCACATTAAACGATAGTGTTAAACAATAACGTTAAAATATAACACTAACGAAAACGTTAAACGGTAACGTTAAAGTTCACCGATAGCGTTAAGCAATAACGTTAAATGATAACGTTGAACAATAATGTTCAATGATGACATTAAACGATAACGATAAACAATATGATTGAACGATATATTTAATAATAACGTTAAAGGCAAAGTTAAAAGACAATGTTAAGCAACAATGTTTAACGATAATATTAAACGACAACATTAAACGATAATATTTAACGATAATATTAAACAACAAAATTAAATGATACCATTCAAGGATAACATTAAACGATAACGTAAAGCATTTACCATTAAAGGATTAATTCAAGATGGCTTCTATGAATGTTTTTGCAATGTGAGATACACAGATATGTGTAAAACATGGGAGGAAATGTATGCAAAATGTGCGGCGCTTTGTGGAAACAAACGAGGTTTAAGTATTGGCCGGCTTTTCAATGGAGATGGAACGTGGATTCGTCACTATGTTCCTAAGGCAATATAAAAATTGAGATCCATTTCAACGATTCTAGTCAGTTATTTCTAGTGCAGGAAACATAAAGGCAACTAGTTGTTGGTATTGTAGCTTATTAATAAAGAATTAAGTTCTAAATGATAATGTCTTGCTTAAAACAATAATGTGAATCAATAACGTTAAACGATAATGTTAAACAATAATATTAACCAAAAACATTCGAAAACGTTAAACGGTAGCATTAAACAATAACGTTAAACAGTCACATTAAACGATAGTGTTAAACAATAACGTTAAAATATAACACTAACGAAAACGTTAAACGGTAACCTTAGACGATAACGCTAGACGTTAAAGTTCACCGATAGCGTTAAGCAATAACGTTAAATGATAACGTTGAACAATAATGTTCAATGATGACATTAAACGATAACGATAAGCAATATGATTGAACGATATATTTAATAATAACGTTAAAGGCAAAGTTAAAAGACAATGTTAAGCAACAATGTTTAACGATAATATTAAACGACAACATTAAACGATAATATTTAACGATAATGTTAAACAACAAAATTAAATGATAACGTTCAAGGATAACATTAAATGATAACGTAAAGCATTTACCATTAAAGGATTAATGCAAGATGGCTTCTATAACTGTTTTTGCAATGTGTGATACACAGATATGTGTAAAAAACATGGGAGGAAATGTATGAAAAATGTGTGGCGCTTTGTGGAAACAAACGAAGTTTAAGTATTGGCCGGCTTTTCAATGGAGTTGAAACGTGGATTCGTCACTATGTTCCTAAGGCAATATAAAAATTGAGATCCATTTCAACGATTCTAGTCAGTTATTTCTAGTGCAGGAAACATAAAGGCAACTAGTTGTTGGTATTGTAGCTTATTAATAAAGAATTAAGTTCTAAATGATAATGTCTTGCTTAAAACAATAATGTGAATCAATAACGTTAAACGATAATGTTAAACAATAATATTAACCAAAAACATTCGAAAACGTTAAACGGTAGCATTAAACAATAACGTTAAACAGTCACATTAAACGATAGTGTTAAACAATAACGTTAAAATATAACACTAACGAAAACGTTAAACGGTAACCTTAGACGATAACGCTAGACGTTAAAGTTCACCGATAGCGTTAAGCAATAACGTTAAATGATAACGTTGAACAATAATGTTCAATGATGACATTAAACGATAACGATAAGCAATATGATTGAACGATATATTTAATAATAACGTTAAAGGCAAAGTTAAAAGACAATGTTAAGCAACAATGTTTAACGATAATATTAAACGACAACATTAAACGATAATATTTAACGATAATGTTAAACAACAAAATTAAATGATAACGTTCAAGGATAACATTAAACGATAACGTAAAGCATTTACCATTAAAGGATTAATGCAAGATGGCTTCTATAACTGTTTTTGCAATGTGTGATACACAGATATGTGTAAAAAACATGGGAGGAAATGTATGAAAAATGTGTGGCGCTTTGTGGAAACAAACGAAGTTTAAGTATTGGCCGGCTTTTCAATGGAGTTGAAACGTGGATTCGTCACTATGTTCCTAAGGCAATATAAAAATTGAGATCCATTTCAACGTTTCTAGTCAGTTATTTCTAGTGCAGGAAACATAAAGGCAACTAGTTGTTGGTATTGTAGCTTATTAATAAAGAATTAATCATCATTCAGCATTTTATTGTTGAGTTTAAAAATATGAGTCCAGCGATTCGAATGTCTCCACAAATTCATGAGGACTTTCTACCGAGCATATTACTGTATTTTGCTTGCTTAAATATCGGAAAATATGAAAGCAAGGCCTCATCAGACAAAAATCATTAATCAAAAATGTAATTATTATTCAAGTTATCTAGAAACCACTTTTTAATTTAATAGCATTAAAAAGAAAAAACATTAATATTTTTCAATGTTAACTACATTATACTAAAATAGTTATTTCCAAACAAGCATGTATTTGTTAATTTTTCATGTGATAATTTATAAACAAATAACTGAAGTTTATTAAAACTTCAATTGAAATACACCAATATCGCCAATTAAACTTTCAATATTACTTTTTGAAAAACAAATACTTCCTTTTTGCACCAGGTGGAGATCTTATCGCCATTGCATCACAAAACGGCAGTGTTTATGTCTTTCGTGTGAGCAGAGATGGTTTCTCCTACAAGAAGTCCAATAAAATACGCGGTTCTCAGCCTCTAATGCAACTAGATTGGAGTACCGATAGCAATTACGTACAAACCGTGACTGCAGACTACGATCTGTCTTTCTGTAAGATGTGATTTGCAAAATCGATTTTTTGCCATTAATAATATAATTTTCCAATTCAGGGGACATCAAATCCTTATCTCCAGAAAAGAGTCCGATAGCTATGAAAGACACAAAATGGTATACACATAATTCAACTGTAGGTTTCCTAGTAGCCGGTAAGATTTTTTTATATTAAATGATTCTGTGATTTCTTTATTTGGTAATTGTAGGCATTTGGAACAATAGATTTTATCCAATGTCTTCTATAATAAGCACTGCCAGTAGATCGGCTGCTCATGATTTACTAATTTGTGGTGATACCGATGGATATTTACGTCTTTTTAGGTAAGGAATCATTATATTTCATTAAAACCGACGTCACTTTCGCAATAATAAAATGGCCAGACAATGCTGTCAGACTTAAAGATTTCTTTTTAAAGTGCAACGTTGTTAATACAAATATTGGTCTTCGACGTATATAATGCATGTAATAATTGATTGAACAGAATCAGAGTAAGGAGCTGGATGGATAGGCTATACAGGATGTCCCAGAAATAAAATGACGGAGTAGCAGAAATCGGAAGCTAGATTGTGTAAAAACGTACCCTCAAAATATCAAGTCTTTATTCGTGCGCAGACGGCAGAAAAAAAATAATAAAGAATTCAATTGGCCTTACGCCAACCCTGGATTAAATATCCACCTGCTTCACTTTCGCAATCGGTCCCTTTCATTACCACCATATTACTTGTGTTAAAAAAAAGGAGGAGGAATAGATACTTCATAATAAATATCAAACCATTAATTACTTTAATTTTACACCTGCTAGAAAAAAATTATTACATTCTTGATATTTACTACGATTTATTGAATATTCTAAAATAATAATAATCAGCTGTTTCCGACTACAAACACATTAAAGAGCAACAATCTTCCTATTTTAAAAATAAAAACAATCTTTTATTGTCTGCAATAAAGTGCGTCGCCCATCATAGCTGACGAACCGGGCAAAAAATGTTTTATATGAATGAGTACGATTTAACGTCCTTTTTTCGTTTTATACAAATAAAATCGTATTTTTCTATGAATGCGTGTTCGTTTCTATTTACAAATGAGCATTCTTACGTGTATTTATAAACATACATTCTGTGCCAGGTCCGTAATGTAATTTTTTTATTTTAAAAAACAACATAGAAAATTAAATTTTTAATTTCTTCGTTATTGCGGTATATTTGGACCTGTTTCTGTTCGGACTTTACATACCTGCTACTTCGTCTTTTTATTTCTGAGACAGCCTGTATACAAAGAATGTATAAGGAATGATTGAGAAAGCGAATGTATGAAATAAATACTTAAGTAAAAAATAGAAGTGCAAGAGCCAAAAAGGCACTGAGTTAGAAAGTAGAAAAAAGCAACAGCAGAAAAAATGTAAAATGGAAGAATACGAAGAAATTTGCGAAGATCGGAAATTACGAAAATCAAAATCAAGAATTTTGTATTCTGAAATGAAGAATGACTTATCAGAAACTCTGACAACAATCGCATATTGTAGCGTTCTGCTTTCAAGCTATAAGCGAACGAATTGTACATTCACTTTTCCATAATTTCACATACTCATCATTAGGTACTAATAGACGTCTTTATTCTACTGTCACCATCATGTCAAGTTTAAATTTCATCTTGTGTTTGAATTGACAATTGACATTTTAATTATGCAATTCCTTTCCCATTCCTTTAGATTTCCAGTGCTCAGTGCTAAAGCTGAATACAACGAAGAAAAACTATACAGCGGTACGGTGGCCTGCGCCAGGTTTCTATTCAACGATCGTAATGTAGTGACTGTTGGTGGTACTGATGCCGGTTTAATGCTATGGGAGTTAACGGAAGAATAGCAAAAGGCGGCTTCTTTCTATTTCGTACCATCAGCTGTCGCAGAAGCGGAAGCTTTCGAGGAATCAGAATATGAATCAGACCTAGATACGCCATTCGAGGTGTTAGATATAAATTACGGCTGAATACTTCTTTCTCTTCTCATCAGAAGAAGAGATCGATTTGCCGTTAAATTGTTTACGAACTTTTATTATCGAAATAAGACTTGACGAAATCCAAAAACATTATACTAAAAACAATAAAAGGAAAACACAACATTTTGTAAATTTCTTGCTATTTACGTTAAGATATATAACGATCTTCTTTTGTGATATTTATTTACTCTCTTTGTTAGTAACTGTTATATTAAAATGTATAATTGTAATTGTTTGAATTCTTAATAAATGCCGAGTGAATGTCAATGGTTTATTGGATTGACAACACTTTTTAAGAAGGTTGGCCTGTCTATGAAATAATAAGTAAAATATTGGCAGGTCTACCTATAAAATTTCTTCCGTCATATCAAATGTCAAATAAAACACATGTCAATATAATAATTTACCAATAAATATAAGCAATGTAGAGAATTTTATATCCTATAACTTGTAACTCAGAGATATATACAAACATATTGTCAATTAGAATTAGATTCATTAAATTTTAACAATTATGACAGTATTCAAACAGAATAACAAACTGTAGAACGTCAAATTCACTAAAACGGCAAAACCCCTATGGGTAAATTGTTAAAATACAGCCTATATATTCAAACATGAGTAATATCAAACCTTTCTTGTTGAAGAGGTTAACAATAATAAATATTGGCAATCAGAAGTCATCCAAGACTTTAACGAAAATATAAATACTACCGTTCATAAGAAAATAAAATGATATAAATGTGCTTGAATTAAAATATAAAGAAAAGCTATTAATTTACATTAAACATACACTTGAAATAATTTGTAAATTGTGAGTAAATGTTAAATAAATTGAAGAATACGAGAGGTTTGATACGAAATCACAAAAAATGAATTTCAAAATTTATATTATATTTACGTAATGTAACAATTAATTTATTGTTTTCAATAGTCTATTATACAAGTTGAATCGTTTTAGCAACCGACACAGACAAAATATAATATGTCTGTAATTGATTTACGCTGCCGCCATTTGCATTTTAACAGTTTTTACGTTTTACAATTTCCATCCCCATTGAATGCGAATTATTAATTGTTAAATTTGAAATTAGAATCCCATAGAGCAGTTTAAAGGGCTTTTAACAATTATTTTGATAAACTAATCAACTTTAACAGCATGTGAATTCGAAATTACAAGTTATTAGTGCTATTTCATCATGTTGGCAATGTGTGTTTATTATGTAAATTGACTCGGCCGGTTCTGGCGGTAGAGCAAATGAAGGAAGACTCCATGATGCCGATTTAATCACATGAAACTTTCCAAACGGGAATGCATAAGACAATTATAGACACCCATTGCGAGTTAAGGTCGACTATTCAATGCCACTACAAATTCCTATCGACCACAACAATTTCAGAAAAATTAAATTAAACTAATTAATTAGTATTTCAGAATATATAATTTACTCTAGTAAAATACTATTATATGGAAACCAGTTTCAAATTAAATGTTATAGATAAACTTATTAAATATTACTTTCTAGACCTATATTTTATTTAATACTTGGCTTTTATGTGTAGTAGGCAAGCATTGTTGACAAATTTATATTGTCTGAATGACAATTACAATAAACGTCAAAAGATGTATAAATATTATTACATATTTATGAAAGTCCTTAAAAGATTTTTGTAGGTCATATTACTTGTACAGGCAAAATTTTGCAACATTTCAAATTTGACGCCATTTTAATTTATTAGCGCATGACGGTTGCCAAAGCGTAGTAGCTGCTAACAAATGAAATTTTTCACAAGACGTGAGAAAACTATTATGTCTTCTGCTGACAACATAATAAACATTTTAACGCAAATTTGGCGGCATATACGACCACTGTATCAACCCCCTTTAATTTTCTCTAAATCCTTGTTCACAATGGACATAAGACGTAAGATTACAGTAAGGTAAACATAACGCGTAAAGTTGAATATGTGATAAACCTAAATGGCCTTATGAAATCGTTATGTATAGCTGCTTAAACATGTCCGTAAGAAAAACATAAAGATGAAGTAAATTTTACTTTACGCTCTTTTTATGTCGATGTCGATATTATCGAAAGCACGGAAAACCAGTACACATTAACGTCTTTTAATAAATTGTCAAATAATTGTGAAGTCATTCTAGTGTACCTCCGCAAAATATCAGTCTTTGTCGTAGGTATATTATATTATTAATTCTGATACAACCCTAGGAACATAATAATGTATTTTGTATTTTATAGATCACCACCCACGTGTTATCCAATTATATAAATAAAATTAAACACTTTTTAAAAATAAAAAATTTCAATAGTGCCGTGGGCGATGAATCATCGGCCGCTCGTGTACGGTCTTTAAAAATAACAATAACTAGCAGGAATTCCAATTTAATGTTACAAAATTTTTATTAATTAACATTAAACCTTAAAAAGTATTCAAACAAACAAAATATTTGCCCAAATCTAACGTTTATATGTTTCTTACGCTCACTGTGAACAAGGACTAATAGCAAAAATGCTTATAATTATTACAGAGTCGTTCAAAAAGAGAATCTACCCCGCATCAAAAATACATGACGGATACTAGGTAAGCGTCATATAACTCACATGATGCATACCTGGTATCTGTCATGTATTTTTTTAAGCAGGATACACAAAGTTTTTGAATCTCTATGTATATTACATTCCTCTGAGAAAAAACGCACTTATAAACCTTTAATTTAACTTCAGTCATTAACTGAATATTTTATACTACTACAAAATTATTATTTGTTACTCCTTGCTCGATGATATGACTTCCGGCAACTAGTTAGATTATATGAAGTATATATAATTGAACTTTTTACTTGGAGTACTAAGTATTTTTCTCAGTGTAAGTAAATATATGTCTGAGTGTGATTATACTTGCCTAATCAGACAGATAAATTGACTAAGGCTAGGTATCTTATGGGCAGTAGATTATAGTCAAAGTTAGACAATATAAATAAATATGGACAAGAACTTATATATTGTTAATAGTTATACCGAAGTCGACAAATTTTAATTTCTGATACGAAAGTAGAAAGACGAAAAGAGCACGATCAAATAAGGTAAAGATAAAGTAATCTCGGCAAACGCTTCTATGAAATGTGAGGATCCCCGACACTGCGTCGGTTCTCCCGCCACTGTTGGCAAGCAGGCATCGCTGCATATTAGAAGGTCATCTTCTGCATGGGATAGACGTATAAACAGAAATTAAAACTTGTCGACTACGGTATACTAGTAACTTTTAAAAATGCATTTCTTTATACACCTGTGATAAAAATTAATCTAATTATTTACTGGGTAAATTTCCACTAGTTTTTTTTATGGTTAAACAATTTTACACAGAATGTCTTTTGAATTATTTATATTTTGTAATTGTGCATGCTTAGTTTTATTTCTGATTCTAGATTTTTTAACGCCGATGATTATTTCCACTATGAGTACTGCATTACCTACACGCTCACTATTTAACAACACTACCATGCCTTCTTGTGTATACCAGTGCTGAAATATGTTTGTGTTTGAACAATTTTGTTTGGATTTTGTATTCACCATGAGTATGAACCGCGCCCATTCAGAATTGATTGTACATTTGCTTACAGAATACGAGATAGTATTCTGTATGTTTTATTTTGAGAGTAATTCAATAGTATAAATATTGCCAGTAGGTACACCACTAACCACCACTTTATCATTTTCGTCGATATATAGAGATGCCCAAGATGCTGTCTGAATGAAATCAATATGGCTATTTTGTTTCCTTTACACGTGTTTCTTAGGAAAAGATCTCTACATAATTCGTACCATGCCATTTTCAATACTTTCACAATTTGTTTTTATTTCATAATCATGTACAAATCTTTACAACATATTTGTTCTTCTGAAACCAAAACGACAAGATACAGCGATTTATCTGTAAAATCACTTTTAAAAAATATATTCCAACATAGACAATTAATCTATTACCACATACAAGCTCTTAGTTACAAAATTACTGCAGATAGATAAATAGAATTACCGAACAGATGCAGTAGCAACAGCGCGTCAATACATAATATAATATATTATAATGCAATGTTGCTACTGCATCTGTTCGGTAATTCTACAGGTACATGGCTGCAAGCATATTTGTTAGTAGAAGTCACTTATTCTGGACAACTCCATTTCCAGCAAGTAGAATTCACAACCTAAATTGTAAACTTCTCATAATATGTCATCCTCGTATCTTTAACACAACCTAAATCGCCACTACAATTATTTCAAATATATGTAAATTTCCGCGTATATCTCCATGCTTACAAATGCCCGACATGAAATGAAAACATCAAAGGTGTCGCCGTGAGTTACGGTACTTTATATTATTCATACCTACTTTGATAATATGTAAATAGAAATGATTTTGTTTCGACATCTGTCACAAGTTGTCATGACAATAGTTTTGTTTTACAATAGATAGCAAACTCATAATATAGCTTCCATTAGACTGCGTGCAAACCAATTATACCAAATGTTTAACATACAATTTATTTGAAGCCATTATGCACACAAATTTATCAAATTATAAGGTTGTACACAGATTAAGCAAAACATGTGTAAAAGTACACAATACATTTATTTAGTATGTATAGGTAATTGATGTCAAATAAATTTATTAAACCATTATTAATTAAGAATTTGCAAAAAATGTGTTCGACAAACAAATTGTTTTGTATAAATGGTGTGCACCCAGTCTTAGTTCGACGTAAGAAACGTCATCTCGTTTATCTGTCCCCAATACTGCATTTACAAAAATTGTCATATTGTGAATAATTATTTTATTTTTTATTTTAATAAGTACAGCAAATCCCTACCTATTTATTACACGGTATGTAACTAAATAATCAATAGGCATTAACGAAACCTTTAAAAAATGCCTATTAGTCAAATAATAAGTAATACAAATTTAATTTATCATAAGCTTAAGTTTTCATTAAATTGTAAGTACGTGTATTTTAAATATGTTTAAAATGTACATTTCAGTTCATTTCTTCTCCAGACAGTAAAAAAATATACCAATTTTTCGACTATAAATGATGCAATATTTGTTAAATACATTATATTTTTACTAGTCCAATCAATAGTTACTTGCATTTAATTACACTCAAATCAAGTTAGTTATTCTGGCAACCTAGATATTTTCTCAAGTCTTCGAATAAATTTGGATATCTCACAACCCACAGTCTTCAAGAAATAGCCCTCCAGTCCAATTTTTTTATTCGTCCCATCAGCAAATTACTATTATAATTACTAAATCAATCAATCCTGAATAAATTATCAATATTATAGAAAGAACAATTTGATGAAACGTCAAAAGCCTTTCAACACTTTCGGATGAAGTAGACCCTTCGCGAATATTCGAAGAACAAATTAACGGGAATAGTTGCTGCAGTATTCTGGTTCTTCTGTGAAGCATTCTGTAGAAGATTCCAATGCACTTCGTATCAATATCAACTCGACCGCCGATGTGTCTTTAGTGTAGGATTTTATCATTATTGTAGACCAAGACATCCAAATATTTATACATATAACTTTCATAAACCGAGTACACGAAAATTAGCAGAAAAACTTTATTAGACCAAATTTAATTTTACTAATCTGCCCACCATGATATGGAAGATTCGCGAAGTGTTATCCACGTTATTCGACTGTAGTTCAAAATTCATTCAATTCAGCAAAAAAGTTGTAAAAAATTATGTTCTATAATACTGACAAATATTGCTACAATCGATATGAAAGAATATATTGCAAAAGAAACGGATTCGATCGCAAGTTTTGCAAGATTGTGGATTGCACGGTTGCAAAACTTATTGAAATCCTTGAGAAATTACTCTAATACTTCCCTCCAGTGACTACTTGTTACGAGATCTTTCTGCCTGGTTACTTACCAGGCAGAAAGATTTTGACCATGACAAAAATACAAGGTATGTAACTCTATTTTTCCTTACCTGGACTAGTTTTATGGTTGATACTTGTTACAGTACAATGACAAACCATTGTCTAAAATGACGTTAGGATATAAGCTATGGGTAATTAAATATCTATTTTCTTAGTTTGTTAAAATTCTATAAAGATGTAAAACATACCCCTAACTTTATAATAACCACAAATTAATATTAAATTCAAGATTGTTTTTCTGAACAATAACGAAAACTAATGTTATAAATTATTTAAAACACTACTCATAATATGTTGTAAGATATTCAACACATAGCAGTCCCATGGGATCACTAATCGAATAATTCTCTATTACAGAAATAAATAAGTACGTATTTTTACCGCAACTTGGTAAATAAATATTAGGCGCGTACACAATAGAATAAATTAACTTACCTTCAATACAATTATTAAGAAACATCATGTACAGCAATACTTAATACGATACTGTATTATTTCATAGTAGTATATAAATATTTTTTTAACAACTAACCTTAACACTGATGATAATCCCCATATTTCCGAAATATTTGTACAAATTTAACTAATATATTAGGCATAGGTACTTATTTTTTAAGGATAGATTTTGTAAATTGTACTGCCTGTTCTGCAAACAAATACAAATACGATTTAAAATCTCATCAATGAATAATTTTGCAGTTGTTAGTACAAGTTCGAATTTATACCAATACATATAAAAGAAAACTGTAAATTAGCACACTCTTATAATGAATATACAGTATGTCCACGGATCGAGTTCCAAAGAGGAAAAACTTTTTTATTTTGCATTTTACAAGAAAAATGTATTCTTGATAAAAGTTTTTGCATGTCTCGAAACGGCCAAGTCAGTTTTAACCTTTTCAAAATTTCTTTTAGTTTAAGATAAAAATCGAAAAATTGGTCGTTTTATTTGAAAATTTTTTCATAAACTCAAAAACAAAAATGATATAACTAATAACTATTTTACTCAATCCATTCACCGCCCTTTTCAACGCACAATTCTGGCCGTCGGCGCAATTCTCTATAACTTCTTCGAATTTCTTCGAGAGTTAAAGACGTCACAGCGTCTCTAATCCTCTCCTTTAAATCTTCTACGTTCGGAGGAAGATTATTTGCATAAACTATTTGCTTCAAACGACCCCAAAGATAAAAATCAGCCATTGTTAAATCAGGGCTCCTTGGTGGCCATATCACGGGACCATTTCGACCTATCCAATTCTGTCCAAATTGCTGATTTAACCATTCAACAACAATCCTAGCATAATGAGCCGGACAACCATCTTGTTGGAAATAACACCTTGCGAGGTAATTAATCGGTAGATCGTCCAAATGTTCATCAACAAAATTTTGCAGCATATCCCAGTACGTATGCTGATTGACAGTATTATCAAAAAAATATGGTCCAATGATACCATGGTAAGAAATTGCACACCACACATTAACTTTTGCCGAATATTGTCGATTGTGAGGCATGCGAAAATTCGGATTGTAATCGCTCCAATATCTCACATGTTGAGATGCAACAGTACCATTAGTAGAAAACGTGGCCTCATCAGAAAAAATAATATTTCGGTAAAAGTATTGATTATCCATAATTTGAGCGCCCCTCCACAGACAAAAATACAAACGTTTCGCAGGATCTCCGGGTTCTAATGCATGATTAAAAATGGGCTTGTAGGGGTGGAACTTCCTTTGTTTCAAAATCTTTTGAATGAGCGATTTACTAATTCCCAGATGGACTGATCTGCGCCGCAAAGAAAGTTTGGGATAGTTCCGTACTGAATCCATTACAAGAAGAGTGGCGGCGTCGTCATCATCGCGTGCCATATTTTTTTTCTTTACATCCAGTATGGTACCAGTGGATAGGAATTTTTTGACCAATGCTCGTGCACCTCTATTTGAGATGTAAATATCCGGAAACTTTTGATTAAATTCTTCGACAACTAGACGGATCGCTTTATTACCTTTGCCATAGCATTGAATTAGGTAAATTCGTTGGTCTTTTGACAACATTTTCAACTATTATGGTTGATTTTTCTAACTGACAGTTAATTAGATAATTAAATATGGATAATTACCATGACAACGCAACTTAATTTCTGGGACTTTAAAAAATTTTCAAATAAAACGACCAATTTTTCGATTTTTATCTTAAACTAAAAGAAATTTTGAAAAGGTTAAAACTGATTTGGCCGTTTCGAGACATGCAAAAACTTTTATCAAGAATACATTTTTCTTCTAAAATGAAAAATAAAAAAGTTTTTCCTCTTTGGAACTCGATCCGTGGACATACTGTATACTTAACAGTGATAAAATACCTCAGTTTTAGGTTTTAGATCAAACAATTTAAGTTTTTCGATTTATTCTGATTTCTAATTAAATAGGGTGCACATATAAGAAAATATACACACATAAGTACATATCAAAATAAATTACTAAAATAATTGTACTTAAGGTAATTCTTATGTAGATCATAAGTAAACCAAACTAATTACACAGAAACTGCCAATAGATATAGATTTTTATTATTATTGTTATTATTATAAGCAATATACCAATATTTAAGCTTTCCTATTTATAATTCTTTTGGTTTATTTTTAATTAGTTTGTATGATGCTTTTTTTATTAATTAAATAAAAGCCTCTAGAATATATTGAACATATGTATGAATAACGTTTGTGATTAATCTATATTAACTATATTATAAATTTATTAAATAAATTGTATATATTACGAATACTGCGTTTCTTTTTGTTATTATTCGATTAAAATTGAGGTACCTACCTATTTTAGATAATTTCTGCATTCATTGACAGTTACTAAAGTGTGCGTGATCTTTTATAGAAAAAATGAGGTGTGGCCACCACACGACTTTCTTATACGTATGAGCGTTTCGAATTATAGAATAATTAGATTTTTTTTTATAAAAATTATTCAAAATCCTATTTTGAGTACTTCTATTCTCTTAATAAATCCCTATAGAATGCATACTTTGCAAGATATTATAAAAAGTGCTACTCGCTAAGAGTAAAAGTGCTACTTCCGGTCCGTATTTTGAAATTTCATTTATACAAAAAACATTACAAATCTAACACTAAATACTTTTGCACTCTTGATAAATATATACAAAATGCATAATTTACGACATATTTGCAAAAATTCGCTATTCGGTAAGAGTAAAAGTGTTACTTCCGGTCCGAATTTAGAAATTTTTTTTTATATAAAAGATATTTAAAATTATGTTTTAAATACTTTTATACTCGTAATGTACCTGTCTAGAAAGCATGATTTGCGGGATATTCGCAAAAAAACTGTTTTTCGATAAGAGTAAAAGACCTACTTCCGGTGGGAATTTCGAAAAAAATTTTTAATACAATTTTTCTCAAATTTAATTTTGAGTACATTTGAATTCTTTATAAATTTGTTTAAACTTAGTAATTGACAAAATATTTGCAAAATTCGATTTTGTTACTGAAGTAAACTACTACTTCCGGTTTACCGATTTTACTGAAAAACTAATCAGCTATCAAGAGGGAGATTATACACGTAAATACAAAATTTGCAATAGATATCTACAGCGGTTTGAGCGCTATCGTGGTCACACACACACGGACACACACACAGAGAAATTTTTTTAAAACCACTTTTCTGGTATCAGGGGACTTCAAAACGTGGACATCTGCAAAAATCTCGAGGTCGAAAATTTTCGTCATCACAATACTTCTTATACTACGTATATGAAAGTAAAAAAAATTAAGTTGTATATCACACAAATTTCTTATACCGCCAGATCTGAAATTATATTGAAAAAGGTTTGCCATTTGCAATGTATATGATTAAGTGTCATACTGTCATTAATATTAATGACAGTATGACACTTAATCAATACATTTTACATTCCATGGCAAACCTTTATCAATATAATTTTTGATCTAGCGGTACATATGTGTAGTAAGAATTTTTTATATAAACGTATTTCAAACTAAGTTTCAAATACTTTTATTCTATTATCTGAGAGAAAAAGAGAGGGGGGGAGAGAGAGAGAGAGAGATGTTTTCCAAAAAACATTTTTTCGATATAAGGGACTGTAGTGGTTATCTGCAAAAATCTCGAAGTTAAAAATAAATAATAAAAGTGTAATCAAAAGAGAGAGAAAGATGGCTTTATGCAAACTTTGTATTCGCTATTTTTCGGAAGTGCTAAAGATTAGTGTGCAATTTTAAGCATCTGGATGGAAGAGGTATATAAGGGATGAAGACTATATAAGAACATAGAAAGAATGTTTAAAGGAGATTTTACCACCATCGCGCCCTACTGGATTTAATGCAGAATATATAGCGTAATTATGAATGTCCGTGGTGCTTTTGTATTTACCACCATTTGTGGGTGCTAATGACGTTTTCATCCATAAAAATTTCTGCTAATATGGATGAATTACAAAAAACGTCATTAGCACACACCCGTTATTATTCAAACATTGCGTCTATTGGTATACTTAAATAAATAAATTTACTAAAATAGGTATAATATTAAACGATCAGTTGGACTTTAAATATCTCCCACTGCTAAATTTAAAACTGTAATTGAATACCCCTCCTACTAAAAATAATTATTTTATCTGTATATGTAATTTATAATTTCCTGTGTTATAGAAATTAAATTTGCATCTTTTCATCACATAATCATAAATTTTAATAACGTGCCTTTATAGAAAAATGTATTTTTATTGCATATATATTATAGTATTATATTTACAATAACAACTATGTTATAGCTCGGTTAATATCTGATGGCACTTAGGATGCGCGAGGCGTGGCTAAAATATGTATCATGTGCGTTAAAAACATCCGTATCGAAAGCAATACACTACGATAGACAAAGTGCAATTAATTTAAATACCGACTAATGTTTTCAAGTCTGTCTTCAACTTTTCATATGTAGCGAAATCTATGTCTATCTCTCACGTTTCATGCCGCGTTCTCCTTTTTTGTCTTAAAATTGTTATCCACGCAAGTGCCATCAGGTCTTAACCGAGCTATACATTAATTGCTTCATTTTATTCATCCGGTATTTACATCCCCGAAGTCACAATATATTGGCAACACTATCTACTGTAGGTATTTAAATAAGTACATGTCGCTGGCTTGGGATTATAAAGGTATGTGTTACAACGAAACAGTTTTGAAAAAATAGCCCCATCATTTCGGTGTATAAGCAGTCATGTCTTCTTAAACACTTAAACCCAATCTGGAGGTGAGTATGCTTTTTTTTCAATTTGTTATCGACCCGGACGTCAGAAACTATAGAGAGTGCAGACAACAGCAATTTTGAAAAAAAAATTGGAAAATTTAAAATAGACACTTTGGAATGTTGTGTTACGTCATAGGTTCCCAAAGTGGGCGATAACGCCCCCTTGTGGGCGCTGCAGGTCTAAAGGGGGGCGGTAAGAGACCCAGAAAAAAAATGGGGGCGTTGTGTAAAGGCTTAGGGGGCGATTTGTAATTTCATCTAGAATCTAGGAGGACTCTTAGACACCGACTGAGCTCTCGACTCTCGACTAGGGATGGGCGATAAACATCGATGTTCATTGAACATCGATATTTTAGGATCGATGTTCGATGTTTTTGCATCGATGTTTGCAATTTAGATTTATCGATAAACTATCGATGTTAGAAGAAATATAGTGAACATCGAACGTTTAAGCTTGACAAAATGTATTTGCACTAATCACAAAATAAAACAGCGTCCTCTGTTGACAAATACAAAAATGTTTCCAAATTAACAGCTCACATACAGGCTACGAGGATGTAAAATTGTCTACGAATAAAAGAAGTATTTAAATTTCACAGTGCTATATCATATAAATTCGAATATTTCATTTTAGGCTCTTTTAAATATTACTCAGTATAAATATTTAAATAATATATAATTAAATACATAAATTTATAGTACTTTTAATGTGCAGAATAAAAGTTAAATTATGTATGCATGCAGAATAAGTGAAGGAGGTAAACGTATTTTCATAGAAAAAGAAGGGAGATAGACATTACCGATGTATACTTCTTCGGGAAATTCCCTAGTGCGTACAATCATACACGACGATACACGTATTAAATGCAAGATGACACATCAGAAATATAAAACCATATCCATATGTATCTCGGTATTTGCCAGCGTAGTCAAAAAAAAATGCAAGACTATAAAATCCCAAATAAAAATCGTTCTCTTAAAAAGCTTTGATACACGTAAATGTATATATTTTTTAAGTATCAGACGATTTAAGTCATGTGGTTGTTTCATGCGTAATTGCATAATATTGTTTTTTTATATAGTTTTTTTTGAGTAGTTTCTAAAGTTAACTACATATTATAAATGTATATATTTCTTTTATTATTTTTTTTGAATAGTGATATCTTTTATATCATTTTGTTAAGGACGTAAATTAATTAAGTTATAATAAAGTTTTTGTTAAACTGCCAAAAAATAAATCTATAAATATAATTATCGATGTTTACAAACATCGATGTTTGGTAGTCGATATTTTGCAACCATCGATGTTGATCAACGATGTTAACATCGATGTTTGATATCGATGTTTACCCACCGATGTCCCATCCCTACTCTCGACTACAGCTTGTGAACATCAACTAATATTAATTAAGAGATTGCTCAAACCAACTCGGTTCGATATTTCTCTCCGAGTAGTTCATATATCTGTCCTGTTTTATTGAATAAATAAAATAAAAAACATATCAATCGGTCGCTCCGTTTCGAAACGAAAAGAGACACAAACAAACAAATAAAAAGGCAACTGTATCAATCGGCTGGTTCATAGAATACTTGTTCTTACTTGTTGAGTACGATTGAGCGTCGAATGAGATAAACGAGTTTATGCATGTTTGTCTTATTCCTGTCGGTGCGTGCTGCTTATGCAATCCTATATAAACAACGTAATATTTATTTTATTTTCATTTGCGGTTTCGCGCGTAATAGATAAGCAGTACTTAAGTTCAACACTTATACTTACGTATTTCTCAAAACAAAACAATGTCGGAAGTAAAAAAGAAGAGACGGCAATACTGTGCGGAATATATTAAATTCGGATTCATTGAAAATCCTACAAACCCATCGTCGCCTTTGTGCCTTCTATGCCTAAAAACATTTTCGAATGAAGCAATGAAGCCTTCAAGACTTCAAGATCATTTGAATAAAATGCATCCAGATAAGAAAGACAAGAATGTAGCATATTTTCAAGACCTAGAGAAGAAGCATAATACTCGGCCAAGTGTAGCAAAACTCTTTTCGGCGGCTGCTAAGCAAGATGACGACGGACTTCGAGCTTCGTACAACATCTCTTTGTTAATTGCTCAAAAAGGCAAACCACACAACATTGGAGAAGTGTTAATTTTGCCAGCAATAAAGGAAGTAATAACTACTGTGCTTCATAAACCGGCCGCAGATATTATCGGAAAAATTCCTTTGAGTAATAATTCTGTGCAAAGACGAATTGATGAAATGGCCGGAAACATAGAAGAATCATTGTGCAATCATCTGAGGACTAGTCAATTCTCAATTCAGCTCGATGAGTCCACTTTACCAACTAATGAGGCATTGTTGCTGTCTTACGTGAGGTTTATTAAAGATGAGAAAATATGTGAAGAACTATTGTTTGCTAGAAATTTAGAGACCGATACAAAAGGCGAAACCATATTCAATACATTGGAAAAGTTTTGTGATGAGAAAGAGATTCCCTTGAAAAATATTATATCAGTTGCTACGGATGGCGCTCCGGCTATGACAGGGTGCCATAAAGGCTTCATAGCGTACGTAAAAAATAAAATTCCAGATGTCCTTGCTGTACATTGCGTTATTCATAGACAACATTTGGTTGCTAGAAATTTAAGTGAACGACTATTTCAATCACTGCAATATGTCATCAAAGCAGTCAATAAAATCCGTAACTGCTCTTTGAATGATAGATTATTTCATCAGCTTTGTGTTACTAATGACGAAGATTTCAACCGTTTGTTGTTTCATACCGAAGTTCGTTGGCTATCAAGAGGCAATTGTCTGACTCGATTTTACAACCTGTTTGACTCTGTGATAGAGTTTTTGGAAACTAAAGATACAGAATTGCGCAACAAGCTCATTACATCAAAAAATGATATAGCTTACATGACAGACCTGTATAAATTGTTCAACAACATGAATCTCCAACTGCAAGGCGATGAACTAAATTTAATTAAAACAAAAAATGTCGTTGCTGCTTTCGCAGCCAAACTGCTTCTACACAAAAAGAATATGGGCAGACGTGAGTTTCATAATTTTCCGAATTTATCAGTATCCTGCAGTAACGACGACTTGTTTGCCTACTGCCAACATTTGGAAAAGCTCCACATTGACTTCACCGAACGATACCAGGATATTTTGAACTTGGAAATACCAGACTGGGTGTTGGATCCGTTTTCAAATGTCAACACAGCAATATCACCACATCTGGAAGAAGAACTTATAGAATTGACAACGAACGAGGAAATAAAAATCAAGTTCAAAAATGGCTACCAAGAATTTTGGCTACAAAAACCGATCCCGCAATTGTACCCTGGATTGTGGTCAATCATTCAACGATTCTTGATAGCATTCCCATCGTCATATTTGTGTGAACGTGGATTTAGTGCTGTAGCAACGCTGCTTACTAAAAAGAGAAATCGTTTGCATGTTACCGAACGTGGTGACTTGCGGCTGTTCTTGAGTAAATTGGAACCTGATATCAACAAACTTATTAAACAGCATCAGATTCATCCTTCACATTAGTTTTTATATTAGAATCGATTATGTTTGTTTTATTTTGAATTTTGAATAAAAGATACTTTGTCTGAATACTATAAAGTTGCGTTTCAATAATCATTCTCATTGGCAGGTGTAGCCCGTAAAAGTTAACTTGAGACCTGAGCGCCGTTGTGTACTACCTACTACGCTCAGGTCTCAAGTTAACTCATTCATTCTAAACGAGACTTTTACTATAACCCATAGTAAAAGTCTCGTTTAGAATGAATGTTTAATCTCCGCTAATATAGCTCACAATAATTAATTTAATTTGAAGTTATAGTGGTTTTTGAGTAGGTGAAAAAATGGGGGCGCTAAAAAATAATTTATTCTCAAAGTGGGCAGTAGGCAAAATAAGTTTGGGAACCACTGTGTTACGTAGAACAAATTTAACGTCTCCAGAAAGTTTTTATAGAATAATGCTATTATGATTATTTGTGGGTATTAGAGTTTGCCTGCCTCCCACTCGGTTTATCCTTATTTTGCTTTAGTTTAGTGATATTCATATCGGGAATAACTGTTTTAAAGTAAGGAAATATGAAGTAGGGGGTTGCGTCTGCTGAATGAAAGCACTGTTTAGATAACCAGCGTATTTCTTCGTATTGAAAAACGCCGCATAATCAACGATTAGACTTAATCAATGATTAGTTAACCGGGTACTTTAATCGGTGTTGGAAAAACCGGCCCTAAATTGTATTAAGAAACAGATAGGTACCTACGAATTTTTATAATTTAATTTCGTTAATTCCAGCAGCGTAACTATACCCCCGCATTCCTCCGCGGTGCGGTGAGGCCCTAGAGTCGTAGGGCCGTAAGAGCCCAGATACACCTATTTGTAGGAAACACCAACGTAATAATTAGTTAGGTTGAGCTGGAAGTTACGGTGGGGGGGGGGGGCAAAATTTGTAGTTACGCCACTAACTTAATTCACAATTCAGTGTAGATCGGAAAGCACATAATTTTCATAATTCTAAACATCCCGTTATTAGAAATTATAAATATTTTTACATTTTACAAGAAAAACAGGGATTGTTATAATACTACATTGTTTTAGTACTATTTTCTGTTAAGAGGGGCGTTTACTAACAAATATAACCTTATGCAACTTATATTACTCGCGGGACGGGGAGACGCAAGGGGGTGTGAGTAGGTGGAGGTAGACGATATTCGGTTCTGTCACAGCGCTTCGGTTTTATTCACAGATTATGTCATAGATAAAGGAACACTATAGATGGAAACATAATGTATAAAGAATGAGTACTTACGGAACTGTTGATGTTGTTGATGTTTTATAAAAAGCCAATTTTCGCTTGTCCATAACTTATATTATTAAACACTCGAATATTATAGGTATATATGACATTTCTATTTAATTACAAACTGTCACTCTGATTTAAGTCTGGAATAGCCGACCGATTCCGATAGATTTGCGTCTTGGCTAGGACCGGTAGAGATACCGTAAAGTGGGGATAGACGACGCAATAGCTTGGAAAACCTCGTGCGAAATGTGTGTGACATAATGTTTACAATTTAATGTTGGATCTTCAAAAATAATTACAGAAAGTTTTTTTTTACATCGTTCACCAAATGTGCAGCTGGCGCGTGGAGGTTGTTTTTTTCTTTTGTCTATCAGCCTTAGTTAGTAGACATTAATTAAATTCATGCATTTTTGTGGTTATTTCTAAACCACATAACTTCTTTAAGAAAATAAATTAGTACAAAAACTGACCTTGACATTATAAATTGATGTCTTTTGCATCACTAACCCAAGTTTGAGATTCTAAAATTACAAAATAAATTCAAAAAACGCGAAACGGCGATGCCTTAGTTTTTGATAGGTAAACGCTCCTCTTAAACGTTGTTATTACAATTAAAAGCTTTAGGGCCGGTTTTTCCAACTCCGATTAAAAGGCCGGTTTGCGTAATAACTGATTAAAACACCGGTTAGTACAAATTTGCGTTTTTCCAACGCCGGTTAGAGCTAACCATTGATTAAGAACGTCGCTAATCGGCCAAATTTTAACCGGAGTTTGAAGTACCTGATAAAATATTAAACAGTGATTAAGATTACCTACACATGGGCATAACCTAGGAGATTTGAATTTTTATTATTCACAGCTGTTATGTTTTCATATGCTTTTGTTTTACTGTATAAAAGAGTATTTCTTGAAATAAATAATTCAAATCAGTGATTTAGTAATTGTATTGCTTCTTCTATAAATGAATTCATTTATAAAAGAAGCACACTGTTAATTTAAATTAACAGTGTAATTAAAAATAGCATAATATTGAATATGTGTAACTTTTAGCTTGAAGATGAAGAAGTTCCTGTAGCAATTTACTCTTGCATTTGTCCTTTTCTTTGTAATTGCATTTAATAGTACCTTATTAAAACATAATTTTAGTCGAATATATTTTGGACTCACTCTAGTTATGTTATTAACATATTAAACTATATTGAACAAGTATGTACATATGAAATTGAAAACACGGAAGAAATTCTGCAGAAGCTGGCAGGTTGACGTTGAGAGCTTATCTACATACTTTAAGTACTTTTGGCTGAACTGGGTTTGGGTGAATAATGTAAAGTTGAAGTGCAGTTAAATTCTACACTAATATTAGTAATATTTATTACTGGCACTGTCAAGTTCATTCCGATTCCACCAGAACATATTATTTTTTAAGTTGAAACCGTGTAAACCAATTTGGAAACATTCTTTGATCAAAGGACATAAAATTAGTTGGAATGTATTGTTTTTAATAAACAGCTGGTATATAATTTTTCAGGAAAAGTATCTGGGTCTATTGGTCCTAGAGAAATTTGTTGCAAGTTAAATTGTCTCAGATATGGCAATGGAAAGTGCAATACTTTATACCATTAGAATGTGATTGATAAACCAGCTTTAGACCTTAGATGCAGGTTTTTCTTTTTCAACAAACTATTCCTATTATTATGATTTTTTTTACATATAATACATTTTGCATATTTTTGGTAACTGTTAATTTCATATGAATATATGTATGTATATTGTAGTAGTCTTTTAATTTTCTACAATACTTTTGTATTTCTCTATTTGTTTCAGTATCACTCTGCGTTTGTTGCACGTTGTTACTTATTTCGTAATAGAAATTTTAAATGTGTATAAAAATAAATGCCTACAGTTTAATTACTATAGTGAAGTTTCAAATTATATAGAAAATCTTTAAGAAATAAAATAAGGGCAGAGTACAAATAAGAAATTCAAACGTATGAAATTGCGCCTTTTTAACATTTCCGGTTGTATAACTTCAAAACGAGTTGACTTAGAGAAACCGTTCTTGGTTTAAAACTCTTATCTTAGGTTCACCTTTATCCCTACATATCGAAAAAAATTAACTTTTTTTTGTAAATACCCTTTTTTTTAAAAAATTGGTGTGTCGCGATTCACCTTATATTCGGTGTGAGCTACAACACTTGCTTGATTTCATGTGTTTTGGCTTTTACACTGTCTGAAAGGTGAATGGCAACACGTTTTATGTTTTTAAAAAACATTTTAAACTAGAAAATAACTAAAATTCGTTTATTTAAGGGCAAACATTTATCAAAAGCAACAAATTAACAGGAAATTCTTTTTAAAACAAAATTTTTCTAATTTATATAAAAAAAAAACATACAAAGTTAATTCCACTGAGTGGCGTCTACTTTAAATATTAAAATGCCTCTTCGACCCTCTTCAGGTGCCTTAACTTTGCCAATAATTTGGTCAAAATTGAATTCGGTCACATCAGGAATCTCTGGATAAACAAACAACGTTGTGTTTAGCTGTCTTTTCATCGAAGGCTTCACTCGAAGAAAAGTTGCGGTGTCATTTTCATCTATAGATTGAACTCTGCCAATGTATTTCTGACTGAAAAATTGAACCAAGAGCCAATCGTCCATTTTTATAGACTCCTTTGTAACTGGAAACACGCCCTCAAACGTTTTACCATTCTTGGTAACAACACGCTCAATGGATCGAGACTGCTCATTGACACTTCTTGAGGTTGTTCCTTGGGAAAAATCAGGAAGACTTTCTAAGTCATCTTCTATATGTTCGTGTGTGCTGTAAACGGAAATATTTTCAATATCGTCAGAATCACTAGATTTGGTTTCGTTAAAATCTGTTCCTGCAACACTTCGACCTGGTAAAACTTTAACCTTTTTTCGCTGTTGCCTTGGTTTAGGAAGATTCTCGTATCTTAATGCCTTTAAAATATCAGTTACGGAATCTGTTAAGGCTTCTGCATTATCTTCCGGAACTTGTGAAGCTGATGGTAGTCTGGACAAAATTTCATCTAGATTTATTGGAACAATTCCACATTTTCGAAAACCCGACCTAACATTTTTGGCCGCATTAGGCTTAATGGCTTCCAACAATAATGTGAGGAGATGCGGAAATGTGGTTTTTGGAATGCTCGATTCTCTTCGGCCTAGGCCTTTTTTCCAGTCAGTTAATATCTTACGCCAAGCCTCCTTAAATGGGCGAAAAAAATCCACATCTAAGGGCTGAGACATGTGGCTGGAATTCGCTGGCAGAAACACGAACGATATGTTGTGCTGTTCACATTTTTGTACAGCTTCCAAAGATATATGGGAAGAAAGATTGTCACCTATTAACACTTTTTTTCCGGACAAGTTTCGAAAATACGGAATGGCAATGGTCTCAATCCAATCCTGAAAGCAGTTGCTGTCAAACCATCCAGAAGGGGTTGAACTGAAACGAGCACCTGGTGGCCCCCCTATCTTCCAAGATTCGTACATGTTTAGCCTTATACACGACGTAAGGCGGTAAAATGCTTCCGTCTGCTGCGGCTGCAAACATAAGGGAGGTAGCGGACTTACTGTGGTTCATCACTCTTTCCGGTATTTCATCCCCCGCTTTGAAATTACCCTTTTTTCTTACTGGGTCATCAGTCAAATTTGTTTCGTCGTAATTGACGATATTGGATGCACTGACGCCATCTATTGACTTTTGAAGATTTTCAAAATAAGCTTTTACATCCTCACGAGCTACTCCTGCCCTTGACCTTTTGATGTTTTGGCAGAACCTCATTGAAAGTCTCTCTTTGTGACGCTTAACGAAACCCAGTGCAAACTCCATCCCCGGCATATTGTTTTGAAACCGATCAACTCGTCGACCGACTTTGTCCAGATAATTTTTCACTATAACTCTCAGATCATATAAATCCAATGCTTGACCCCATTCGGAGCATTGAACTAATCTGTTTACAATTTGGAGCTCGACTTCTTTAGACAACACAGTTTGTCCACCTTTCGAAAGACACTTTTCACCCTTTTCTTGTTTGTTTTTGCGTCTACACAATACTGTATAATCAATTTTATATTTAGCGGCAGCCACTCTAAGGGAAACACCATTTTGAACCTCCTTAATCGCTTTTTCATAAACTTCATCGAAAACCTTACGGCAAGGTTTAGCCCTCGGATCACGCTTATACTCACGCGGCATATTTGTAATAACTAAGCGAAAAATAAAAGATCGCGTCTTAACCTGTTGTTGCGATTGACCCCACTTTTCGACTAATTTGCGACCAATCAGATTAAAAATTCATACATTCCTGACATATGAGTAGCGGTGTTGCCAAATGTAAAAATTATATGTAGGAAGGTACCAAGGACACGTGTTATCGAGCTTTACCTCAAATTTAAATGCTAAGTAGGTTTGTGAGATAAAGTTTTTTTATGGACAAAAGTTCATTAAAAATTGATTTTTAATTAAATATTATAACCTCAAACCTCATTCTTTCAGAAATTTGATTTTTCTGCTTTAAGTATTAGGGAAAGGTCCCAGATACCTATAAAAAATATTTTAACCTTCTGAAAAGCATACAGACTGAAAAAAAAAACGATATTTTCCCGAAAACTGTTGCGATTGGTACAACAGTTGCGTTTCACCCCATTTTACGGTAAGTGGTCGCAACAACTGCAGGTGGGGTAAGGGGAATTGATACACTGCCAAGCGATTATAGTCCTTAAGGCTTTCCTACTTCGTGCTGTCATTGGTCGAAATGTCGTGCTCGTACTTGGTTCGTGTGATTTCGTTAAATTTACACGCATTTGTTTTAAAAGTGTTTGTGCCTTGTGATATGTAATAACGCGAATTAAGCACTTTTAATGCGAAATACATAGTAAAACTGGTGATATTGTGTAAACGTCGATACGAAAAGGCACTCGATCATATCATAGGTAATTTGTTCAAGAATTCACTTTTGCTAATTAACACTGTCGATTGTAAAGAATATAATTTTCAATAATTTTAAAACATGCGTTAATTAGAGAACATACATATTTTTAGATTTTATAAGAAAAATAGGCACTGGTACTGTTATAACACAGAAGTGTTTTGTCCGATTTTATTTTTCCTTAAAACATTGGTCATATTATTAAAAAAAAACGTCTACATGAAAAGTAAATACAAGTCTTGGTGATAAATAATAACGAAGAAATCGTACAACTTCTAATTAATAATAATAATATATACTTATTCCAGAAGTAAACTTAATATTTAATTAATTTTGGCAATATATTAAAATAATTACAAATTTCATATAGGCGGAATATTAATAAAAGATTCTCGTCGTTGAAAAACAAAGTACATAGAGTATGTAACAAGCCACGTGGATTTTAAATACTTTTGAACTAGTTAAATATATTTTATTATATTACACTTTTAAAACAAATGCGTGTAGAATTTAACGAAATCACACGAACCAAGTACGAGCTCAACATTTCGACCAATGACAGCACGAAGTTGGAAAACCTTAAGGACTATAATCGCTTGGCAGTGTATCAATTCCCCTTACCCCACCTACAGTTGTTGCGACCACTTGCCTCGCCCACAAACTGCACTCATGCTTCCTCTATTATATTACAATCTCTTTGACTTAAACACTGTTTAGATAATTTATAACCGGCGTATTTCTTGGCATTGAAAAGCGCCGGTTCGAGATAATTAAGGATTAGGCTTAATCAATGATTAGTTAACCGGGTACTTTAATTGGTGTTGGAAAAACCGGCCCTTAATTTGTGAAATAAATAGAAATCACTGACATACATAATAGCTCTAAATTTAATAAAAACATTGGATCTCCCCCGTTCAAAATAAAATAAAGTGATAAAGAATAAAATCTAGCATATTGGCAAACAGAAAAATGAGTTTTTCTAATAAAATATCATCAAAGAATTACTTCGAGTAGGTATATTTGCTTATACATAGTATATGCCTGTTGAAGTTTCTTTTACAAATTATAAAAAATGTAATACTCTCTATCAACTAAAAGAACTTAACATTTATCTATAATTAAAAAGCAAGACACTCAAAATATATGTTTTATTCTTCTCTATACATATGTATGCAGAATCTGGAATAGAGTATTTGTAAAATTCATGCCGTACATGATTTACGTGTATACGCATATCCCGTCCTTGACGTCGCATGTGAACAAATCGGACTATTAGACTGAGAAAAGCCACACGAACTATTCTTTCCAAGATATCGCCACTAGTTACGCGCAAAATTGCAATGTTTCATATTTTGGATAGTTAGGCGACATCTTCCGCTGACATTTGTAATTATTTTGATGCTCTGGGAACTTGAACAATCTTCTTATACATAATCAATGGCCATGTGTCATCTTCGTAAACATTGGCGTTGTTATTGGGAAAACGTTGGCCGCTTAGAAATTGAGTGAGTAATTTGTTTACAAAGGCCTTTCGTTTTACATGTGCTTCACTTCACTTATGACGTCAACTGAAAATCCACGGAAATGCTACTGCAAGTGAAACGTTTCAGTAAAAGTGATACGCGTTATATTTACTTCAGATTTTGTTGAAGCGCTTCAGAAAAGTGCATCATAGAGTGCATTTCCACATCACATAATTTTTAAAACGAAAGGGATTCGCAACTGAAGTGAAGTGAAACATCAGAAGCGCATGTAAAACGAAAGCCCTTATTGAGCACTGAAAACAGCAGCTTTATAAAAAAATGAAGAGTTTATGTGAACGTTTTAGACTGGATTCTGATGGATCATTTTATATTATAAATTTAGTTGAAGAAGAAAACATCGACTTAATATCACATTGCCGTGATTGCAATAGTCTTTCTCTTGTGTAATAAATAAAACAAAATTTTAAGTGGGCAAATATACAAGAAATAATTAGTTATTTCGAAACAAACAAAGTAATATACACTTAACAAAATTTTATTCAAAAAGATAATACTTGACATTCATTTACAATATTTACAAAGCAACTATTTGTTGTATAAAACAATTTCTTTTCCAAAATAATCAATATCTTATATACAAAAACAAAAATATACAAAAATGAAGAAAAAAGGAATAAAATGGCAAGGAATTACGTAATATCTTTCTTTTTAAGTTTTATCGGTGATGATCGAACTAACTTCAGTATCGCATTGCATAGTGTCACAACCATTACTCACGATAGCTGAATTATCAGTGACAGAGTTCTCGTCTAATGTACTAACAGGCGCTGGTGCATAAACTTTATTGTCCGATTCGCTTGTCGTCATATGTACATTACTTACGACAGGTGAATAATTATTGACTGATGTACTGCCAGAAGCCGGGGCATAAACTTTCTTTTCGGTTTCGTTAGATGTCAAAGATCCACCACTATTAACGACAGGTGAGTAGTCTGTGACAGAATTTTCGTCTAACGTGCTGACAGGCGCAGGAGCGTAAACTTTATTGTCGGACTCGTTGGTGGTCAAAGGTCCCTCCACTCTTTCACTGGGAAACATGGTGCTTTTTGTGTACACCTGTATCGGACGTTGGAAACCTCTAGCCTGGTAATGAGGAAATACCAAATATTCACTTTTCGCAAAACCGATTTCCGGTGATAATAGATATTGAGTGAACTTTTCAGGGAAGAATTCAATTGAGTTGTAATTCCTATAGATGGTTTCCTGTAAAACATGATAAAATTATAATTAGACTAAACAGATTTTAAAATACACCACAAACAGTATTTTTATGAATGATAAGAAAGTAGTAAGAGTATTATATAACAATAAAATAAACCGCTTTCTTTATAGTCGGTATCAAGACTACCGCAGATGTAAATAATTTCTTAAAAGTGATGTATCAAGTGTATTTTTAAATAACTGAACACGCTGAAAACATCAACAAATATGTGTTAAAGGAATTGCGTTCCATGCAATGCTTAATAAATTAATATACTTGAGTCGTTGTGGTCACCGACACGGCTAAAGTAAAGACGACGAGGCAATGGACTGGAACAACTTTAGTACAATAAAATTAAAGTAATGAATTAATATCTAGGGGTATATAGCTTTCGCTTGTAAAATAGTATTACGTGAAAACCAATTACATTGGATTGAATATTATAAATGAAAGTGTTAAAAAATATATTATTTTCTATACCTATATTTCATTTATTACTCGGCTATTCTGTTTAGCAGATAAGCATTGTTGACAAATTTTTATTATTTGCATGACAATTATAACAAATGTCAAAATGTGTATGAATATTACTGTTGATAACAGTCCTGAAAAGATTTTTGTATGTTATATTCTTTGACAGAAAATATTTTGCAACATCTCAAATTTGACGCCATTTTAATTTATTTGCGCATGTCGGTTGCTAAAGCGATTCAACCATACCATATGTATATGTCAGCTCTACAGGCCTTTGATGCCCTTGGCTTTTATTTTTTCCACTGTTCTATATCACTTCTTCCGGCCCTTCACTATCTCTCTCCAGTCATCAATTCCTGCCTCCTCTATATCCTTTACCACCTCCTGTAGCCACTTTTTCCTTAGACGACCTCTTTTTCGTTCACCTCCTTCTCGTCCGTGTAACGCTTCCTTCACAATTCTGTTCCGACATCCGACGCGTGAACGAATTATTTGTGTTATATTTGGTTTTCTATACATTGCTTCTATCTCTGTGTTTATTTATTCTTCGTCGCCACCTGTTATACTACTATTTAATTCGGCCAAACATTTTTCTAAGTACTCTCCTTTCCCAAATTATCAGTTTTTCTTTGTCTTGTTTTATTATTGTCCATGTTTCGCTTGCGTATAGTACTGCTGGTCGGATTATAGTTTAGCTGTTCTAGATACGTTTTTTCTACTCTCTGTATTCCCTCTTACTATCCATTTTTCAATTTGTTTCCCTTCTTGACCTTTAGCGGTTACTGTCACACTCAAATATTCTAACTACTTCCGCTCTCATTTCCATATACTGTGTCTTCTCCTCGTTCACCTGCAATCCGTATTTTCTCGCTCCTTCCACAAATTGTCCATATATTTTCTCTAGTTCCCTTCCCTCTTTAACCTCGATAATATGGTCACATCGTCTGTGTATGCAATAACTTGTACTCTGTTGTGGAAAATTACGTCGTTTGTTTGGATTTTGTCTTCCCTCATAATTCCTTCCAGCACCAGATTATACCGTATGTGTCAATTTTCATTAGGTATAGGGATTCAATGTTTACGTGCGATTTATACGTATACAATTAATACGTGGCAACGTGGCACCCCTACTGCCCGTCACCAATCCCGGCAACAATCGACATCACAAAGATTTTCTCCAATCTCCCCACTTCTCCCGGCCAGATTTAACATTCAATGTTTAGCTGCGAACACGTTGCGATATAATCTGCAATAAAAGCCGTCTTATTACTGGAACGGGAAACATCAAATGGCCGCCGCGATCTCCTGATCTAGTAGTTTATTATTATTTTCAGAATCCTTTTTTATTTACCTTATTTTTAATTTTATTAGAATTACGCTTTTGTTTGTGTCATGCAGCGTGAACGCAGCTTAATAATACTCTGAATTTACTGAAAGAAAAAAGAAAAACAAATCCTTGCATCTCGTAAATATTATTTCTGAACGCATTACAAACACCCAAGCCGGTGGTCGAATAGTTACTGCTAACCACGCTAACTTGTATTTACGAGCATGCATCGGTCGTGCTGGCATTGGAAAGGAAAGAAGGAGTACTATGTTGCCACGTACTGTATGGATTAATCGCCTATGGCTAATGAAAATTGACACATGCTGTATAGGTCAGTCGAAAGCGTGTCTTCTTGTCTCAGTCCTCTTATAGTTATAATTTGTTCCGAGAACCTTCCATCCACTAAAATTTTACTTTCGAGTTCGAAAGTATCATTCTTATTGACTTTATCGGGTAATACGGTATTTGCAATTCTACTAAAGTTTCACACATTTTTTTGCGAGAAACTGAGTCATGCGCGTGTTTAAAGTCTATGAAAAGCATGTGTAATCCTAGATTTTGCTAATAACTGTTATTTTGCAACATCATTAAAGTGAAAATTATGTCTGTTGTTGATCTTCCAGACCTGAAACCTCCTTGATATTCCCCATTATCTCATTCACGTACCGGTGACCATATGATGAATGATATTGAAGACCCAATCAAGTAAATCAAAAGTCATGTAAAATTACCTGAAAATACTGAATGCAACAAGAGGAAGAATTGAGAAAGATAAATGGCAAAGATACTACCTGAAATTGCTAACAGATCATAACTGATCGTCGACAATATATGAAAGAAGGGGAGGAGCATAATAGAAAAGATACCATAGAGGGTGAAAACATGCACGAACCCACTGATGAAGAATTCATAGAAGCTCTCAACAAATCAAAAAGATAATCTAAACAACGAACCTGCAAGAATTGATAAAATAACTCGAGAAATGATAAAATATGGCGGGAATAAATTACATGAAAAATTATTTACTTTGATAATAAAAATATTTAGATCAAAACAAATACCTGAAGAATTGATAAAGGGATAATAAAACGAAAGAATAATAGAAACTATAGATGTATTATGTTGTTGAATTTGGTATATACCTATATGTTATACACCAAATTCAACAAGATATCTATAAGTTTGATACAAGATCAGATAGTAAGAAAAATGGAATCACTGATGAGAATTATGAGCACGGATGTAAGAAAGAATATTCAACCGTTAACGTTATACATATGATATCAAATAGTACAAAAAGTTAAAAACATAAAATCGTTTTAGATTACAGACGTTAGAAACGCGATATGAGAAATAGATAAAAAAAAATAAAAGTGATCAAAACAACAATGCATGGAAGTGAAGCAGTGGTATAAACGAAGATAGCACTAACTGAACTTCAATAATCAATAAATCACAAGCCATTGCGCTATCTGCAGTTTTGTTCAATATAGTTATGGAAGGCATAATAAGGAATATCGATAGAAGCGGTAGAGTGACGACAAAGATGACAAATGATTGCATATGCAAATGACGTTATGTTTTAACCAGAAATAAATAAAAAATAAAGGAAAAACTAGCAGAGGAATCAAAGAAAAGGAGGCATACAATAAAGAAAATTAATAAAAGTACATGAACTTTAGTAGAGAATAGTAATAGAAATAAAAATAGAACAACGTACGTACGAATATATAAACAATTTGCAATATCAAGGTCTGGATATAAAACAGCAAAATAGAAGATGTGAAATATCAAGAGAATTCAAGCTGATAATCATGCATAGTATGGTTATTTATAAACATTCCTACAAAACAAAAGACCTGTAGTTATTTAAGAAACAGAAACAATATACATCACAAAAAAGAAGACTTATACATATTTGAATGAAAGATTTTGAGAATCACAATGAGAAGAGTAATGATGGGAGAAATTGATTATAGAACTATAGTAAATTATAAAATAGCAGAAGCATTAGGAAATCAAAATATTGGGAAAGTAATTAAAACACTAGATTATCTAAGTTCAATTTAGTTTTTCAAGGGTTGGGCCACCTGTTCCGAGCTCGAGATGATATGCCTATAAAGTCAATAAGAGAATGCACGCAACGTGGAACATGAGTGAAAGGAAGACAAATCAAAAGATATGATTGAAGTAAACAAAGATTTTAAAAAAGGTGAGGGTACAAACGTGGAAGATGAATGTCCGTGAGTTGTGGAAAAGCATTGTGGATGTCACCAAGACAACCACGAATATGCAGAGGGACAAAAAATAGTAGAAAAGTGGACTAACCAACTGCTATGACGTGTTTTAAACAACTCTATAGTGTGGTTCGTATTTTCTCAAGGAATGTAATACCTAAATTATCTGTAGTGACGTAAACATTCTCCTAAATGTTCCTTGTTTTGGTATCCACAGTAAAAAAAATTATAAATAAATATGTTATTGATGTGTCAGCAGGAAAAATTTACGCTAATTAGTAACTATGTTTACTTTTTGAATTGTTAATTAGGATGTCATCAAGTCTGATCCTACGGTTTAATGACTTTTAAATAATAATAATATTTTACCGTTAATTTTTTCTTATTTTTATAACTGGCCCAATTCTGCGGTTCCAATATTAATTTTCCACCAGGCCTCAGTTGAGCGTACATCCTTTTGAAAGCCTGCTTCAAACCGATGTCACCCCAATTCAAATGGATCCATTTCGTAACGCTCAAACACAATATAACATCAAACTGTGGCTGTTCTAAACTCAACAGAGAATCGTCATCCAAAACGTAGTTGCCCTAGAACAAGGAAAAAAATCAAACAAATATCCTAAAAACTGACTCTGTCACCTGATTTTGTTCTCTATTATTCTTTTTCAATAACATCTCATGCTTATGTATATTTTGCGGGATAATTTTTGTTTTCTACGGAAATATGTATTTACCTGAACGAAACTGGCGTTGTAAGGGAATCCATGGCCTTTATGTTTATCATTAAATCCTGGAATATCAATAGGCCCATATAATATAGGCATCGAAATTGGATACAACTCACTACTTTTCATCACAGCTTTAATAACATTACTACTAGTATTCGTCGAGGTGCTGTCATCATCACGTGGAGATTCTGAACTGACGTAATGTTGGATATTCTTCCGTGCTATTGCTATTAGATTCTTGTCGATGTCGAGACCTACGACACTCCTGGCGCCAAAATCCCTAGCCACCGAGAGTGTTATGTGACCTATGTTACAACCTATGTCCAGGATATCTTTTCCTTCGAATAGATCGGCATGATATGAGAAGCATTTTAGCCTTGGATCTACGTCGTTACGTGGATTTCTATAACCGTAATATCTGAAACAACAAAATATACAGACTATAATCAAAACAGCTTTAGAAATTTAGATGAATTATTATTATTCACATTCAACAGTTTCAAACACTCTTTGAATTGAATACAATAAGTATCAAATGATATAACAGCAAATAAAATATATTGTGCCATACGATCGAAACTTTTTATATGAAATTATATCCTCAAAAATATATTGGCAGTGACAAAATACAACTGTCAATCAAACCGAGCACGTATTCTTTTTATAATATCATGCCTTGTTAATTTATTACATCTGAAATTGTAACAATGTTGACAACATGTTTCGGCTTTTTCAGTACTTTCTATCACTGCGAATGAATTCAGATTTCCTTAGATGACCACAAGATGTCTCTAATTACACAATGCATAAAATATATTAGACCAACAGACCAAAGTTACATGGAAGAAAACGATGCGTTTATTTATCGCAAGTATTTGGGCTATTATTTAGTCATACAGATAACAAGATAGAATGCCGGTTTATATTGCCGAGGGAGAGTGTGTTAGCGACCGGGTTACATTCTCCGTAGGGTAAAGTGACCACGAGATGTCTCTAACTGCACACTAGTGATGTTGGATTCGGTTACTTTTCAGTACTTGTAACTATCCGTTACTTTTTATTCGTTACCGAGTACTCGTTCTACTGTGCGGTGCGGGAATATGTATAGTTAATATATAGTACAAACAAAATGTTCATTTATATACTAATTTTAATATATATTCAGTTAAATAAATAAAATTCGTTTAAAGTATCACACAAAACATTCCAACTCAAAATTAAAAGTGAAATGTCAAAGCCTAAAGTATTTCTTAAGGAGTCTCCATTTTATTTACGATAGACCAGATATTCTATCATAAAACCATAAAAATTGCCAACTCCGATATTAGATCACACAAAAAATGTAGAATGGAGTGCGTGGAACAAAATTTAATTTAAATTGCATCAATTACAATAAGTTCAAACGAAATTTTTATAATGAAATCGACCTACGCAAATACAAGTTATACTAATAATTGGTTAATTTCAAATATTTTGTACAAAGTTATTTACTCTAAATTATATTTTTTAATAAAATATTTCAGACAAGTATGTATTCTAAAAGTTATACAGCTTGTGTAATGAAACACTTGATATTACCAGGTAAATATTGCAACGTCGTATTCTTTGGCCGTACTGGGAGCGCGACGAAAGACAGGAGAGAGTAGAGATAACTGCTATATTGCCAGTCGATGCTTCACCATTAAATGTAGCGAGAGCGGGGGATACAGTTCGCGACGTTGCAATTCTGATATATTTTAGACTTGCTATATCGTGTTGCATTACACAACCGGTATATTATGAGAGTAACTGTTTGAAAAAGTAACGATTATTTGAAACCAGTATCCGTTACTTCGTATCTTATCGAGTAACGAATACATCAGTAACGAATAGTTACATTTGCAACACCACTACTACACACTGCATGAAATCTATTATACTAATAGACCTAAATTACATGCATGGAAATGATGTGTTTATTTGCTGTAAGTATTTGTGCAGTTTCTGAGTGTCCTAGATAAGTTTAACAAGCTTATATTGCCGAAGGGAGACTGTCATGGCGAACGGACTAACTACTCCGTTGCGTAAAATGACCACAAGATATCTCAAATTACGCAATGCATGAAATGACTGATATCCGACATCACGTGACGGAAACGAAAGCGTTTGTTTACTGCAAGTATTTTGTGCAATTGTTTGCTGCCCTGTTCATTTTGTGTATAACGATTTGTAAGGTTTTAAGTTTTACTGGTTCTCCTTCTATGCTAATGGTTTTAGCTTTTATTTAGTTCATTTTTCGGTTAGCTTTTGTATATGAGTATTGTCAGAGAAGTGGACATGGGGAGAACTCGCTTCCACGTGTGCGCATCCAATTTTAAGCAAACGCTGTTGTGGTCACCATTTTTTACATTTTTCAAGTCAATGAACTTTACCTTCAAACTGTTGAATTACTGTAACAGGATGAAAGAATTGCATGTTTAACAGCACGATTAATTATGCACTAATTGTAGATTTCCACGGGGTGATCTATTGAAAATGTGGTTGGATGTACTGGAGAAAATGTTTAACTCCAAAACTAAGTTGTTTGTTCCAAAAATTTTCGTAACGTGGTTAGATAAAAGAATCTCCAAATCTAATGCTGTTCAAACATTGCCCCCGGCAGCCAAACCATCTCAAGTCAAGCTGCTAGTAGTGATAGGAAGTTTTCTAGCAACGAAGATGTTTCATCTACTAGCAATTGAACTATTCAGACTTGTTGAAAGCTGAAGCTGAAGGCAGTTCCTGTACAGCCGTTGAATAGAAAACTAAAATACTATAATTTGTGTATGAAGAGAATATTTCCAAAATGTATTTGTTAGGCAAAAGTAAAATTAAAAGACTAATTGCATTCACTGATTACTGTTTACCACAAGGAACAAACTCTTCAATTTTATACCACAACGGTTGCTTACTTACTGCATGGTAAATTTTATAATCTGTTTCCAATTGGCTGATCATTTCTAAGAAATACCAGTACTTGACACCATCGATACATGTATTTTTGTAAAAAAAAATTTTCGTATCTACCCCAGGGGGTAGAATATGATATTTCAACCTTGGATAGCGCTTAACTTTATTTTACAAAGAGGGCCGCAAAAGTTGAATAAAGAGATATTGTACAATCATCAATATATATTTTCCATTCATTTCCGTTTTTTATTTTATACATATATGTATATACTTATGGTTTTGTATTTTGTATTTCAAGTTACCGCTTTTGAGAAACCTCCAAAATGGCGAATTTCAATTTTACATGGTTCGCGCATTCTCTCCCCCTCCATTTATCTGGTTTGTTAAGGTTTATTATTATTATTTGAGTTTTTATTTACTTTAGTTTTAGTATGGTCATAGTTTATCTTGTTAATTAGCGTATTAATTTTGAATATAAGAAAATTAGTTTCACATTTCAGTACAAGAAAACAATTAGATACAGCTAAGTATGTGTTGCAGTTATATACACTTAGCAGACAGTGTTTGTAGATTCAACGAATTTAAGTATTTAATATTTTCTGAGACAAGTAAAACCCTTAACGTTCGAGATGCTTATAATATTTTTTGGCGCAATCGAGTATTTTCATGTAATTAGAGTAAATTGTAGGTATATGGAAAAGACAAAAAGTTTGGACGTTGAAGTGCATAGGAAATACAAGTAAACATAAAATTGTAAAACCACCATTTTAAATTTTAGCGCCTTCTTAGCCTCCCCATAACCGACAGATGACATAGTTCTTGCTTTCAATACCTATAATGGAAGATGTTATTATATCCTGTGACACTTATCTATGGTTGCTAATGTACTTACTATTCAATGAAGGTGCTCGTAAGTTCTGTAACTAAAGTTCATTTACAAATTTACTCTAAATAATATATTATTTAGAGTAATTATAATATTATTATAATAAATATTTTGTTTCCATGTAATTATCCAAAATCCTATTTTATTTTTTATTTTTATTTGATCGACTTTAAAAAGAAGGTAAGATATATGCAAAAATGGTTCCTATTCTTTTCTCATAGCCAATGCTCACAATTAATTCAATATTTAGGTAAGTATATAAAAAATTCAGTCAGTTTTTGATCGACCGAAATTAAAAAGGAGAATCATATTGAACATTTAGAATAAGTAAAATAAATGTTTTCTTACTTCTTTGATATTTAAGTGATTTATAATTTATAATAACTCTTTCATATGCAATTATAAAATGCAAAAATTGCATTTTTTAAATATAAAAGATTGAATATTTAGAACGACAAGGCTACTCGGCACACATGTTCTGTTCAGTGCTTCTTAGTGCATGTTTTTCCTTAAAAATCTTAACATGTTATACTATATTCCATTGTAATATCAAACATGTAACACATTACCTTTGCTAGTAAATGATATAATCCGGTAAACAAAGTAAATCCCCACTGTACAGGGATCGACAAATGTTCAGTAACGGCAAGACAGTTGACAAACGGAACAATTACATTCTGATATAATTACACTAATTATATCGTTTTCCTGGTAAATAATATAGTACTAGTAAAGTCAATAAATTCTTCCAACTGCGGCTTCTGTTGCCTATAGCTTCCTTTAACTTCATTCTCCCATAGAGATTTTGTTTTGGCTAACTTGTTTGTAATTATGTATATTAGAATTGTATATCACTTGTCTGGTGGCTTTTCGGACATCTTTAAAGTCATTATATATGCCAAGGCTTTGTCTGTTACTCGTAAACTATTATATTTTTCTTTTTGTAATAGCGGTAGTTTAAATAATGCCTTGAAATACGTACGAATGATTAGTCTTTCGTTCTCGAACTGTTCTTTGAGCATATTGCAGGTTGTTGAATAGTTTTCATTTGTCGTTTCCAATGATGCACCTAATTAGGTTGAACGCTTCGCCTAATAAACTAGTCCTCACCAAGTAACCTGAACTTTCCCGTATCTGATAATTTGTCATTGCTACGTATCGCAGATAAAAACAAACCTTACATGCGTATATAACAATCCGTATAATCACCGTCAAATTTGATTATATTAACGTTGGTAACTTATGACAACCACCTCCGTATATTATCGTCTGCTGCCGTGGTGATTTCCTATTGCTTTAAAATACTCATCTTCAACAGTCGTTCTTGTTATTGCTGATGCTTCAAATTTCTCATCTATTTGCTCTTGTACCTCTTCGAATTTATTAAACAAATCGTTTGCTTTGTCAAGTCTTATTTTTAGTTGTGGTAATTGTGGATTATTTTCTTTTTGGTATGACTAAATAAATGCTGAAGTTTTGTTAATGAAAGTTTTCATCACCCCTTTTACGTTTAAGTATGTTCATCACATTGCTGATTAGATTATGCTAATACACAATATATGGATAATCTAGGTACGTGAAATCGCTTACCATTATCAATTTAAATTCTCTTTCTTTATGTATTTCTATTGTATATATTCGCTTCTATAAACTTTGTTTTTATAAACTCAAACAGAAAAACTTAAAAGTTTTTTCATTTCCTTTATTAAATTCTGATTGTGTCGAATTCTCATAGCGCCCAGTTTTCGATGCGTCAAATTTGTGCGCCTCGAATAGTCTGACCTGAATTGTCTACGTCGATTTAATATAGAATCGTTCGTGTGTTTTAAATGAATTTGTCATAATTAGTAAAAGATAAAAATGGATTTGCATTGAATATTAGACAAAAATATTGCGAAACAGCACAACAATTAAAAAGAGATTAGTTTATGAAATTGTCAAACTTGTCTTTAAACTTAATAATTTTATATATCAAACAAAATACGATATTAAATAAACAAACTGTTACAGATTACTGAGAGCTACGTTGTAGATGAATTGTTCTGTGAAAATAAAGACGACGAATATTAAAAGATACAGTGCTTTCAGTGCAAATGTATAGCCCATTAGTGTTAAAAATGTAGAAGAGACGAGTGATAACACTTCACAAATTGTAATATATACTGTTCTAATAAATGTTGAAATATTTTTATAGGTATATAGTATTATGGCGACTATAATTCCTTTTTGGGATAATTTGCATTCCAAAATGTGTTTGCTGATATTCTGTTGTAGGTTCGCTTGCGCAATGAAAGAAATTTGCGATCCTATGTATATTATACGCATAATCTTAATTGTAAAACGGAATACCGGAAACATATTATGCATTTAATGCACGCATCGCATTACACGGACAATTTGGAACTCGCCCAATGACGGTGGATTATATAGTGTTGTCAATTCTAATTATATAAAATATACATCTGCTACTAATTAATATACTTATTTAAAAAAAAATGGTTCAATCTGGAATCGAACCCGGGATCTATAAGCTAGTACCGAGCTATTACACCATTACTGCTACATCATAAACACATAGGTATTTTAAAAATTAGCTGAAACATAGCGGATATCCACTTCCTACAAGTTGTATGACAACACTGTTATTAGTTCAGTCACTGTAGATTTTAGTATAAGCCTCATATTTGTAAGAAAAGCAATAGCTGATAATAATAATAATAATAATGTGTTTACAAACCAATGTGATGAAATATTTAGATACATATTGACCAATTCCAACAAGCTGTAACGAAATGGATCCGATTCATCCGTTGAATACATCTCAAGCCCCTATATTTATTACTCTTGCGATGGGATGTTTTAGTGAAGTTTGTCACAGAGATCCAAGTGCAATGTTGCTTTAATCGCTGACGATGGCAATTCAATTGTCGAAATACGTATCCGAAATATTTACACACACATTGTGGTAGAGGTATTCTCTTTTATAATTTTGATAAGTACCACAAAAAAATCAACTTACCTATTATAATTACCGTATTGATACTGCTTATTCTTCTCTTTAAATTGGGGTAGAACTTGATTGGTTTCAGATTGTTGCGGCCTATTCGGCCTGTGATGTCTGTTTACAGTGCTGTGACTATTCGATCGTTTTAACCAAGCACCAGGCTGAGGAATAACAGGGCTGACAATCTTATCCATGGAATATTTCAACTTCTTAACATTATCCTTGTACTCATCCGATTTTCGTTTGTTCTTTTCCTTCTTTGGTGACAGTTCCAGGTTGAGTTCCTTTTTCTCTTTGGGAACCACGCCGGCGGTATCAGTGGCATCTTTCTCCGGTTCCGGAATTTTAGCGGAATCGTTGTGCGATTCCGGGGTTTTGGCCTCTGATATTCCACTAATATCAGTATCCGAGGTGCACAAGGTGGCTGACATTGTTCGTTTTTTTCTCATCCGTTTTTTCCTGCCCTTCTTTATTGGCGAACAAAGATGTTGCTCGTACTCAGCATCATCGGCGCAATCGATTAGATGCAATGGATCGTGAATATTAGAGGGAATAATTACTTCGATTTGACCCTTGCGTCGAGGAGGTGTTGGTATCGGTGAGGATTTTGGAGTGACCGCGTTCATGGCACGGTTGATTTCTTCATCTTGCAAACTATTCAAATTCAAGGGATCATTGATATTGCCTCCGAGTAAAAATTTCGTGGGGAGCACCGGTTTCATGCTTTTTATTTTGCAAGGTCCACCGCCTGAGAAACTTTTTGATCTTTTTCGACAACTCCTGTCATATTTGAATTTTTTCTGAGACGCCATGCTAAAATTTGACGGTCTTCTACTTTTGCCTTGCACTTTTGCGGGGTGTTCTAACACTGCGGACGACATTTTTTTTTCTGAAAAGAAAATAACACTTTTATAGGTATACCTGATAATGCTGTTATTTAAAAAATTCTAACTTTATTTAATCAATATAATTTGGAATACTATAATAATAGTAATACTAATTAATGAAACATTACGAATTTATGCACTATCTTCATTCTGTCTATAATTAATAAGCGCATATAAATGGTTATACGTGACGTCATACAAATATTTCGATAGACCTGTCATTAAATGGACAGATAATAGAGAAATGTTTGCAATGGGTTTGAACAAACATTTTCCACTCTTAAAACAGTAAAAAAAAATCGTCCAGAGAAATGTTGCATACGTAATACAGTGTTCCCTAAGTTTAGTGGAAAATATTATAGGTAAAGAAAAATGGTCCAAATTAATACAACAAAAAATACTATTTTTTTTGAAATAAGAGTACGGTGTAGCCAAGGAATAAGGTGGGATAACCTTGGAGATGTAAGCATAGACGGAAGACCATCAGGTGACAGACCGCCATTTGTAGCTTCAGTTGAACGATCCTCGGTTTTGAGGATCAACAACCAACATCGCACGTTGAGACATTGTAAACCTGCGTGCCAACCGACTCTGGAAAGTTAAACAATAGTAATCCCACTTTATTCCTTGGTTACACCGTACTGATGACGACCAACGAGTCAGAAACACGTGTCTAAGGTTGCTCTACTGCGGGATTACCCACTATTTTCTATGACTATATATGCGCTTTTTAGGATACTAATACGAAATGTATTGTTTACGTAATACGTTTTACAAGTTTTAATTCGTTGTATTTTCTGTCCCTTGGAGATTCGAGTTAAGAAGGTCCCTTGGTATTATAAAAAATATTTCATATATATTTATATAAATATGTATTATTAGTATATCAAACATAACTAACAAAAAATAGTACAATTCCCCGTCTTTTTCCCTTCCGTTATATCTATCTGATTCTAATTCTGTTTATCTCAAATGTGCGGTAATTCTATATATGTACATGTTGGTAACAATATGCTCTATCCATTTAACTTAATACGTCCATGAAGATTTCAAAGTACAATATAGTCAACTTAGTGGTATTATTACCCTGTCAAGTAGAAATAATTTATAATGTACGAAAATAAACGAAGAAATTTATAGTAACACCCGATTAATATTTATTTAACAAGAAAATAAACATTTGTACTGGCTTGAATTGTCGCAAATATGAATAACTGAAATATTATTATTTTATTACGCATTGATAAATGTTAACAATATGGCACCATTAACGCTAGGATACATATACCGTAACTGACAGTTTGCTTTGAATAATCTTAATTTTATTCAGCGCTTTAATACGTGTCAAAGTTATTCATTCAACTGTTTGTTAAAACACAAATTTTGTTTCTTATTTGAATTTTTTTTCGTATCTATAATGTGTAATTGATTTAGGCCGCCGCATTTTAGTGATTTCTACGTTTTATAATTTCCACCCCTGGGTGAATTCAAATTAATTACCAAATTTGACATTAGAACGCTATGGTCACCTTTAACAGAATATGAATTCTAAATTACAGGTTATTAGTACTATTTCAGCATACTGGCAATGTTTATAATTGCAAATAAGCATGATCACATGATTACAAAGTGATGTTTATTTTGGAAATTGAATATTAAGGCACGACATTGTCGGTAGAACAAATTGAGGTAGACCTTCCAAGTTGCCGATTTAACAACATGAAGATTTCTAAATCGCAAGGCGTTGGTCAATTACAGACACCCATTATGCATCGTGGCCAAAATAATTCATAACATTCCTGTTATTCGAGCTATGAAGTTGGTTACATTAGCAATTCTTTAAATAACTGTTTACATATTCTGAAAGAAAATAATATTCTGAATAAAACGTTATTCATATATTACGACTGCAAAATTATTATTAAACAAGTAAAAAAAGCAGTTGTGCTTTTCGGAAATTATGTGCAAGTAGGCAATACAACATTTAATGCTAGATAAATGAACATAATTTATTATTTTCGATTCCTGTGCACAGTTTGACATGCTTTAACTTTGATTTAAGCTTGTCGTTAAGAGTTCTCGCTAGTGGATCTGTCAACAATGGCAAAATAGCAGATTTTAGAATCCAGATATTTTTGTTGATTTTAAAGATGGAGAAAACCTTTCAACGTCAACTTATGAAGAATTATATAATCTACCAGGCTGAAGAATCAAATTTAGAAAAAAATTATCGGATTACAGAAAATTAATTAATATGTCAAAATATTAAAAACCAGTTTTCTCAAAAATCCTTCGGAGGAGATTTGTTTGCTTGGGTTCACGTTATAAATTGAATAGAAAACTACCCGGCTGTGCACTTATTTTTCGTTCAACTATTCTTTATAACTTTGTTTAAAATGAATATAAAATAAATTAAAATTAGGCAACCCACATTACAATGAATTGTTATTCTGCTACAAATATTTCCCGCAGTTACAAATGTGTAAATAGTTGGTCATAAATTAATTTTTATTCGCTTAGATATTGAGTTATTATTTCAAATATTTATTATACCGGGTGTCCACACGAAAACTTTATATTGAATTATTTCTGGTGTTTTTGAAGACAAAAACTTGAAATTTTGGGTGGTTGTTCAGGATATAGGGGGACAATGAATAGTGTATTTCATACCGCCCCATCGGGTCACCCGCCGCCGCCGGCCACCCCCACTCCAATATTTTAAATGACACCCTGTATTTTTTTTTGGTGGTTTTGAAAGAACACAATTTTCTTGATATTCCTATGTGAAAAAACTAGTAAGACACATTATGACATTTATGAGATATTTAAATTTAAAAGTTTCAGATATCAGAAATTATTAACTCCGAAAAATCATAAGTTAGTCATGGAAATAGTTTGCTTTAAATTAGAATTGTCAAAATTGTAACTTTTGTGTTTCATTAATATTAATACTTGTAAAATTGTTCTTAAAGTTTCGGCTTTTTCGCTGAAATGGTTTATACTCTTGAAGAGAGAACTGAAATAGTGATTTTGTATGGGATTGCAAACAAAAATTATTCCCAAGCGGCGACGTTATTCAATGAAATCCATCCAAACAGAAACGTATCTGTTGCTTATGTCAGAACGCTAATAGAAAAATTTTTGCAAACTGGATCTGTAAATAATAAAAAACGGAATACGAATAATTGTGGTGTACTAAATGAAGCTATGCAACTAGCAGTTCTTGGGCATATTAATTTAGACCCAGAGCTTTCGTTGAGAAAATTATCTGAAGTTTCGGGAGTGCCAAAATCAACCTGCCATAAGATATTAAAATTAAACAAAATGCACCCTTATAAAATTCAACTTCACCAAGAGTTGGGTGACGGTGATTTCGACAGAAGAGTCGAATTTTGTGAAATAATGACAGATATGATTCGGCAACATGGAAATGTTTTGCGAAGTATTTGCTTTAGTGATGAAAGTTGCTTTTACTTAAATGGTCTTGTGAATAGACACAACTGTCGATATTGGAGCGACGTAAAACCCCATTTTTTCCGAGAAGGCAACACACAATATCCCCAAAAAATTAATGTATGGGCTGGAATTCTTAATAACCAAGTAATTGGCCCGATATTCTTCCAGGAAAATTTAAATGGACCTAAGTACTTACAATTTTTGGAAGAGCTAATACATCCTCTTATCATACAGTGTCTAGAAGAAAACTTGAATGAAATAGAGGAGGAGCAATTATATTTTCAACAAGATGGAGCTGGGCCACATTACTGTTTAGACGTTAGGAATTATTTGGATAATATTTTCCCAGGACATTGGATTGGACGTAGGGGCTCTATTGAATGGCCAGCACGCTCCCCCGATTTAACTCCCCTAGATTTCTTTTTGTGGGGACATTTGAAGTCTGTTGTTTATAAGACACCGCCACAATCAATAGCTGATTTACGTAATACAATAACAGAGGAATGTCGAAATTTAACGCCACAAGTGTTCGAAAATGTTAGAAATGCTTTTGAAAATAGACTTTATTTATGTTTAAATGTAAACGGTGAACAATTTGAGCATTTAATTTAACTAAAATGTTGTGAATAAATCTTGTTTTAAGTATTTCCATGACTAACTTATGATTTTTCGGAGTTAATAATTTCTGATATCTGAAACTTTTAAATTTAAATATCTCATGAATGTCATAATGTGTGTTACTAGTTTTTTCACATAGGAATATCAAGAAAATTGTGTTCTTTCAAAACCACCAAAAAAAATACAGGGTGTCATTTAAAATATTGGAGTGGGGGTGGCCGGCGGCGGCGGGTGACCCGATGGGGCGGTATGAAATACACTATTCATTGTCCCCCTATATCCTGAACAACCACCCAAAATTTCAAGTTTTTGTCTTCAAAAACACCAGAAATAATTCAATATAAAGTTTTCGTGTGGACACCCGGTATGTTCCCTATGTGTAAAAGTACTCGGACATCCTTGGCTTATTAAATTATGTGCTATGCAACCAATATTACATTTCCCATTCACTAGCGAGGACCCTTATCTCATCCGCTTTTTAGTGTGTAATGCCTTTCAGTGCTTATTTGATTACAGTTTTGTCTATTCATAATTTTGCATTAATTATTAATAATATTTTGTTTGTTCAGAATATGTAAAAATATACAGGCTATTCTATTAAATTACAATAGAAATGAAACAATTGTTGAAAACAAAAAATGAGGTGTGGTATCATGACTTTTTTATATGTATGTGCGTTTACTGCGTTTCGAATTTTGTATAAAATAATAAGGTGTGGCCGCCACACGACTTTCTTATACGTATGAGCGTTTCAAATTATAGAATTTTAAGAATTTTTTTATACAAAAATTATTCAAAATCTTATTCTAAGTACTTCTATTTTCTTAATAAATCTCTATAGAATGCATACTTTGCAAGATATTATCAAAAAAGTGCTACTCGCTAAGAGTAAAACTGCTACTTCCGGCCCGAATTTTGAAATTTCATATATACAAAAAATATTGCAAATCCAGTTTTAAATACTTTTGTACTCTTGATAAATATACCATAAGACCGCGTGCGTCTGCATTATAGCGATACCTGTAGAGTAAGCGAAACAGATAGAGATGTCTGTGTATTAGAACGGTAAACAAGTAGACGCAGTGTTATACTGGATTACAACAGTGCTAGTATTTCGCATATGCCTATCATGCACTCGTATTTGTCCAAAAAATCCACATTTATACGGTGTAGTCGGGCAGTCGCATTCGCCGTGTCGCTTCCACATATGGGCGTCAGTTCGAGTTTTATTATTGCTTAAGAATAACATTTTTTTAGCTAATTACAGGTTAATTGCAATGTTGAATTACAATTCTGTTTTAACAAGTAAATATTTTATGTTTCAGTATTTTATTATACTTGAGTTTTTAGATTATAATATTTGTTGAAAAATATTATTTTAGTTAAGAAGTTTTTTTTGTTGTTTTAAAGTCTAGGAGTTATTTATTATTTATTTTTGCTCTTTTATGTTGTTTATGAAGCTGTGATGAGTTACTTCACTGACATATTATCAGTGATTATCTGATGCTTCAAACAACTACAAATAATTACTAACAACGGAAACGCAATACCTATTACACTGCTTTTCACTTGATTTGCCTACGAATACATTTATACGTATAACTTATACGCCTGCTGTCGGTGTGGCAATTCAAGTTGGCACGCCCATTTATAGTCGACCAGTAGTTACTAATACATGCATCGCGCTATGAACGGCGGCCACACGGTATATAGAATGCATAACTTACGACATATGTATTTGCAAAAAATCGCTATTCGATAAGAGTAAAAGTGGTACTTCCGGTCTGAATTTTGAAATTCTTTTCATACAAAAGATATTAAAAATTATGTTTTAAATACTTTTATACCCGTAACGTACTTGTGTAAAAAGCATGACTTGCGAAATATTCGCAAAAAACAGATTTTCGATAAGAGTAAAAGACCTACTTCCGGTAGGAATATCGAAAAACTTTTTAATAAAATTACTCTCAATTTTAATTTTAAGTATATATGAATTCTTTATAAAGTTGTTTAAACTTAGTAGTTGACGAAATATTGGCAAAATTCGATTTTTTCGCAGAAGTAAACTGCTACTTCCGGTCTACCGATTTTACTGAAAAACTAATCAGATCTCAAGAGGGAGATTATACACGTAAATACAAAATTTGGAATTGATACCTATAGCGGTTTGACCGCTATCGTGGTCACACACACTGAGAGAGACATTTTTTAAAAACCACTTTTTCGGAATCAGGGGACTTCAAAACGTGGACATCTGCAAAAATCTCAAGGTCGAAAATGTTCATCATCACAATACTTCCTTATACTACGTATAAGAAAGTAAAAATGCTACTTGCTAAGAGTAAAACTGTTACTTCCGGTCCGAATTAATTTCATGTATACAAAAAACATTGCAAATCCAGCTCTAAATACATATGTACTCTTGATAAATATACAGGGTTACCGCTAAATAAGTACAAGCCTATGCGAATCTGAAGAATACGTATAAATGTCTAACTGGAAACCAAAAAAGAAATTTATTTGTGATTCATCAAAAATTTCTAAATTTTCAGGGTCAAAATGTAGTTAAAGTCGGCCCATAACTTTGTTTATCCTAGACGCATTTACGTAAATACCACTAGTATTTCCAGTTTAAGGTTATTGCAAAAAAACGATAAAATGCAAACAGTTACAACTTTTGTTAGAGAATAAATGGCAATTGAAAAGATTTTCTAAGGCGATGTTTTTTTTTGTGAATAGAACGTCTTTATGTGATAAAGGTCGACAACCTCGGTGCATTACAATGTTTTATTTTTTTAAATAGAAGTATATTATTTTGAAACTTAAATTCCTCTATATGAGAATTATTATTTTTGTATATTAACTGCGACAGGCTCGGACTCGAGGAAAGAAAAATCAATTCCTCGTCACTGCGTGCACACTGGACCGCGATTTTTTTTTTGTGCGGGCATTACTCATATTTTTCTTTCACCCCCTTTTTTTAATGACGTTATTTAAAACTAATAAAAACCCTGTATATATAGAACGCATAATTTACGACATATTTGCAAAAAATCGCTAATCGATAAAAGTAAAAGCGTACAATTTCTCTCAAATTTAATTTTGAGTACATTTGAATATTCTTCTTATAAATAAAATTTGATGTACGAGGTAGGCACCATAAATTCTCGGCCTGACAGGCTTGTACAGGTTCAAACTCCGTCACGTCATGCATGGACATACGCGAGGTGTACACTATAAAAATGACTGTTCGAAGGATAGTAGTTTTTAGTAACCAACCAACCAACGTGACTAGCGCACGAAAATGTCTGAAGTAACGAAAATTGGGTACCGCGCGGGTCATTAATTTTTTAACAAAAGAATCACATTAACCAACGTTTAGACGGCGTTTACGGTGATTCATCTCCTTCGTATTCAACTGTAAAAAAGCAGGCAAAATGTTTCCGTTTGGGATAAGAATCCCTGGAAGATGCTGATCGGTCGGGTCGACCAATTGAAGTGATAACGCCTGAACAAATTTCAATTATTGAACATTTAGTGCTAGAAGATCGCCGTTTGAAAGTGAAGGAATTAGCAATGATAACAAACATTTCGGAAACAAGTGTTCGCCGAATTCTCCATGACCATTTGGGTATGAATAAAATTAGTGCTAGATGGGTACCGCGACTTCATTCTGCTCTCCAACGTGAACGTCGAGTCGAATGTGCGCAGTCGTTTTTAAACATGTGTGGAGACGACCCAAAACCGATTTTGGAGTCCATTGTCACAGGGGATCAAACAATGGTTCTGTTTTACGATCCTCTATCGAAAAGGGTGTCCATGGAATGGCGGCGACCTGATGAACCTCGTCCCAGAAAGGCGAAAGTCGTTCAATCAACGAAAAAGGTGATGGCCACAATATTCTGGGATTGTGTGGGCATTTTGCTAATTGACATTAAAGAGCGCAATACAAGTGTGAACGGCACATATTATGCGTCTTTATTGCAAAAATTAAGGGACAGTATTCGTGCAAAACGCCGTGGAAAATTGACAAAAGGTGTGTGATTATTGCACGACAATGCTTCCGTCCATACTGCCGCCATTTCACAAGCTGCCATCCGCGAATGCGGCTTTCAAGAATTGGAACATCCACCGTATAGTCCGGATATGGCTTCTTGTGATTTTTTTTGTTTTCTAATTGCTAAAAAGACATTAGGGGACGTAGTTTTAAGGACTGCAGTGAGTTGCAAGCAGCTGTTATAGAACATTTTGACGGAAAAGCTTCAGATTATTTTTACAAGGGTATCGAATTATTAATTAATCGTTGTAATAAATGTATAGAAGTTAGGGGAGATTACATTGAAAAATAAAAATTCTTATATTGTTCCAAGTTTCTTTTTGTATATCAGACCGAGAATTTATGGCGCCTACCTCGTATGTGGCGGGCGGTGGTTGTATGTTCCCTATAGCCGTTGAACCGACTTTGAAGAGATTTTCAGGAAAACTCTAGCATAGTCTGGAGCGTGTTTATGTGAAGTTTGCTGCCGATGGGACTAAAAAATATTTTCCATCATTTAATCTTATTGGTATCTGATCAGCGTGGTTAGATTAGTACTAGCCCATGAAGTTGCAATAATGATCGTATTTACATTGGATTATTCAGTGGTTAGATTAAAAGTTGATGTATGTGTGTGGGTGGGTATGTATGTTCCCTATGACTCCGAAATCGCAGAACCAATTTTGATAAAATTTTCAGATAATCTGAAGAGTGTTCTTGTTTGGTGCCGATAAAAATATCTATAGACCGCTATCGTGGTCACAGAGAGAGAGAGAGCGAGAGAGAGAGAGAGAGAGAGAGCGAGAGAGAGAAAAAGTGAGCGAGAGAGAGGGGGATGGGGGGAGGGGGAGAGGAGAAAGACGAGAGTGGAGAGGAGAGAGAGATAAACACAAAGAGAGAGAGAGTGAGAGGGGGGGGGGTTGGGACACGCCAAATGTTTAACAATTAGGGAAAACTAAATAAATAATCAAACTCATCAGAAACAGCATGATAGTGAATGAGTATTTTAAGGTTTTTTCAAAACTAAGATTATTTTTGTTTAAGACATATAGAAGAACGCATATACTACAGTCGCAAAAAAAGTTATACACTGACTATTACTAATTTCATTATTTGGAATCGTTTTCAAAGTACATAGTAGATAACTCATTAATTATGAAAAATCAAATATTGAAATAATTAAGTTCATTTCAAGCAAGATGCAAGATTAAAATATAAACAAGCTCGCAATAACATCTATTAATGATGCAACGAAAATATCCCATGGTTATATATTTTCTGTGTATATAAGAATTTATTAGAATAGTATATAAATCAATGCACATAACTTATATATTTATCTCATTTAACGATATATACTTACGCATGTAAATAATTTATAGCTTAGTTACATGCAATATAATATTTAATATATATGTATAAGCATGTATTTCTCAATAAAGATAGGTATAACAGATATACAAAACCGTTTCTACGTCACATACATATAACAATTACGTGGAGAAACTCCATTAAAATCATGTTAAAACGCGATAGATTAATTATAAATGCTAAATTTTTGATGCATTATATCGATTTCACGTTTTTTACATACAGAGATTTGCTAGAGAACTATATGTTTTTTAATGACCAATAATAATACATATTTATAGAGTTGTAAAAATAAAAGGAAAAAGTAAAATTTACAGGATTTATAAATAGGTACATAAATACCCATTTTATACACATGTATGTTTACTTGCATACACATTTCTTTCTCGTGACATATACTACAAAACTTTAAAAAGACGGGTTGATATAAAGAGAAATATTTATGGCTTATATAGGTATCCATAGGAATACATAACATACTATGTGCGAAATAAGTGTTTGATTTAGAATAAAAAAATTTCTTAAATAAAGTAATTGTTAGCGAAACACATATACCTTAAACAATCTATCAAGAAAATGAGGATATACGCAGGGTGGCTTTCTTGATGAATCAAGTGAAGCACTGATTTACCTTAAATTTCTGTTCAATAAGTGAATATTTTTTTATTCTATGTTTCTAAAATTTTTTGGTCTGAAAATAAGTTGAAACTAATTTCTTTGTATAAGAAATCTATAATAGTATTATTTATACTAATAATATTACAATGAACATTTATTATTAACATTAACATTTTCATATTTTAAATGAGAGTGGCACGCTAGTCCCTTAAGCAAAACAACAAACTCGAGAAAATGAATCAATTCACAATTCGCCACAACTTGATTTCCCTGTTTATACGGTTGCCATGACACCGACACGTAGGCCGTAAGCGAGAGAGGATCGCATTTCATCATCCCAGAGAAGCAACACAGTACGCTGCTTCACTCGTTCAGTCTACGTCTGACACTCGTTCGGTATGTATCTGTTACATATTTCATCTCTAGGCGTGTTTTACAAGAAATAGTTCCACCTGTAATTTCACCAATGATAAGTTTTAACCGTAATCACTATTTATTTCTTTTTTAATCTTGACAGTATACATTGTATAATTTTTCTAGAAGGGAGGGGGATATGGATTTTGCCGACATTGCTTCATCTTTTTCTATTCAAACTTTTATTATAAATTCTACCTTGAAAAATTACTAATCAAACTGATTGGAATATGAAATGATAATTGTATAGCAAACGCCTTCGAAAAAATTAATAAGCTGTCAAATGATTCAGAAAAAAATGGCGTGGGATAAAAACTGTGACAGAAAATCTGCAATAAAACTTCGACACCATAAGGGGGTGGATTATACAGGTACATTTAATTCATTTGTCGACTGGCAATTTAGCGAATTTTACGTTTCACAATTACTGTATATGAATTTAACATAATTATCAAATTTGATGTTATAATCCCCTAAGAGCAATTTAAGAAATGTATAGTAATGATTTGAAAATTTATCAACATAAACTAATCAACTTTTACAAAATATGAATCTAACATTCCAAATTAATCGTTCTATTTCATAATATTGGAAAAGTTATAGTTGGATGTATGACTATACAGTGATGATTATTTTGTAAATTAAATAAATAGGAGCGACTCTGGTGGTTGAACACTACACTCTTTCGGTATTTGTCAATTTAACAGAACCTAGAAATAATTTTTATTGATAGCGTATGAAAACTATCGAGTAGGTACTTGTATTTGCACGACTTTCATATTTTTTTACCTATTTACAAGCTTCACCATTTGTGGTAAGCAGCAGAATGCTTAACTTTGAAGCTGCACATGCCAAAAGATACAGCAAATATTTTGAATAAAAATGTCTGTTAATCATTCCTGAAAGTAATTGGTGTATTTATATTTAACTGATTTACGCATTACCATTTAAAAATTTTCATGTTAGAAAATTATCACCAGAGTGACCGCTTTAATAATTAATGTACAAAATAAACATCATTTTATAATCATATGATTACATGCAAGTATAACATTATCAATATGACCAATATAACCGGCAAGTTTATTCCATCCAGATTCTCTTAAAGTTGATAATGTTTAAAATTATAGGTATAAATCCTTTGACCTTCCGTCACTGATGCCTATTTTATGTACATGGTTACTAATTAGCTGCGAGTACAATGTTATCTTTATATTTTATAGGTAATAAAAGGACCAAAAAATGTATATTATTATTTCGCTCAAAAACGATGAATATCGTCATCGTTTCTCTATTAAAAAAACAATACATTCACATATTCAAATTGCTCAACAACCCTTCCATTGTATTCTATAATTAGTCTACATTCATGCAACTTGAAAACAACCGCCAAATAGAATAAACTTAAACTGAATTTCGACCATACCAGTTTCTCTCGTATTTCTATCACGGGCATAATTTTCTTTTGCTCTCCCAACATGTTTATTTGTATATTCTACGATTTATTAATTAAATACACCTATTACTAAGTTTGTTTCAAGCTATCTATTGAAAAAAATAGATTAGGATACTCCTTTAAATGAAATAGTTTTAATGCACTTCAACATTCCATTCATTCTGCATATCTAGTATGTGCACAAAAAGTTATCTATAGTTTACAATAGTATTCAATTACTAATGAAAACTTGTTGTAGATGTAATAAGATACCTGTATTATGTATATATTTTATATAAGCATACATAATATTTTTATCTTGTTATCGAATAGAATGTTTATCTTATAAATGAATTTATGTAAAACAAACAGCTTCGAGCATCTAACAAGATAGGACAATACTTTTTTTTATCTAGATTAAGCCTACTCTGGATCCTGTATATCAAAGCGATTTGTATATCTGGCTACAAAACACATACACAATACAAAGTGTATGTGTATGGCTGGAGTATATGGTATATACATTCAGATAACTCATTCGTTATTGCAGTTGATTCGTGTTTTCACTAATTCCGTAGGATTTAAAAAGTACTATTTGTTTGGAGCGCGTGGGTGTGTATTGATATTTGATCCCCATTTGATTTAGTTGTGGCTTTTATTAGTCGCCAGGCTACTTCATTCAGCTAATTACTAAGCTTCACGGGAAAAGCATGTAATTTACAAAATGTAATGCTGAAAGTTTGCCTGTAATAATATTCAGTATCGCTTTGATGCAAAATATGCACGTTGTTTGGCAATGGAATGGAAAAAATAATAAATAACTTCTCTCCAGGACTAAACGCGAAACAAGTGGGCAAAACATACGCACAGGTGTATGAAAATAAAAACATCTATCATTACATTTAATCCTACCTAGGGCTAATTAGTAAATATGAAACAATCGAATATACGTATTGAATACTGGAGATATCAAAATATGGTGAACTGGTCATTTATTAAACATGAAAACAATAAAATTTACACATGGGAATTATTAAATCACTGTGCCCGCATTATTGGACGCAACCATTGAGAAATTGCTGGATGCTTGCGCTACTTCGAATGTTACACAGAGCGAACGATCATCTTTAGCGGGTCACCGTAGCATGGAAGCCGTGTAAAAACCACCGCCGCGCGCCGGTCGTCTTTGGCGGATAAATTACAATATGAAATTCAATGCGATATGGCTAATTTATCACAGTGGCCATAGTTTTTAAAGGATATTAAAATTTTAAACTTATTTGTTGTAGGGTTAATTTTGTTTGTGTTATATTTTGATTATATGTTTTAAAATGTTGACGCAAACTTTGTCTGTGGTCGCTTTTTTGGAAATATGAAAACATAAGGTGGAAGATGGAATGGTCTTTCTATAGCGATAAGGCGCTAAATCCAACTTTTCGGCGTCAAAATTTATTCATGCCTTCTTAAACTTGAGAGTGTGCTGAAACTACTTTCACATTCGTTGCACTTATATTTCACGTTACTGTAATGATAATAAACTATACTAGAAAAACGCTAACACATGTCGTCATGGTCATAAGAAATTTCGAATGGTAAGGACGATTCGATTGCTAAATTGGGGTTAACAAATATTGTCTTGATAATTTACTAGATATAGAATTCACGGCAATTATATTAAATTGATTACTCTTATAAAGTCCCCAATTTACTATTTCTTCGAGTATATCTATGATAATAGTTATTTATGTACCAAGTCAGTAAATGATCCTTTATCGGACGAGTCTGGTTTATGAGCGAAGCAAGCGAGGCGAATAAAAGACGAGTTCGATAAAGGAACTTTATTGACGTGGTGCATACAAAATTTTATCGCCAATCGCAAAAATTCGTAATTTAAAAAATAAAGGTATAATGACATGACATTTCATGACAGCGACAAACGATTTATATTTAATGTCATACAATCGTGTCTGTGTTGACAGATATTAGCGGCAGTAAAGCACATTATTGTACAGTACGATAAAGTGTTTGTTTACCTCCGTAAAACGTTATGGTAACGCATCGCTTTATTGACGCTTGGCGATAAATTTGTTTTAATTACAGGTAGGCAATATTTTTTCTTTATTCAAACCAATGTTGGCTCAAAAAGTGACACCAGTGATAGATCGAGTGAGAGATCTAAGTGAGCTCCTATATTTTCGATCCATAAGGACACTATTCGTTTCATTTTAATGAAGGCATTCATCAAATTTTGTGGTGTAGGTTATTGTCTCACATATATTTCAGATAGCTTCAATATGAGGATGATTTATAAGTATCTTCTTAAAATAATCCACTATTGTCAAATCTGGATGTTATGACGGGAAGTCTACTATGAGGTTGTCACGAGGCTACGGTATAATTCCATTGTTGTTTGCCTTCTCTTACAGACTGTTGCGCTATCCTGTTGGAAATTCATAAAGATCTTTTTGGGATATTGTTATATAAGAGTTTTTTATGAATTAACTGATATCCCATATTTGTAGTTGTATTTGCTATGAAAGGCTTTGGTGACTTTTAAAGCGACCTGGTTATTCTTTCCACATCAGCAATTCTTTCAAATGTCTATTTTCTGCCACATATTGTTCAATTATTTGTTACCACTGGACTTCAATTATATGATATATTTTAACCATTATAACATTACCCGCATTTGTTGACTTGTGTCAACAGTGGTCGACACTGACAAAATTTATATGTTATAAATTATTATTAATAGTTATAACTAATAATGGCTATTTAGGTATATGTCATTTAATTAGTATAAACCAAAATTATATGGCCCTTTACCAATTAAGACGGAACTAAAATTTATGATCACTCCCCACGTTTGTAACTGTGAGACTGATCAGTTTCTTTCGTTTGTTTGATAGCGATTTTAAGCACTGTGACTTTGAAATAACATTTGTCATCAACAATTTGTCCAAGTCTATTCACTGTGCGTTCATTCAATTTGGTATACTGAAGGTTTGTAACTATGGCAAAAGTCATACGCAAATGCAATGTGTGAAAACGCATGTATTGTTTATTCAAGTGTGAAAAAAAGAAAAACAGGACGAATGATAATCAGTGATCAAGCGCATTGCGTACTGCATTAACAGACAACAATATTGCGTGTGTGGAAGGACTTATTAAAGACAATTTTCGAATTTCAATAACAGCAATTTCAGAAAATATTAGAGTAAGTAAAGAATCTACCGACATATATATCGTATATAAACTAGTATAGTATATGTGCTCAATGCCAATTTCATCTTTTGTCTGGAAACCAAAAATGCGCATTTCACGGAGCACAATTAAAATGGTAATGACTTTCTATTACCATACCTTACAATAAAACTGCACAAACTTCATCAATAAAGCAAAAACCTCCAGGGAAGCTTCACGTGGATCAATTTACCCCCTGGTATTGTTCGGCCTCATATCGTCAGTTTATTGCAGAAAACCTGCAGTAAACTGGAAGATTTTAAAGGATGCACCCTACAGACTAAATTTATCGTTTTGCGATTTTTATGTCTTTGGGCCATTGAAAAAGCGTTAAAATGTAATCTCTTCAGCCGAAGGCCGCATAGCAAAACGCTGTGAAAAAATTCTTCAATCAGGCATCGGTTAGTGAAACAGTGAGCCTTAATTGTGCTGGTAATTATTTGTAAATATATTTCTTATTAAATTTGTATCGATCAAAGATCTGTTCCAACTGAACATCGTATTTCTGTATTAGATGTGTTGCAAGTCACTGACTGCCTTTCCTATATGCCATCAAATTAATTATTGTGTTGTATGAAACTACACTTTTCTGCACATGCACTTCAAATATGTATCAGGAGAACAGCAGATTATTTTAAGTAAAGCACATATTTCATTCGGAGGTCTCGCATCGTTATATTCGCAACACAGTTTTAAACTCCCACTTATACTCCCAACCATCATCAAATAGAATTAAAAATAGTAAACTTAATGAGATATTCGCGGACTTATATCCCCATGTCAGGATATTAAATCCAAGCTGATTCGGAAGTTATCTAACTATCTATCTCATTTCATCGAATACAATACCACATTACAAGATATGTATTTCTTATTTCATACTGACTGCGTGATTGCAAATTACTTTGTTTGATTTATTTGATAGTCCGATTCTTACACAATTTAATTATCAGATTTGAAATGCAATATTTCAATCGATATTATTGGTAATAGTAATACGTTTCCATAAAGAAGAGAAGTGATTAATTTTGTATATCCTCGTCATTAACGGCCAAACTTTGATAGCAAAAGCAGTCTGCTTGCAAGATGCCGTATACACATACATATTACATTATTATAGGCGAATTATGTTGCAATGGAATTAAATTATGTTGTAATAATTAACTGACTATAATAGTTATAATAATAATGTTTATTTGGCTACATTTCAATTACAAATAATAATACCAATGCGTCACTAATATTTAGTTTAGTTTCCTAATATTATACACTAATATGTCACTATTCACTAACTTAAGACAAAAAAAGCAAATAATGCATTTTGTGTTGAGTAATATACTATTATTACCAACCCCGTATAAGCGGCCGCCTGCATATTAATTCACCGCATACACATACCCCCGCATATCAAATCATGAAAGAACTGTCGCGGTATAGCAGCTATTCAAGATTTTTTTTTATACGATGTGTAGCACATCTCAAATTTTACCTCCCGAGGTATGTAAAACTTTTGCCCAATTGCCTTCAAAGCTAAAGGTTTAAGTGTGATGTTTTCTTTATTCCGAGTATTATAATTGTATTCATCTATTTTAATAATTTCGATGTTTTTTTTAAAGATGTATATGCATAGCATAAGGGTACACATGTCGGATATCAGAAACACCCGGTAATCGCGTTTTTTATTGAAAATGCTCTTTAATATCCATTTCTAAACTATATCTAAGTTCCTCAGATAACATCCAGCAACACCACCCCACCCAATGATTCCATATTGAATCTGAGTCTGTACTAAAGCATAATACGCGGATCTTAATTGTTCTGCACTCAGTACTTGCTTAAGGTATTTAAACTTGTACAATAAGCCTCTGAGCTTCTTGATAACTCTCAACTTGCAAGTCCCATCGCAAATGCCTATCCACCACTATGCCAAGATATTTTACATTTTGAGCTTCTGTTATTTCTACTCCAGAATCTATATACAGTGGTCCCAAATCGGGCAGGTAATTTCCATGAGATGTAAAAGGTTGTCTACATTCATAGTTAATATATTGTCCTGAACATGATAAATGCAAATACCAATTAAAATATTTTGTTTTAATAATATCAAAAGTGGTGTTAGGTTTTCTTACATTATTAGTGTACACTTACGTGTGTTCTCTTTAAAATACGCTTCTATCATAATTCCACGGACATGTGTAATGGCAGGGTTTATTCAAGGGTTTTCCTAGCTTCAGGACTTGAATTCGATTTATTAAAGCTCTCATAGTCACCGACTCTATCAAACAAAATAAAAGAACTAGTTTATTTTATTTTTTATACTTACGGAGACAAGATGTTGCTATACCGGTTCCCTTGACATTACACACATACAACGTGAAGTTAAAATAATCTATATTGAAAAATGGAAGCACTCTAACAAATACATATTTAAACAGCAATGGTTACGTCTATTAATTTACACTGTAATTCATAACTGAATAGTATATTATGCAATGAGCATTTAATGATTGCTATTAAGATACGAGTAAGAAAATTACAATATGAGCCGAAGGCGAGTGTTGTAATGAATACGTGTGTCTTAATAGCCATTAAATGCGAGATGCATACACTATTTTTTCTACGACCCCATAATAAAACATTATTTTTTGAACATTCCATTTCATAAATTGAACGTAAAATTTTCCGTACATCTTTGCGAATTTAGCTGGTAATAAATTGTTCGTGGCTACTAAGGCTTGTTCCATAATTTATGGTGGAGTCAAATTTTACATTTCACTGTCAATTATCCCTCATTTCTACCGTTTATATTTTCAAAAAAAACTCAAATTTTATCTACTTACTAGTAAATTGCAGAGAACTGTCACGTTTAATTAATTTTTATATCTGTCAGATACGCAGTCGCCATATTGAATATTGGAATGTCGCATTACTATTGGGTATAAACTTGTATCTTAATGAAAAATCTGTATTCCTATTGGACATAAACTTGTATCTTAATGAAAATCTGTATCTTAATGGACATCAATAAAGTACAGGTTCGGCATATCTAATAATACAATTAAAGTATGGGAGTAGAAAAAGTATTTTATATATTTTATATACAGCTACTTTCTGGGATTTTATTGGATGTGAATATTATTTTTAAAATATAATGATATGTCTATATTTAATTTTAAAATTATTACGCCTCCTGAAACTGGTATATTTTAATATAGCAAAATTCTTCTTATAATTTTTAAATGCGTAGAAGATTATTTTCTTCAAATTGTTACGTTATGTTTATAAAAATTAACAAACTTATTTCAAATCATATTTCTAACTATGTATTTTCATATATACCGATAGGTCCAGTTCGGAACGGGCCATACTCAGCAATGAGTGGCAACACCGAAACCCCTCTACCCTCAGCAGCAGCACATTGCAGTTAAGAACAGTGTTGCCAGTGGCAGTACATTGGTACTGTTTTCAGTGCTTTTGGTTGTTTGTCAGTACTTCAGTACTACTGTCACAAATACAGTACTTTTCCACGACTATCGACTATCCTTTTGCTTTTCCTAATTCTTGATCAATTTTATATGAAAAGTTAAATGTTCAACGTGGCAACGTCGAATATTTGTGCGTTTCCGAGAACCAAGGCGTTTCGCGATGCGCGTTCGTTTTCGTTGTTGTTGACCATTTGTTGACTTATGGTAACGACGGCATCGCAAATCGCAACTGTCAAGCCGACTCGACTGTGGTGTTTGATACGTTATTCTTTACAAAAGTGAGTATTTGCAATTTATTCTTAAGGTGGAAGGTGTTTTAGTCTTGGGTGTTGGTGTTTGGTTTAGTCAAGGTTTTGGTGGAGGGTGCTTATGTGGCTCAACTTTGTTTGCGAAATCTAACATTTGATACATTTTGGTACAATGGCGAAACAGTCCAGTATTACTAGGTAAGTTGATATCTAACTATGTCTTTGTGCAGCTTATAGCAGCATTCTACATTCTAATCCGGTAATTTTTTTTTCTAGTTTTATCAATATTTCAAAGAAAATAGCAGACCAGTCTTCGAACCAGTCACTTCCTTCCATCAGTGCTACACCTGCAGAACCTGCAGTCACTATTTGTGTGGCTAAACAAACTCCAGAATGTTCAGATTCAGATGATGACAATTTAGCTTCGTTGAATTCATCAGAAGATTCTGATTCTGAAGCTGTAGAAATCAATGTAGAATCTGAGCTTTCAGCTCCTAAGGTTTGATATAATTTCCTTACTTTCTTTTAATTAAATGGATGGTGCTTTCAGGCAAAAAGAAAACGATCATACGTTCAAAAGTACAGTGAAAAGTACAGCACTCAGTTAGATTGGCTTCTCAATAAAGACACTCGAAACTACTGTAAATATTGTAAAAAGTATATTACTGGCAATATATCGCATCTGACAAGACACGAAAATCGATCAGCTCATCAGAAGATGGTTAAATCTGTAAAAAATGCTGTTGACATTCGAAGATATCAAGCAAATATTGAGGAGGAAAAAGCATTTTCAAGAAAAGTAAAAGAATGTGAACTCAAATTGACCATGCTTATCATAGAGCAGAATTTGCCAATGTATTTAATGGATCATCTACCAAAACTGCTTGTGTCTGCAGCACCAGACTCCAACATATTAAAGAATGTAAATTGTTCTAGAACTAAAACTACCTGTTTATTGAACAACTTCCAGGAAGAAAGCGAAAGGAGTATCACAACTATTTTACAAGATACAAACTATTCAGTTATAATCGATGAAACAACTGACATCTCAGTAAAAAAATGTTTAGCCATTCTTGTACGATATGTTGACTTTCATGTTGAGGCTGTAAGAGACAGACTTCTTTCGTTAGTGGAAGTATCTGATCTGACAGCTGAGGGCATCCTTCAGGAGATACTAAAAGTACTTCAGAAACTGTCATTACCTGCTGCTAGCTTGATAGGATTTGCAGCTGATAATGCAACTGTAATGATGGGAAAGTATAATGGTGTGCAGGCTAAACTAAAAGAAATCAACCCTGATATTTTTGTAATAGGGTGCATTTGTCATTCCCTGCATTTATGTGCATCGGCCGCAGCAAATAAACTCCCAAGAGAAATCGAAGATTTTGTCCGTGACGTTTACAATTATTTAAATGGTAGTAGTAAGCGTCTTGGAGAATACAAAGAGTTTCAAGAGTATGTAAACCTGAAACCACATAAATTGCTAAGACCCAGCCAGACAAGATGGCTGTCTCTGGAAGTAAGTTGAATTTTTAACTCTTCACATTTAACATTATAATTTTTAGGCTGTTGTTAAACGCACGTTAGAGCAGTGGCCTGCTCTGGTATTGTTCTTCAACTCAGCAGTCTTGGAGGATAATTTGGCTGCTGCGACCAGCATCCACAATAGTTTAAACAACATTTTTTTCAAACTTTATCTCACATTTCTGTCATATATATTGCCACTGATTAACAAGTTGAACTTAGAATTTCAAGCGGAAAAACCACAACTTTATGTTTATAGTCGCATAGAAACAACATGTAAAACTATCTTTACGAATTTCTTAAATAATGAATACGTAGATCGTTATCCATTTCTGCAAGTTGATGAAATGAAAGTTAGAGAGTACAAAAACCTAGAGAATTTATATTTGGGATCAAATGTTGAGATAATTCTTAAAACTCATGCAAATTTGGATAAAAATGAGGTCCATGATTTTAAATTGAAATGCCTTTCTTCCTACATTGAACTTTGCACCCAAATGAAAAAGAGATTTCAGAATTTAAATTCTTACAAATGTTTTGAGAATATAAATCCGACTGTTGTTTTAGGGAATGACGCATCCATAACTGAATTGCTCATTCGATTCCCTAACATCGCATTGGACAAAAATGAACAAATAAGTAGTGAATTTAGAGAGTTATGTAACTTGCCTGACTGCATCAAACAAAAATTGTTAAAGTTGGATATGCAGGAATTTTGGTTTGAGATTTTTAGTATGAAAAACTCAGTAAATGAGAAATGTTTTAAACATGTTTGTACATTTGTATTTGGAATATTATCTTTGCCTCATAGCAGCGCATGCGCTGAAAGAATTTTCTCTGATTTAAATAACATAAAAATCAAAACTCGAAATAGGCTCATGCCAAAAACCTGCAATGCATTGTTACAGGGAAAAGAGGTGTTGAATCATAAAAAATGCTATGAGTGGACTCCCACGTCCGAACTAATTAATAAAAAAGTTAAATATGAATAAAGGAAAAAATTTTGGTATTCGTATTTTTTATTATTTTATACCTTAAAATATTTGAATTGTTATGCAACATTGTCTTATTTTTCCTGAAACGCAGATTTAACGCTCTTTCTGTTGTCGGCCCTCCAGTTCTCCCATGTTTCAATTGATATAACACTATTTTGCAAATTAGTGAACAATATTTTAATAATAATTCGTGTTTTTTTTTCAATTTTTCGCCAATCTGTCAAAGTCAGTACTTTTTAGTGTCTTTTAGTACTTTTTGGTTGGCTGCGCTAATACATTTATTTTCAGTCCACTGGCAACGCTGGTTAAGAATTTAGTAAGACTTAAACCGCGCAAGGATATAGTCGTTTGCATATTCGTTCTGTATACGTAATTTGCCCATTTGTTTCAGACATAATAAGGTCCAATTTATTATTATTATTGTATTCTTAGCTGCAACGGAAAAGTAATTTTAAGTAATAGAAAAACAATAACGTTTTCTAAAAGATAAAAGTAAAAAAAAATCAATAATTCTACAAAATAAATTCAAATTTTAAGAAAGTCACTCAAAATAGGAGCACGCGGAGTGGTATCGTACACACGTTGCCACATAGCACGTTCCATACGTATATTGTTGCCTATGTATGGCCCGTCGCGGGCTGGACCTATCGGTATATATATTGTAGCGTTTTCGGGGTCGAAATGAACGACTCATGCAAATGGTTTGAAACAGTCTGTATATTTTACACACTTAAAACTAATCACAATATAAAAATATAAAATAAATGTATCGCACTTAAAACTACTACAAATAAATTAACACACGTATTTATTTCTATCACTACTATTTATGTCAGTAATATTTATGTATTTTGTGAACTATAATAAAACTGCACTACTCACATTATTTATGTTATTTGAACTGTTCAGTAAATATCGCGCGCGACTACTATTGAATGAATGAATTCCTTATCCCACCGGTGGTATTTATATCGGTAGACAAAGGGTCTAGAGATATACCAGCAAATTCTGGCTCTCTTCTACCATATTCCAGACTTTCTGTCGCTGACGTAGTACATGAGTGCAGTTGATTTACGACTTGTTTACCGGTACGTTTTTTTGTCGTCGCCCGGAGGTCTGCTTCTTTTGTGGGCTTGTTTCTTTACAATATATATTATTTTTCTTGTATTTATTTGATATTATTGTAACTTTTGGGTGTAGGAGCAATTCTCTATTGCTTATGTTTTTTTTCGTTAAACGCTAGACCGGTTAAGCAATGAGAATAGAAGCCTCAAATGTATTTCATACTCTCGAAGCCGTCCAATATGTTCATTATTATAAATTAATTAGCTAATATTTTTCTAAATTTTAAAATGTCATTAACGTTCTTTTTAAAACATAATTTAAATTAACTTGTCTTAAATTAACTTACAATAATAATATTTTAATAACGTTTTTCTTAAATTAAATGTATTTTGAATTTTGAAATTTACATTGTGTTTTTTCAGCTTATTTTAGAAGATCCTTTCTTATTAGCGTTACATACACGACATAATTCTTTACAAAATTATATGTAAACGTACTCATCTTCCTTCTTCAAAATTAGTATTTTTAATATTCGATTTCGATATAGGTTTAATAACTCTATGTATCTGTTTATTTAAGATGTATTATATTTATTTAATTTATGTGTATACAGAAGGTATAATATGACAATATAAAGTTGGATACATATATACATATATAAGTAATATATATAATAAAAAAATATTTCCAACTCAAAATCCAACATCTTATTTAATAACCAAAGAGCAAAACGCAATTTGCATGAGAGTCAAGGAGGAGAACGGAAGTAGTAGAACATAACGGTTATATGCGCATAAAATAGGTCAAATTATTATCTGACCCATGGAAAAGTATTTTCGGCAAAGTTTGGAGTTCGTTGAAACACGTAGCTTATAGGAGGTAAACAGAACTAAGAGGAGGAATCCGTGCCTTTATTCAAATAATCAGTTGTCTCTCATTTTTGTTTTGACAATTATTCCCTCTTAGAAGTAAATGTAAATGTCATACATGCGTGTATGTAACATATGAATATTAATATATCAAGAAGAATCTTGAAAATTAATTCAATATTTAAGATTCAACACGAAAATACAAGAAGAAAATTCAAATAATAAATAAAATACAATTTTTCCAGCTTATCTGAATACACAGTATGACAATTAAATAACGGAACTTTTAATTTAAATGATAGAACACTTATCGCCATCTATCAAACGGCAGCAGCAATAGAAACACACAGGTTTCCTCATTTAAACGCATTGAAGTTCGTGCAAATCGGATGACAGCTTATAAAATTACATGCATTTTAGTGACTGTGGGTTAGGTGCTCATGTCGTAAAATCAGAATGGAACAAAGAGCGAATATTAAATTTTGTTTTAAAACTGGGAAAAAAATTACTGAGATGTACAAAATATTGAAAAAAGTTTATGGTGATGGTTGTATGTCTCGTACAAAAGTTTATGTGTGGTTTTCTCGATTTAAAAACGGTCGTGAAGATTTAAATGATGATGCAGACCTGGACGTCCAGTAGGTAAAAATCACGCTGAATTGGTGCAAAAAATTCAAGAAATAATTGCTATTGATGGGAATTTCACTGTGAGAATGTTAGCTGAAGAATTACATATCAGTAGAGAAACTGTTCGACAAATTTTGACGATCGATTTGGGTAAAAGAAAGGTGTGTGCACGTTTTGTTCCATATCAATTAAATGAAGACCAAAAAATCGCTGGTGTTGAGTATTGTAGAGACAACATTAAAACTGCTGAAAACGACCCAGATTTTCTTGATTCTATTATAACCGGTGATGAGACATGGTGCTTTAAATATGAACCTGTAACTAAACGCCAATCTGCATAATAGAAGTCGAAAGGCGAGCCAAAACCACAAAAGTTACGCTTTCAAAAGTCAAGAATCAAGACAATGTTGATTTGTTTTTATGATTCTAAAGGTATTGTCCACAAGGAATTTGTTCCAGAAGGTGAAACACTTAATGAAGAATATTATTTAGGAGTTTCACATCGTTTGTGGTCGAAAATTGTTCGAGTTAAGCCCGAATATCCAGCAGGAAAACAGCTGTTTTTATTGCACGATAATGCACCACCTCACAAGACCCTTAAACGTTCGTGAGTTTTTAAATAAAAAACAAATTTGTCTCATCGCTCACCCACCGTATTCGCCTGATCTATCACCGTGCGACAATTTTTTGTTCCCGAAACTAAAAACTGTAATGAAAGGACACTTTTATGATGATGTTCCAACCATTCAAGCAGCCGTGACAAAGGTGCTGAAGAACATTCCAAAACCCGACATCAAAAAATCGATGCATGCATTAGTCACCCGTGCCATATGCTGTATTGAGGCTAATGGATCATATTTTGAATAAAAAAATTATTTAACAATAATATAATGTGTACTTCATTCTATACCTAAAAAGTTCCGTTATTTAATTGTCATACTGTGTATGATGTATTCATTCATTCATTGAACTAATTTGATAAGGTTGTCTAGGAAATTAGAGTAAGTTAATTATAAACTAAGGAAACTAAGAGTGGAAAATTTTTGATAAAAATTCCTGTTGGAATCACTACGTATTTTAAGTTCGATTTTTTAGTGAATGATCATTTAATACAGAATTTGGGTTGAGCAGTATTTTAAGTAGTAGATATTACAAGGTTGTCTGAAGTAGCATTAAGGAAAATTTCAAAAAAAAAGGTATAGTAAATTATTTGGGGATGATAGTGTGAGTGAATGATGATGATTTGATTATTAATCTGCTTTTAGCGTTATTTTACGCTGATTTGATTGAATCTGGTTTGCGCAATATTTTGAGCTACTCTTTACGAGCTAATGTAGGATGGTTAAAACAATGAACCAGCTGCTATGGTGAATTATATAAAAGTTTTTTGATTTGAAATATATTTATTTTTATATGCGTCAAAGATCATTTATTTATAAGTTCCAGCATAATTAATTTTAAGCTAATCTCATACGCATGTACCAGCAATTAGAGCTGCACTAGACAAAAACGTGTTACTCAGTCGATATTTAGTAATTAGTAATTTTTTAGTATTTTTACTGTTGCCAGATCCAAACTACGTTGCCAATGACATTACTTAATTTACTCACCTCGTGCATTGGATTTTTCGTCATTTAGATAACTAACATTGCAGAGAGACTACGTACTGCGTATCAGGATTTTTTACTGCGATTTTTTAAAATGCGGATTGAGACGGCCTTATATGCGTAGCATATGCATGAGAGTAGACAACAAAGAACTGGAGATCTTGTTTAAAATATTATAGTATCGGTATGCAATACTGAAAATATCTATGGCAACTGGATTATTCTCAGCTTTTTCCTGCTATTTGGGTTAGACGAATTCCTATGCTGTGTTGATTTAATAATGTCTACAAATTCTTTAACAAAATATACTACTACATGTTTCATAGCTTATTTACATGCATTCGTAATCATTACAAAATTAAGATAGCATTTGTCTAACCTCGAAAAAATTCCAAATAAAAAGTAAAATAATTTTCTAGACATATCAACAACAACAAATAAATATCCTCAAAAGCTCATCCCATCAAATATAGTAAAGAACAGATTATCACATAACCATCATAAAAACGTTGTATATTGTACAAACAATCGTCCGTGGTAAGTTCCACAGTAGATTCGTATATTTTTTAAACGCTAGCTTATCTGTTTGTCAATAATGCCGAAGCGTATTCAGAAAAATAACATTGAACTGACCAGCTATTACAAAATCCACATTGCGCTGGCCAAATATTATTTTTAATCGAGCAGTGTAGTGTACTACAACGAGATATGTTCAAAAAACAGCCAAAAATACGCCATAGTTACAGATACTTGTGTTATTATTGAGCAATACTTTATGTCTTCCGGATATCAGGAATATGATTAAACAGGTATAACAGTGATTTTGGCAAGAAATAGCCATACGCACACATTCAAAAATGTAAGTAGTACATACATACACATTACAGGTTAAGACACATACTATCTTTTCAATAAACAGTTACGTAAGTGAGCAAAGAATTTTATTGAATCGCCTTTTATTACATGTATATATATATATATATATATATATATATATATATATATATAAATAATTCTAAATTTTTCTTGACCTTATTCACATATTCATGTGCATATATATAATTAAATTTCTTGGACGATTTAGAGGTCAATACTAATTTCAAATTAATTTAAAATTAGTTTTTAATTGTTAATTAGGTAATTTTTAATCTTTAAAAATTACCCAGCGGTCCAGGAATCGAACCCGAAATCTCCTGATTACTAGTCAGGTGTGTTATCCACTACACTACCACGGGCTTTCGGTCTTGACTCCTTTAATTGTACTGATATACATATACATATACATATAGCAAGTAACAGATGGAAAGTATTGCTGGTATACCAGCGTATATAAGCACCGAAACGTCCATGTGCTGTATATGATAAATAATTCTAAATTTTTCTTGACCTTATTCACATATTCATGTGCATATATATAATTAAATTTCTTGGACGATTTAGAGGTCAATACTAATTTCAAATTAATTTAAAATTAGTTTTTAATTGTTAATTAGGTAATTTTTAATCTTTAAAAATTACCCAGCGGTCCAGGAATCGAACCCGAAATCTCCTGATTACTAGTCAGGTGTGTTATCCACTACACTACCACGGGCTTTCGGTCTTGACTCCTTTAATTGTACTGATATACATATACATATACATATAGCAAGTAACAGATGGAAAGTATTGCTGGTATACCAGCGTATATAAGCACCGAAACGTCCATGTGCTGTATATGATTTCGGGTTCGATTCCTGGACCGCTGGGTAATTTTTAAAGATTAAAAATTACCTAATTAACAATTAAAAACTAATTTTAAATTAATTTGAAATTAGTATTGACCTCTAAATCGTCCAAGAAATTTAATTATATATATATATATATACACGTTTTCTGCACAAGTGGAGATCCGTGATACTTCTGGATAACCCGAGATCCACCTAAAGGAATTGATATTTTGTAAAATAGAAGTTGTAGAAAATCATAGAAACGCATGCTTATTCCAGGCATCAAGAGAGGGGAAACAATTTTATTCTTTTTCTATATACATGAAGTATGTATGCCAAGTCGAGATCACTTGGTGTGTATGTGTAAGATGAGGTCCTAAATTTGTATATTTTTATATACTAAGAGAAGATGAGATCCGCCAGTGTTGTCGAGTTTCTTGAATAGGCTTTACTATTATACATATGCCTATCTCAGTCTGATGTGATATGTTTGTGGGTTTCCGCATGCATTTGAAGTATTATATTTATATCCCTTTGATAAACAAATGCCTATGATGTCATCTTTGATATAAGCACTTATATGCATCTATCGGCTTTTATTGTATAATGTAAATATTTTTTATATCTTCGCTTTTGACTAGCAATATTATCTTTTATGTATACCAATTTCAAACTTTCTTCATTTATACTTATTGTATCGTGGAAGTATACAATGTAGTCATAAAGTTTGGAGAACATTTATAAAGCCGTTCTACATTGTTTTTAAGGAAATCGCTTGAAATAAAGACATTTTTTTTAATGTCGTCTTTTGACGAATTTCTTTTTTGAATGACGTCGTTGGTTTTTGCACAATGACGTCATCATCATTTCTCTAAATGACAATCTTCATTGTCTTTTTCTGTTTTTAATAGATCTTCTTAGTGCTTAAACAGTGAAACAAAAAAAATGGTACCTCACATAACAATTTTTTTAAATAAATGACACATTTATTTCACAACTTCAATAGTTATAAATTAGTAAAAGTAATAGTCAATAAACAAACATACAAAAATATTCAACAAATTAATCAACACAAATTTTGAAGGTCCTTCCATCCAACCATTTGGCATTGACCAACACGATAGTAAATACTTTTTATATTGCGCTCAATAATATCTGGCCTAATTTGTTGCATTGCATGACGAATTCTTTGTTGTAAATCTTCCAAGTTGTTTGGTCTATTGAAATGGACACTTGATTTTAAGTAACCCCACAGATAAGAATCTAAGGGCGTTAGGTCGGGGGAACGTGCTGGCCACTCAATTGGTCCTCGCCGCCCTATCCATCTTCTTATAAATGTAGCATCAAGTTATTGACGGACCTCTATGCCAAAATGAGGAGGCGGCGCTCCATCTTGTTGAAACCAAATATTCGTCATTATTAGGAAAAAGAGCTGCCACTGCTGGTACCAAATCAAATTGGAAAAAATTTAAATATCGGGCAGCAGTCAGGTTTCCTTCAAAAAATTAAGGTCCTAAAAAACGCCGTTCCATCATTCCCACCCATCCATTTAATTTGGCTTCATGTTGACTCTGTGATTTCTGAATCCAGTGCGGATTGTTCCGAGACCACTACCTACAGTTATGGCGATCTACTGATCCGTTGAGGTAAAACATGATTTCATCATAAAAAATAATGTTGTTTAAAAAATAGAGATTTTGATCGCATCGTAACATTAATTTTTGACAAAATTGCAATCGGCGGTCTGGATCATCTTCGTTCAACTCGTGAATTAGGTGCGTTTTGTACGGATGATACTTTTCTTTTTTAATTAACAAAACTGTGATCCACATTATTATCTAGGGCAAGTTGCCTTGTAGAAATATGATAATGTTCCTCTGCTTCAAGTAGCACTTTTAATTTTGTTTCATAACTTATCCATGGTCGGCCTTCTCGAAACAAATCTTATACACTTCCAGGTTCCGTAAATTTGGCGACCAATTTACTTACTGTAGATTTTAAAATTGGAGTCCTTTCAAGATGTGCTTTATTCAATAACTCACAAGCTTCCGTATGAGTTCTTAGTCTATCGCCGCAATGCAATGCAACAAATTAGGCCAGACATTATTCAGAGCAGTATTGAAAGTGTTTAGTATCGTGCTGGTCAATGCCAAATGGTTGGACGGGGGCACTTTCAACATTTGCGTTAAGTCTTGTTTATTAATTTGTTGAATATTCTTTGTATGTTTGTTTTTTGATTATTATTTTTGCTAAATTATATCTCTCGAAGTTGTGAAATAAATGTATCATTTATTTAAAAAAATTGTTATGTAAGGTACCATTAATTAGAAAGAAAAACTCGTTTCACAAAAATATATATGATTTATTTCATAAACTAAATGTACATTTCGTTTGCCAAGCAAAGGTACCATTTTTTTACATCACTATTACCTATTAAAAACTGGAAAAAATATTGAAGTTGTCATTTAAAATAAATGATAATGACGTCATTCTGTAAAAACCTACGTCATTCAAAAAAAAATTTTGAAAACAAAAATTGACTTATCCGAGCGATTTTCATAAAAACATTTTTTTAAGAATTTTGTTCCAAACTTGATAATGTCACATATTAAAATTTAAAATACATAGAATTAAGTGTCCCTAGATATATTATTTAACAATTATTATGAAAAACAAATGAAACCATTCAACTACATATTATGAACAAATGATCTTGAAATATGCTTTAGCGATAAGCAGGAAGATTGTACAGGTACCCCGGATGGAGTTAACAAGAAGGCAAAAAAAAATATTTTTGATTTAACAATAGACGGTCAATAAATCTGCGTGTCGAATTAACTAGTCTGCTATGGCAATAAATAACATCAGATAATCATAAATTAAAAAAAAATAAAATGTCTCAAGAGAGATGTACTATTATCTTGCATTTTATAGTTTAAATACAAAATTTCAATCAAGCAAGTAAGTCAATAAAAATTATACATGGCAGCCACCAACTTCCACACACTTTACCGCGTCCTGCATTCGTGCTTTTAGTATTTATCGATCATTGGACACGTCACCTGCACAAACTTTTTATTTTAAAATACCCCACAACGAAACGTCAATAGGTTTAAGGTCAGGCGATCTACAAGAAAAATTTAATGGTCAAAATATTACCTTCCTTCTTTCTTCGAACTGATCTGTCAACCACTGCCATACCAAAAACGTCCAATTTATTTACAAGGCAACCGTCTTATTGTCCAAAAATATTACGCCCCATTTCTAGCGATAAATTGTCCTGAACCGATAATAATAGAAAGTTTCCAAAAGACTCACATAACCATGTTGATTCAAATTCTCGTCAATAATGGACCAACAAATCGATCGTAAAAAAATCGTACGAAACATTCACTCTTTTATAACGTTGACTTTGGTTTTTAATGACGTAATTTGGATTTTGAAAAGCCCAATAGTAACAATTTTGTTATAAAACGTTACCATTGGTGCAGAAGGATGCTTCATCAGTAAAAAAGATCGTGCTGTAAAAACTTCTATCTACTAGGTAATTCTCACCAATTCATAAATAAGAGTCCATCGCTACTCTACATCTCCAATTTCAAGTGTACATCGGAGCTTTGGTTTAAACCGCCGAATTTTGTTTCTCTATTAATGCTATATATGAATTTTACTGTTTGCCAATTTACTCATAATATAGCATAGCATATTGATAAGATCCGTTTCCAATGGCATATCATTTAAACAAATAAATACGCTTTTCAATGGTTTACATTTTGTGAAACCAACGAAAAATAACCGGATTGAAAACTCTACACTTGATGCCGTTTGACAGTTAAATATTATCGACAACACACAAGCCAGCGATAGACAAAATTAAATTAAGAATTATGTACATTATATTTAGCAGTAGAAGAGGCACAGATTATATAGAAATTTAAGATAAACAGTTCATTAAACATAATAACATACAACCATAACAATTTAAATTTAGACTTGAAATTTTGTGTTTTCACTAATTTTATGTTTTTAAGGAGCTTTTCATATTGACACTAAATTCTAAATTGCAAGATAATCTATTAAATCATTTTCGTGTTTTGTTAGTTTCTGAAGGCCCTGTATATCTTACGTAATTTATTTGAATAGCACGCTAGCTAATTTGACAAGCAGAATTTTATTTAAGAATAACTATCGTTTTTTACCCTCTTGTCAACTGCATCCGGGAACACACTGTATTCACATTATCTTTTGCATTAAGAAAATCCTAATTTACATTTCAACGAAAAATATTAGTTGCCTTATTTACATTAAATAACAAACATTTAATTTTTTGACTGATATTGAAATAAAACGTTGCCTGTAGCATGTATGAATACTTCTTCAAAATTTGAAAAATAACTGTCTCTTTTAAATTATTCAGTGCATTAACATAACGTTTTTGTATATCTTAAAATTTCAAGTATTCGGCAATTTAATAATCTATTATATATTAAATTAATTAAATAAAATAATGCCATCATTAAATGACTAAACATTCCAGAATTCTTTTGGGAAAAGAAATAATATATCCGAACGTTTGCAGAAAAAATCTTCAAATTTGCTGTTTCTCCTGTATTTATTTATTTATGTTTACCTAAGATAAGATAATCCTTTATAAAGTAGACCCACAATACGTGTTTTTGTAATGTTATATCGCTCGGTTAAATTTCCAATGCTGCCGTTGTTAGCGGATCTCAGCTTCTCTAGAAATATAAACTCTACAGGTCGCCCTCTTGCGTTGACCCACATGAACTGAAAATGTATCAGAGAGGACATTATGCGTAAAAATGAGATCCCACAAAAAAATTTAAATTTGATTGCTATCAGTTCAGCTGAGTAAAAGCAGACGTTATACGCATAAAACCACGTGAGATCCGAAATCGGATCTGGCTTTGCAAAACAGATCTCAGTTTGTACACAAAATGAATTGAAATGATCTCGATTTGTAGTTATATATATATATATATATATATATATATATATATATTATATATATATATATTAATCAAAACAGTTTATATTTTATTTTATTCTGAATTTTTAACATCTTTTGTAAAGCACGTTTTCTTTAAATACACAGGTCTGAAGAAGGTTTGAAAACAATAAACCGAAACGTCACAAAGCTATAATAGTGTTTCAATTTTAACACCCAAACAACCCTAATTCTGTCATTTAAGACAGTAATTATCTTGTTTTATCAAGAATTACCAAATAGTGGAATACATCAGCAGTTACAAAACTGAAAACCATTGAAATATATATATATATATATATATATATATATATATATATATATATATATGATATTAAATTTTTATTGACCTCATATAAGTAAATATATATTAATTTTTATTGGACGATTTGTAGGTCGTTATACTAGTTTTAAATAATTTTTAAAACTCGCTAATTTGCAGTGTTTGAAAATTATAATTTTATAATTTTACCACTGACTATTAAATTAATTAGGTAATTAAAAAAAATTACCTAATTAATTTAATAGTCAGTGGTAAAATTATAAAATTATAATTTTCAAACACTGCAAATTAGCGAGTTTTAAAAATTATTTAAAACTAGTATAACGACCTACAAATCGTCCAATAAAAATTAATATATATATATATATATATTGATTAATAAACAACATTTGTGAGGTTATTTAAATAATTGATAATCTAATAATACACAATAAAAAGTTAAACAATTCCCTTTTTTTAATGTTTACTACAACTTTTTACTCTGCATCTCAAATAAACTACTAACACAATAAAACAGGTTTCCACATTGTACACGGATATATATTTTATCCTACACATTTCGTTTACTATTCCATTTATATTTAACAGAGAGTAACGACCAAACACATATGAACACCATTTGCTATTGCAAAGAAATTGTAACTTCAAACGATATAAGGACTAACATGAATACGAAGTCATCTCGTGACTATGCAACAATACAATTCTCTTAGGGACATTACTTCTCCTTTTTTTCACGAAACGTAAAATACGACCACTTGTCAGTTTCTACTGAAATCCAAAATTAGATAGCCTTCCTTCCCCAGGCATATTACAATTGGAGAAGCGAAAACAGTTTTTTTTTTGCTACTTCTTTTACCCAGATGGTCTCTATATTGCCACAGAGTACCGCAGTTACTATAGTGGTATATAGAAGTGGATATATCTCAGTAAAATATAGTTACCCCAAGTTATGCAAAATTAACAATTTTAGAAATAAACACAATTAGTATAGAATTAGTGAAATGCATGAAAAAGTTAAATTAGCTTTGATAGAAATTGGACAAAATATTGTAAAAAATGAAGTATTTTTTGTATTACTCAAGGTTTAGTAATAATTTACTCCCCTTCACGAGACATTCACTTGCCTAAGTGCAAAATTCCACATGTCCACATAAATAAATTTCGTGCAATGCAAAAAATTCATAGTCTTTCAAAATATTATTAAACTACGGCTTAAAGGTAGACTCAAAACAAAAGCAAACAGTTAACTGCAATAAAATTAAAATAAATTAGGATAGACATACCAGGAGAAATAATTTCCCGTACATTTCGCAGAGATATAAGGCGGTAATATTTAATTCCGAGGAAGTGTAACTAAGTTGTCATTTTCAGTAGAATACCCACTTAGTTGTGGTTAGTGTTGGTCGTTTTTCATGAAAATCCAATTGGATATCAACATGTTTTGATTTAGATTATTACTCTTGGTATTAAGGGACACCCTACATTCAGAAAGTTCTTTATTTAATTTGAATGCCCATTATTTATATGCTTTTCTATGTTATATATAATTTTATTTATTTCTGTATTTCATTTCAGGATTTACAAATAGCAAAAATTGGCTTCTTAAGTTCATATATCGAAAATTACTTTATGCCCTACCAACAAAGATGTTAATGTGTATTTTGTTTTGTTTTAGATAATAAAATTGATACCAGGACAGTCCAATAATGAAATAGGGCAACTATTTAAAAATCAAACAAATATAAGATCAAGAAATACAGAATAAGAAAATATACAGGGTGTTTCATCGGTTGGGGTATCGCGAATTAAAGTGCCTAAATATAAAAATATCGACTTCAAATTTTAACCACTTATAGAGCTTTTAAACCGCTACCAGCAGGTTAGGTTGTTTTTGATAATATTATTTTAATTAATGCGTAAATTAAAAAAAAACGTATTATCAAAAATTAAAAGTGCTCAAAAAATGTTCAAATTTGAATGGTGATACGTGGAAATATCACCCATATTAACTTCACAATCAGAATTTTTATAAACGAAACCGTTTGTCAAATAAAGTCAATATTAAATAATGTCGTTTTTCTTACGACAGATTTATGGTACTTAACTTTCTAATTGTGCTGTCCGCAAACAGGTAGTCTTTTTAAATTTATGACGGATAATAAATAAAAATTTATGACGGATAATATTCAACCCTGAAGCCTTCAGTTGTTGTTGTAGTTCTACTAATCGGGAAGCGTTTCCAAGGGCATTCTGAACTTACATTTAGGTACTTTGTGATGTTAGTTGTGATTCTATTTTCACGGAGTCAACTTCATTTGTTTAAGCTGTGTTTTGCTAGTGTTTTCTGTTTTCAAAATGCCGTTCACTTTCTCTGCCGACGAAAAAGTTGACATGATACTTGTTTATGGGGAAGCTCTACAAAATGCCGCGGTTGCTGAGCAGATTTATGCGGAACGTTTTCCGGATAGGATCCACCCAGAAAGTCGAACTTTCAAAAGGTTAGTGGATAACTTGAGGCAAACGGGATCACTTGCGTCAAAAAATCGAAGTGTGAATAATCCACCTGTCACCAATGAACTGAATCAGGCAATTGTTTTAAATATGGTGGACAATAACCCTCAGATAAGCACTAAAGAAATCAGTGTTGCGACTGGAATCAGCAAGACATCGGTGTGGCGGATAATCAACAAACACACTTACCACCCATATCATATCGAGCTTCACCAAGAACTTCACGGGGATGATTTTGCAAATCGAGTTGCATTTTGTGAATGGGCACAAAGACAATTAGAAGAAAATGAGCACTTTTTTAGACATGTTTTGTTTACTGACGAATGCTCTTTTAGAAGCAGTGGACATGTCAACAGACATAACATACACTATTGGGCACCAGTGAACCCTCATTGGATGCGTGAAGAACGCATTCAGAATAGGTGGACGGTCAATGTTTGGGGGGGAATCATTGATAACCATTTAATCGGCCCCTTCTTTTTTGACCAGCATTTAAACGGCGAGCTTTACGCAAATTTTCTGGAAAATGATCTTTACAATTTATTAGAAAATGTGCCGTTAAATGTTCGCCAACACTTGTGGCTGCAGCAAGATGGGGCTCCTCCGCACTACGAACTAAGGGCTCGTCAGGTTATGGATAATCAGTTCCCTGCACGCTGGATCGGACGTGGTGGGCCAGTTCCATGGCCAGCCAGATCACCCGACTTAACACCGATGGATTTTTTCACATGGGGTGCTGTGAAGGAGATGGTGTACCAACAACCGCCAACTACCGCCGAGGATATGAGGGCAAGAATAACAAATGCGTTTGAACGCCTTAACCAGCTAAACAGAGGCGCTACAGTTCTTAATTCCTTCACGCGTCGGTTAGAACTGTGTGTGCAGCAAGAAGGTCACCATTTTGAACATTTGTTATAAATATTTACTTTCTACTACCTGGTATTACCCATTCACTTGACATCCGCACAGTGACAGTGTCATGTTGATCTGAATTAGTGGAATTTACAGCTAGCGCCAAAAAAAGCTGGGTAATACCTAATTTTTCCTAATTTATATTAACTTTCTTACCTTGAATCGCTTATAAACTCAACACACAACACTGTAATAAAAAACCCATAAATTCTTCAACGTCTTGCCTTTAATTTTGAAATTATTGTAAAATATTCAATAATTGATTAAGTTTTAATTTTTTTTTCAATTGCATAGTTGATTTTATAGACATATCTTTTTAACACCTGAATTTCAATAAAATCTGAGTACTTTTGATTTTTTGAACGAAGGTTTTTTTTTATTTACGCATTAAATAAAATAATATTATCAAAAACAACCTAACCTACTGGTAGCGGTTTAAAAGTTCTATAAGTGGTTAAAATTTGAAGTCGACATTTTTATATTTAGGCAATTTAATTCGCGATACCCCAACCGATGAAACACCCTGTTACAGCACCCGATGCTCTTTTATTATCTTACACTCAATTTCTTTTAGTACCATTTTGTAGTAGCAGGCTATTTTATATTTAAGATCAGTGGCGGCTCTTTAATGAGAGCAAGTGAGCAATTGCACCCCCTGGAATTTTGAAACAAAACAAACCAAGCGGCGACTAACTGTGAAAGTATTTAATTATTACGTATTCATAGTTATTGAACAGGAACGTTGCATGTGCGGCGCGCGTAACAACCTACATGCACCGATCGTCACCCAACCGTTGCTCCGTTAAGCCATTAACATTACATTGAAGGTGGGAGGAGAACTGTATTTTGTTCTACTTCCATATCGTATAATATATAGCGTGTGAGCAAGATCCCCAGTCTGCTCACCGCTGTTGTAAGATGAGTCTCTGCGTTACAGAATATCACATTTTCGCGGTTAACGTGTGATGAAAAAATCGCAATAAAAAATCTTAAACGGCCGATGCCTCAATTATGTTTAGAAAATAAACAATCTGTTAAAGGTAAAGACGTTATAAGAACATTCAAAATGAATATTTATCAGAAAAATGACTGGATTTGTGGGTGTGAAATTAAAAATACTTTGTTTTGTTTTCCGTGTCTTTTGTTTGGTGGTGAACCGTCTTGGTCAAAGAACGGAATAAAAGACTTAATTCATCTTAGTGCTAAAATTACGAAACATGAAAATTCCGAAGGGCATTTGGAAAATATATTTAGTCTAAGAATGTTAGGAAAAAATAACATTCAGAATGTTTTAGATTCATCATATAGAAAAGCAGTTCAACAACACAATGAACAGGTAACAAAAAATAGGCATGTGTTAAATTTAATAATAAATTGCATTAGATTTTGTGGCGCGTTTGAACTGGCACTTCGGGGTCATGATGAACGGCAAACGTCGAATACCAAGAGCATTTTTCGGGAATTGATAAATTTTACGGCAGAATTGGATAAATCGCTCAGAGATCACATCGAAGCAGTACCTGTTTTTAAGGGATTATCAAAAACGATACAGAATGAGCTGCTTGATGCAATGTTGAACGTGTATCATGAACAAGTTTCCAGTGAAATTAAAGCAACCGACTTCATATCTGTGAAAGCTGATGAAACCACAGTTGTGTCCAATCAGTTTCAGTTGGTGGTTGTTTTAAGATATATTGTGACCGCGAGACCGGTCGAAAGATTTTGGAAATTTCTTCTGCCTAGTGGACATGATGCTAATTCTTTATCTGCCTCCATCCTTAACGAAATTAGTTTGCTTGTTGATGGCCCAGAAAAACTGATTGCACAGAGCTATGATGGGGCATCAGTCATGAGTGGTGCTATTAACGACGTGCAAAGACATGTCCAAGACCAGTATCCAAGGGCCAATTTTGTACATTGTTACGCACATCAGACAAACCTTATTATGTCACATGCTACATCGAGCAGTAGTAATTGCAGAATTTTTTTTGCCAATCTGACGGGATTATGTACTTTTTTCTCCACTTCACCTCAACCAGCTGCAAGATTGGAAGAATTCCTTCAGAGAAAAAGCTTACCTCGTTCTTCAAAAATAAGATGGAACTTCAATTCTAGGACAGTGGATACAATATATGAGCACCGAGAAGAAATAATTGAAGCTCTAGAACAAATCGAGGGAGAAGCTAGTTTACAAACTACCATTCATCAAGCTGGTGCCAATTTGCGAATTTTAGAGGAGGAAAATTTTATCTATTGGTTAACTTTCTTTCATAAAATTATGCCACATGTGGACATATTGTTTAATCAATTACAAAATGTCAATACAGATGTATTAAAAATCAAGAATAATTTAGATAATTTTGAACGCGCATTGGAAAAATTCGAACCGAAATCGCTGACACAGATAATCAGTTGGTTAAACAAAATAACTCAGAACTGACTCCTCGACCATCAACGCGACCAAGAGTAACTGATGGTAGCCAAAGACGGAGGGAAACTATTGAAGTGTGCGATATTATTTTGCTTCAAATAAAATCTAGATTTCGGTATACAGGGCACTTAATATTAGCAAACTTAATTTCTTTTAAACAGTTCTCCTCTTTAAAAAAAAAATTCCGGAAGATTGCCTTAAAGAAGCAGTAAAATTTTATCCATGCCACAATGAAAGCAGACTAGAACTGAATTCTAGAGAAGAATTTAGGCAAAATATAGAAGTCAGTGCTGTAGGTCTGCTAGGCCTTCTGATGGATGGATTAAGCGATACCTTTAATGAAGTTGTTAAGCTTTTAAAAATTATCATTACAATCCCAAGACAACGTCTGAAGCGGATCGCCAGTTTTCACGGCTGAAGAGAATAAAAATTTTCCTGAGAAATACAATGAAAGAAGACAGATTAAATGCCCTTACTATGTTATATTGTGAAAAAGAATTTATAAATGATTTCAATGAAAAAGTGATAGAACTGTTCTGCAAGTCAAAGACACGCAAAATGGACTTCGTTTATCGTCAGATGTAATCAAACTGTAGTGTTATATTTACTATTCCCTCAAAACAAACTGTACAATGAACAGTACCTGTCTGGAAAAGTATGTCGGTGAAACTTATAAAGATTAGGTAAGCATTCTTGTATTATACTTTTTAATTTTGAAATTATGCACTCCCTATGTGAACCACCCCGAGCCGCCACTGTTAGATATGTTCTCATCCATAACCGTTGTTACAAACTCAGCTTTATTCAAAAGTACAAAGATATTAACTTCAACAGTGCATCAGAAAAAAATTGTAAGATATTACCTCGAAGACATCTACAAAATTGGCCATAAAACCTGTAACATCAGTTATTTCTTGCGATATTGTTTTATCGGTAAATTTGTGATTGTAAATCATTTTAGATGATGAAAATTATAGATTTAATAACCTGATGATGCTCTTGTACGGCAAAATGTGTTTAATATAAGTTTTGAACTCTCTCTGTTATTTTATTTCCTAATAAAATACAAACAATATCTGTAAGGGCACTTGTAAATGATGATATAAAATACGTGTTAATTCAGAACTTCTCTTCGTGTTAAATTATAAGAAAACGCTAATGGCCTATATAAAATAATATATAGTAAATCGTGATATCACATATGTATTTTAATATTAGTTGTGGCGAAATATTTTTATTTTTATAATCACGTTCTAAAGCTGCTTATCGTTATTGTTCGACTGGGTCCGGATATCAACAGTATCAAGAGATGAGGAGAAAGGCGAAGGGAAACGCAAGAAATGCATTATATACTTAAACTGAAAACAACCTGTCAATAAATACTCTAGAATTAAGTAATATTTTATATGTAAATCATTCCAAACTATGCATACATGTATGTATTACTTATTATGATGTATTTATTAAATAAAAGACACTACAAACGAAGTTCGTATTTCATCTCTTGAACCCTTACGTACTCATGTAGTATACTAAAATTAGAATAATTACGGAAGCGGAGAACTAAGAAGCAAAATTCTGGAACACGCAAAACAATATACAAACACATGACAGTCTATTGTTTTGATTTTGACAAACGCTACCTAGTAGTAGAGTCAGAGAAAAGAAATGAATTTCGACCTACTCGTGGTTGGCGTTTCTTTGAAACTGGCGAGTCCTGTACGGTATAGAAACATCTTAGATAAAATACTAGGACCAGAGATTTCATATTATCCACCCATCAGGACAAAAACAAGAGACGATCGCGAATTATAGCTGTAATATTGTTGTGACAATCTGCTGTTTACTGACGAAATTTGGTTTTGTTGTTTTTGTGAAGCTTAGATAACAAAAATGAATAAAATTCAGCTATAACATAGAAGTGTTCTTGACGATGGGAATAAAATAGACCCAAGAATATTCACTAAAGAACGATTAATGTGTGTGGAGAATATGCGCTGTCATATTTGCGATAAAAATATGGTTCACAAAATTTCGATGGGGAACTGTATCAATGGAAGACTTTGGTTTTGGTCTTAGCAGATCAAAGAATAACAGATTCAATGAACGCCGATGTAGTAGGTATACGCAAGCTACATTTATTAAAAGTATACACACAGGTTTAGGAATGAATAAGATTTCAGCACGTTTATTTCGTAAATTGCTCCTCAACAAAAAATGCCGGCAAACATGTGTGAAGAAAGCTTGCTGGCTTTGGCTGACGACCAAGAGCTTTTTACGAACATTATAACAGATCATGAAACGTGGCTGTATCTCTAGGATCCACAATGAAACAAGAATCTACAAGAGATCTCCATCGCCAAATAAGGCAAGAACACAGAATTCGTCCGGAAAACTCATGCGACAGTGTTTTGGGTTATGAAAGAAATCGTAATAATTGAACATATGAAAAATCCTCTACAATAACAGAATTTATAAGGAAACAAAACGTTCGAAACTTGCCATATGGCAAAACACAACCCACAACTGTGATGAAAAGATTATGCTGCTTTATGACAATTGCAGATTTCACAAACGTTGTCGTGAGTAATTGACGATTGCGGCTTTCTAGAAATACAATAACTTATTTCCCCAATAAATGTGTATCACATTGTGTGATAAGTCAAATGCAGATGCAAGATACTGAGACTGGATTGTATACAGCTAAGTAATGATGCTACAAGAAAAAAAGAAATTAACATAGTGACATTTACGATATTGCAAATTTAAAGGCGAATAACAATTATCTCTTTTCTAAATTAAATAGCACTTGAAAGGATTCTCCTTTGGATAAAGTAACCGGCGGTAGAAGAATATTTTGAAGATTTATCCAAAGAATATTTAGTTGAAGGCATAGCCTTAATTAGAATAATGTTCATATAAATGTGTCACCATTAATGTTTATATATTGAAAAGTAACTAGTTATTAGATAAATAATATAAAAATCTCCACTTACATTTTGATATTAATCAATAACAACAAGAAACCGCCTAAGCGACAAATATCTCTACAAATGTCTGCACTGCTTAACAATCCTGGATGTTCAGCTCAACACTATGCAAGATAGATGAGTTTTGTAACAAGGATATAAATATTCTGAACTATGACGTACGCATCTTTTTCACTTAAAACCTTCATTTTTTTACTTTTTACTGTTACTTTAATATCTAATATTTTATTAGACAATGGAATTGTATAGAAAGTATCTGTGCCATGGTAGTAATGATATTTGTCAGAAATCCCATTAAGCGTAAATAATTTTATTTGCCTTCTTCGATATTCATCTGGTACCCTTAGGAAAAAGATCGCGATCGCAAAATTATTCGATAATTATCATGAAGATTTCTGATGACCCCTAAAATAAATTTGCTACCGCCTTGGGGCACTTAGGCTAAGTACCTAATGAAGCGCAGACAGCATTGATGAAAGCGTACAGGAATACTATAAAAGATACTTGAATGGTTGTGATTCACGTATTTACCATAAGTAGGTTTGTAAACACTTTTGCACATGTTTAATTTATATAAAACGAAAGAAAAACAAATGCATCACAAAATAATTATTGCGAACATTTTATGCCTCACCAACAAACTGAAATCTATATATCTATCAAAATACATATTAAGTTCTTTTCACGACCTATAGATATGGTTGATATGCTGTGAAAATTGCGATAAATATTATCAAAGACAGTATGCATACAGATATATATTAATTACAAATGTTGATTTGCTAAAAATATGACCTTAAATTCGAGCGAATTGCAAAAAAACAAAACTTTTAATACATACAACAAATAAAAAAGAAAGTTGCTTAGACATTTATTTAACTATCGACACATGAGAGATAACGATTAGGAATTTTTTAATATATGTACATTTTAATGTTTGTTTTAAAACGAGTCTACTTTGCGGATTAAAGCAAAAAAAAACTACAATTGCATTTTAAAATTGCATAATTAATGTTTTTTTAAATGAAGATATTTGTTGCACATCGCCTAAACCCTCCTCCATAGCATTATTTAACATGCATAAAAGTAGCCATACAGAGAAATTTTAGGAAGTATTTGATTAAATCCTCCTGCAACATTTTAAAGAATTCATGTTCGACAATTAATATTAACTAGTTATATTCTTAAAAAAATAAATCGTAATAACAGATTGTGTCAAGTTAATTATCTAATTATGTTACTGAAGCATAGCTGTATATTAATTCATATGTACATTAAATATACGAGGTGTGATCAAAATGTGGGATGAATGTAATGAATATTCAAGGTTGTCTAAATGTTGCTGCATTCAAACATTATCGTAATAAAATAAGCGTAGCATACATAGTGGCTGAATACGTATCAGATACCAAAGCAGTGTATTAAAATTATATCAAAAAACACCAATAAAACACTCTTCCACCCGAAATAGAATTGTTTTTGTATAACTTTAGTGTACATTTTAATTAAGATTCACCATTACTTATCGTGTAATATTAAATCGCGTTAGTATAGGAGAACATTTGTTTCAATAGAATGCATTAAGTGGGTCTCCCTTTGTTTACAACTTTTCTGGTATTAAACCTATTAATTTGAAACTCAAAACTAAGGCATGGTATACGAATGCGCATTTTATGGCAGTCTTTCATCTTATTTTTGATTGGACCGCACGCACTGTCAAGTTTTTAGTCTTAAATACAACTACCTCTGATTTTTGAAATATCCCCATTCGTTATAAAATTTGCCATACACTGATACGTCACATGATAATATTTCCTTTCAAAATGACAAAAACACTATTTCTTGAGTAATTACTGAATATTTACGATTCGTGTTTTTAAAGTCGTCTTATGTAAACAAAATAGTGAAGAGTATTCATGAAGTATTAAAATATACATGTATAATATACATGTATATACAGTATATTTAAAGATAATCTGAAAAAACTGAAATAAAACTCAACTGCTTATTTCAAGTCACCTTAAAAAACAATATTATAAATACGTCCATATATCTATAACATCGGATATGCTGATATTCACGAGGGGATAACTTCTATATTACCTAACAAGTGAGGATCGCATATGTTTGCTGTTAAGTTGCTGTGACATTTTAATGTTTACTATAACCAAATGTGGTTCACATCCAAGGAGTTTTCTGTTTTCCTGTAACAAAAAATGAATAAAATTCAGCTACAACATAGAAGCGTAATCATATTCTTGACGAAGGAACTAACTGAAGATGGTCCAAGATACGGAAGGTCTACTGAAGCAAGTACCAATGAAAACATCATGAATGCTGAAGGTTTGGTCTTAGCACATCGAAGAATAAGAGTTTCAATCATCGTCTATGAAGTAAGAATAACGGAAGTTACCGTATAAAAATTTTGCACGACAATTTAAGAATGAATAAAGTTCCAGAACGTTGAAATCTGAAACTGCTTACTCTCGAACAAAAACTGTGAGTAGAAATCTTGGTGGCTTTGGCTCACAACGAAGACCTTCTTTCGAAAATTGTAATAAAGGATAAAATATTGGTGTATATCACTAGAATCCATCGACAAAACAAGAATCCATGCATTTCGTTCCCAAGTTCTATATAGCGCAAAAAAAAGCAAGAACGCAGAATTCGCCAGTGAAGCTGACTGCGATGGGATGTGGAAGAAATCTTACTATTAAATACATGAAAAAGGCTGAAGAATAAAAGGAAGTCTATGAGAAAACAATCAGGAACTTAAAGCAGCAAGAAAAAGTCCCACAACTGTGTTTGAAAGATTATGCCGCATGGCAATTGCAAAGTTCGCAAAGATAGCCATGTGCTTGAAGTAATCAATGTGTGCAGCTTTGTAGAAACGAAACATATACCGTACAACTAATATTGGAAAACATTGAAATAAATATGTGACCGTTACTGGAACATATGTACAAAATAAAATATATCTTTCTCCAAACTCATTTTGGTAGATAATATAAGAAAACGCTGGTACATACACTTCCATGATACTTTCGTGACCTGAATAACAATGGAATAAATATAGTAAAGTACTTCGCGAGAGCTAACGAGTGTCTAATGCATCTGTTCTTACAATCGTGTTTTGTTTATTAAAACATTTAGGATATTTTTATCATACAGCGCTATCGCTCGGTTCGGTAACTTTTGAATAATGTAATTTGCCACTTCAACCTCACATAATTTGAATGAACGAAATATTAATATAAACATTTTGTCTCCCGAAAGCTTATTAACCACATTCTTAAAATTCCATGAAAGTGTAACGCCTTAAGAGGGCTTACGTAGAGGTGCCGACTAACTGCCGTGAGGTAGGACGTAAGTGGGTGGCGCCATATACGCTAATGTAAATTCTGCAGATGTAAGGTATTTCGTTAAAATAAAACAAACAGCAAAAATTTTTGTTTTTCTTATTATGTTTTTGCATTAAATTGAATACAAAGTATTAATTAAGGCTTCGTTGGGAGTACTTTCTTATAATTCAAATTATTTACTCCTACATTTCACTCTCAAAGTTGGCAAAATTTACAACATCATAACACAGTTTCAGAAATTTTTTTTTTTTAATAAACTAATTCCAGTCGAGTATGTATTGAGCCTTTGTTTATTTGTGTTTTAAATTTCGTCTTGATATTTCGTAAATAAAAGCGGTACTGTTGTTTTAACGAAACCCTGTAAAGTCCAGAATTTACATTTGCGAATATGGCGCCACCCCCTTGCGTCCTACCTCACGGCAGTTAGTCGGCACCTCTGCAAGCTCCCTTAAGGGACACACTCGACTTTATGATTAACTGCATCTGACTTTGGAGATAAACGAAGTTAAATAAATGCCGTCAGCTACAAATTGACATACTATTTAGTCTACGACAATACACTTAAGGCGCTTTCGGGAATTAAACCCGAATATTGGGGTGACAACATGGTTAGCACAAATGTGTTCGTTAATTCCGTCTGATGAAAACAACCGTATTCGTAAAATCGAAAGAATAACCGGGTTTAATAAATGTTGTTGTGATTAGGGTAGTGTACTCTCTCTCCGGACATAACCTCACAAAGCGTTAGTATGAATACAAAAAACTGTCATATTTTCATCATATAAAACGAATTTTAAAAAAAGACCGAAGAAGTTGTATTTAGTGACAACTGCTTCATAGTTTTTAATGCAAACGCTGTTTCCTCTTGCCAATAAAACTATTTTACAAGTATCTGGAATTGCATTATTTACTGCAGTATGCATTTCTTCTGTCGTTCTGGGAGTACAAATTATAGGCTATGAATATAGGTTATGTTTGGGTTACATTACTATACGTGACCGCAAATGTCTGGTACTTTCTGACCGGGTCAGTTAAATCCTATACATTTTCCGAAAACGCCTATATACGAGGTGGGCGCCATAAATTCTCGGCCTGATATACAAAAATGAAACTTGGAACAATATAAGAATTTTTATTTTTCAATGTAATCTCCCCTAACTTCTATACATTTATTACCATGATTAATTAATAATTCGATACCCTTGTAAAAATAATCTGAAGTTTTTCAGTCAAAATGTTCTCACTGTCGACCTTAAAAGTACGTCCCCTAGGGTCTTTTTATAAATTAGAAAACAAAACAAAAATCAAAAGGAGCCATATCCGGACTATACGGTGCATGTTCCAATTCTTGAAAGCCGCATTCGCGGATCGCAGCTTGTGAAATGGTGGCGGTATGGACGGAAGCGTTGTCGTGCAATAATCGCACACCTTTTGTTAATTTTCCACGACGTTTTGCACGAATACTGTCCCTTAATTTATGCAATAAAGACGCATAATATGTACCGTTCACACTTGTATTGCGCTCTTTAAAATCAATTATCAAAATGCCCTCACAATCCCAGAATAATGTGGCCATCACTTTTTCGTTGACTGAACGACTTTCGCCTTTCTGGAACGTGGATCGTAAAACAGAACCATTGTTTTATCCCCTGTGACAATGGACTCCAAAATCGGTTTTGGGTCGTCTCCACACATGTTTAAAAACGACTGCGCACATTCGACTCGACGTTCACGTTGGAGAGCAGAAAGAAGTCGCGGTACCCATCTAGAACTAATTTTATTCATACCCAAATGGTCCTGGAGAATTCGGCGAACACTTGCTTCGGAAATGTTTGTTATCACTGCTAATTCATTCACTTTCAAATGGCGATCTTCTAGCACAAAATGTTCAATAATTGAAATTTGTTCAGGCGTTATCACTTCAATTGGTCGACCCGACCGATCAGCATCTTCCAGGGATTATTGTCCCAAGCGGAAACGTTTTGCCCACTTTTTACTTTCTTATACGTAGTATAAGGAAGTATTGTGATGATGAAAATTTTCGACCTCGAGATTTTTGCAGATGTCCACGTTTTGAAGTGCCCTGATACCGAAAAAGTGGTTTTTAAAAAATGTCTGTGTGTGTGTCTGTCTGTCTGTCTGTGTGTGACCACGATAGCGGTCAAACCGCTGTAGATATCAATTCCAAATTTTGTATTTACGTGTACAATCTCCCTCTTGAGATCTGATTAGTTTTTCAGTAAAATCGGTAGACCGGAAGTAGCAGTTTACTTCAGTGAAAAAATCGAATTTTGCCAATATTTCGTCAAATACTAAGTTTAAACAAATTTATAAAGAATTGAAATGTACTCAAAATTAAATTTGAGACAAATTATCTTAAAAAAGTTTTTCGAAATTCCAACCGGAAGTAGGTCTTTTACTCTTATCGAATATCAGTTTTTTGCGAATATCTCGCAAGTCATGCTTTCTAGGCAGGTACATTACGAGTGTAAAAGTATTTAAATTATAATTTTAAATATCTTTTGTATAACAAAAATTTCAAAATTCGGACCGGAAGTACCACTTTTACTCTTACCGAATATCGATTTTTTGCAGATATGTCGTAAATTATGCATTATATATATATTTATTAAGAGTACAAAAGTATTTAGAGTTCAATTTGCAATGTTTTTTGTGTACATGAAATTTCAAAATTCGGACTGGAAGTGGCACTTTTACTCTTAGCGAGTAGCACTTTTTTTTGGAATATCTTGCAAAGTATGCATTCTATAGCGATTTATTAAGAGAATGAAAGTACTTAGAATAGGATTTTGAATAAGTTTTGTATAAAAAAAATTCTTAAAATTGTATAGTTTGAAACGCTCATACGTATAAGAAAGTCGTGTGGTGGCCACACCTCATTTTTTGAAAATATAAACGGTAAAAATGAGGGATAATGGCAGTGAAATGTAATAATTGACTCCACCAGAAATTATGGAACAAGCCTTAGTAGCCACGAACAATTTATTACCAGCCAAATTCACAAATACGTACGGAAAATTTTAACCTCAATTTATGAAATGGGTTGTTCAAAAAATATGTTTTATTATGGGGTCGTAGAAAAAATAGTGTATGCAACTCGCATTTAATGGCTATTAAGACACTCGTATTCATTACAATACTCGGCTTCGCCTCGTATTGTAATTCTCTTACTCGTGTCTTAATAGCTATCATTAAATGCTCATTGCATAATATACTATTATGAAGAGTACAAAAGTACTTAAAGTTGGATTTGGAATATTTTTTATATAAATGAAATTTCAAAATTCGGACCGGAAGTAACACTTTCATACGTATAAGAAAGTCGTGTGGTGGCCACACCTCATTTTTTCCAGTTGAATACGAGGCAGATGAATCACCGTAAACGCTGTCTAAACGTTGTTTTATGTGATAAGGTGTATACCTTTCTTTTGTTAAAAATTTAATGACCGCGCGGTACTCAATTTTCGTTACTTCAGACATTTTCGTGCGCTAGTCACGTTGGTTGGCTGGTTACTAAAAACTACTACGCTTCGAACCGTCATATTTATAGTGTACACCTCGCGTATGTGCATGCATGACGTGACGGAGTTTGAACACGTTTGAACCAGTATACGCCTGTCAGGCCGAGAATTTATGGCGCCTACCTCGTATATAAGAGCGTACCTATAAACTCCGTCGTCGAGAGATATACCTATATGTATGTACATGATAAAAAACAGTTTTTGTTTGCTAATATAATAAATTTTCTTCCTAGTATATCAAGAAACACGTAGCGCCGTATATAAAACATCATCGGAATATCTACAGTATATAATATTTGTTCGCAGGTGTGTACGTGCCGTATAAATTAGAAATATGTATGTATGGATGTTTTATTTGTGTTCTAATTTTAGACATTTATGTACATGTATATTTTATATCCAAAGATTCCAAACGTAATCAACGAACTAAATAAAAATAATGAATAAATTGGCGATCCACATAAGTAATGTAATTTTTGGCCACTAACGTTTTAATCTTGGTTATAAACTTAGAGGTCTGGCAACAAAGCGGAGATGGAGGATCACAAACCTATTTAAAAGCTAATGAAATATTTCAATATGTGGCTATCCTCTCTCGAATAATTCGACTGTTTTTAATATCAACTTTACTGAAAAAATATTGGGTTTCTTATTTAATAAAAAAAATCTCGGATGCCACAATTTCTACATGAGCAGAACGTAATAGTAGAACGCAGGAAAGAATCCACTTTCGTCATAAACGAAAAATTATGACGTCTGTATTGTCAATCTTATAACAAGAAAATAATTACGTTTTATATTACTAAATTTATAATTTAATTAATGTAGAATATATGTTATAGGTGTACTAGAAATATTAACATCGGATGTTGGCGTACATGAAGCTTCGTTTACACTTCGCTAGTGAATTATTTTTGACAGTAGATTTACATTCGCTTGTACAAAACATGAAAACTCGTAAATTTTATTCGTCGACCACAATGCTCACATAGGTGTACGAAAACTATTACGTCATGGAATTTGATGACGTAAGTGGATTGTTTCGTGCGGTTTAGTATATATAGTTAAGAATGGAGCACAAATCAACCTATTCAAACGTGTTTTATTATATAACTAGTTTCCTGGTTTTTTACGTAATTACCGTAACTATAGGTAAATCCGAACATATTCACACAGAGTAATGCCATAACCAGAAGAATCTTTAGAAAATAACTAGTAAAAAGCATTTGACAGATTAAGTAAAGTCCATTTTACTGCTTCATAAGAGAATTTAAATACTGAATGTTATTAGGCATCATCGAGAAAGCAGGTTTTAAAAATAGAGGTTGTTTCAGAAGCAGTGTCATATCAAAGTTTTTTTTTTTTAAACTGAACGCCCTGTATATTTATAACTAAAAAGGTTGGTGATAATGAGCTGAATTTTGTGTAAATAATTATTTTCTGTGATAAATTGATTTATTTCAGTAGGCTATTTGGTTCAAGGAAAAATAAAAGATTTGAAAACAACATAGTAGAAAATGTCCTACTAGCATGCACATGAAGATATTATATCTCACTACTCTCAAATAGAGTATATCTTTTGCCAATTATGGAAAACCGATTTACTACATTTCTATTGATACCTTATTTGAGACGTTTAGAAAAGATCATTTGCTAATTATTTAATATCAAAGTTAGATTATTGAAAAATGTTTGTATTTTCAGTAACTACTTTGAATTTTAAGCATGGTTAGACTGTTACATGTTAAACAAATAACACACAAATTGTCTAAAAAAAACATCAAATTCAAGCAATCACCCAACCATATTTTAGTGATATTTTATAATACAATTTTTGCATACAAATTTTGCTAAACGCTAACAAGACATTTTTGATAACTTGCTTTCCTTTAAATAGGCAGAGATTCAAAAATATTGAAAAGTTCATGATACATACTAGGACTGTTCCGCCTTATTATTAATATTATTTTTTAACCGCTCAAAAATATAAATATCATAATATGTATTGTAAATTTTATAAGCATTATTTCTTAAAGAAATAGGAAAAGTATTGTTATAGAGAACGAAGGTTGTGTGACATAGTTAGCTCTTACTAAAAAGAAAGAATGCTTTCATTCAGCAGACACAACAGTTGCGCAACTGTTCAGTGATCATGTCCAGTAGACGACCGCTCACTCTGAACATGTTCAGGAGCGGCCGCCATTTTTGTGAGCCGAAAAATTCTACGCTCACTTAGTGAGCGTATTCTGTACGCATGCGCCATTGATACATTCCAAGACCAACCTAATACATATTTTTGAAAAAAGTTACTAGAAAAGTAAGACACACCAAATTAAAGGTATTGTGCAGAAATAAATGTATTAATATATTGGAGTTCACCCAGCATTTTATTCGGGGTTGGGAAAACCAGCCCTTCCACTAAAAACTACGCCAAAACTTAATGCAGAAAAACAATTTATTATTGTTGTTTATTCGGTTTAATCTGTATAATTTTAACATATGGCAGCAATGAAAAGTACCAGATGACAGACGATGACATAAAGGTGAGCGGTCCTGTCCAGCGAACACTCAACTGTTGTGAAGTGAACGGTTGGAGCGGGATCGGTTTTCGATCCGTCTGCTGAATGAAAGCAATGTTACGGTAATAGAGTTTCCCCACAAAAATATTTAGAAGCAGCATTTATTATCTTATTTCCAACGAGATCCCTTTGAAAAGGTTGGTTATTTATGTTTCTAGAGATGATATTTATACAAGTCATCACAAAAATTAGTGTAACTTGACGACAAATCAGGAAGTCAATAACAAGTTCCTTATTTAAAATAGTGCAGTTTCTTTTTTTAATTACGGAACTGAATTTTATATAACTGAAAGTTAATACGTGTAAATATTTTAAATTAATAAATGCATACAAATTTCGAAGGGCCTCATATTTCTGGAAAAATAAGTTCAATCAGATGACATTACGGAGGTTCACCTGTATAGCAGCAATTGCGATTTCCTTCCGTTAATTAAATTTATTAAATAAGAATCAAAACCAAAAACTTACTACTTTAACAGTCGCTATCTGTGTATCTGTTATAAAGTCTATCAAAACTATATAAAAATAATGCATAAATAATACATTTAATTCATTACCATCAGTTTTCTTTAATAGGTAGAAAAACACGTAACACAATGTTAAATGTACATTTTTTAAACGCGACTATATATTCAAATTTAACTGCTGATTGCAGCAATTGCACACGATCGGATAAAGTAATCAAAAGATAAACTCTAGTGCCTGCAAACGACAAAAAATGGTATACTGATCAATTGTATGATTTTAAATTCCATATACAACAAAAGTAAACTATGTACATACATGGTAACAAATAATAAAAGTGTACCTTTTTTTTTGATATGACAAATATTCTTCGAACGATTTACATACACATTTCAACAAAGTTACGCATACCTTGTTTTACTAATGTTCAAATACAGCTACACGAACATTTAATTAACATTTTCTTTGGAAGTCAAAATCTAAATCTGTATCCAGTTGTATACCTAGTTTAATAATATAAAACTATCCAAGTATAGGCCATCAATCAGGTTTGCCTCACCTTGATTGCAAAAGAGCTTTTATATTTCTAACCGTAAGAATAGTAATAGTATATAACAAAACATCGAAATCTTTCTTGCCAAGAAAAGTTTTTTCTAAACTTAAGGCTGTATTACACTTATCAATTTCTTAATCAAGTTATTGATCAAGAAATTGTCGTCAAGTTCTTGGTCAAATTATTGTTGACCTTGCCTATTTTACACTTATAAATTTCTTCACCAAGTTTTTACGTGAATTAGTAGTACCGATAGTGCAAAAGAAGGAAATAAAAAAATTAATAAAGTTACGGAAGATTTGTGTTTGATAAATGTAAAGATGCAAAAGAAAATAAATAATTTACGCACACAATTCTTTCAAGAAGTATCAAATTAACATGTCATTTTTAACAATATTCCAAAATGGATTTGGTGTGTGTGTACATTTTACACAGTTGGCAAAAAACTTTATAACATAAATTTTACTAGAAATCAATAAAAACTTGATCAAGTTGAGAATAAAATAGAACTTGTTCTAATTCAACAAGTTCTTGGTCAATAAATTGATCAAGTCGACTTGACAAGTGTAATACACGACTTGTCGTCAATTTTAATTTAATCAAGTTCTTTGTCAATAACTTAGTCAAGAAACTGATAAGTGTAATACAGCCTTTAAGTAGACAGTGATATTTTCTGCCTGCCCTCTCCTCCACACCGAATCTCATCCATCTTTTCAGATAAATTAAAATGATTCGTTTCTGTTTGTTATTATTAGAGTCCGGATTTTAGGTAAAATGCCTTTTCTTATAGATTTAAGGCCCATGAATGAGAGTCATCCCTAAATACATTTTGAAGGCATTTTTTTAAATCCTAAAATCCTAATGTGCGCTTATATGTCCTAAAACTTTCAAGATTTTATCTTATCAAAATACAAAAAGGTTTTTCAGTTTTTATGTTCTATGTCATTTCGTCACGATCCGAGTTGTATTGGTCACCGACGATTGCAAGTGGTTGCTCGCACAAAGTCGGCTTGGTTTATACCACCAGCCAATAACATTACACCTATTTCCTAGACGCAGAGCATAGAATTCCCAGCAGTGTATTGTCTCGTTCCCACTTCCGAGTATATCATTCACGGCTGGTGAGGTCGTTTAGGTGGGGCAATTACATAGACAAGATTGATTCGTTTATTATCGGTGATATGCTCGGCATCTGAGAATATATACGATAAGGTTGATATAACCTAAAAAAATGCCTAAAGAAAAAAGTTGTTTTGAAAATAAAGTGAGGGTTTGGCACCAGCTTTGAAACTCTATGCTATGAAATATGTCATTCCAAAAAGGAAATGTTGTTTTGTAAATCTTGCGTCAAAGGTATGTACAAGTTATTGAAACCATAATATAACGTTACCCTACGGTTGCTCGCAAAAACTCAGACTTTGGTAATCAAAGTTAGTTATTTTTAAATGACCAAAAGCCTTTAAAATAATTTTCATTTGCCATAAAATGTTATTACTCTTCATTTCTTACCGCTAGCAACTTCGGGAATATTATAAGAAAGATAATTCCTTAAATATAATATTACTGACTTGATACGTGTTTATGCCAAAACTACGAAATACCTAATTTAAAATTTCCATATTTTTGATTGATCTTTTATTCCGTACTATGTTTCATAATTCCGCGGACACCTCTAAATTGTGCTAAAAATATACAATAGGATTGTTGTATAGGGAGCCCAGTTCTTGCTTAACACGTTGGCTACCGCGCGTCCCATATATGAGCCGCACAATTTTCACTCTCAGACCACCGTCTCATATGTGAGCCAGATACCTATATTTACTAAATACGAATTTATTTCTTCTGATCTGTCTGTAGGAGGCTGATTTTGCAAGGTAGTCTCTATGAATGTCTGACTCACATGTGGGTCGCGTGGTCTCGCGGTCTCGGTGTTTTTTGTGAGGTTATGTAGCTCGTAGTCTGCAATCACGAGGGTAACGTCGTTGCTAATTGAGGGCAGTTTTACAAGATGAATCCTGCGAAAAGACGTTTAACAGTCGCAGAATTTGAAGAAGAAGGTAGAAAAGTAATGGAAGAAGGTCTTGAGTCTGATGATTCAATTATTTTGCACGAGGAATCTGAGGAAGAACCTTACGTGGACTCCGGAAGTGAGGCAACAATTTATTCTAACTCAGACACAGAAAATGAAGAAGAAAGAGCAAGTAGTGATCATGAGTTAAGTGATAGTGCAAGTCAAGGTAGTCATGCAGATGGTGGAGATGACAACGAAGATGAATGGGTGGATTTGGAAGAAGATACAGATATATGATTTTAATGAGGTACCAGGCCTGAAAGTAAATGTGACGCCAGGTATGAGTTCTCAAGAAATATTTTCTCTTTTGTTTGATGATACACTCATTGATAAAATTGTTCATTGGACAAATACTAGAGCTCACACTCTTATATCAAATGGATTGTCAAAAAAATCAAATATGCGAAAGTGGAAAAATACAACCAGTAAAGAAATAAAGGAATTTCTTGCTCTATGCATTACAATGGGAAACATAAAAATGCCCAGTCTGAAACATTATTGGTCGCGAAATCCTGTATATTGTCATCCATTTTTCAATCAAGTTATGGGTCGTAATAGATTCGAACTTATACTACGTAACTTATGCTTTTATGACCAAAGTGATGATGCAACTAATCGTCTACATAAAATCAATCATGTTATTCAACATGTACTGCAGAATATACAAAAAGTATATTATCCCGATCGAAATATTTCAATTGATGAAGCCTTATTGCTGTGGCGAGGGCGATTATATTTTCGTCAGTACATTCCAAACAAGGCTGCCAAATATGGCATAAAATTGTACGAATTATCTACCCCCGACGGGTGTGTTTTGAATATTCTAATTTATTCTGGTAAAGGAACCATCCAAAATGAAAAAATGGGACATAGTTATGGTGTCGTCGAAAAGCTTATGGAACCATATCTAAACAAGGGACATACTATTTTTCTTGATAATTTTTACCCGAGTGTTCCTCTTGCCGAATCTATGCTAGAAAAAAACACATATTGTGGGCACTCTTAGAAAAAACAGAAAAGGTAATCCAAAAGATGTTGTAACAAAAAAGTTACCTAGAGGAGGAACAATATGGAGACGAACACGTAGAGTTGTAGTGGGAAAATGGCGCGACAAGAGAGACGTTTTGATGATTTCCACTTGTCATAAATTTTCTATGGTGGAAACGACGAATAGAAGAGGTACAGATGTTTTAAAACCAAACATCATAGCTGACTACAACAAGTATATGTCAGGGATAGACAGAGCCGACCAAATGTTGTCATACTACACAACACCACGCAAAACCATAAGATGGTATTTGAAATTATTTTTTCATCTTCTGGACATTTGTATTTGGAACAGCAAATATATTTATGAGAAGAGCTCAAACAAGAAGATCAGTTATTTAGATTTCAGAGATGAAATAGTAACGTATCTTACTGAAGGAGTCAGGCCAAGCACTTCTTGCAATTCCACTGAAAAACACTTTCCTAAAAAATTAGCTAAGAGGATTCGGTGCCGCATGTGCCAGAGGCGGGATAAAAAACGTGTACAAACGTGGTGTGTTTGCAATTTATGTCGTGATGAGCAGAAAAAAGAAGTTGGCCTCTGTCCTGACAAATGTTCCGCTCAATATCATATGTAATTTGTTATTGTCAATTAATTTTTTTTTGTTTTCTATGTTATACATACCAAAAAATTAATATTTTTTTACAGAATAGATCTTTTTTTACAATTTGAAATTTATAACTTTGTTACTTTTGCAATAAAAACTTAAAATTGGTATTCTATCTTATTTATTTACTACTCTTTGACAATTTGCGTGTAATTTCACTCGGCTCAAATAAGAGCCAAGCAGTCTAGTTTGATAAATTATTACCATAGACCACCGTCTCATTTATGAGCCGGAAGTAAATACAGCATAAACAATAATTTTTTTCGAAAAATTTGTACCAAACCTGTCTAAATTGAGTATTTCCTTTCACATTATAAAAAAAAAAACGGGTAGTCTAATTTGAAAGTTTTTTTTTCTTATGGGGGTAGCGAACGTGTTAACCTCTTACTCAGTTATCCATTAACCTAATGGACGGAGTTTTACGCTCTTAATAAACACAAAGTAGTGATGGTAACATTATAGAGAAAAGGTTTATTACATTTATAAAAATATAAAAAGGGATGAGCTAACGCTTTTGCCTTTAATCACTTGATCGTAGACTAAAGTCAATCAGATTTGAAACAAAAACATAAAAAAAAATGTAAAAACAACATGGTAGGAAACTTTACGATCATCAGTCAACCTATATCTCTCTTTAATGTTGTCATTACTATCTCTCATTCTAAACTCCATACATTTTCAAGAATTATAAGATCAATGCAGTTAATAACTAATTTGACATATATTTTGTATATTTTACTTGTTTTTCAATATAATTTCTTCTGGTCGAAGCCTTTCTATTTGACGTCTATACATATTTACTATTTAATAATAATAATAAGAACACTTTTATTATAAAAGGATATGTTTCCTCTGATATGATTCCTATTGCCATTATTCAAGTTGGACAAAATTCATCAAAACCGAACATTATCAAATTTAAGTAAAGTTAGTGCCTGAAGTGAACACTTTAGTCTTCTGCAAAATATAGAAGAAATCGTGGGACTTTTGTTTAGTGTCAACACGAATGACTAACACGATATGTGCCGTAATTATTATTTTTTCATTAAAAAAAGCAATTGAAGTACTTTTCATTCATATATTGTTCGATAAAATTGAAGTTGTAAGCTAAGTATGTAAAAAAAAGTTTTAAATTGCATACTTTGAAATAGGCACTTATTTTGGCATTATTTCGATTTGTAACACAAAGCATCAATGTAAAAACTTTCTAATGTTTTTCTAGTCTATTAAATGAAAATTCGTTTATATTTATCACCGATTCGCAATTCCATACACATTTCTATAGGGATATAGATTATACACGTAAATTAACTTTAATTTTGTATTACCTATTACAGATTATAATGCCGGATATTACTCGCAAAGGGTTATTAAAATTGAGGAAAACCGTAGAAAATCCATCCTTCTTCTACTACAATCTCTGCTAAAACAATATAATATTTAATGATTCAACAATTTGATGAACAGTTTATAGACATTATTAAACATGAATAAAGCATTTTCTTCGACATTATAAAATACACGATAGGACTAATAATATATACAGATGTTCAAGGCGTATATCTAAATTTTCAAATATTGAAAGTGTAGCATGGTTCTTTGAAAATTTGAAAAAGTAAAAAATTTCCTTAACACCGAACAAGAAAAAAAACTCGAAGATAAAAACAAGAAGTGTTTTACATGTTTGCCTTATAGCATCGAATTCTGTAACTTCCCATTTGAGAGGCAACTAGGTATGTAGGTACCATAAAATGGATTTGAATTAGTCAAATCCAATATTGATACTAGTGAATAAAGAAAAAAGATGACAATGAAGAACAAGAAGCAGAAGAATGAGATTTTTCAAGCAAAGATTTCTTCTTAATAGAATAAATTTTATCTGAATATTTTTGGGATATTACATCTCTGTATATATTATTGACCCTGCTTTTTATAGTTTTCCTTATTATTTTTGGAAAGCTTGAACTTGTTTTTATTTAAAAATAAGAGGATATTATTTGTGTACTAATGTATGTAGGTACATACATATTAATGTGTAATGGTTACCTTTCTTATTTACGTTTTGTACAAGCCTTATGTATCTGCTGGATGGGGATTCTTCCCATTGTGCCATGCATGTATGTATGTACATATACTTATATAGAATAAAGAACTTTTTTGTTAATATTTTATAGACTAAATATGACTTTCTAAAATTCTGCAATAGGTATATTTATATGAAAATAACTATAAACAGTATCCAAATACTCGAAAAGTTGCAGTAGGTATGAAGTAATACATCATAAATAATGTTATGTCATAATGTTTGAACAACAATTATTAGAAAATATATACCTGACCTATTCACAGTAAAACATTGTAGCTATATATTTTGTGGTTTACCTATTACAATCTCGATAAACAACTATAAAGTGAGATAGATGGTAATATCATGATCTTTTTCATCCCGCTTTTTAAACAAGTGCTCCATAAATCATGTAAAAATAGAAACCGCTGGGATGAAGGCAAATATCAAAAAATCAGATAAAATGTATTCGAATATTGCTTATAATTTTATAGTAAGTTACATGACAGAAATGTATCAGTGTTGACATATAACTGGAACTATACCTATGCGTTGTATGTATTCAAAGAAGATTCAAAAATTAAACGAAACGGGTACATATATATTCAAACAGAAATATGTCCAGCAAGTATTTAGTGAATGTATTTCTTTCTTGTGCCTCCATTTGATAATAATTAAATATAAGCATATATTTGTACAATTAACTGTTTCATTTTCAAAATGTTCAATTTGCATTAACATACATAATATATTATAGTACCTACTACATCAAATTAGGATGTAAAAGGTATACCTACACGATATTTTTTTAATATATGTATACCAACCGATAGATATGGAAACAGTAAAAATAAAATTTATATATGAACATATTATTTGGGCAAAAAAGAATGTCAACCACAGGAATAAACCAATATTCAAATGCGTATGTAATATGCAAATTCACACATACCTTACTTACTAGATACATATTTCTTTTCACGAGAATGAACTTGCGTGCTGAAGATTAACGGATATCAATTTTAAAAGTTGAAGTAAATATCCTTATATATCAATTATATTAATATTTCCTTTAATTAAGCACAAAACTCTGCTACAAAATGCTTTTAACGGTTAAGAAAGTCGTATATAATACAAACAATTAACTATTAGATAAATGATTTCGTTCCGTATTGAAATGCATGTATTTTACTGTGTACGATAGTGGAACTATTACCTATTTATAGTATAGTGTTGTGCATCCAAGTTACTATGTGAAGTTATTGGAATTAACAGAGGAGAAAAAAGGAAAAGTAAAAATAAGTCCATAGAAACTTTTTAAAAACGAGATTGTAACAAAGTTATAAGGTATAAATAAGTAAAAATAATAAACTTTTTGAAATGCCTCCAGTGAATCACAATTTCCCGCACAAAAAAACAATCGACGGACATGCGCATCATACACCCAAACATGTAGCCACTGCAGTGAATTAATTACTTCAAAGTTTTTTGAAAATTTCTCACAAATATCTGAGTAAAACTTGTTATAAATACCTTTAGTAGATCCTACGTCGATTTCCGTATCGTATCAGCTTCAATTCGACGATGATATCGCTTATAATATGCACTAAATCGATCACCTTTAATAATCACTTCCTTATACTTCGCTGTCAGAACGACTACAAATCGTTTCATATGAGAACGCTGCCTCCATTTTCTTTCTTGATATCTTTTCCGATATTGTCCGAACATTACCGATTATATCATTGAAAAAAATTTGAAAACAATCGAAAACAAAAATCTTATTCTTCTTTGAGCGTCATTTTTCTTGCATTTTAACATTTATTTGCATAAAAGTATATTGTTTTTCTCAAACCTAAATAAATTTGTGCATTTTATTTCACTAATTCTATTAAGTTGTAGTACGCATTAGCAATATAAGTAAGTATTTTTATATTTCATATAAGTAGAATGCATTTTTATAATAAGTATGAATGTCTTTTAGACAGGTATTTTGCTATCATCAAAGAATTTAAGAATTCAATTATGCCTTTGTATAAAAGAAAGGTCCTTCCGCAAGAAAGTAATATTCAAAAAATATTAAGTTCTAATAATAAGAAAAAGTGCATTTTTAAGACACCATTAATGCAAAACCAAATTCGTTTGAACGAATATAACGGTGATAAACACGACATACTTTTTAAGCTGGATCAACAAAGTAAAAAAGTTTTAAGAAACAAACAACCTCAGAAATCGTCTCCTCTTGAATTTCAAGTAAATTCTGAACAGATAGAGGGTCAAAAAGAGACTTTTATACATGACATTTATGAGGACATGGACCATAAAGGAAAAAATATTTCAAAGTCTCTTAAATCAAAGAAAACTAAAGTACGCAAAAACAAAAACGTGGTCCCTCAAAGAAACAAGAACAATAATGAAAGAATCAATAAAAAAAACAAAAGGAAAAATGAGACTAAAGCAGATTTGAAAGCAAACAAATCTAATAGTATGGATGAATCTATAATTTCCTTATGGCGCGAAAGCAATGAAACTCTAATTCGAGAACCACCTCAGCATTTATCATATGTCGAAAGGTTATTGTGGTTTCAAAATGAGAGAAATGTAGGCTTATATGTCCAATGTGATAAATGTAATAAATTTAGATATTTAAAAGACACTGCAGATCCTCTAGATCTTCCAGATCAGTGGTATTGCAACATGAATTCTGGTAAATAGATAAAATATTACATTTTATAGTCATTGTAATTTACACATTATTTTAACAGATAAGAAGTATAATAAGTGTTCAGCACCGGAATATGATATACCAATTTGGGAGGAAGAAGATTTGATACACAACATATACAATGCCGGAAGTGTAGTATGGGCAAAGGTGGATGGTTATCCATGGTGGCCAGCTATGGTCGATGATGATCCCAATTTAGAAATGTATTATTGGCTTAATGAATTTTCTGATGTGCCTGTAAGTACTTTTAAAATGATCTTTGCTATATATTATTATAATACACTTATAATTTATCCAATCGTAGGAGTCCTATCATGTGATCTTCTTCGATTCAAACATTGTGACAAGAGCATGGCTGAAACCAGATGCAATTTTGAAATTCAAAGGCAACATCGGCAATCCAATTTTTGAATTGTCCAAAAGACATATGATATACAAATATCGTATAGATGTTGCTAAAGAACAAGCTAAAATTGCATTGAAATTAAACTTGGCAGATCGGTTGAAAAAATATGGTTTCCTAGCAAAATGGAAGAAACCGATTAATGTTCCGAAGGATTTCATTGCTGAAGAAGAAGATAGGAGAAGCAAATTGAAATATGTTAAGAAAAATGAAATTAAGAAAGTTGCGAAGAAATCTAAAAAAAAATCCAAGAAAAATAAGCTTGGTGTACTTGATTTTCACAATGAAACGGAAAGTGGATATGGTGGAATTACTCCATCTGTTTCACCAGAGATGTTCGACCATACTTATGAACTACTGCACGATATCGAAATGAATTTTTCTGATTATTAATCTTACCTTCTTGTTTAATTTTCTAGTTTTAGAATATAAAGTTCCTTTATTTGAATAGGTATTTAAGAGAAACATAAGTAATGTTAAATAATAAATATAGATATGTTAGAAATACGAAAAATATTTATTATTAAGGGAATTTGTGTTTAGTTTTGTTGTTAATGTTCCTGAATAAATATTTATCAGAAATAGTTCTCTTATGTACCTTGTTTTAAAATCCTTATAAAGCTGAAATATTTTGTTCCACCAAACATGACGTGGTTAGCGTTACGCACTTACCGTCTATTACCTAAGTTTTACTTCTAGGTGCTACTTTTTCTTCCGATGTCAAACTTGGATCAAAGAAAGGTAGGTCATGTAGCTCAAGTATATAGGTCTCTCAATTTTAAATGTAATTTAGTGTGTGCCAATCCATCATGTTTCGAATATTTTATACATACAGCAGACGTTCGATAACGTAAACATCACGCTAATAATTAATCATAATGGGTTTATGCCAGCATATTACACGTATTTATGGGTATGGCATTCACCCCCAATAAAAGACAGTAGATATTTAAGATTGGGTGACAAAATGAAAAACAGATACGGTTGGAGAGTGCGTGCAACAATTAGTAAAAGATAATGGTAAATGGAAAATTGACAGTATAAATAGGGCTTTAAAACAAAGGCAAAGTAATTAAACGGGACACTGAACTGCTGATATGAAAAATTGCTCCGGGTAGAAAAAGAAACAACGAATAACGTTTCAAGCATGTACGCTAATGGTCCGGAAAACACGATGCCAATGACAATAAAAAAGCAAAATCATCACCAGGATCATCACATTTAAATATTTAATATTCCACTAGATCAGTGGATCCCAACCTTCTTTGAGTTGCCACCCTGTTTCACAATTTCCAAGTAACCTGCGACGCACTTGCATGAAGTCATAAAATGACATTTTCAATATGACAAAGAAAACATGAAATAGTTATTTATGTACCAACTATACATGGGCGAGATAGGGGAAGTGGATCCAATTTCACTCAGACGACCGACTCGTGTTTTGTCGGCTCTCGGGCACCGTACTACTACCGGTTTCCCCGAGAGCTGACAAAACACGAGTCGGTCTAGTCTGAATGAAATCTGATCCACTTCCCCTATATCGCCCATGTATAGTACCAACTCAGAAAAGTGATTATCAAACGAGTCTGGTTTATGAGCCAAGCGAGCGAGGCGAATAAAAGACGAGTTCGATAAAGGCACTTTATTGACGTGGTGCATACAAAGTTTTATCGCTAACAGCAAAAATTCATAATTTAAAAAATAAATGTATAATGACTTATGACATTTCATGACAGCCGGACAGCGACCAACGATTTATGTTTAATGTCATACAATCGTGCCTGTGTTGACAGATATTAGCGGGAGTAATATAGTCGAGTCGTTTTGGCAACCGACACGGTCAAAGTACGAACTAAAGACGACGATTCAATACCACTACAAATTTCGATCGGCCGGAACAATTTCAAAACAATAAAAGTAAACTAATTAATTAATATTTCAGGATATATACCTTCCAATAGTAAAATACTATTACATGAAAAACAGTTACAAATTAAATACTATAAATAAAGCTACTAAATATTATTTTCTCTACACCTATATTCTATATAACATAACCTATTTAAGAGGAAAGCATTGTTGACAAATTTAAAATGTTTAGATGACAATGGACCTTTATATTTTTCACGCTCACCTTGACCTTTCTACCAGGTCCACGCCCTGCCGGCCGCTAACTACATTTTAAATATACTCTAAACATTGAAAATAACAAAAACTTAACTGATCTTGCAATATAAACGATGCGGATGTGTTACTTATGAAAATAATAGTATATTATGCAATGAGCATTTAATGATAGCTATTAAGACACGAGTAAGAGAATTACAATACGAGGCAAAGCCGAGTATTGTAATGAATACGAGTGTCTTAATAGCCATTAAATGCGAGTTGCATACACTATTTTTTCTACGACCCCATAATAAAACATATTTTTTGAACATTCCATTTCATAAATTGAGGTTAAAATTTTCCGTACGTTTTTGTGAATTTGGCTGGTAATAAATTGTTCGTGGCTACTAAGGCTTGTTCCATAATTTCTGGTGGAGTCAATTATTACATTTCACTGTCATTATCCCTCATTTTTACCGTTTATATTTTCAAAAAAGCACAAATTTTAAGTACTTACTTGTAAATTGCAGAGAACTGTCACATTTATTTAATTTGTATATCTGTCAGATATGCAGTTGCCATATTGAATATTGTAATGTCGCATTCCTATTGGATATAAACTTGTATCGTAATGAAAAATCTGTATTCCTATTGGATATAAACTTGTAACATAATGAAAATCTGTATCGTAATGAACATCATTATAGTACAGGTTCGGCATATCTAATAATACAATTAAAGTATGGGAGTAGAAATAATAATATTCATACACCTTTTGACATTTGTTGTAATTGTCATCTAAACATTTTAAATTTGTTAACAATGCTTGCCTCCTAAACAATAGAGCCAAATGTTATATAAAATATAGGTGTAGGAAAAATAATACATTTAATAGCTTTATTTGTAATATTTAATTCATTGACTTTCATGTAATAGTATTTTACTACGGGAAGGCATATATCATGAAATATTAATTAATTAGTTTGATTTTATTGTTTTAAAATGGTTCCGGTCGATCGAAATTTGTAGTGGTATTGAATCGTCGTCTTTACTTCGTACTTTGGCTGTGTCGGTTGCCAAAACGACTCCACTATAGGTTAATTTAAAAATTAAAACTTTCATTTCATGAAATAGGACGTCACCATACACAAATAATTTCTAACATCTGTTAATATAATTTAAGACGTAAAAGATTCGTAGATTCATCTCCGCTATGGTGCAGTTAATAACACGCAGGTCCATCAATCATCTATGTTCGAATATATCGATGGCTAAATTTTTCTAATTTAATATCGCTGAGATTATAATTTTCAAATTTTGTTCATTTCCTATTCATAAGAAATAAATCATAATACACCTAAATACATTAGCTTATATGGTGTATATTATTGAAAATGAGTAGTATTTTCAAACTTGAATGTTTTTTCTATTGACTATCCTTATGTCTGTACACACATTTATTAGTAAATAAACCTATATGCATTATTTGTTCGCTGACGTGTATGGAAATTGTTAAGATATTATGTAACACAAACAAGTTAAAGTTTCCTTTTACTGCTGTATCCTTGTATTTTATCCAATATGATAAATAAAATACACCTAATTGGGACACTAGTAGACGAATTTAAAACTGACAGTTAAAAAATCAGTGATTTCCCGCAAAAACAATGGCTTGCCGCTTTTGAATAACCGAAACCCAAATATCTATACTATGTTTCAAATACTCTCATTCAGAAATTTGCCTAGACACGTGAAAATAGGCCAGACTCTTTCACTAGTTTTAAACCAGTCAGTCAGAGACAATCAACCCAGATCGTTTCAATTTTACAACGAATTTCAGGGTAAAAAAATGGTTTAGTTTATTAGAAACGAAAAAAAAACGCTATTGACTAATTTGTAGATCCTGTTGGAACAAAGCATTCGTTGTTACTTCATATTTTATTACAGGCTTTCATTTGTTGCTTAATAAAATTTTAAATTTATTTAAGGTATATAAAAATAATACGCTATAAAATACAAAAACGATTTATTTAAATTAATCAAATCAAGTCTTTTTTCAAAAGGATGACGTTATTGTACTATTTCAGCATTTTTTCCCTTTCTTTTTGTTATAAAATTCATATTATTTCTTAAAGGCACGACCGCGACGAAACAAATAAATGAAAATTATTATTTGTCCTTAGAATTTCAGAATTTCATGGATACCATCTTGTGATACTCTTATATGAATTAGTATGATTGATAATTTTTTAAAAAATGCTGTTTTTAGTTTAAGTCGAATTCCGAAATATACCTTCATGAATTAGTAAAATAACATCATCCGGTGTTTACAACAAGAAGAAATTATGTTATCATTTCCTCCATTACTTCATAAACATATTAAAACTTTTTTTATATAATACAATTTGGTACAAAAAATACATTAATAGAAATGAACAAAGAGTAAATTGTTCTTTTCTCTTTCGCTTTTAACATTACATTTGAAAAATAAATAACTAATAATAAAAATAGTAATAGTAGAAACAGAATTATTTGTTTTTTCTTCTTTGCTTTTTTTTCAAATATATTTTTGTTTATTATTTTTCTAAACGCTAAGACTTATCTTTCGCGGTACCAACGACCCCTAGGTTTCCTCAACATTCTTGGCGATTTAGGGGATGAAGGCATCCTACGAGGCCTTTTAACTGTCCTATGTGGCGAGGAACTGTTTCTTAAACGTCTGTTGTTATTTTTACCACTAGCATCACTGTTATCCAATTTCTGCACTCGCACGTAAGGTTGAAACTGAATGTCATTGTTATGTTCATTGTTCCCCATTCTAGACGACAACACTTTTTCCGCATTCTCCCACCTGTCCAAATCCACAGTTCGATCATTCGACTCGTCATTAACATTAGTACATTTTTCACTGGCACGCACTTGTGGTTTTACCCTGTTTTGTTGTTGCTTATGATGGTTATTTTCTGTCACAGATAATAACCTTTTAACTTGTACATTATTCGCACTTTTATTTACATTGTTGCTTTGGTCTATTATCCTGTTATTCTTAGCGGAATTGATACGATTGTCCTTCCTTATAATACTATTAACATCTTCGGCACCATCTTCACAGTTGTCGTTAAAATCAGAATCTGCGTTGACACTTAATGAGCCGACCGTACTATTATCGTCCGGTTCCTCTTTCACAGTTTCATTACCCTTCTTCGTCCTTCGGTTCTTGTTAGGCCATCCCGTGCGATTCTTCTTTTTCTTTTTCCGACCCGGTTTCTTACCACTGGCGTACACTCTTTTCATCGGACTATATCCGCCGTTTTCTCTCTGTTTCTTGTCGTAATCTTCTAGGATGTCCATGGCGCTCAGTTTGCGACTCATATCCACCACTAAATGTTCGTCCGTTGATATCTCCAACTGGTCCATTTCATTCATGGAACACAACACTTCATCCATGCTCTTGGCTATCCGTTCGAAATCCAGTTCTTCTTTAGATGTCACCCCTTTTTTATCTTCATCGATTTCAGGTATTGCTGGTAAGCCTTGCCTTGAAGTATTTAGATCTGAACTCCTAGACCTATATTATAAAGAAAAAACACCATATAAAACAGACAATAACTTGTTTACAGAACTGACATCACAACCAACAAGAAGTAGTTTTAAATAACGTGGATTACATACATTTGACTAATTCTGGTTCAGTACCAGACACAAATCGGTGTTTAAAATATTTGTTTATTTCAATCTAAATTTGTTTCAAAGAAAGTATAGCTATTATATCAGTAAGCCAATAGAGACAATTTATTTACACCATGTGATCGAAACTTTAAATACTCAGGAAAGCCATGAATTTGTCTTTTAAGCTTAAAAGTTGGTATTAAACATACAAATGTTTCAATTGAAAATATAAAAAGTGTAACAATAAAAACAGCTAAGATTAATGCTGAAATTGAACTTTTTCAATTCGCTTATAAAAAAAATATTTTTTTTTTGCGAAATGCCGAGTTTGAATATATTCAAATGGATTTTCTCTAGATCAGATTAGCATTATCATCATTATTATTCAGATGTAGAACCCATTCATTATTACTTGCCAAGTGTAAGTGCTAATGAAAAATTTATTTTATCACAGAAACTTTTATAGAAAAGAAAAATTAGCTGTAGGCACCGCAGGACTTTCTGATAGACAAATACGTTTCGATTTTTTTATGCAAAACTTGTTCCAAATTAAATTTTAAATACTTCTATCCTCTTAATATACCTCGGTGTAAAAATGTCACATTCCGGTTAGGAATTTTAAAATTTGTTTTATAAAATAAAATATTCCAAATCCAGCTCTAAATACTTCTATGCTTTTAATAAACCTATATAGAATGCATGCTTTTTTGATATTTGCAAAACACTGCTATAATAATAATGCCTTTATTTATTTCATACTACATCAGAAACATGAACTACTTACAATACATAGGATACAGAAAGTCTACATCATAATATTATTTAAAATCTATATTGAAGAAAGCACTGTGATATTATATAAACAGATGTCTACTAATTTTTTTTTCATTTTGGTTTTATATGTTTTTGTTGGAATGTTTTTGAACCGATGTTGTTTGTAGAATTTGCAAAATTAGGTTTTATTCACACGTGTGTCATATGTGATTGCCTTTGTGTTGAGACAAAAGGTCTTTATAATGTTTTTTTTTTTTGCAAAACACACACATTCATAAATACAGGTCCCAGACAAGGTAGATAGTTTATATTTCTTAAACACTTCACTACATGTTTGTTTTCTTATCAGGTTAAATATGCTTTGTAATCAAGACTTTTGAAGTATGAAATTCCTGTTTAGTTCCACTGATTTCCCCCGAATATTATCCCATAACATAATATAGATACTATATAAGCGTAGTACGCACTAAGAAATGCTTCGATATGGACTTGGGATGAGATAGTTCGCAACGCATAGACCATTTCGGAGATTTTAGTAAGCAAATTAATATGCTCTATCTAGTTTAATAGGCTGTCCAGTTCTGGTCCTAGAAATTTGGTATGTTGGGATGATTTTAAGTTAGTGTTGTTAGAAGTAATTTCTACAGTCTCAGTTTTTTGCTATATTCACTGTATTCACTATATTATATTTAATTAGACTATTTCTATATTCTATTTATTTAAAGTATCATTTGCAAACATGTTAGTGAAATTCTTACTAACTCCTGGTAGATCGTTAGTATACATATAATAGAATTGGCCACAAAATGGATCCTTGAGGTATTCCATTCCATGTTTCACTTGTAACTTGTCAGAGTGTAGTTCCTTGTCTTCATCTCTTGCTGCTACACGTTGGATTCCATTTCTTAAATACAATTTAAATAATTTTTGAACTAATCCCCTGTAACCTATCCAACTTTTTTAGGATGTCGTGATTAACACTATTAAAGGCTTTAGAGAGATCTAAGAATACTCCTACTACTTCTTTTTTTTATTAATTAATGCCTCTGTAATCTTACTAATTGTCATATATATAAGTCTAGTTGTTGACCGTCATTTAATTTACGTATCTTGCATGTTTGTTAATATGTTGCTTGATTCTGCAAATGCTAACATCCGTTTTAATACTATGTTTTCCATAATCTTCGCTGTTACATAAATTACTACATTTAGTTAGTAATTTTCCATACTGCATTTATCTCCTTTCTTAAGTATAGGCTTTCTTATAGTTGCCTTCAAATGATCAATGATTCAAACAGGAGTTTATTATTAACGACAGTGGAGTTCATAGTAAGTCTGCATTTTGTTTTATAAATATTGTGGGGGGTCCATCAGCCTCTTGTAATCCCGTGTCTTTTAACGAATTTGTTTCACTGAAAACCGCGATTGGTTCTGTTTCATGTAACGCCATAAGTTTTTGATTAGATTTGAATGTTTCCAATTTAATGTTACCCTTATATTATCAGTTTTGCCAAAGTTTATAATGAAGTAGTTCATTCAGTTTAACAGTTGTTGGCTTATTTCGTTATAGGGATCGCATAATTGTTTAATTTGAAACTGTTCTATTTGCTTGGTTTCAAATTGTTCTATTTTCTTGTTTCCAGTTATTGTCATTTACTAAGCCCCACGTTGCTTTTATTTTATTAATGTAGTATGCGGTTTGTATTACTGCTCTTTTACTTTTTTCAACAATAGTATCCAGATGCTTACAATATCATTTATAGGATTCTCTAGAAACCGTCTTATTCAGTACATAAGAGGCGTTTGAGACGACATTTACTTCGAATTTCATTTTTCAACCAGCGTGGGTGAAGTTTTCTTGGCCTTCTAATTTTCTTCAGGACAGACTTCATGCTAAGTTTTTGCTGGTAAGTTATGTAAGTTCTTAATTGGTTTATCTATCCTCTTCCCACATCGCATTCCAGTTATATATTGTATATGTTCCCGTACGGTAGCCGATTCTTAATTAGATAGTCTCCTAAAGAGTTTTGTTTCTCTTTCAGTATCGCTAACATCAGCTTCGAAGATTTCCTGCCCGAAGTGATCTGACAAGCCGATTTTATTAATACTACTTTCAAAACCGATAACAGACATTACATACATATTATCAATTAACGTTGCAGTAGTCACTCCTACTCGAGTTGGTTCATGAATGGTTTGTTGTACTCCAAACGATGTAATTAGATCTACAAAACTTTTTACTTTTCTGTCTGTAACATTCAACAAATTTAGACTGAAATCCCCACAGAGTAATACTGTGTGCATTGCTCCTCCCTTGATTTTAGCGAGAGCAAAATATCGTTCAAGTTAGACCTCATTAAAGATTTCAAAGTTTCCTAACAATGGTGGACAGATACTTAGTATTACAAATTTATTCTTAGGAAGTTTAATTGCAGGGCATTCAATTATGATTTCTATACTTTTCTGTCTAAGATAACACAATTTCATGGCGTCGAGATTTTCTTGTGTCAATATCCACGAACCCCCGTGTGTTATTAGAGGTTAGTTTAGAATTTGGTATTTTAAAGCAATCAATATTGTGTGATTTAAGCCAGTGTTCCGTAAAATCTCTTCTATGTAATTTATTTTACTTGTGTGTTTGGATAGAAAATAAAATAATGAGGTGTGGCTACCACACGACTTTCTTATACGTATGAGCGAGCGTTTCAAATTATAGAATTTTAAGAATTTTTTGATACAAAAATTATTCACCTATTCTAAGTACATACTTCTATTCTCTTATAAAATCTCTATAGAATGCATACTTTGTGAGATATTTGAAAAAAAGAGCTACTCGTTAAGAGTAAAAGTGTTACTTCCGGTCCGAATTTTGAAATTTCATGTGTACAAAAAACATTGCAAATCCAACTCTAAATGCTTTCGTACTTTTGATAAATATATATAGAATGCACAATTTACGACATAATTGCAAAACATCGCTATTCGATAAAGTAAGTGTTACTTCCGGTCCGAATTTTGAATTTTTTTTATAGAAAAGGTACTGAAAATTATGTTTTAAATACTTTTTTACTCGCAATGTACTTGCCTAGAAAGCATGACTTGCGAGATATTCGCAAAAAACTGATTTTCAATAAGAGTAAAGAATTTCGAAAAACTTTTGTAATACAATTTTTCTCAAATTTGATTTTGAGTACACTTGAATTCTTTATAAATTTGTTTAAACTTAGTAATTGACGAAATATTGGCAAATTCGATTTTTTCAGTGAAGTAAGCTACTACTTCCGGTCTACCGATTTTACTGAAAAACTAATCAAATCTCAAGAGGGAGATTATACTCGTAAATACAACATTTGGAATAGATATCTATAGCCCTTTGACCGCTATCGTGGTCACACACAGAGAGAGAGAGAGAGAGAGAGAGAGAAAGAAATTTTTTAAAAACCACTTTTTCGGTATCCGGGGACTTCAAAACGTGGACATCTGCAAAAATCTCGTGGTAGAAAATTTTAGTCATCACAATACTCCTTGTACTACGTATGAGAAAGTAAAATGAATTTCTTTCTGCCTAATTTCCTCTTTTTATTTTGTTTTTCCTCTTTTTATTTTGTGTAATAACAACACCGGAATTATGGTCTTGAGGGTCAGAGTCACCCGTTTTATAAAGAGAATTAGGTTAAAAGCACAACAGAAAACTTACTGTTGTGCTTAAGTTAGCTTGTGTTAAACAGTTTGTGTTTTCTCTTTTAAATTAAGGATTTATTTATGGAGACCCAATCAAATACTACTGTTCAGAACACCGACAGGTATGTTGCATTTCTTTATAATAATATTCACTTCAAGTAAACATTAAATTTACATACATAATATTTTAAAATGTTGGAGAGGTTAGATTATCTTAACAAAAACCATGTTCCTTTTAATTTTAGCTCCCAAATGGATCAAAATGTTGTAATAGAGTGGGTAGAATCGATGGATTCAGTAGATGATAATATAATAGAGAAAGTTACTTTAGTATTCATAAACGTACAGTCCCGGGCAGTCCGTAAATATTTTTCAGAAACAACAATGTACTTTTGTTGGATAGCATTCCAATTATTCATGAACAACAAGGAGTTCAAGTTATACGCGAACATGAAGCAATAAATTACAATGAAAATGAAGATGCAAAATTACAGGAAGAAATGGAAACAACACCAGCTGTAACACCGACTTCAGAAGTAGTACCTGCAAAACAAATAGTTAACAAGAAAGACTGCTTAAATAGCTGTAAGTTTAAGTGTGCTAAACTTATAACCGAGGATGAACGAAAGGAGATCTTCAATTCTTATTATGCATTATGCCAAAATGAAAAGTTACATTTTCTTCTAAAAACTACCGAAAGAAAGTTAACAAAGAGGTCCAAACCGCAGCCTTCCCGTAGATCATTTACTTTTGGATATTTTTTCGATGTTCGTGATCATCGATTCCCAGTATGCAAAAACTACTACTTAGGCACATTAAATATTTCACAAAAACCCATATATAATGTTCATAAAAATAAGAACGAAATATCGAATGTTGCACATAATTCCTTGAGAGGCAAAGGTGTAGGTAGAAAATTACCTGAAAGAGACAGAAATATTGTAATGGACCACATAAATAAGTTTCCTAGAATTGCTAGCCACTACTGTAGAGCTGACACAAAGAAAGAATATTTAGATCCCAATCTGAATATCAAACAGATGTACCAGTTATATGTGGAGGAGTGTAATGAAGATTTAAACATTCCACCTGTTAAAGAGAGTATGTATAGGGGTATCTTTTGTACAGAGTTTAATTTAGAATTTCATAAACCCAAGAAAGACTTATGTTTGATTTGCGAGCAAAATAATACGAATATACGTCAAAACAGAAAAATTGACTCCGAAACAGCAGATAAAGTTGAAAAACATAAGGAACAAAAGATGCGAATGAGGGAGGAAAGAGATAATGATAAGAAAGGTGATATTCAGGTACTCTGCTTTGATCTTGAAAATGTCATTACTCTACCAATAACAAACATTGGTAATTTTTTTTATTTGCCCAAATTAACGTGCTATAATCTCACTGGCCATTTTTCTAAGACAAAAAAGGTGTATAATGCACTATGGACTGAATATACGGGTGGTCGGTCTGGCAACGATATCGCCTCGGCCATAACGCAAATACTGGAAAGAGTTGTAAGTGAAAACGACGGAATTGAAGACATAATCACATGGAGTGACTCCTGCGTGCCTCAAAATAGAAACAGCATGATGTCCTATGCAATATTAACTTTTCTAAAGAATCATCCCTCTATTAAGTCGATTACAATGAAGTATTCTGTACCTGGCCACTCAGCCATTCAGCAGGTAGATAACGCTCATAGTCAGATAGAAATGAAACTCAGAACAAATGATATATTTTCACCATTAGGACTTATACGAGTTTTAAAAACCGTTAATTCCAAATTTCAGTTTATTCAGGTACAACCACAACAATTTTTAAATTTTGGTGAAGCCAGTAAAGGTTTGGTTTATAAGGAAATTCCTTATACTAAAGTATCGGTTATTCGATATACTCAGAACCACTCTGTAGTAGAATATAAAACAAATTTTGTGTCTGATTATGTTAAAGTGTGCATCAAGCCTAAAAAACGGTCTACACGTCTTGGGATAAGCGCCTTTGACAGACTTTATCCTGAACCCAAAATAATAAAAAAATCAACAGGGATTAGCACTGAGAAGGCAGCTGCTTTAATGACTATGATGACAGTGATGCCAGAACAGGACAAAGCCTACTATAACACTATTTTGAAAACTTCATAATTTTTTTATTAATAAATTAATTGCAAGAAAAGATAAATAAAAAAAATATGTTTTGGTTAAAATATCTCTTTTGTTTCGTTAAAATTGTATGCTTTGCAATATATTCTTTATAATACATTTCCTTTTAGAATAAATATGTTTACTTTTGTCGAAAATTGTGTCTGATTTTAAGGTACGATGTACACATAGAATTTAGTCGCTGAAAAAACAGTCTCAGTTCGGAGGTCCATGGTTGTAACTGTCATATAAAAGATTTTTTATTTTAATAAAAAAGTAAAGTTGGCTTTAAATGCAATTTATGTAATGATCCATTATTGAAAATCAACCAATAAGTGAAAAATACATTCAGTAAATTAAATGAATTAAGCAGAATACAAGTAACCAAAGTTTGCACTTCCATTTCCCAACATTTTAAGTTAATGGGGTTAGAACCCTGTTATTCTAGACCCGCGCACTATCGTGCTCAAACATACAACCACACATTATCTAAAATCCACTTTTTTAGTATCAGGGAATTTCAAAACGTGAACATCTGTAATAATCTCAAGGTCGAAAAGGTTCATCATCATAATAGCAGTAAAAATTGTTTTTACTATAGTTGGTTGGTTAGAACAAATACGAATTTGTATTAAAACAATGGCAAAAATGAACATTCTCTCTTATTGAGCAATAATAATAGTAAATACGTTATAATTTTTACCCACGACTACTACTCTGAATACATAATATAAAGCGACACTACCTACTATCTATGTAAGTTGAATTTTAGAGACGCGTCTAATTAATTTTCAGACGCTGTCAAAACCAAGGCAATATCTGACGAATGATAAATCTAAATTTTACTAAATCTTTAGGAAATAAAATATCAAGCAATAGTACAAATGAATTTTAAACGCCAGTAAATATAGTACAAATGGCGGCTGCTGAAATAGCAAATTATTAGCTCTACTAAAAAGAAAGTCTACCTGTTTTAAAACCAAGAAAATAAGGTTTTGACTACAAATAATTTGAAAAAAAAATGCGGCAGATAGTAAGTATTATTCTTTTATGAAAGTCAGGTACTGTAATACCTAGAAATAAAGCTGTACTTATCATTTTAGATCGTTCTTATAGCTACAGATCCAGAGGCAAACGCCTAGAGAGGATACTGTTTTCGGCGATTGTCAGCGATTATTCTTCTTGATGTCAGTGGTAATCTATGATTCGCTGGTAATCGTCGAAATGATTAGCATTCAACTACATTGAATACTAATATAGTTCTGTTCTATGCATAAAGCTCCAATGTTTCTTTTGTATTGAATAACTTTAAATTTACTATAAATTATTTATAATTCTAATAGAGGCATACTTCAAATGTTATAAGAAAATGTTCAATTACATATTACTATTAACTTTCATACAGGTTGAAAATATGCAAAATGTCTTTGATTTTTAAGTGTGATCGTAGGTAAAGTATAGTACCTCATTCGAGGTTTAATAGCAGCGACGCACTATAGAAGTACGCACTCACAGCTACCCGGTTCGAGTCCTTTTTTTTTAATAATTTTGTGGCTTTCCGTTTTACAATTACGTATGTTTATGCCTCTTATATAAGTCGGAACGGAAATTTGTTACATTAGGCTTTGCGAGTTGATAATATGCCAGCGAAATATTTTGGAATGTAAAAAATGCCTGTTTGTAAATCATCAAACAAACATAAATAGTTTAGAAATCGACAAACTTCATGACAATTAATAATTGTGCCTTGTTATATGTGGAAAAATTATACTACACATAAATAAATGAAGAAATATCAAATGTAAACCATAGGCAAACAAACGACCATACTGAGGAAATATATTTGTCACAAGTTGTATGAATTGCGGTTACGTTATACTAAATTAATTAAGAAAAACTCATACACAATTCAATTCAATTCAAACTCATACACAGTTCAATTTCGTTGCAATTGTGTTTCTATGTGGTTATTCTCCTAAGATATCATGAGTGGAAAGAAAACTATCTAGTATAGGTCATGTTCAATAATGTGTGACATAATAGCAACACAAAACTTAGTTAAATTAACATGCAAGAATAAAATTCACTCTTTAGTGGAATATGCAGGTAGATATGTATTAACGTCGCCTTCAGCAAATGTCAGTGAATTTCCAAGTGTTAACCCACTTTTCAATGAATGTGAAATATGCATAAGATAGTGTACAGTAATGAATTAAATAGTCTACTCTTCTTATATCCCAGAATTATTGCCATCTACATTGAAGCAATATACAGAAACAATACAGTAAATTGTACACAAATTATGCTACCGTATTACTACATTACATATTTAAATACTCGCATCTCTCAAAACAAACGGAACACTTCTGCCTAGGAGCTAGTATTTTCAGAGGCCAAAATACCTCATATACAAGACATTATATATCTATCTCTGTACTTTATATTCGATTGTATTTGTAAAGCATCAATTTAAGTGTAACATCACATATTTTTCTGTTAAAAATCCACTGGAATCAGACTTTCGTTCGTTTGTTTCTTGCGATTTCTTTATTCTATACCGTGTGTTCTGTGTAAATCTACAAATCCACCGATGAACGCGTAATATCTTAGCTTACACAAATGTTGAATTCAATAAAAATTGATCTATAATATAATTTCTCTTAACTCGTCCTTTAATATAATATTCTTCAAAATTCATTCAAAACAAATAAACATAACATTAAAACGTATTAACACATTTTATATACCTGCATATAAAATGTGTGCGTTTGCTAGACTCTGACGCAATCTTGAAAAAAAATCCGCCAAAATGTTTTATGCGTACAGTTAAGCCAAATGAAGATGAAACAGCAGATGCAGTACTGTTCTTAAGAAAATATACCATGCTGTTACAAAATATATGGAAAGATTTAAATGGGCATATACAAACTTTGCGTTCAATGAGAAAGGCTATAGACAACCACAGTCACTACAACAATTATTTTACTATTATTATTGCTGGATAACAAAGAATTTTTATTTATTTCTTATTTTAATATAAATTATTAGAATAATTTAAAGAGTTTAATTATATTTTGAAATTTCACATAATATTTTTGATATTTGTAAAAATAAGTGTAGTTTTCTCTTATGAGACTATAAAGCAATTCTGAATAAAAAAAAAATTAGATTTCTTATAATGCCCAACTTTTCTCTCCTATAAAGTGTTCTGTGAAATCGATAACAAAAACAGTTCCCATTTGTCTCATACTTATGTATACAACATGTAGACATGATGTCGGTTTTTAAAATTAAAAAAAAGTCAAATGTTGCATGAATGACAATGATAAAAACATTCGTGAATCAAATAAAACAAAAGATTCTGTCGTTTTACCTATTTAAATCACTCCTTCGTTTCCGCTGGTGAATCAAACTGCTTAATATGGCTAATGTGGAAGCGTGCTGCCTCGGCGACTTTCTTGGATTTTTACCGACAACCAAAGATCTTCTCTTCTTGCGCCGGACCAAGTCCGCTTCGGTCACTCTACTCTCGTCATCTGTTTTCGTGGTTGCAGTTAGGTCCGAATCTTCACTGGCTTTGCTGCACTCTTCCTGAAGGTCTATGGAACTTTCGTCTTGACAATTAAGATCGGGCGTGTTACTACCAGCGGAGGTGGACGCTGACGATGCTTCCACGAAATGTTTCTTGACTTCTTGATACGCCTTAATACATAACCTTGGGTCAAGAGGTCGAATGGAACCCATCTGGTAAGGTAAGAGGAATTGTTTCGAGTAGCCTAAGAAGAAAAAGAAATTCGAATCAATAGAGTGTTTCCTGTACCAGTTTCAAGAATATTGATGTATTAATTCATAATATTTATATTTTGTCGACCGAATAGTTGGACACGCCGCATCGACAAGAGAGGCACCTTCCCATACCGCAGCGTACTCTTGATTAGAGTTGGGATCGGGCTGACAAAGCCCGCTGCGGTTGGGCCCGGCATGTCGGGCCGGCTCGACATGTCTGGCCGGTCGGCAAGTCGGGCGCACGTAACTCGTGTATAGTAGGTAAAAACGCTCAGCTCAATATGCTTTGTTAGAGTGAATATTATGTTTCATTTGACAATCTACACACATTTATATCATGCTCACTTAGAATTATTTGTTTAAAACGCTAAGTGTGTGTGTACATATATACAGATTGTCGTATTTAAAAGTTAATATGCATCTTCAAATACACACACATAAACATGTACCTATGTATGTATGTATACAACAGTTCAAGAATGTGGCTCTCGGTTTACCCACACCACCATAAGACCGGTGGTGTGGGGAGACCGAGAGCGCGGACACCATGCGCGCATGGCATTCGTTCCGTATCTTTAGAGCGTGAACTTACATTGTATCTGAGCAAACTCGCAAATATTAAAATAAAATGCCCTTAACTATCGAGGAAAAAATACAGATTGTGTTATGGTATGCGAAGGATAATTCGTACAAAGATGTGCAAAATTTATTTGTTGCGGCGTATGAAAATCGTCGACCTCCCTCTGTGCCAGCTATCCATAAGATTGTGAAACAATTTCGTACAGAAGGTTGTGTTAATTCACTGCATACTAAAAGACACCGTAACGTCACAGAAGAACAAGAGGCGCAGGAATTTCTTATTTGTGCAAGTGTCGAAGAAGATTCTTCATTAAGCTGTCGGCTAATTGCCGCTAAGTTTTATATTAGTAAAGAAATGGTTTTAAAAACTTTGAAGAAGTATGGCTACAGGTCATATAAACTTCATAGGTCAAATACACTATTTCCCGATGATTACTGGCGTCGGATAGAGTTTGGTGAACGTGTAATGGAAATCGCTAACAGGAATAATCGGTTTATTAGTAACATTATATTTACTGATGAATCGACATTTCCATTACACGGTCGACATAACCCATCTGTAGCCCGTTGTTGGGCTAAGGAAAATCCTCACCTAACCTACAACGCTCACACACAATACCCGCAAAAACTGAAGGTTTGGGCTGGTATTTTGGGGGATAATATTGTAGGACCATTCTTTATTAATGGCACGCTAAATGGAGAAAGGTATCTCGATCTCTTGCAAAATCAGGTAATTCCTGCAATTCGAGCAATACCAGGTGTTAGATTCGATGATGTTTGGTTCCAACAAGATGGCTGCCCCGCTCACAACTGCCGGCTTGCCGGGGAATATCTCAACGGCATTTTTTCGGGAAGACGTATTGGTGGTCGGGATGCAGACATTTGTTGGCCTCCACGTTCCCCGGATTTAACACCCTGTGACTTTTTTTTGAGGGGACACGTGAACTCGAAAATCTATACCGCTGAAGGAAATAGAGCGATTGATTTGGATGGCTTAAGAGAACAAATTCTTAACGCCATACAAATGATTACTCCTGAAATGCTATCGAATGTACGAAATGGGTTTTATAATCGTTTAGGGTACTGCTTGATGCAAGAGGGACAGACATTTGAACATCTTCAACATTAAATTTTGTATAGTTCATTAAGTATAATATTTTGTTTCGTTTTAAATGTGAGAATTTTATTTAATTTTTTATAAGAATTTTATTTTAGTTACAATTTTTATAGTTTCAGTTCAATGTTAATATATTATACATCAATTACCAAAATATTATACAAAAGCCGTACATAGCAGAGCAATTCCTTAAAGCAAACGTCTGCATACTAGCTTTCACCGTTTTGCACTGAAGCCTCGGTACCCGGTGTCCCGATATGAACTCATCTGTACTCCCCTATTATCGTACCCCTCCACTTCATGTTTGCATGCACATGTGTGCGTGTCTGTGTTTCCCTATATCTACTTTTATTTCGGTCAAACGGTATATATAATATATATATAATATATATAATATATACAATATATATATTATATATATAATACTTTTAATTTTATATATAATATTTTTTATTTTTAATTATTTTTTTTAGAGAGTAAAGTAATCAGGTGATTTGCAAAAATATACTTATATTATGTTGAGTATAATAATTGAGAAACATTATCTTCGATATTATTCTGATATTCAAGACATCTTTTTAAAAAAATGTTAGAAGTTAAAAGACAAGAATACAAATATATGTGGGAATGAATACTTCACGTCACATAAACAGTATATACTCTTTAGTTTGTGGGTAAAAAATATGTTCACAAGTGCTTTATCTGATTTGTAAAGGGAAATATTAAGTGTGGAATGAAATATAGTTGTTTAGTTATATAGGCAATCATATAATCATCTTTAGTTTCCCAAATGAAGAAATATAAAACAAAACAACATGTACAGTCAGTGTATTACTACCTCGCGCAGGCAAAACACCAATAATCTCGTACTAGTAGTAATAATTGTCTTTCGTATAATAACTATGTCTGATGAAATAAATTAAGTTTTTGTAACGAACTTGATAAATAAACAATCATCAGTCATAAAATTTGGTATAACGCTTTCAACGAGGATGGAAAATCATTCACCACAAATTTTTAGTCAGACTATACAAGCAAATATCCAATATTACTTTAACGGGACATATCATAAAACAAGGTTTTGCTTTGAAATATGTTTATTATCTTGGTGACAATGAACGATAAGAAAAATTTATTTAATATTAAAAAGGAATTCCTTTAATTTTCGAATTTTGAATTAATGCAGTTCTTCAACAGGATAACATAGGTTTTGTGACAAATAATGCCCCAAACCTTTGTAGTGCAGTAAAGAATTACTGAAGAATATCTTGCGCTGGGCATAATATAATTTAATAATAAATAATTGTCTAAAACAGACAGCAGCAGAATTGCATCCAATCCAGTTTGCGTCATGAAGCTTCTAACCTGATTTTAAAAAAGCAGCTTTAACTTCAAAATTGAAGGGAATCTATAAAGCAAGCCGTTCTGGATGGAATATTAATTACGTTAACATCTATACTATTAGTTTTCCATTCAATTGAGGAATTATTATTACAGAAACAAGAACTCTAAAAAATTCAATGTATAGACCTAATATTGTTAGATGTAATTAATTTACTAGAGTCATTTAATAGAGCCACCTTAGAACTAAGTTTTGATCAATTTCCCACAATAGTTTTATTTTTACCCTGGTTTAAGAAACTATAATTTTATACAGGGTGATTCTTAATATATGCGACAAACTTTAGGAGCTGATTCCTGGGGTTATTTTGATCATAAAAGTTCATAAGAACATATATCCAAAACCGCTTAGTTCAGAAGTTATACAATGTTTAATAGAAAGTTAAAATAATAAAAGGTTTTATTATAAATTAACAAAATAATTAGTAAAACAAAATTAACTTATAGTAACTGTTGAAATTGACCGCCCCCAACTGTACTACAAGCTGCTATCCTCCGTCGTATTGACTGGCGAGTCCGTTCGAAAATACCAGGGATATTTCGAATTGTTTCAAAAGCTGCTATAATACGATTTCTTAGTTCATCGACATTTTCCATGGGAGTCGTGTAAACTAATGATTTAAGGTGGCCTCAGAGAAAAAAGTCCAATGAATTTAAGTCTGGAGACCGATGAGGCCACGGTTGTGGACCTCCCCGTCCTATCCACCGATTTGGATACGTACTGTCCAGAAACTCGCGAGCAAGTAAACCAAAATGCACTGGAGCACCGTCATGCATAAAATACATTTGTAATCTTAACTGCAACGGAACTTCTTCCAGCAGTAGTGGTAACTCCTCTTCAAGAAAATTGCGGTATACCTCGCTATTTAACCGCATCGGTAAAAAATGTGGACCTAACAAGTGATCTGCAACAATTCCGGCCCACACATTGATAGAGAATTGATGCTGATGACGGGCATTCATTATTTCTCGCGGATTTTCTTCGGCCCATATGTGATTATTATGAAAATTAATAACCGCGTTTCTAGAGAAAGTAGCCTCGTCGGTGAAGAATATTTGAGCCAAATGGTTAGGATTTTGTACGACATCGTGTTGCATCCATTAACAAAAAGCTAATCTTTGTGGAAAATCTGCTGGCAATAGAGCCTGCACCCGCTGAATGTGATATGGATACAACAGTTGATCTTTCAATATTCTCCAAACTGTGGCCTGACTAATGTTTAAATCAAACGCAATTTTTCTGGTGCTTGTTGTAGGATGTTCCTCAATTTCATTTAATACCATTTCTTCAACTTGTGGAGTTCTCACTGTAGATGGGGGCCCGCTATCAGTCGTCCGTTTTTTAAAACTTCCCGTTTCACTAAGACGTTGATGAAGACGGGCAAACATGGAATGATGCGGTATGATACGGTTCGGGTATCGTTCTGCATAAAGACGTCTAGCAGCACGCGCATTTCCATTGGCAAGACCGTAAACGAAATGCATATCACACATCTCAGCATTCGTATAATTCATTTTAGAAAACAGACTCTGGCAATAAACTGAATGAATACTCTGACACTATTGACAAATAAACAATTCCAAAATACCGTACATAATCACAACACGTGCTTCTTGAGCAACTGGTAAACACCAACTGATTAGCATCGGACAACGCGACGCGACCACTACGCATATTAGAGAAACAGGCACAGACTTGTTTACGAGCTTGTATTACAGTTGGGAGCGGTCATTTTCAACAGTTACTATAAGTTAATTTTGTTTTACTGATTATTTTGTTAATTTATAATAAAACCATTTATTATTTTAACTTTCTATTAAACATTGTATAACTTCTGAACTAAGCGGTTTTGGACATATGTTCTTATGAACTTTTATGATCAAAATAACCCCAGGAATCAGCTCCTAAAGTTTGTCGCATATATTAAGAATCACTCTGTATAAGTGAAGGCTTGAAAGAAAAGTATGCTATCAAATCTATTCATAAAACAGGTACATGTTTATATCCGGCCATGAAAAAATATTTGAAATGAACAAGAATAGAGGGACGTCGAAATTACCAACATCTACCTTAACAGAATTTTTCGATTCGCAGATAAACGAACTGCATTCATCAGTTTTAGTATTGAGTATGTATTTGACACCTATATTAATCATCATGAAAATATTAAACCAAATTTTGATATACTTATTAGATTTTTGGAAAAAACCTAAAGTACTTCCCTCGGTTATTTAAACTTGATAAACAGTATGTACTAGCCAACCTGCTACTATTACGCCCAGTAAAAGGACATTTTCTATTGCTGGACGAACGTTAGAAAAGCGACGAAGTTAATCGAGCCCACCCAATGTTCATAAAGTTTTATTTTTTATGTTCCATAATTAAGGTGTCTCTTTTGTAACTATTTTTTTAATTTTTGAATACTAGGGTAGTAAGGAATTTTAAATATGCTTATATAGGATATTTGTTTGAATTTTATATATTCAAAACTCTTACAATATATATTATTTGCAATGTTTATCAAAAATTTGTTTAAATGAAGACAATCTCCTGAAATTGCATCTAATATGAATTTTAAATGTATAAAACCATTCTGCAGTAAAAAATAAAGAACAGGAATACCTTTCCTACCTATTTAAGAATTAATTAAACTTGGCGTTGACTTTTATACAAATATATTGCAATCAATTCTCCAACTGTTATTTATAGATATTAAAGGTTTTATTTTTTTTAAAATATTCATTATATAGCAATGGTTTGTTGCAATAATACATACTTTGTGTTGCTATTTTTGTTTTTTATATTTTGTATTTTTTATTGTGTCAATAAATATTATTTGACGGCGAACACGCAACTGTAATATTTAAATAAACAGATAACGACCGTGCACGTTCAATACTTCATACGTTGTGACTGGGCAAATGGAACCGGGCCGGCTCGATAAGTCGGGCCGAGCTCGACATGTCGGGCTGGCATAAATAACCAATTCGTCGAAGTTGTATGTCAAAGTATGCGACGCTGGAATAAAACGTCATAATTTCATATAACACAAGTCGACTGCTACATAAATTAGACTGTATATGAAACTTCTCAATAAAATAAACAAATAATAGGCGTAGAGGATATGGTCGCAATTATTTCGAAAGACTGTACACATTAATGATATATTGTAAAACATTTGTAGACAAATTAACACATTCAATCTATCTTCGTTTCAAAACTATTTAACGGAGTTGTATTTACTTACCGGAATCACTAAAACACTTGTAGTACTCTTGTCCTTCGTCTTGCCTTCTGAATGTTTGATACCAAGGCTCCGAATGCGGTACTCTTTCAAATGAAAACTGTAGCTCGTTCAAGTCAAATTTCACCGGTTTACATTGCTGTTTGTCCCTTTTTGCCTGCACCTTTTCATTAAATTTCGAGTTTCTATTCGAGTGCTCACCATTATGCTTGGGAGATTTTTGTTCTTGCGCAATCGTGGGTAAATACGAACCATGATATCTTAACCTGCCGACAATATCCGGTCATTACACACTTTACACATCCTATTAATATACTAATATGACCTAAGTTTCTTCATATCCATTTTCTGGATTGATAGTTGAAAATATAACAAAGATTGCAAATGTTGAGAAAAGCTATCTTTAAATTACTGAAACAAGTATTTTATGATAATTTTAAATATATATATATATATTTGACAGTAGTCCGTTATGCTCCACCTATTTAAGTGTGCTGCATTGGTCAGTTTTTTTTGGATGCAGTTTATTTAAATTAAAAAAACTTAAGTGTATTCTCCATAGAGTTGTTTTATTGTTATTATACCCTGTCTCAGAATAAGAAGGAGTGATTCAAATATCCCGCCAAAACATGGAACACATAGCTTAAAATTTAGTAGACAATTTGATATGACATCATGACAATTGAGGTTAGAAGAACTGTATTAATTCTAACTAAGGATTTAGCTGTTTTGTGTTTCATTTACTACTTTCGTTAAAATAGATGGATGTGCCGCTTTTCCTTCTACCAATCGAAGCAGCTATACGAGTGCACGGCAATGGGAAACAGGAGAGTAAAGTTATAAACACAAGTATATACATCTATAATTTGATGAATACAAATCTCTTAACATTCAAATTTGTTCATTCTAGTTTTGAAAAAAAAATTAGAAGAATCTATGGATAAAGATATAGGCCCAATTTACAAATGAAAGCATAGACTTTGTTCTGAGCGTTTTGAGGTGGATTGCCGTTATAAATATATAATTACTGCACATTCCAGTGAATGTGCTATATCAACATGAAAATTGTGAATCAAGTCTATTTATTATTAAATATTTGTATCAGAGAGCAAGAATGAATCAAACCTTTTATCTTTTATCAAAATGTCCTTAAGAACTTGCAGAAAAGGTTTTGTTTATTAGTTTCTATTTTAAATATCAATAAAGAACTTACAGATAAATCATTCGTATTACTGCGACAAACCTTGAAGAGGTAACTTCAAGCAACTAGTCTGGAAATTTGAATCTTACATACAACAGTAATAAATAGAAAAATTTACATCGGCTGAAGTTGTTTACACGAACTGCAAAGATAATTACATATACCTACACATTACTAATTATTATTCCCTATTAAAATTTATTTATTATGAAAATATATAAAGTATAACAAATATTTATTTCTACTATATATTGGAAATTAACAATAATTTAGTGTTCACATCATATTAAAAAGATTAAAAATTTACATGGTCAACACAATTTTTCCAAATACTTATTGTAACATTTGTAATTGCTTCTGTCAAACGTTCTCATATAAGTGATATTCTGAAAGGGGATTTTTTTTAAGCAACTTCATCTTATGTATCAATTCAGATCCTATATGAAGTATTCTTAATTGCCTATCTTTATCGGTATGGCTATTTAATCCTACAAAACTTGTCGTGCACTCATTATACTTGTGTCAATCCAAACTTTTTCCCATATTCTCCACCAGATATTTTCACCCTTTTCTATTAGTACAGGATTATTTACGTTTGATAAATATTTCTGAAATATAACGAACATGTGGTAATATAATTAGTATTTAATTAACACTTACTTGAAATTAATGAGTCAATTCTAGAATATGTGTGAGTTGTCCACTTCATTTATGGTATGAACTCATCTATAGTTATTTTTGCAATGATATTAATTGTTGAATGTCTAATTTTTCCACTGACGTACAGTATTTTAGACATATTCATCAAATTCAACTTTCAAATGCATGATCACTTGTTCCTTAGGTCTTAAATCGTCTGATCAACGCATACTCATGTTGTACATAAAAGTATGGATTTTATTTAATAACACAATAAAGTATAATAAACCAAAGTAAAAATGTAAGATTCTAGGTTATGGCTTGGCTATAAACATAAAATGACGTTTTGTCAAACTTATTTTCCCATGTTAAACTTGCCTACGCAAGAACCAATGAAATACTTTAAAAACATACGCCATTTTGGCGCGATATTTGAATCACTCCTTCTTATTCTGAGACAAGGTATAGTATCGTCAGAGTTAAAGATAGCTATGACAAATTGTTTGGTTTTGTTGTTAATAATTTTGTTTTCATGTTTTTCTCTAAAATAATATTTTTTTATAAATAAGGCTTTACAACGATGACTTCGGTTTTTACAAAATAAATTGGTGAATACCGATTTAGGTTATGACGTCACAGAAACACCATAGGTTTGAACAAATTGGTTACGGTAATAACCTGCACCAACAGTTGAATGATTGGTTGGAGGCATAACCCATAAAGTACCAGTTTTTATTTTTTAATATAAATGATCTTTCAACACAGAAGATTTATTTAAAGTATTGGTTGATATTGACCACTATTAGCATGTTAACAAATGCAACTAACATAAGCTGCTAAACAAGTTTTATTTCGCAACAAATATTTATTATCTAACAATAGTACGCTGGTAGAAACCAAAACCATAATCAAAAAGCTTTATTGTATTTAAAATAGTATACATTTCTTAAGAGAATAGTGACTACGGTGAACTATTGGCATGAATTTAATTTACGGTTAATATATATGTGTATATGTATGTATATAACCACCTTGTTTATGAAATTAAAATAATCTTGATGAACTCCGTAATTAAGAAAGTGACAAGTTTCATATGGCAGCAAAATATCCAAGGACATGTGAGAATCTCTTATGCAATTGCATATGCAGATTGATCATGGTGAATATTTGTTATACACATATATATCAAGAATTATTAACTATCCTTAAAAGAACAGCTTTATTACGACTTGTTTATTATTTTATTTTCGATTTTTACCTTTTAGCGTTTAAATTATTATAGGGAAACTTGATTCACTCTGTAAATTTTATATAAGTGAACTAAATTAAGTGCGTTTGCGATATTATTGATCTTATAAAACCGATTTAATTAGAAAATAGTTTTTTTTTTGAAGTGCTGATTAATTAATTATCAAACAAAAAACTGTTGTTTAAAGTACTTGAAAAAATCTGAAATTTGAAATACTATTAAGTTCATGGTATTTATGTTTTAATTAAAATGGTGAAAATAGAAAAACAATTGAGTTTCATTTCCAAGATATTCTTAAAAATACATTTTTTTTCCAATAAAAGGCTCTGTACATATTCTGAAAGTATGCAATTTTTTTTGAATATAGATAAATTAACATAATTTATTATTTTCTATTCCTTTCTACTGTTAAACATGATTTAAGCTTGTTGTTAAATGTTATATCTTGCTTCTAATGTGCTACTCTATTTTTTTAAAAAAAATGTTTTTTAGACAATCTCGAAAACGAAAAATGTTCACCATCACAATCAAAATAGAAAACTCCACCAACTTAGTAGTTAACCAACTTCATAGCTTCTATAATAAGTTAGCATGGTAAACACTTTGGACATGGTCACATGGTGCATATTATCCAATTATAGGCTAATAAATTGTGGTTTAATAAAAACTACAATATTGCCAACTTAATAAATTTTGTAAGTTAAACAAAGATAGCAATAATTTTCACTTAATGTGAAGCATCTGTATAATAAACTAGATCGCTCACCTGGAACCGGGCGTTTCAAATTTATAATATTTTTGATTATCCGAAATGAAAACTTCAGCGTGAGTTCTTCTTTTCTTTTTCTTCACACTACCGTCGGACCAGTTACTATCCAAAGAGGCTTCATCCAAATGTCCAACTTCCTCTTCTCTCGGTTCGTCCGGCTCACTGGATAATAACAAAGTGCTATCGCCACCTCCTCTATCGCTGACAGTCGTGTTGGGACCGTCAGCGTCTAGATCATCTTCAGAACTGGATTCGTCCTTTTTCGGAAACAGGAAATTTTCTGCTTCATCATTCAACTGTTGTAATTCCGATGATCTCATACGCTTAAATTTAACAATTAAGCTTTTGTCTTTGTTGTTTTCTTTCTGATCTTGCGGTGGTTGTAATGGTGTAAGAGGCCTCTTCACTATTGTTGGTTCCTCTTTAATTTTATCGCTGCTTGAACGTAACTTGCTGGACATAACTTCAACTTTGTAATACATACGGTTATCTAGTACAAGTCTTTCTTCGGCTGAGGATCTCTTCTGCTTGATGCAAGTTCTCTTTGGCCTACCGGAATCCCAAGTGTCTTTTTGTTCGTTCTCGACGAGTTTCTGATAAGGATAAAAGACAGTTTAGTTGTTCTGTTGATAATGTAAAGTCTATACATTTATTAAGTACGATCGATTGCTACAATCAACAATGAAGAGGGAATAAATCAAAATAGCAGTGATATAAAAAAAACTTGAGTGTAGTGTATCTTAGTTGTATATTGTTTCTTGTATGGATCAGTTACGCTGGAATGAATATATGTAAAATGTCTCAAATACATTTTATTATGTGAATATTAAAGTTAAAAATGAGGTGTGGCCACTACACGACTTTCTTATACGTATGAGCGTTTCGAATTACAGAATATTAAGAATGTTTTTATACAAAAATTATTCAAAATCCTATTCTAAGTACTTCTATTCTCTTAATAAATCTCTATAGAATGCATACTTTGAAAGATATCAAAAAAGTGCTACTTGCTAAGAGTAAAAGTGCTCCTTCCGGTCCGAATTTTGAAATTTCATATATACAAAAACTATCCAGTTCTAAATACTTTTGTACTCTTGACAAATATATATAGAATGCATAACTTATGAAATATTTGCAAAAAATCGCTATTCGGTATGAGTAAAAGTGGTACTTCCTATCCGAATTTTGAAATTTTTTTTATATAAAAGATATTTAAAATTATAATTTAAATACTTTTATACTCGTAATGTACCTGCCTAGAAAGCATGACTTGCGAGATATTCGCAAAAAACTCATTTTCGATAAGAGTAAAAGACCTACTTCCGGTTGGAATTTTGAAAAACCTTTTTAAGACAATTTGTCTCAAATATAATTTTGAGTACATTTGAATTCTTTATAAATTTGCTTAAACTTTGTAATTGACGAAATATTTGCAAAATTCGATTTTTTCACTGAAGTAAACTGCTACTTCCGGTCTACCGATTTTACTGAAAAACTAATCAGATCTCAAGAGGGAGATTATACACGTAAATACAAAATTTGGAATTGATATCTACAGCGGTTTGACCGCTATCGTGGTCTCACACACAGACAGACAGACAGACACGGAAATTTTTTTAAAAACCACTTTTTCGGTATCAGGGGACTTCAAAACGTGGACATCTGCAAAAATCTCGAGGTCGAAAATTTTCATCATCACAATACTTCCTTATACTACGTATAAGAAAGTAAAAGTAAGTAGAAAAAAAAGGTACACTTTTTACTTTCTTATACGTAGTATAAGGAAGTATTGTGATGATGAAAATTTTCGAACTCGAGATTTTTGCAGATGTCCACGTTTTGAGGTCCCCTGATACCAAAAAAGTGGTTTTTAAAAAAATGTCTGTGTGTGTGTCTGTGTGTCTGTCTGTCTGTGTGTCTGTCTGTGACCACGATAGCGGCCAAACCGCTGTAGATATCAATTCCAAATTTTGTATTTACGTGTATAATCTCCCTCTTGAGATCTGATTAGTTTTTCAGTAAAATCGGTAGACCGGAAGTAGCAGTTTACTTCGGCGAAAAAATAGAATTTTGCGAATATTTCGTCAATTACCAAGTTTACACAAATTTATAAAGAATTCAAATATACTCAAAATTAAATTTGAGAAAAATTGTATTAATAAAGTTTTTCGAAATTCCTACCGGAAGTAGGTCTTTTACTCTTATCGAAAATCAGTTTTTTGCGAATATCTCGCAAGTCATGCTTTCTAGGCAGGTACATTACGAGTATAAAAGTATTTAGAACGTACTTGTAAATATCTTTTGTATAAAAAAAATTTCAAAATTCAGACCGGAAGTACCACTTTTACTCTTATCGAATAGCGATTTTTTGCAAATATGTCGTAAGTTATGCATTCTATATATATTTATCAAGAGTACAAAAGTATTTAGAACTGGATTTGCAATATTTTTTGTATATATCAAATTTCAAAATTCGGACCGGAAGTAGCACTTTTACTCTTAGCGAGGAGCACTTTTTTGATAATATCTTGCAAAGTATGCATTCTATAGCAATTTATTAAGCGAATGAAAGTACCTAGAATAGGATTTTGAATAAGTTTTGTATAAAAATTTTTTTAAAATTGTATAGTTTGAAACGCTCATACGTATAAGAAAGTCGTGTGGTGGCCACACCTCATTTTTCTTCTCTGTTTACGTGCTTTCGCTTTGCGTTCACTTCGTAGCCGTTTAATGTGACTATGCTATGCTAACTATGTATAAATATCTTTCAAATGAACGATTAATGAACCTCCTGGACGGAAACGTTTGCATACATTACTTCTAATGTACTTAATCAGATTTACTCAGTACTCTAGCGCGTACACGTGAAACAAAGATAAACATACAATTTATTTCCGTTCATTAAAGGAAGTTGAATTAACTGAACAGTGCAGGATATGCAAGCAAATATTGTAACAGATGAAAAACAATTTTGGCAAGATAATGCAAAGAAAACAAAATTGAAATAATAAAATTTATTAAAATGTAAATGAATATAAATAAATAATAATAATAGAAATGATATATGTTTCAATTTAAATTTTACAATTACTGCTACTTCCGGTCTACCGATTTTACTGAAAAACTAATCAGATCTCAAGAGGGAGATTATACACGTAAATACAAAATTTGGAATAGATATCTACAGCGGTTTGACCGCTATCGTGGTCACAGACAGACACACAAACATTTTTTAAAAACCACTTTTTTGGTATCAGGGGACTTCAAAACGTGGACATCTGCAAAAATCTCGAGGTCGAAAATTTTCGTCATCACAATACTTCCTTATACTACGTATAAGAAAGTAAAATAAGTGGTAGAGTTAATCAAAAACAAATGAAAAAATAGGGTGTGTCCACCACACGACTTTCATATACCATGAGCGTTTCAAATTATATAAAATTCTTCTAAATTGTTTTAAATAGTTTTTTTTAGAAAAATAAGCCAAATTTTAAGATTTTTTTATAAAAAAGATATTCAAAATCCTATTAGAAGTAGGTACTTCTATTCTCTTAATAAATCTCCATAGAATGCAAACTTTGCGAGATATTCGAAAGTGCTGCTCGCTAAGAGTTGAAGTGTTACTTCCGGTCCAAATTTTGAATGTTTTTTTATACAAAAGGTATTGAAAATTAAGTTCTAAATACTTTTATACTTGTAACGTACCTGTCTAAAAAGCATTACTTGCCAAATATTGGTAAAAAACTGTTTTTCGATAAGAGTAAAAGACCTAATTCTGTTCAAATTTAATTTTGAGTACATATAAATTTTTATAGGGGAGAGATAGGGGCGAGGGAGAGAGGGGGTGAAGAAAGAGGGGGAGGGGGGGGAGATGGTTTTGCGAGTCTTTTGTCGAACAAATGAAAACATTTCAGAAAGACAATAATATGAGTGGCAAAGCACTTTTATTAACTGATAATGCCCCGAGTCATGCAACAGAGACGTAATTAATCATTGGCAATGAAAACATCGTAACTATATTCCTGCCGCCTAATTGCGCTCCGCACATCCAACAAAATGCCATTCGACTGACTAAAACGGATTACCGCAAGAGACTATTGGTCCATGTTTTATCGTTTGAAGAAAGCGACATTTCTAACACTCTAAAAGATATGAATTTAAAGGATGCCGTGTTTCTGTTAGCTAGTTCTTGGGACTCCTGGTGCAATTCAGAAATGTTGGCACAGAATATTTTTTTATTCAGACAATGATGCGTCAGACTCTGATTAGGACTCTGTGAAAATCTGGTTCCATTGTCTCTACTTAAGCAAAGACGTGAATCAGTCAGTGATGAGCCTAGTAAAATTGCCGAAATTAACAATATGCTGCAGAATCAACTGACGAAATCAGATATCTGTGAATGGCTAGATGGCGATGAAGAGCATCTACCGTTGCAGTTGCACAGTGATGAGAGCGACCCGGAAGAGGAAGTTGTAAGGATTGATCCAAAAATGGAACATGATAAGGCAATTCTTTGTTTCAGTACATGCATACAGTGGGTTGAATTAAATACCTTGTTCATACTACGAATGATGCGAGAACGCGCAATATAAGCCGCCAAGCAGTACAGTATTAAACAAACAAAACTTACTAATTTTTTTAAATCTAAGTTTTATAAATTTTGGTTTTTGCCTTATATTTTCCTTACTTTATATGTACGACATAACGTATTTTAGTTTGTATTTAGAATTATGGGTATGGGCTTTTCGTAACATTTTCTATATTTTAGTTTGTATTTGAGATTAAAAATCCCTACAATACATTTTTTGGGTATTATTTTTTAACTTTTAAAAAAGGTTTCGATAATCCGGATGGTTGTTCACTACTTCGGAATGCCTCAGTTTTAACTGACCCGGATCAGCGAAGCTTTACTGTAATAAAGAATTATTGAAAGAGATTGCTTTCTGAAATATACATATTTATATAATCATTGTTTAAGTCTGCAGTAATAAAAAATAATTATTGACAATAAAAGCGCAAAGAGTTTCCTATTTTATTTTTTTTATTTATATATTTCTAGTGAACTTAAAATCTAGTTTTATTTCATTATTATATATATATATATCCTATTCCTTGGCTACACTGCGCTGACGAGAACCAAGTAGTTCGAAACACGTGTCCGCAGTTGCATTTTGAGCAGAGTTACCCCATGAAATTCTTTACTTTATTATTCTATAATCCGCAATATTTCTTTTCTTTATATATATATATATACAGGGTGTAACAGTGGGAACGCCGTGGTCTCTGGTAGTCAAATGGTAACAATTTTGAAAAAGTTACATACTGGAATATATATAGGTGGATTAGATCTACAATTTAAAAATAATAGGCAATATACAGGGTGTTTCAAAACTTAGCAATGTACCAAAGTTATGTTTTTCTTAATGGAACACCCTGTATTTTATGTCATTTTTGAGTTGTACACTGAAATCTAGATCAACTTTATTTAAGGTTTCCTATGTCTAATTTTTGTAGTTTAGGAGATATTTCAAGTTTTTTGAAAATGCAATGTTGCACGAAAAGTTTAGTATCTTGAAAATGACTTAATTCAGAGAAGTGTAACGAATAGCGTAAATGGCAGATCCTTTGGCTGATTGAATGCCATATTCAAAGTTGCCGAGTATTCTACAGATCGTTCATGTACCGAGAGCAAACTTTATGAACTTCTTTCGTGCATAACTTTATTATTTTAAATGGAACACCCTGTATGTATTTATGTTATCAGATAGAACATTTTATTGTCTAAAAACCAGTATCAGGAATCCCTATGACTATCTTTACTATTTTTTAAGTTATTTGCGTTTTTTAGATAACTTACGGAAATTGTTATTATTTAATCTAGGAGGTTGGATCCTCATAGAGAAACTGTCAATTTGACGTGTACTCTGTTAACATCATGAAGGCATACTCGTTGCAAGAAAGAACTGATATGATTTTAGTTATTGGTGAGTGTCAGGAAAATTGCTTCCTTGCGTCTCGGGTGTATTCGCAGAAGTACCCAAATCGAAAACATCCAGTTAAAAGGGTATTTGAAAATTTGTTGGGTAGATTCCGTGCCACAGGGAGTGTTGTATACAAAAGGCGAACAACAACTGTAGACGTAGAAAATGAATTCGTGGTATTGGCAACAGTCACTGAAGAACCGCATAAAAGCACACGACAGATTGCCTAGGAATTAGATATAACTCATATGAGCGTATCTAGGATACTAAGAAAACACAAATACCATCCCTATCACTTACAATACCATCAAAATTTATACGCAATGGATTATGAAAGGCGAATTGATTTTTGCTTGTGGGCTCTTGATAGAAACGCAGAACATAATGATTTTTTTAATTACGTTTTATTTACCGATGAATCCACTTTTCATAATAATGGATTAGTAAACCGTCACAATTTCATTATTATGATACCGAAAATCGCCATCTTTTTCGTACCTTGGATCGGCAGCATCGCTGGAGTTTGAACGTGTTTGGAGGCATTATAGGCGATTATGTAATTGGACCATACTTCTTCAATGGGCACCTCCTAAACGGAGACGAATTTCTAAGGTTCTTAAAAAGGGACTTTTGGACCCTCTTGGAAAATATTCCCTTGAATATTAGAAACCGGATGTCAATTAGACGGCGCTCCTGCCCATTTTAAACGGTCCGTTAAAAACTACCTTCACAGGAAATTTCCTAATAGGTGGATCGGAAGAGATGGTCCGTGCAATTGGCCACCAAGGTCTCCGGACTTAACATGTATGGACTTTTTCCTATGGGGGTATGTAAAAGGGATCGTTTACAATATCTTGCCCACTACAGCAGAGGATATGAAAACGAGAATCAGAGACGCCTTCAGTTCAGTAACACCGGATATGCTGAGGAACGTTAGAACAGCATTTGAACAGAGGGTTATTTTCTGTATTGAAGAAAATGGCAATTATGTTGAACGCTAGCACTTTTTCGTTTATTTTGTTATGTTTTTTCGTTTATTTTATACGAAATCCTTTTTTCTTAATCCAAATACAAAAATATTTACTGCTGTTTTGTTTAGTTTATTTTTATTACTTGGAATTTATGTAACCATGTAAATTGTGACAATATAAAATCAACTTCTTCGAATAATAATATTTATACCCATCGATGTAAAGATATACTGCGTGTTCACTTACAAAAAACAAATTTAGTTCACTTAAATTATCTAAAAAACACAAATAACTTAAAAACTAGTAAAGATAGTCATAGGGATTCCTGATACTGGTTTTTAGACAATAAAATGTTCTATCTGATAACATAAATACATACAGGGTGTTCCATTTAAAATAATAAAGTTATGCACGAAAGAAGTTCATAAAGTTTGCTCTGGGTACATGAACGACCTGTAGAATACTCGGCAACTTTGAATATGGCATTCAATCAGCCAAAGGATCTGCCATTTACGCTATTCGTTACACTTCTCTGAATTAAGTCATTTTCAAGATACTAAACTTTTCGTGCAACATTGCATTTTCAAAAAACCTGAAATATCTCCTAAACTACAAAAATTAGACATAGGAAACCTTAAATAAAGTTGATCTAGATTTCAGTGTACAACCCAAAAATGACATAAAATACAGGGTGTTCCATTAAGAAAAACATAACTTTGGTACATTGCTAAGTTTTGAAACACCCTGTATATTGCCTATTATTTTTAAATTGTAGATCTAATCCACCTACATATATTCCAGTATGTAACTTTTTCAAAATTGTTACCATTTGACTACCAGAGACCACGGCGTTCCCACTGTTACACCCTGTATATATATCCATCACTCTGCATTCCACGAGTTTTGCAGCATTCTTTCGTCCATATCACTGCTCGTTATGCTTATTTGACAAACTGTTAGCCCATACATACAGGATAACCGCTAAATAGGTACCAGGCTATGCGAATCTGAAGAATACGTATAAATGTCTAACTGGAAATCAAAAAAGAAATTTATTTGTAACTCATCAAAAATTCTAAATATTTAGGGCCAAAATGTAGTTGAAAACATAACTACGTTTATCCTATACGCATTTACGTAAATACCATTAGTAATTTCAGTTTAAGGTTCTTCTAAAAAAAACGATCAAATGCAAATAGTTACAACCTTCGTTAGAGAACGAATGGCAATTGAAAAGATTTTCTATGGCGATGTTTCTTTTTGTGAATAGCACGCCCGTATGTGGGAAAGGTCGAACACGTCGGTGCATTACCATGTGCTTTTTTTCGTTAAATAGAAATATATTATTTTGAAACTTAAATTCCTCTATATGAAAATTATTATGTTTGTAAATTAACTGTGACAGGCTCGGACTCGAGGTAAGAAAAATCAATTTCTCATCACTGCGTGCACTTTGGACCGCGATTTTGTTTGTACGGGCATTATTCATATTTTTCTTTCAGCCCCTTTTTTTAATGACACTATTTAAAATTAAGCCTGTATAACAGGTCAATTGTGTAATTATTAACAAAACTAATATTTGGCAGCAAAGAAACCCATATTAAACAACCTCACCGTCTTATAAATTTTACAGTAGATGTAAATCAATAATTATTGATGTCCATATTTGTTACTGAAATACGTTTTTGCTTGTACACATTTATTTTTCGGAAAATCGTCTTTTTCAATATCTCAGTTAAATATGACATCAGATTTCGAAAATCGTTTGTGTCTAACATGTATTCTATACAGCATGTGTCAATTTTCATTAGCCATAGGCGATTAATCCATACAGTACGTGGCAACATAGTACCCCTTCTTTCCTTTCCAATGCCAGCACGACCGATGCATGCTCGTAAATACAAGTTAGCGTGGTTAGCAGTAACTATTCGACCACTGGTGTTTGTAATGCGTTCAGAAATAATATTTACGAATTGCAAGGATTTGTTTTTCTTTTTCCTTTCAGTAAATGCAGAGAATTATTAAGCTTGCGTTCACGCTGCATGACACAAACAAAAGCGTAATTCTAATAAAATTAAAAATAAGGTAAATAAAAAAGGATTTTGAAAATAATAATAAACTACTAGATCAGGAGATCGCGGCGGCCATTTGATGTTTCCCGTTCCAGTAATAAGACGGCTTTTATTGCAGACTAGATCGCAACGTGTTCGCAGATAAACATTGAATGTAAAATCTGGTCGGGAGAAGTGGGAAGATCAGAGAAAATCGTTGTGATGTCTATTGTTGCCGGGATTGGTGACGGACAGTACGGGTGCCACGTTGCCACGTATTACTTGTATACGTATAAATCGCACGTAAACATTGAATCCCTATACCTAATGAAAATTGACACAGACGGTATATAAAAACGGGCAAGCAGATGCAATATTTTGAATAATTTTCCACCAGATACTTACAAGTAACTGCCTAGTACTGGATCTAAGTTCTCTAGTTTCACGGGGTGTTTCTTCTTTAATACTATCATCATCAGTCACATTACCTAAATAACTATTAATAGAGCATTGTCGCCTCGAGCGCAACCTATGTCCCGGCTCATTCTCAGTAGGCGATAAAGGAGAATTTCTTATTTTATCGCTTAAAGATATGGCTCGCGTTCTGGGCATTTTTCGATACGGAGCTGTTCGACGCATTGGATTATTCAGTTCATCAATATTATCCACTGAAAAAGACAGAATTAATTTCAAACATTTTTAACAAAATTTAGTAGTAAAAAATAATATAGCAATCTTTCTTTTGTAGAAAGTAATTACATTATTTCTTAAAAAATATGTTTATTGAAAGTGTCAAATAAAAAACCAACTGTCTTTGTCCGTATGTATTACGAGGGTAGATTTTTATATAATTAACGAAAACAACTGACGATAACAAACTTTTGCTGTAACACTTTGATGTTTAGTAACCTAACTTGGTTCACATTCTAAAAGTTGTTTTTCTGTAGCTTTAACTACCAAAGTCCGCAAAGTTCAGCTATAACATAGAAGCGTAATCAAATTCTTGACGAGGTAAGCAAATAGACCCAAGATATTCGACAGAAAATTATTAAAGATGTGGGAAAGATGCGCAGCTACGAGGGGCGTTCAATGTACTCTCGGTATCGGGGTAATAAAGCAATTAAGTGTGTCATTTATAAATGTATTAAATAATTACATTATCTAAGGATATAAATATAAAATTTCACGTAATTACGAATAAAGGTTAAAATATTACCAGAGATGGCTAACCTATCCACTGGTACTACACACACTACTTTTCATAACCATCTCAACCTCTCAAAAGTCAGTGCAAGACGGGTGCAGCGAATGCTCACGGCACTTCAGAAACAAGTGCTAGTTGAATGCTGTAGAGATTTTGGAGCCACGTGGTGAAGATTCTACGAGTAGTTTCGACCGCATTGTTGATGGGATGAAACATGGGTTTATCACTATGATCCTGAAAGTAAGGAGTCTGCAATAACATAAGAAGGGTGCAGATTATCCTAGGAAATTTGAAGTCACTCCATCTATCGGGAAAGTCATGGCTACAGTGTTTTGGGACTCTGAAGGAATTTTGTTGATCGAGTACATGAAAAAAAGTGAAACCATAAACGCAGCATCTTGGGAAACCATATTGCATAACTTAAGGGATGGCAATAAAGAAAAAAAAGCGAGGAAAACTGAGCACTGGTGTTTTTCTCCTTTACGGCAACTCTTCGGTTCACACGGTGAGTGTTTGAAAGGCTGCTGTCCGATAATGCGGTTTCGAAGAAATCAACCACCCACTATACAGCCCCGACCTCGCCCCAGTGATTATTATTTGTTTCCAAATTTAAAAAAGATCTTCGTGGAAAACGATTTTTTTTTTTTTTGAGAACTTGAAAAGTTAATTACTGCAATAGCAGTAGAAGTCTACTAGGACACAATCCAGAAATCTGAAAACTGCGATAGGTATATTAAAAAATGACCCCACCAATGTGATCAAAAGATTATGCTGCTTCACGGTAATTGCAGAGTTCACAAAGCTCGCCAAGTACGTGGGGTAATCGACAAGTATGGATTTGTAGAGATAGAACATCCACCATACAGCCCAAATTTTGCACCAATTATTTCTTTCTTAAATTAAAAAAAACACTTGAGGACGCTGATGAATTCCGACGAATACCTAACGAAACGGTGGAGGAATTGTTTGAGTGCCTTTTGAAAGGAACCGTCATCGGAATACCGTTGGAATAAATATGTGACCGTTAATGGACCATATGTTGAAAAATAAAATACTTTGATACAAACTCTTTTCCTTCATAAGTAGCTAGATAATATAAAAATCTTCCCTCGTACTTTGAATACGGAAAGATATCGAAATAATTCATTACTACTACGCAAAGCGTCATGTATACAAAATGACATAGCTCTGACTAGTTATTGTAGTTACTTTTTATTATAATTTTTTTTTTCATTTTCATTGTAGTTATTTACCTAAATAAAGTAACCTGACCTGTCAACTATGCCACTTATTTACGAGGGATATTTTTTAAATAAGGTCCGAGCTGCATAAGTTTATGTTTACGAATACTGAATCGCCCGCTGCTGTAATTCGATCCTTGAGTGCAAGAAACTTGACAGTAGCGAAAATTCACTGTTAGACTTGTGAAGTTTGCGACTTCTTTCTAACGATCACAAAGCAAAAAGCGGGGGGGGGGGGCGTTTTGACTCGATACCATCAGGAAGGAGATGAATTTTTTTTGACCACATCGTTACAGGAGATGAGATACTTGGCTGACTCTTGAGTCCAAGAAACAGTCAATGGACACATCGTCGCCAACCAGAGTGAAAGCGACAAAGATTATCGTAACTGCGTTTTGAGCTAGGAAAGGCATTTTTAGTGGCAATCGATTCTAATGCGTATTGTGAAAACTTGAAGAAACTCCGGCGTGTCGTACAAAATAAGCTGTGTAGCCTACCGTGGTCTTCTGGTGTGATGTTGTTCCATGACAATGCAAGGCCGCATGTTCTGCACAAACACAAAGTCTAATCAGGTCTTTTGGATGGGAACAACTGGCACATCCAGACCTTGCACCCAGTGATATTCACTTATTTTCGTACTCAAAGGAGTTCTTTGGTGGTCAACGATTCGACAACGACAAAAAAGTAAAATCTACAGTCATGGATTGGTTTTCATCGCTAGCGGCGCTATTCTTTAACATCGGAATTCAAAATCTTGTTAAACGGTATGACAAATGTTTTAACAAAAAATGTAAAATATGTAGATGGAAGTATACAGGATATGGAAGTAAATATATATTACAGTATTTTCTTCTTATTCAAAAACGGACCGTATTTAAAAATTATCTCTCGTATAATGCCATTCGTAAGTATGAATTAAGAAAAGTCGATCATACGCTATTATAAAATTATGACATTTACCACCATTGATCTTAAGGAAGCTGTCAATGTTCGCGGTACTACTGATGAGGGTGTCCAACTGCAGGAAGTTCGAATTGTCTTTGACGAAACTCAAGTGTTTCTCGCTTTCAAGGTGTTCGTCCAGGCGGGGGTATTCAACACGGCACACCTCACAATAACCTGGCTGCAGGGCGGTGTCGATACGTGGATGATTTGAACGGGTCTTTCGAGTCATGTTACGCTCAACCAATGAGCGTGATACTATCCCCGGATCACCAGCAGATCCAAAGATATTAAACGCGGGCCAGTTGCGTATCTCTTGAAATACCGGTCTTGCCTGTCTGGAAGGTACAAAACAAACACTTAATTCATCAACACGAATAGGAAAATGCTCTCATTAGCAATAGTCGGTGGAAAAGATCGATGAACAAATGTTTAGCGGTTATTTTAAAAATTCTGAGATTCTTTAATTGAATGATCAAATTTAATTTTTGAAAATTCGTTTTCACGCCCATTTTTTTCTCTTTAAGCAAACGTGTTAGCCGTTGTATCAATGAGAGACTACAACATTGTCCGCATACAATGGCACAAATTCTATTACATAGCATATACATAAGCAGTAGTTTCACGTCATTAAAAAATAAAATAGATAATAATATGGAAACGCGCAATATCATATCGACGGTTAAAATTATGTGTATTGGAGAAGCAGTTAGGTGTAATGGTTGTCCACTGACTTGTCAAACTATAAGTCCCGGGTTTAATTCCTAATAACACCACCCAGTCCCGGCCATTTCGGTAGTCGATAGACCATGTTGGGATCACTAACACCTGACCTTACCAGAAAGTCTAAAAATACTTATTTGGTTTCATATTTTACATTTCCTCATATAAAAGCATATTATGCCAGTTTTTTCGAGTTGTTTAAAATGCAATGCGATATTTATAAAAAGGTTTGTGCATATAAAACATAAAATAAGTTTTTGTTAGTATGCTGCCAATCTCACTAAATCAATACAATTGTAATAAACATATTCATTTGATTGATTTTCGTTCCTACAGGCAACGTAAAATAAGTTAAGCGATTGGAAGAAACTTATTATTACGGCCCGGATTTTAGGCAGCCTAAAATAATCCTTTAAAATATTAAAAATAATCCCTATAAATCTGAAATTAGGCACTATTAGGTCACTAAAATTTAAATGTCTTAAAAAATAGTTTTTTGAACAGAAATTAAATTTAATTTAATTAGTAGATACTTACTTATTAGTTTATTACTAATAAATTTTTTGAACAGAAATTTAATTAAATTAAATTAAATTTCTGTTCAAAAAACTATTTTTTAATTTCTAAGACATTTAAATTTTAATGACCTAATAGTGCCTAATTTCAGATTTCTAGGAATTATTTTTAATATTTTAAAGGATCATTTTAGGCTGCCTATAAAATCCGGGCCGTACTTATTGTTGTCTTAAGTACTTCTTAGTTACCTTAATAAGATGTACTCATAGCAAATGTGATTATAGTAGCCGTTCGATTATGTGAACTAATTAAAACCTTACCTGTTCACAGAAGCGGAACGTTCACTCAATTGAATTTGCAGTTTAAATTGTTTATTTAATATATTCAGTAACATCAAAAAAAACTTACAAATGAAGAATATACATGTACTACATAGGATAGGTACATACATACATGAATACGTAATGCTTTAAAGAAGTCAGTTTTGTTTGTTAAAAAACCGGTTAATTTTGTTTGAACCTTCTTTTGACTTAAACATCTTTGAACTGCGATTTCTTTTATTCTTCGCAAAGTTAGTAGATCTTCAGAATTTAGCATGTTTTGTTCTGCCCAAAAAATCAATATATTAAGTCCTTGTAAAGCTTCGTTGGTGGGGATGTTAGTTGGCATTGGCTCATCATCCATTATTTCTTCCACATTTTCAATTTCAATAACAGCCTCTTCAAGTTCTTCTATGACATCCTTATTCCAGTTTTCCATGTCCTCACGAGTGTATGTTATGTTTCCGTTCACTTCATGTAGTAATGCTACAGTTTCTTGAATTGTCACTGCCTCGGCGCTGTTCTTGTAGAATAGCCAGTGGAAGGAACATCTTCTTCTGAATCAGAGTCGCTATTGAAAGAATCTGATAAAATATTTTCCAACACTTAGCAATTATTTCTTCTTTTACATTCTTCCATGCTAATGCAAGATGCGTAACAGCATCTTTTAAACTCAAATTTTTAGTGACAGCTGAAATATTATTGCTATCAGAAGCAACTACTGTAGATAAAAGGCTTCTATAAAACAATTCTGTTAACCTAATGTCATTCTGGTCCATGGGATGTATAAGAGCTATTACATTCGGGGGCTTGTAGACAGTAAGAATTTTTCCATCATCAGAAACCAAGTTTTCTGCTGGCGGATGACTTGGAGCGTTATCCAAAAGTAAAAGAGCTTCTTGTGGTAATCCCTTTTGTTTCAAAAATCTTCGAACCTGCGGGACAAATAAATGATGAAATCAATTTTCAAATAACCCCGACGTCATCCAAGCATTTTTCGTACTTGCGTATTTCACTGGAAGTGAAAAGTTCTTAAAGCATCTTGGATTTTTGGCACGTCCAATCACAACGGTTTGATTTTATGTTCACCGGTTGCATAGGTGCATGCAAGAAAAGTAACTCTACTTTTGGATAGATGTGGCTTTTACTTGGTGAAGATCCATTGAACTCAACGTAAAATAAAACAACAAATTTGTTTAAATCTTCACTATATTTACAAAAATGTAAAGGCTGTGACGGTTTCGCTAACACTGTAGCTTTGTCAAACAGCGATGGTATAATAACTAGTCTACAAGTGAAATACGTATATGTACCTAAGTTTGGTAATTGCAAGTATATATGACTCACAGAAACGATTAACTAACAAGTACAAAAAGGGGGGTGGGAAAGACATACGAGGCACTTCATCACAATAGGCACACGGAAAAAACCCTAAACGAACGTCAGAATGAATTACCGGATTAACTTTATTGTACGTGCTTACGTACAATAAAGTTAATCCGGTAATTCATTCTGACATTATTTCTTTATTAAAAGTTTGTTTAAATCAAAATTATTTTCATTTTAACGGTGAAATTTACAGTAGCCAGGATGGTTTGATTATGGGTAACCCTCTCAGTCCACTACTAGCTGAAGTTTTTATGGACAATATCGAAAAATTAATTCATAAACACCCAATGAGTAACAAATTTGTGTATTGGTACAGATATGTGGATGACATTCTAGCCAACTTCACTGGGACCACTAGACAACTAGATAGCTTTGTTACATATATAAATACTATCCATAGTAATATCAAATTCACCATAGAAACAGATCAAAATAACTCTATCAACTTTTTAGACCTTACTATTACGAAAATAAATAATAAACATGATTTTTCCATATTTCATAAACCATCACACACTGATATAACAATTCATAACAGTTCAGTCCACCCACATAGCTATAAATTAGCAGCGTACAATAGTATGATACACAGACTTCTAACAACTCCCTTAACTACTAATAACTATAACAAAGAATTAAATATTATTAAGCGAATAGCAGTTAATAATAACTACGACCCAAAGTTAATTGATAATATCATAGCTAAGAAAACGCACAAACAAACTTTAGATGAAATATTCCCTTTGGATACAAATAAAAATAATCAATATAAATGTTTAACATACATAGGTAAACCCTCAGTTAAAATTAAAACATTTTTAAAAACTTTAGACCTAAATATATGCCATAAAACAGATAACAATTTATCTAGGTTCATTAAAAACAGCAAATCCAAACCGTCAAAATTTAATAAATCTGGAGTATATAAATTAAAATGTGGTAGTAATTGTGACAAAATTTATATTGGGAGAAAGTTCAGAAATTTCAAAACTAGAATTTCAGAACAAAACGTAGTTTTGATAACAAAAAACTAGATTCTAATTACTCAAATCACTTATTATCATAAAACCATTTGTTTGATCCGGAGTTTGAAATTTTACATGTACAAAATAAATCCCATAAATTAAATCTCTTAGAAGCCCTTGAAATAAATAAAAACAAAAATTCTGGGAATTTACTTAATGACCAACTACATATTAACCGTTCTCCATTACTAAACTTATTCGTTTAGGGTATTTTCCGTGTGCCTATTGTGATGAAGTGCCTCGTATGTCTTTCACACCCCCCCATTTTGTACTTGTTAGTTAATCGTTTCTGTGAGTCATATATACTTGCAATTACCAAACTTAGGTACATATACGGTTTCACAGCCTTTACATTTTTGTAAATATAGTGAAGATTTAAACAAATTTATTGTTTTATTTTACGTTGAACTCTACTTTTATCCGTTTTTCGACCAGAGGCCGATCTTTCTTCAGACGTAACCAGAAAGGACCTTCTGGGAGTAATTTCCAAAACAAGCCGGGCTCGTCGGCATTGTATAATTGATCATCTTGAATGAATCTACATGCTCCGAAGCAGCTGATAACTTTTCTCCCGAAATTTTTCAATGTCTTATTCCAAATCTACGTTTAAATCTTTGGCTCCATCCGTCACTAGCATTAAAATTAGGGTTTTCAGCGATAGTTTCATTGATAGCTTTTACTTTTGCTTTTAAAAGCTGAATCGAAACTGGTACATTTGTAAGTCTTTGTGTAGAAAACCATTAATATACTTTTCTTTCCATTCGTAGCATCTTACAGGATTTTATAGTTTTTCTCTTCTGTATTTCACTGCGCTTTAATGTGACTTTTAAAATGTCTGGTTTTTTACTTTTGATGGCACATACTGTGGATTTGGCAATCTCGTAGTCTTTAGACAAATATGTTACACTACTTCCATTGTCCAGACTTTTTAAAATTTCACATTTTTCGAGTAAACTTAGCACTTCCCGTTTCATTTTTATTGTAAACACAAAAATACTCAAGCACAGTACGCCTACAACATCAACAGAACTAAAATTGACTAAAATAAAATATGTACATGCATACATATTGTACGCTGTTCTTGTAAATTACGCAGGCGAGTCAGCAAAATAATTCATAAGCCGGGAATTTACCCAGTTCACTGAATTGAATGTGTTATTGTTCACTCTTTGGAGTTTTAATAATAAAACGAGCTGTTCACTGAATAGAGTATTCACTCTACCGAGCGGCTACTGTAATTGTAAAATATCTCGTGTAGTAATAAAAGTCTCATTATATTTAAAATTTAGTTTTAGACACTAATTGTTCATTAAAATATACAGATTATACAAAATTTCGTTTTATAGTTGTAGCAATGAATGGTTTGGAAAGATTTCAAAGCAGGATGCTTTTAATAAAAAGATTGCAAATTTTGTTTACACTTCGACATTAGTTTTCCTAAGAAATTGTAAAAAAAAAAACAGTTTTGAGCAAAATGCCGTTTCCACATTATTTCTACCAGCCAGTAGGAAGTATAATTAACATTTTACATATTTTAATTTTTTTACGTCCTTCTAAATTATTGTATAAACGTTGGTTAATATTATGGGAAAATATGTTGTTATGCTAATGATACGAAATGAAGCAACTAACAAATTTGGCGTGATAAAATATTGGCAATGTTATAAGTTTAGGCTACCCATGTTACAAAAACAAGGTTGGTAAAGAGTCATCGGATGAGAGACAGGGAAGAATGTGTGTAAAATAATAAGTGTACGTAATTGCAGCGAAGTTACATTTTAACCACGAATGTGGATATTAGTTGTCGAAGCGAAAGCCGAGAAAATGTAACTTTATTGTCAAGTTGCACATTAAATTTTATCTGAAATTGTTCATAATAAGCCAAAACAATTTTTTATTTTATTTATTAATGTTAATTGTGATGGCACAATTATTACCACGTTCCGCTGTTAGCTGTCAACTAGTGACAACTTTTATCTATGCTGGTGACAACTTGTGTAAGCCAACATACAACAAAATCGTACAATAATGATTTACTTTTCTGCCAATTTCGGAGTACGTTACGGCTGGTTTAAATGTTTTCTACTGCCGATTTCAGATAAGTAACTATTGCGTTTTACAATGTCTGACCTTGCTTGATTCAACATAATTGTCAAATTTGACATTGTAATCACATATACGCAGTTTAAAACGCTTTTAGCTGTAATTTTGGAGTGTTCGGCATAAACTAAACATGTATTTAAAATGACATGTTATTAATGCTACTCCATCATAATGGCAATGTTATACATGCATGCAATAATATTTTACATTATTAGCAAGGTAAACCAGTTTTTACTGGCGATAGGAGGAAATGACTGACGAGCCGATACGCGAGCTTCACAACTCTTGAGCTAGTAAAAAGAGTTTACCTTGCGTATAACATTTTATTTGTTATTCATTCGTAAATAACACACATTTATTGTATCTATAAAACCTGGTCCAAGTTCCAACAATGACAACAAAATGTGACACTTTTTAATAATTTTTATGATCTGTTGAAGTGTGCGTAGACGTGGATGTTATGACAATTGGTTGTTACTTTTTCCAATGGTCAAATTGCATTTTGCTTTTTTACAGAAATTAATGTGCCAGAAGCTATTATAAATGAAGTTGCAAATATAGTTCCACAAAAATCTGCGGGAAGATACGCGCAAGAATATGACAATTTCAAAAATTGGCAAGAGAAAAACGACATAACCGGTGTGACTGAGGATGTTCTGTGACTTACTGTCAATGAAATTTAGTCCAAATAGTTTATGGTAAAAGTGTCGATGGTAAAGAGTTGTCTGGAAGTAAAAGAAAACGTTGATGTTCGCAGGTTAGTTAGTTTACAGTAGAGATTGTGAAAAAAATACTCGTGGTTTTTGTGATTTGTAGATTTAATGAAGTCATTGCATTTTTAAAGGGAAAGAATGAACGTTATGTTCCGAAAAAAGCTAAAGTATTAACGAAAGAACAAGTTGAACAATTTCTTGTGGAAGCTCCCGATGAGCATTGGTTGTTAGCTAAAGTAATTACAATTTTTAGAATCTTCGCGACTTGGCGGTGAAACGAGCTTCTGTCTCTGAACGTAAATGATGTGGACGATATTGAAAAATTCATCATTGTCACTTTGATACAAAGAATCACACAACTAGGAAATTTACTAACAGATAATGAATGTAGTTACACGCCTTGTGCTTTATACAGAAAATATGCAGCCGTTCGTCCTCTTCAGGCAGAAAGTTTGCGTTTGTTTTTAACGTGTCGTAATGACAAATGCATCTCACTCAATGCAGGTCAGCCAACCATTGGCGGTGTCCCGAAGAGAGCAGCTCAATACATACAACTGCAACAGCCTGAATTATATACAGGTCATTCTTTTCGTCCTCCGCAAAGCAGTGTTGTATTATAATAACCAAAAGTCTTGCAACATAGGGAAACTAATTCTTATGTTTATGGTGTATCTACTGGCATATTTCTGTTTATATTTTGTCTTGGCATCAATTTCAGGGTCATCCTCCCTTTCCGTTTTCTACAATAGATTCATGTAGGATGTTTGTTAACTAGAGCTGCCCCATACTGTAAGGTGTCCAGACCTCCCGCTTTTGGCGATACAGTTCCGATTTTTAATAATTTGTCCCGCGTCTCGCGCCCTTTTAAAGAAGTTCCGATTTTTGGAAAGAATGCACGGCAAGCTAGGGAACGGCGGGAGAACGGGAAAGGAATATACGGTTTTCGGCGGCCATGTGGCTATTTCGCCAGGATATGAGTTTTATATGATTATATGATCGTTTTAATGAAGTATTATTAAAAAAATAAAAGGTTAAAACTTGGGCATAAGCAAAAATCACAATAGAGAACAAATGTTTAGAAATATTTCAACATTTGAAACAAACCATGTTCCATATACATGTTTGTTCATAATATGCCACTAAAAATTGTGGAATACACGCTGTCCTTACCAGGAACTAATGTTGCGAAGTGTGGAGCGTTGACATCAGAAAATTCACAATTAAGTGTTGAGACTTTGAAAACTATTTTATGTGTGAAATATAATTTATCAAATCCTTGTGAAAAATTTAAGACCTTTTAAACAACGACATAATCTACTAAAAAAATCACTCAAACGAGAAATATGCCAAAAAATAAAATAGTACTATGCATAATTTTTTTAATGTATTATATTTGTAAATTTTCTTATGTTGAAATTAAAAAAATATATTACAATACTATTTTTGCGTTCTATGAAAATTTTTGTTGCTCCATATAGACCAAATTTTTAATCCCCCCGTCAATGGTGTCCCACTTTACCAATGTTAAAATCTGGTCACCTTACCATACTGTGAACACCCAACTAGGTGCTATGTTTTATAGTCAACTAGATTTAGTTCCTTATACAACTACTTTAATGTCATTTAACATTCGGAGATTTATTAATCAATTTTGTCCCTGTGTAAAACATGATTTATATTGAAGTTGTTATATCTAGATGCAGTGGCGGCTCGGGGTGGTTCTCATAGGGAGTGCATAATTTCAAAATTAAAAAGTGTAATACAAGAACGCTTACCCAATCTTTGTAAGTTTCACCGACATACTGTTCCAGACAGGTACTGTTCATTGTACAGTTTGTTTTGAGGGAATAATAAATATAACACTACAGTTTGATTACATCTGACGATAAACGAAGTCCATTTTGCGTGTCTTTGACTTGCAGAACAGTTCTATCACTTTTTCATTAAAATTTGGGAAATTATTTATAAATTCAATTAAAAACCGGTGCTGCTTCGATGTGATCTCTGAGCGATTTATCTAATTCTGCCGTAAAATTTATCAATTCCCGAAAAATGCCCTTGGTATTCGACGTTTGCCGTTCATCATGACCCCGAAGTGCCGCTTCAATCGCGCCACAAAATCTAATGCAATTTATTATTAAATTTAACACATGCCTATTTTTTGTTACCTGTTCATTGTGTTGTTGAACTGCTTTTCTATATGATGATCTAAAACATTCTGAATGTTATTTTTTCCTACCATTCTTAGACTAAATATATTTTTCAAATGCCCTTCGGAATTTTCATGTTTCGTAATTTTAGCACTAAGATGAATTAAGTCTTTTATTCCGTTCTTTGACCAAGACGGTTCACCACCAAACAGAAGACACGGAAAACAAAACAAAGTATTTTTAATTTCACACCCACAAATCCAGTCATTTTTCTGATAAATATTCATTTTGAATTTTCTTAAAACGTCTTTACCTTTAACAGATTGTTTATTTTCTAAACATAATTGAGGCATCGGCCGTTTCAAATTTTTTATTGCGATTTTTTCATCATACGTTAACCGCGAAAACGTGTTATTCTGTATCGCACACACGAAATACATCTTACAACAGCGTTGAGCAGACGGGAATCTTGCTCACATGCTATGTATTATACGATATGGAACTAGAACAAAATACAGTTCTCCCCACCTTCAATGTAATGTTTAATGGCTTAACGAAGCAACAGTAGCGCTTTGCTCATGGGTATGTTTCTCTCGGTGGAAGGGGTCTTAACATCCGTGCGCTGTTAGTCGTCATTATATCTGTGACGACGATCGGTGCATGTAGATTGTTTCGCGTGCCGTACACGCCACGTTCGTGTTCAATAACTATGAATACGTAATAAATAAATACTTTCACAGTTAGTCGCCGCTTGGTTTGTTTTGTTTCAAAATTCCAGGGGGTGCAATTGCTCACTTGCCCTCATTAAAGAGCCATCACTGTCTAGATGTAATATAAGGCATCGAATTGCAGTAGGGAATCTCAAATGTTGAGCAACTTTGTAATAAAACAGAAAAACCACCAGTTTTTGGGAAAAACTGCTCTCAATGTTTTCAAGCAATTTAAAACACTATTTTAGAGACATTAGTAACTCATTGTGCAGTACTTACACGTTTGCTTAAAGAACATAGCCATGTAGGTTTTAGAATGAACCCAAAACACAAAGCATTTTTTGACAACAAACTACTTAGTCCAAATGGTTTAGAACTAATGGCCCGTAACTGGATTGTATTCTTATCTATTGGGCAATAAACCATTATTATTATATATTATATTATATTATCATATGTAATGACATATTTAATTATAAAAACAAGTTTTCAGTTGTTCTACTTACATTATCTTGAAAAGGATCAGCATGAATAGAATGATACGTAGAGTTGAAAAAAAGTTTAGTTTTTACATTCTCAATATCAAGCAGTGTTACTTAAAATAGAATACTTTAATGATAATGTCCAAAAAAGAAAGGTTAGTAATAATCTAAAAATGGTAACTAAATATATACTGGAAATGGAAAAACTTGTGTCAAAATTATATATTATACAATAATATCACATGTTTGCATTATATTTAATATACATGTACTTTTGGTGCTCTATAAATGAATATATTGTAGAAAAATATAATTAAGCTTATATTAGTTCATGCTAAGAACACTGATAATTATAAACATGGCCTTTAAGCATTAAATATTACATTCAAGTAAACGAATTGTTTTGAACTGACAAGAGCACTAAATTTACCAAGTCTACTGGATATAACCGATAAACATACTTTATAATAATGCAACAAACTGCAATGAGTTTTGTAAAATAATTGATTTTTTCTTCATTCTTTATTAATAAAGCTTGTAATTATGCATATAAGGACACCTTAATTAACTTAAAATTACCCTTCCCGGAAGTTAGCACGAATTTTCTAGTGTATGTAGGTAACTACCAGAATATTTTAATAATGCAAAATATAATTGGTTTGATACTCAACTTTTCATTTTAAAATGGAAATTAGGATCGCATTATATGCAAAATATATCAATGAATATGCAGATGCATGCAAAAGTAATTAAAATCTGTGGAAAGGGCTCCATGACAGATGACAGGTGAATGGTCAATGTAATTACAAAACAGCTACGGCTGGTAGGCGTGCTTCTAAATCAAGCATTTCAAATAATACAAAATGCCAACAGTTTGAAACAGTTAAATGGCAAGAAAAGTTCTTATAATTAAAAAGATCAAAAATATGATAAACTGTCAACAATCTAATTGAAACTCCTGATATTTCTACAAACAAAGAAAGGCAAAACAAATAAATTACCATTACACCAAGAACTTTAACTTGTAAAATTACAATGAAATCTTGGATTTACAAACAATTTTAAAAAATCAAGAACAATATACGCTGTTTCAAAAACATAATTTTCCATAGTTAACAAATTCTGAATATGCAATTTAAAGACTATGAATGAGAACAACAAAGCAGTTTCTATTAATGACACAATTTTACATACGTATGTACAAGCAACAAATTTTAAACCTTTTATTTACATTTCAATACTTATCACTAGATCACATTAATCTCAACATATATGTAACGTTTCATTTAAATTTTAATACTATACCTATTAAAAGCTTCAAATTTTATGTAAGGAGCTTTCAATTCATATATTTTAGAATTTCTATTCTTTATTGAAACTTTCACTGAAACTGACACTTTCTCTAACCATGTAAGGGCCTAAAATAAAACCAAAATATAAATTCAACACAATTTGCTAATACTGCTTCATTATACTTTTTGAATTGTCCATATAGTAATTCCCCAATTACGCGCTTGTTCCAATGGATCTTTTGAGATAACAGTCGGTGTCTTTCTAGCTCTTTCAAGCATTGCATCTGCTCGGGTTTTCTAAAAAAATACAAACATAACCTCCAAATATCCTGTCAAGATTATTGACAATGGTAAAACTTACAGGTCGTCCTCTCGTTGGAGTATTTTCGAGTGTGTTACAAGAATCATTGTGACAAGACTCATTAGTAACAGATTGGGGGGTCCTAGGGTAAAACCCTCCCCCCTTAGTACTGTAGCATTCCTCACGATCTGTTATAACATGGGTGATTTCTTTAATAAGAAATAATTCTAATGTCTGCAATGAAGAAGATGCATTCATGTTAAATAGGTTTTTAAAAAGCGTGCAAACATTTAAATAAAATTACAGATGATCGGTATGTCGTAATGAAATACAAGGTCAAGGTTGCGTCAAAGAAATGCATTAAATATGTCAAATTATAATTATTACTGTATACATGAGAAAAAAACATCTTACAAATTTGACACACAGATGTCATGCGCGCTAATCATCTGGGTGTGTAAATAAAAAATTAATGAGATAAGATGTGATATTATACACTGAAGTATCCGATTATACTTACGGAATGTGAGAGGCCGGCATGTTTTGTTAAACCGCAGCTAATAAAAATGCAGTAATCGCATTATAAAACAAGTGAATCAAGGGCTTTGATTGAGAACTGTCAATTGCAATACAAAATGGCTTATTGCATAGTTAAACGTTTTCATCTAGTTGGCGCTGTATTATTATGAAATGGGAATTAAATGTAGGTTGTTCTATTATTATGTCTTTTAATTACATACAGGCGTATATACTTGTTACTGCAAAACCAATAATTACTTATGTATAAAGGTTAAAACATCAAGAACAATACTATTATCGTCATAATTAACCATTATAAAAACATTGACTGTGATGGGTTTTAACTTGGCAACAGTGTTAGGTGCCGTACAGTAGCGGAGTATTTCTGACTAAAAACAAATATCGTGAAAGCGGGTCGTATGTAATGCCAGCCATATTCCTGTTTAACTGCAGTTCTGACCGTTCATACCAAAACTTGCTTTATGCAAAAAAGTACATCGATCAAACAACGCTACTGCGTTGACAAATTTCCGCTTCTTTCTCAATAATATTGAGGCACGATAGGTTTCTGTTGCGCAACGAGGCTTTCATATATGTGCTAAGTTTTAATTCGTTTCTAGTGTCAAAGTATGTATAGGTGTAATAAACAATTAAAAAAATATTACGTATAGATAAGCAATCATGAATACATTTTACATTGTGTACATAACCTATAATGTGTTAAAAATAAGATGAGACATATGATGAAGTTTTTATTTACATAACAAATTTTATAAACAAAACACTTACCCCTCCAAGTTCCTTTATTTTATGTTCGAGTTTATTGGCGGACACACGATTTTTCACGTCCAGATAGAATCTATATTTAATTAAAGGCTTATTTCGCGACACAAATTGTGTACCTGCAAACCACATCGATTAGGGGTATGTATATTTAAAGGAAATATGCTTAAATTGTCATGTACTCTAGGCGGATATTTACTTTTATTCACATTTCTACGTTGAAGCGCTGCATTTTCTTTCTTGCCTAATGAACTAGATACCATCACTCAATACGACATTCACAATGTTTCAGACATAATTTTTCAACCGTACACTGAAAATTCTTACATTTACGGCATTCGATGCCGCTGACACGTCAATAATTTCAACGCCAACTAGTTTAAGCGCACACACAACAGGACTGAGCGCGGTATGCACTGGCTTTTCTCAACGGCCATTAGCCATTACACATTACCGTAGCTTCCATACGCCCAGAAGAACGCTCGCACGCCGTTCTCAATACATTCGAAAGATTCTCGTTCCAATTACGCACGACACTACACCAAAGAATGTTTCACCTTTCGAGAATTTTATGTGAAACTCATATTGCATATTATAGCATACATTCAAAACATAAGAGAGTCCGCCACAACTGAGGTAAACAATTAACCAATCAGCAATCGTCCCGACTACGCCCCCTACCGAGTAATGCAATAATACAGCGGGAATATTAAATTTTGTGATTATATTAATTTCAGATATGCGCTAGAATATCACTTTCTGAGTTTACTTTAAGTAAAAGTAAAAATATATCTTATTACACCATTACTTGTTATCCATGAATTTTTTTACCACGGTAAACTTGGGTAAAACAGATAAGTATAGTAACGATTATAAATTCTAAAGAAATGATAAATATTATACACAACCCATGCACGATAATATAACAGTAATAAAATTATGAAAACAGGTACGTATTAGCTAAGTTAAATATGTATAATATATACATATTGTTAGAAGTCATAGCAAGTAATTAATATTTATGAAAGAAAATATTGAAAATGTATACAACTCGTCTGCTATATGTACTATAACTCACATAACCTCCAAACATTTAAAAATAATTATTATTAATTGTTCATTAGCTCGTTCATACAAAATAATGACACTATATATAAAAGAAGTAATTTACAATCATAATTAAATTCCGAAAGAAAAAATTTGATTATTTAAACCAACATTTTTCGAAAATACAGGTAAAGGATGAAAAATCTTGAAAAAGTAGCCTATAGAAGTATAGACAAAGAAACGTTCGAGCTAACTTAAGACTATGGTTTAAATTACTTTTTTGTCAAATGTATCTTTAATTTTCTTAACTCAGACATAAATTCCAGTGGCAAGAAAGAAATAAACAGTTTTCGCAAGTACTAGCAGTTCCAAACTTTAATGTTATGAAAATGATTACTGTTCTGCAGGAACATTTTAAATCAATAATTAAGTATTTGACAAACAAAACCCTATAAAATTTGTGTTAAATACTTTTTTTCGATTGGTGTGCATCACTTTAAAATATATTCATACAATTTGGTGAACTCGGATGTAATTCAAATATTTTATTTGACAATTAAATAGTGTTGTAATTTGCGTACATACAGCTTGACAAACCTGCTTAATCTATTTAAAACAGTTAATTACTTGTCATGCTTCAATATGGACATATAAACTTCTATTTTAGGTGACGTCTATTGTACTTTGCTATTCATCATTTACTTTTCCTATTAGGTATGCCTTAATTTGTTGATAATTGGTTTGTACGTCAGATAGATATAACTGGTCTGATTTAGAAATGGTCATGTTATTAAATCGGCAACTTGTTCATTTGTTCTACCGCCAGAGTCGTCCCTAAGTATTTAAGTTCCAAAATACCTAATCATATGATCATTCTTACGTGCAATATTATGAAATAGCACTAATAACCTGTAATTTCGAATTAATATTCTGTTAAAGTTGATTATGTAGATAATTTTCAAAATCACCGCTAAAAATCTCTTTAAACTGGGCCTATGGGATTCTAATATCAAATTTATATTTACCTAAGCCTCCATTTGCATATCTATAGGTTTACAATTTTCACCATTGCATGATTAATTTTCAAATTTGACATTAAAATCCCATAAACGCAATTTAATGGATTTTCTAGCAGTGATTTTGAAAATTATGAATTGGAAATTACAAATTATTAATGATTTTTTTTCATATTGGCAATATTATACATACACATAAGGGTGATCATATAATTAAAAAGTTTATTTTGCAAATTAAATATTGAGGCCGTTGAAGGAAGACGTTCCCAAGTTGCCGATTTAATAACAAGAAAATTTCTTAACCCAGATGTGCCCATCGTCCTTTTTTAAGTACATTTGTAAGTTCGTTTTTCAAGAGAGCTGTAATAGTGGTTCCACGTAGTATCGATAGATGTAGCCACACTACATTATTTGTGAAATCTCGGTTTGTCATATTAGTTAGTTACTTTTACCGGTTCTGTGGAAATAAACTTCCAGTGAATTTTCAAAGTGCAGCGTGGAATTTAAAATGGCGTGTCCTATCGACTTGAAACCTGTGGGGTGAGTTTTTTCTTAGTCAAGACAATTATTTATTTATGGTTAGGTTAAAATTTACTTCTAAAATGTTCAATGAAAACATTGCAATGTTAAAAACGGAATTTGTTTTTAACTGTCGCACTTTGCATAACTTACTTTTTAAGTGTCCTTTTAGAAGGACGATGGGTATTTGAATAAAGTTTTTAAAATGTTACAGGGGGCTAACGTTAAATGAAATCTTACAAGCTCTTGAAGAAGATGATACTCTGCCGAACGATAGCGAGGTTGAAGTTACACTCTTCCCCCCCAAAAATGCGTGTGCTGACTTCACCGACGAAGACTCCGGAGAAGAGGATGATTTCTGCATGGATAATTTTCCGGCTTCTCAACTCTTGTCTACAGCCGAACTTTTCATAAAGAATCGACGTAGCGACGATGAAGACGAGAAGACTGAAGAAACTACTCTACTAGTAAACAATGAGACTGAAAAGGAGAAAAGTGAAAGCGAGGATAGTGATCCTGAGTTCAACATTCCTTTATCCTTGCTTCAAAAAAAGAGAAAAAAGTTCCAAAAAAAGAAATACAGCTGGAAAAAGGAAGATCGAATCGTTGATAATTTTGAGTGGCCAAATATGCAAAGTGTGTTACAACAACGCACACCATACGATTTATTCAAAATCTTCTTAGACGAAGAGATAATAGGAATGATATCAACTTACACTAACTTATATGCCACTCAACATAACCGACAAGGCAACGTGACTCCGGAAGAAATAGAAATTGTTATTGGTGTGTTGATACTTAGTGGGTACAACTCGTTGCCTCGTAGGCGTATGTATTGGGAAAATAGTCCAGACACCTATAACCCCTTAGTATCAAACGCAATATCCCGGAATCGCTTCGAGTATGTGATGGCAAATTTCCATTGCTGCAATAATGAAGATCTTGATCAGAAAGACAAATTCGCAAAGCTGAGACCACTTTTTGATCTTATCAATACAAAATTTTTGGAAAATGCTCCTCATTCAGAATTTCACAGTGTTGACGAAGCGATGGTGCCATATTTTGGGAGGCACTCGTGCAAACAATTTATAAAGGGCAAACCGATAAGATATGGATTTAAATTTTGGGTTGGCGCTACGGACCAAGGGTATACTGTTTGGTTTGAACCATACCAAGGCATTGGGAGTAAAATAAATGAAGATTATAAAGAATTAGGTTTAGGTGCTTCAGTTGTGTTACAATACGCAAACATCCTCCTCAGGAAAGACAAGTTTTCTTTTCATCTAGTTTTTGACAACTTTTTTACCAGCGTCCAATTATTGGACGAACTGGCCAAAATTGGTATTCGGGGGACAGGAACAATTCGCGAAAACCGGATGGGCACAACTGGGATGACTCCCAGAAAACTCTTGAAAAAGAAGGATCGTGGCTATTACGAATATCGATGCACATCTGATAATCAAATAGTTGTTGTGAACTGGAACGACAACAATATTGTCGGTATCGCTTCGAACGCAGAAAATGCTTTACCAATAAAGAAAGTCACACGTTACTCCCAAAAAGAAAAAAAGAAAGTTTTAATTGATCAACCAGCTTTATTTTCTACATACAATTCCCATATGGGTGGGGTGGACAGAGGCGATCAAAACATTAGTCTTTATCGTATCGGGATAAGAGGAAAAAAGTGGTATTGGTGTCTTATTTGCCAAGTAATTGACATGAGTGTTCACAACAGTTGGCAGTTGCACCGTAAAGAAGGTGGGAAATTAGATCACCTCACCTTCAGGAGACACATTGTGATTTCCATTTTACAGAAAAATGCAAAACAAACACCCAAACAAAGGAGCCGCCCTTCACAACTAGAAAATCTTGGAACGTGGTATGACCAGATATCCCATTATATTGCTTCTCAAGGTAAACAAACCCGATGCCGTCTGTGCCACAAAAAAGTGTCTTACAAGTGCATCAAGTGTGATGTGGCATTGCATATTGAATGCTTCGTCCCTTATCACACACAATAAATTTGAATTATAATAATTATATAACTTGTAAGTTGTTTCTTTAAAAAGTGTTCTTACATAAAACTTATTTATTATTTTATCATTTATTGTCCCATCGTCCTTTTAAAAGGACATACCCTAGAGGACCCCTAGGTCACGCTGATTTTTTTTGAACATTTTTCTACGTCTACTGAAGCCTTTAAAGTATTAAAAATAAAAGCAGATTTTAAAAAATTAAAAAAAAAAATTTCGGGCATATCTGGGTTAATCGCAATGCGTAAGTCAATTACAAACACCCATTATTACTATAAGCGTAATGACAATACAAGTCACAAGTGAACAAACAATAAATATGAACTTGAATGTTCGTTCTCGTAAGGGTTGAAATTATTTGATTTAAAATTAAATTTAACGCACTCATTGTTTGAACGTGTCCCAAAAAGTATGTTTGCCAATTCTGGGAATAGAACATGAGAGAGTCTCCTTAATAATAATATTTGTCCAAAGTGGTAACTCAATATGGCCGCCGCAATATATAGGCGTGCATAAATATTTTCAATAGGGTATATGTACACTTCGTATGTTCTCGAAAATCATTTAAAATAGGGTCTTAGTCCAATAATAATTAAAGTAATATCGTGAGTGCATTATTTTTTCAATCCTTTTATTCTTTTTAATATAGTAACATTTATTCTAACTGTATTAAAGAAAACATTAAAAAAAACATGCATAGAATATGTATGCTACGCCACTGAACACATAATCAAACATACCGGATATGACAAGTTATTCAAAATACTCATTTTTAAATTATGATTGGTCAATATTGCCATAACTGACCTGCCTTAAAGTGGTAACTTCCGTCAATACCTATTTCCCCACCAGTTTATTATCTGTACTGTTCTATTCTTTCCTCGTAGCAAGAATTCTACATTCATACGTCATCTTTTGGAATGAATTAAGGTTATTTTTTGTTGTCAATCTCGCCATATACACCGGCTATTTGTAATCTCCCATATCTGTGCTATTACCTACCCATTATTTGTCTACTTTCTTATCGAGATACGTACGTTTGACGACTAATAGAATAATAGTTATTTATGTAACAAGTCAGTAAAGTGATACTTTATCGAACGAGTCTGATTTACGAGCCAAGCGAGTGAAGCGAGCGCGGCGAGTAACAGACGAGTTCGGTAAAGGTACTTTACTGACGTGGTGCATACAAAATTTTATCGCCAACCGTGAAAATTGTTAATTTAAGAAATAAAGATATAATAACTTATGACAGTTTATGACAGTGACAAACGATTTATTTTTAAAGTCATCAGTCATGGCTACGCTGACAGATATTAGCGGCAGGTAAAGTACTTTATTGTACAGTACGATAAAGTGTTTCTTTACCTCCGTAAAACGCTATGGTAACGCATCACTTTACTGACGGTTGGCGATAAAAATGATTTATCTAATATAAATTACTTTTATTACATATACCCTACAGTAAAGTACAAGCAACCTATATAATCGCCCATATTATAAATTTCTAAATATCTACCAATAAATTTATATTATTCTCTGATCATGTGTGAAGGATGATATTCGTGGGCTGGACATATAGATACCAAGTGCTTGCCTGCAAGCTGCGGATGCATTTTACTGTGTGATAAAACGACGACACCGAGAGTTTCTATGAGTTAGTACGAGAAAGCAATATACAAACTGCTTTTTGGTCGAGTGTAGTGTTGAAGGTAGCCGTATTTAATTATTATTACTATTAAATTACCAGTTTAGAACCGAATTTTTTTTCCTTCAGAACGGAGCGTCTTTTCCCGATTTACATAGCGACAGAATCTGTGAATAAAGCCGAAGCGCTGTGATCGAAACCGAATATCGTCTAGCTCCACCTACTCACACCCCCTTACGTCTACCCTTCCCGCTAGTAATATAACTTGCATAAGTTTCTATTTGTTGGTAAACGCCTCTCTTAAACTAATTTATTATTTCAGGATATATAGCTTCCGTTAGTAAAATATTATTACATGAAAGACGTTACAAACTGATTATTATGAATACAGTTATTAAAAATCATTTTCCTCTACCTATATTTTATTTAACAATCGGCTATTCTGTATAGTTGGCAAGTGTTGTAAAACAAATATACTGGGGTGTCTCTAAGAGGTGCGGAAAAAACGCTACCACACATTTCTGAGGGCAAAATATGACGATCTACCCAACTTACCTCAGTCCAAAAGTTTTTTATAAATAATTTCTGTAATAATTGGTATATTGTCAAAAAAATATTTGGGTAGGGGGGGCTTCGTGGGGTAAAAAATTTAAATCTGCTCTCACTTTCATTGCAAAATGTAGAGGGCGCCACCTGCGGCATATTGTATCCATTTAAAACGTAATAACTTTTTTGAGACACACTGTATTTAACTTTTAAATAAAAATTCTTATTCTCCAATGTTTTTTACCTAGAAAAGGTATACCTGGTAGGAGTTGATTGGAGCAGCCGTTTATGAGTAATCTGGATATAAAAAATTCATTCCGTATATGGACACATATGCTGCATGACATGGAAAGTGCAACACCAAGAATGGGTGCGAATTTTTTGACCAAACTTGGTAGAAACGTATAACTAGTCAAAAGCAATAATTGATTAAAATTTTGTTGCGATAGATCAAGTGGTCATGACACATCTGACACTTCATTCAGTTTTCGCTGACATTAATGTGTGGTGTATTAATTGTTTGTTTGAAATTAATTTCAACGGTTTTGTCTTATTATACCTTTGTTTAACGTGTTTAAAGAGTTTTATTATGCCTAGAGTGCGGCAACGTGGAAATTATCGCCAATTAAGCGAATTCGACAGAGGTCGAATTGTTGGTTTGCGAGAAGGTGGTTTTTCATACAGGGAAATTGCAAATCGCCTTAACCGGAACCAATCCACCATTATGCGCTGTTATCAATCATGGACTAGGGAAGGTCAGGAAAGACGCCAAAGAGGAACCGGAGGCCGAAGAAGAACTAATGAGATACAGGACCGCCGCCTTCGCTTAATGGCACTAAGAGACAGGTTTTCCAGTACCATATCAATTGCTGACGTGTGGTTAGGTAATATTGGTCGTCCTGTAACCCTTCGAACCGTTTATCGTCGAATTAGGGGTTCCGGCTTACAATCTTATCGTCCACATCTTGTGTTACCACTTACGGCTCAACACCGACAGCAACGTTTGGAGTGGTGTAGATTGCGACTGCACTGGAACGTGGAGTGGCACAGGGTGGTATTCAGTGATGAATCTCGATTTTGTCTAGGGATGCATGATGGCTGTATGAGGGTCAGACGAAGACGTGGGGAACGTCGTGATATTCAGTTTTCCGTTGAAAGGCATGTGCATCGAGCAGTGGGTGTTATGGTATGGGGTGCTATGGCATATGGGAGTAGGTCTCAATTGGTGTTCATCCAAACCACCATGAACGCCCAGCGTTAGATTGATGAGGTGGTAGAACCCCATATTCTACCATATCTTCAAACGCTCGAAGACCCACTTTTCCAGCAGGATAATGCCCCTCCCCACGTAGCGAGAATTTCTATAAATCGCTTGGAAGAGGCTCATGTCAATATCTTGCCATGGCCACCCAAATCCCCTGACCTCTCGCCAATAGAACATGTGTGGGACATTATGGGACGAAAACTTATGAATTTAGCCAATCCCCCGCAGACACTAATAGCTCTCCGGCATGAATTACACGTTGCTTGGGACACCATACCCCAAGAGGATATCGACCACCTAGTCGAATCAATGCCACGAAGAGTGAGGGAGTGTGACACTAATAGGGGCGGTTCAACACATTATTAATAAAAATTATGTTAAATTGTGTTAGTCTTTTGTTTTTTTTCTTTGAAATTTTAATCAATTATTGCCTTTGACTAGTTATACATTTCTACCAAGTTTGGTCAAAAAATCCGCACCCCTTCTTGGTGTTGCAGTTTCCATGTCATACAGCTTCTGTAATTTGGGTGTTATTCTTGTGGCAATTCAATGCAATGGTGCATCCACTTTTGGACTGAGGTAAGTTGGGTTAGATCGCCCTCAGAAATGTGTGGTAGCGTTTTTCCGCACCTTTTAGAGACACCCTGTATATTGTTTAGATGACAATTATATTAAACGTCAAAAGGTAATTGTGACAAATATCAAAAGGTGTATGAATATTATTTACGACGCTCCTGAAATGGCTTTTGTAGGTTGTATTACTTACTTGACAACTAAAATTTTTCAAGCAGTAGCCTAAAATCATATCTGATGGAGAGTCTTTTAGATTTAATGATGCCTTGTAATTGCAATTTAAGACATTTTTTTGTTATTAAATCGACAACTTGGAAAGTTCTTTCTTCGATTGTTTCTACCGGTAGAGTATGTATGCATAAATATTTTTTGTACTCACCGCATGTAAAGTGATATTTGGCGCATGTGTCGCTCGACCAGGAAGGAGTATTTCCCGGTCGAGACGACTGTAAAAATTGAAAAAAATACTGGCTCTTTGGGACATTTAAAAAAAATCTAACTTGATAGTAATAAAATTTAGTCTATAAAATACTACTTCCCTCGACTATTCTTCACTAAAAGTTGGGGAAATAGGAGTAATACTTAAAAATTTTCCAATAAATTTGTGGCGCCATCTATTTGACCACATCGACATTCATATTGGCAGTTCATAATAAATTGTAATTAAACCAAAAAACGCAATAAGTGTACTTTAAATTTATAAATATAAGAATAAATACCTCATGTTTGCCATGTATAAGAATATAGTATTTAATTTTAGGGAAGGGTGAGTAATAGTTACGTACATGAAGCGTTTAAATTAATTAGGTAATCTATTTTAGGTTCGGTATGAAACTAATGACATTAATCAATTAATTTAATGTTCGTACAAAAAATATTGTACAAACAACCTGCGTGAAGACATCTTCCACGCTTTCGCGCAATTAAACGCACTCGCTTCCTGCGGTCGCTCGTGCTTTCAAATTGAGCTCATGCGAGAAAATAGTCTTCCCGTACTTGGTTCGTAAATAACTATAATTTACAAAATAAACATCAGTTTATAATAATATGACCATTCTTACAGTCAACTATACATTGCCAATATAATAAAATAGCATTAATAAACTGTAAATTTAAATTCATAATATGTTGAAGTTGATTAGTTTAATTATATCGATAATTATGAAAATAATTGCCAAAACCCCTTTAACATGCGTTTATTATAATCTTATCTGTCCGCATATTACTTTTTTTTTTTATTTTGTTGGAATTACAATGAAATATAAAAATAAATTTAGTAGGTATTAGCAAGGTATTAGTATTTTATGAAAATACGAATTTCTTGTTATACATTGTACTACACTCATAAATTACCAATAATTACTGATGTATTTAATTATAATTTTATAAATTCAATATGACCGTTTCTTTAGGTCTGAAAAAAGCTTTGACGTCACCAGAAAATATAGGCGTTTGGAGATCTCTCTCTAGAAATAAGTGGGCATTGTAATTAAAAATCATCCAAACAATAAAATATTTTTATTTCTGCAAGAGACAATTTATTATTACACTTAAAATTCACAAGATATTGCAGAATAAATTGATCTATCTTAGAATCATACATTTAAAAATAGATATGTGCTTATAATAATACAGAGATTAATAATTATAATTTAAGGATTTCTTTTTAATATATACACTTCCACTAACAATAATAACAAGGAGACATTCTTTAAGTTTATATTTAACGAAAATATAATTGTTCCATTTATGTTTCACAGTAAAAATAGACGATAAGTATGTAAATACATACATATTTATATTGTACCTATTCTTAAAAAAGTAAAATGGTCCGATTTTGTTAGTTTCCAGTTAGGAATTATCGCAAATCGATTAAATACCTATAATCGGTTACGATATCGCCACTGTCCAAAGTTAACATGGTCCTATTATTTTCAAGTTTAAATTATTCTAATGAATGAACAATATTATTTACATAAATTTAAAACAGTATAAATATGTAATTCATCACAATAATGCACGGAAGATTGGATTCTTGTCCAATGAAGAAAAGGTGTATGTTGAGGCACCCTGAATTTTTCAAGCAGTAGCCTAAAATCATATCTGATGGAGAGTCTTTTAGATTTAATGATGCCTTGTAATTGCAATTTAAGACATTTTTTTGTTATTAAATCGAGAACTTGGAAAGTTCTTTCTTCGATTGTTTCTACCGGTAGAGTATGTATGCAAAAATATTTTTTGTACTCACCGCATGTAAAGTGATATTTGGCGCATGTGTCGCTCGACCAGGAAGGAGTATTTCCCGGTCGAAACGACTGTAAAAATTGAAAAAAATACTGGCTCTTTGGGACATTTAAAAAAAATCTAACTTGATAGTAATAAAATTTAGTCTATAAAATACTACTTCCCTCGACTATTCTTCACTAAAAGTTGGGGAAATAGGAGTAATAATTAAAAATTTTCCAATAAATTTGTGGCGCCATCTATTTGACCACATCGACATTCATATTGGCAGTTCATAATAAATTGTAATTAAACCAAAAAACGCAATAAGTGTACTATAAATTTATAAATATAAGAATAAATACCTCATGTTTGCCATGTGTAAGAATATAATATTTAATTTTAGGGAAGAGTGAGTAATAGTTACGTACATGAAGTGCTTAAATTAATTAGGTAATCTATTTTAGGTTCGGTATGAAACTAATGACATTAATCAATTAATTTAATGTTCGTACAAAAAATATTGTACAAACAACCTGCGTGAAGACATCTTCCACGCTTTCGCGCAATTAAACGCACTCGCTTCCTGCGGTCGCTCGTGCTTTCAAATTGAGCTCATGCGAGAAAATAGTCTTCCCGTACTTGGTTCGTAAATAACTATAATTTACAAAATAAACATCAGTTTATAATAATATGATCATTCTTACAGTCAACTATACATTGCCAATATAATAAAATAGCATTAATAAACTGTAAATTTAAATTCATAATATGTTGAAGTTGATTAGTTTAATTATATCGATAATTATGAAAATAATTGCCAAAACCCCTTTAACATGCGTTTATTATAATCTTATCTGTCCGCATATTACTTTTTTTTTATTTTGTTGGAATTACAATGAAATATAAAAATAAATTTAGTAGGTATTAGTATTTTATGAAAATACGAATTTCTTGTTATACATTGTACTACACTCATAAATTACCAATAATTACTGATGTATTTAATTATAATTTTATAAATTCAATATGACCGTTTCTTTAGGTCTGAAAAAAGCTTTGACGTCACCAGAAAATATAGGCGTTTGGAGATCTCTCTCTAGAAATAAGTGGGCATTGTAATTAAAAATCATCCAAACAATAAAATATTTTTATTTCTGCAAGAGACAATTTATTATTACACTTAAAATTCACAAGATATTGCAGAATAAATTGATCTATCTTATCATACATTTAAAAATAGATATGTGCTTATAATAATACAGAGATTAATAATTATAATTTAAGAATTTCTTTTTAATATATACACTTCCACTAACAATAATAACAAGGAGATATTCTTTAAGTTTATATTTAACGAAAATATAATTGTTCCATTTATGTTTCACAGTAAAAATAGACGATAAGTATGTAAATACATACATATTTATATTGTACCTATTCTTAAAAAAGTAAAATGGTCCGATTTTGTTAGTTTCCAGTTAGGAATTATCGCAACTCGATTAAATACCTATAATCGGTTACGATATCGCCACTGTCCAAAGTTAACATGGTCCTATTATTTTCAAGTTTAAATTATTCTAATGAATGAACAATATTATTTACATAAATTTAAAACAGTATAAATATGTAATTCATCACAATAATGCACGGAAGATTGGATTCTTGTCCAATGAAGAAAAGGTGTATCTTGAGGCACCCTGAATGTCAGTCAACTCTCTCTAGTAAGTGCTTTTTGTCTTTGTGTAAACATCCTGTTCACTTTACATCGCCGTGGTGTCCCTTTCGTATGAATTTCTCTTCTAAGTCGCCGGGAATCTGTAAGTGAAAATAACAGTTTAAATGAAAAAATATTGACACGGACAAAAAATAGCGTCGTGGTTATGCAAGTCACGATACATAAATGACGTAAAAGAAGTTGCCTACACAATATGTTACACAATACCATAAGTGTATTTAATTTATCTATAGTATTAGATATCAGTGTGATTGATAAATCTTTTTCGTTTTGTTATTATTATTAAAGGTACTAAGTATATATATTATTTGCAAAAGTAGTTCATCATTATTAAAAGTCTGAACAAATAAATGTTATAATATTAAACTTAATATATTTATTATATAGGTATTAATTTAAAATGAAATAAATTCATTGTCACGACAATAAATGCAACTGTGGTGGTGAAAATGCACAAATGTAACTGCAACTGCAACTCCTAGGCTATGTAATAGCGCTGTTTTAAACTGTAGGATGTCAAATTTACTAAAAGACACGTGTAAGGAATACAAATATTTGACCTCCTGCTACCATAGTTAGGTAATTGAAGAAACTATATATGTATATAGGACGTCAATTTACGTCATGTATAATAGATAGTAAATAAAGCTTTCTGACTCCATGGCCAATTGATAAATTTGTTACGCGCAATCGGCATAAACTGAAACAGGCACTATTTAATAGAGCAGTGGCATTTTTTTGTACCGGTTTTATTATCGCCACTTATTGGTAACATGTTGAGCAACATGGCAGCTGAGGTGTAATGTCTAATGGTTAAAACAATTTGATTACTAAAACGATTATAACAACTGTGTTTTGTTTATTGAATCAAATACATTCCAGTAATAATACTAAATTGCTCATCTATAGTGACTTTTAGCAACTCCTACCGATGTTCTGCAGAATACGATCAATGACAAACATAAATTGATTATGTATTTTGTATTAAGATCAGAAATAAATCCTAATAATAGAAAAATAGTTTATTTTTCAATAATAATCTGACAGCGTTTTTAAGAAAGCTGATAAAAGACGTTTTATATATTAATTTCTATAATATATTGACCGGAGTTTGTTGAAAATATTGTTAGGGGTTTATTAAATATTTTTTTATTTGGCTAATGAACATTGTGAGAACCTTCTAAGTTTTCATGGTTAAAAATAACAAAGCGGCCGTACTGAAGTATTAATGCATTTTTATAAAATATACTGCATATACGGAATTTACAATATTGTATATGTATACAATATTATAAATTCAATTTGGCAGTTCGTTAAATTTAATTAGTTTGACATTAAAATATATACATTTAAGCTTCATGGAGGGCTCCACACACTACAATTCTGAAAAGTGCCGTTATAATCTGAGTAGTGACAAAAATGAGATTATTTCTGACTCAAAATTGAACCTAAATAACGGTGTCTCGTGTCAAAAATGTATTTTAGTTACATTCTTATTTTTATCACGTTCTTTAAATACATATTCCTTTAACACGCCAATTATCAGTTATTATATCAATCCATATTTAATAATACTGAATTATAGGTTTATTATACCATTTGACAGATACCCACAGGGTATCCACATAATTAACGACCGATTTGGTTTCTATTGAATAACTATCTCTTGTCACCTCCAATTGTAAAGGCACTCTACAATTCTGTGAAAATCTGATATATATATATGAAAGATAACAAACAATGTTAACAAGGCAATATTTGTACTTCTTTCTATGCGCCTATTCTCTTATTAAGAATGGAATCATTCCTCCCTCCGTTTTTCTCTCTAAACTTAAGCGATGGTCGGTCATCTTGATCAAATTGATCTCTTCAGTAATACCTTGTAGGTAAATACTTTTCATTTTGTCTTATAATCTAAGTTTGAATCTTCTTCAGAATATATAATCAAAATAGTGATAATCTTTGGTGGAATGTTTGCCCTAAATTGTGAATCATAAATAATAGAACAATCGGGTATATTATCACTTTTATTGTCTCTTTATTTTAGAGTTAGTTCGCAGTATGACGAGTGTCTTGAGATCCTGTGGCTCGGCGACAGTGGACAAGTGCTCGTCGAATTATTGGGCGACGCCAATATGTCTTATCTTAAAATTAGTTATTCACACGATGCATAATTTTTGCGTTTTAATGTGTTTTCTTGTTTATAGCCATTAGGGCATGTATCTAATTCGTATTTTTGAAGGAGCAGCATACAGTTAAGAGAGCGTATTAGTGTTGAACTCTTCACTTCCTCATTGGCGTAGTAGCAGATCATTTTACTACTGGACAGAAGATCAGAGCTTCAAAACCGACATGAAAACAAAACTTCTAAATAAAATTCTTAATGTAATTGCATCAGCCCATAAAAGAGAACAAGTTATATAATGACAGAGAATCAGTGGCGGCTGGTGAGTACGTTTGGACGGGGCAATTACATAGACAAGACTGATTCGGTTATTATCGGCAATATACTCCCAGGTACCTAGCATATCACCGATAACAAAGGAATAAGTCTCACCAGGCGCCACTGCAGAGAATATGGTCTTAAAAATCTTTCCAAAAAATGTTCTCATTTCGTAATTACTAATACCCTACTAATATAATAGTGAAAGCACTGCCCATACTTTGGCGACACTGCGAACAGTCATCTGGTTGTCCGAGGTGAGGGATGTATATTAACTAGGGCGCGGACGTCGCAGGTTTAAACTACGACGGAGTTACAAAGAAGCAAAGAAATAATGTAAACAACACACATTTACTGAATAGCATTATTCATATGGTGAACTGCAACATCTGTTGTTTACTTGAAAAGTTATTGAAAACGACAACAACAAATGCCCATCAAAAAAGAAATTTATGAGCAAAATCCTTTCTTCATCGGCGTAGATAGAAGCGCGAGGGGTTTCTATCATTTATTATATTTACCTATCTTTCCCAAGAGAAATAAAGTTACATATATGTATATACCTATTCATACTTACGTTAGTTTCGTTTTACTTTCTTATACGTAGTATAAGGAAGTATTGTGATGATGAAAATTTTCGACCTCGAGATTTTTGCAGATGTCCACGTTTTGAAGTCCCCTGATACCGAAAAAGTGGTTTTTAAAAAATGTCTGTGTGCGTGTCTGTCTGTCTGTGTGTGACCACGATAGCGGTCAAACCGCTGGAGATATCACTTCCAAATTTTGTATTTACGTGTATAATCTCCCTCTTGAGATCTGATTAGTTTTTCAGTAAAATCGGTAGACCGGAAGTAGCAGTTTACTTCAGTGAAAAATTCGAATTTTGCCAATATTTCGTCAATTACTAAGTTTAAACAAATTTATAAAGAATTGAAATGTACTCAAAATTAAATTTGAGACAAATTATCTTAAAAAGGTTTTTCGAAATTCCAACCGGAAGTAGGTCTTTTACTCTTATCGAACATCAGTTTTTTGCGAATATCTCGCAAGTCATGCTTTCTAGGCTGGTACATTACGAGTATAAAAGTATTTAAATTATAATTTTAAATATCTTTTGTGTAAAAAAAATTTCAAAATTCGGACCGGAAGTACCACTTTTACTCTTACCGAATAGCGATGTTTTGCAGATATGTCGTAAATTATGCATTCTAAATATATTTATTAAGAGTACAAAAGTATTTAGAGTTGAATTTGCAATATTTTTTGTATATATGAAATTTCAAAATTCGGACCGGAAGTGGCACTTTTACTCTTAGCGAGTAGCACTTTTTTTTTAATATCTTGCAAAGTATGCATTCTATAGCGATTTATTAAGAGAATGAAAGTACTTAGAATAGGATTTTGAATAAGTTTTGTATAAAAAATTCGTAAAATTGTATAGTTTGAAACGCTCAAACGTATAAGAAAGTCGTGTGGTGGCCACACCTCATTTTTTTCATTGTGTTGACTGTCAATTACGTACTTCGTAAATTATGTAATAGTTCCTGTTTAATCCCGTTTCATTGAATCGACTTCTCCCAATTATCTAGACGTAAGTGTGCACTGGATTTCGTTTAGTTTCAATAACATACGCATACATTTTTAGTTATCATTTATCTAGAACATTGTTTATGTTACTATGATATGGAAGAACGTCGAGAAATACATCGTGAAACAATGGCGAGTTGGATTGAGGGTCATACTGATTGTATGTCCATTGTCAGTGATTCCGATATTTACTGCAAAGTCTGTAAAATATCGTTACAAAATGCCCAAAAAGTGCACGTACAACGTCACTTATCCTCGCTAAAACATAGACAGACATAAGACCCGTTGAAAGCTGACAATTTTAACGAAGAACTCTGTGAAGCTTTAATGGCAATCCCTCTTTCAAAACATTTCTTCAAAAATATACTGGTCGAAATATTCCTGATGAATCCACCTTACGCAATTATCATGTTTCTAAGTGCTTCACGAAAACAGTAGAATGCATTAGAAGACATCTTTCAAATCAGTACCTATGGATAAGAGCCGACGAAACTGTTGATATATTAGGAAGCTGTGTGGTAAATGTTGTAGCTGGTGTACTACATTCAATTATTCCCATATAACAGTTGATGCGGAAACGGTTGCTAAAACCATTGACGAGAATTTGCACAAAATGCTTCATTCAGGCGACAGGTACAAGGAAAAAATACTTTTGTTAGTGACAGTGTCGCATATATGTTAAAAACAGGCAGACTTTTAAAGGAAACATATCCTTGTATGCTGCATATTACTTGTGTAGCATATACTCTGCACAGAATCTGTGAATATATCAGAGACACCTATCCGGAAGTTGATAGAGTTTTATCCGCTTTAAAAGAAGTTTTCAGAAAAGCACCACTGAGAGTAGCTCTTTACAAGGAAAAACGTTCATCTTTCTCACTGCCTCCCTCGCCAGTAATAACTAGATGGGGAACATGGTTGGAAGCTACTAGTTTTTTATGCAGAGAATTTCGTTGCATGTTTAAATGACGCTGCTCGAAGAATTTCTGAGTGCAAGGAACTAACACAAATTACAAATTAAAAAAAATCAGTTGTTATTCCTTCAGGAACACTAATCACATACTTCGAAAATCGAAATCTCAAATTGAAAGACGGATTAACCACATTAGATGTGGCTAGTAACAATTTCAAAAGTATTCCAAGTGACTTCGGATATGGCCCTCGGCAAAAATTAGACGCAGTTTTTAATGCAAATCCAGATTTAATAACATTGCGGCAATTGTATATGGGGACAATGACACAAAATCTAACTGCTAAATACGCTGAAATAAAAGATTATTTCCAGTACGCACCTATAACCAGCTGCGATGTAGAAAGGACGTTTCTTATCTACAAGGATGTACTTCATTCAAAGAGAACAAACCTTACAGAAGAGAACCTTGAGAAAGTATTGCTAGTAAGTATTAATACTCCTTCACTCGACTTGAACTACAAAATGAACAAATAATAAGGTATTTTGTATTTTATAGATCACCAGCCACTTGTTATCCAATTATATAAATAAAATTAAAACCTCTTTAAAAAGACAACATTTCAATAGTGCGCCCATGGGCGATGTGTCATCGACCGTTCGTGTCCGCGCCCTAATATTAACATAACACAAGCTTTTGCTGAACAAAGTTTGAAAGGTTTTATTTCTTTTTTTTAATACGTGTCTGTTTGTGTTGTAATCATTTCACATCAAAGGATTTCCGAAACGCTAATTTATTAAGTCAAAGGTGGTAATAATTTAATGTTACTCTTAAAATTATTTATTCTTATAGGTGCTGTGCCTACGGTAAATTTTTATAAGAAAATAAATAACGTATTATAAGTAATTAGGTATTACTTTAACATTTAATATAAAATATTGAATTAAATTACTATTTCTTTTACTTTAAAAGATACTAGGTATATTTAATTCTATATGAATTCAGTGTATATATTTCTAGCATTCAGAAGCAATCATTTTTACAATACTCCGACAATACCTTGAATTTCACAGTATAGGGAAATATTTGTCACATCGAATCTACAGATGGCGCTGCTCGTATCTTAAGTCACGGCTAACTGGATATCGCTATCGCTGCGTGATATCAAGGCCGTAACATAATGGATAATGAGATTTTGCTGATTCTGCTAACCTAAAAATTGCGTTCTCTACCTGGCGCCTTCTGTCCATAGCATTATAAACCATTTGGTAATCGGGAAGTATCTTTAAAATCATATTTGACTGATTTGACATTTACTTTGTATATTTTACGTCTTGATTTTCTACATAAATTCTTCTGATACTACAAACATAGAACCGTTTCATTTAAGGTATGCTATATATTCATAATATATTCTGGAAGTTACGGCGTCTACTAATAGAAACTATGTGTATTATTTTCACCGAAAAAACGTGGATGTTCTGGTTATTAAAAAAATATTCTAGAATGGAAGTTATGTTACGGTCTTAGTATCATGCAGCGATAGCGAGATCCAGTTGGCAATGCTTAAGTATAGAATAAGCTTCCAGTATTATCTATACATGTTCGTTTTTGTAATTGCTATACAATATTATGCTTTATATACGAGCAAAATGAGCGTGACTGATGGAAAATGCACTTAATTTATGAATGTAATGTAATTTTATATAACGTAAATATATTTAATTTGACGTACCTTGCATCAAAACATTTTAAAATGCAACTCACAAAATTTGCCAAATCCCTACATTTTTTCGTTATTTAGCGGTCATTTAAAATATGAATTATCCAGGTTTGATTACAGGTATACAGTATATACCTACTATAAAATTACATAATATGTAATATATTTTTGGTAAATCTTTTTTAAAGAGTAGCGCTTGTTGGGATATATATACATACCCATATTATTTTAGAATATGTATAAATACCAATTCCAAAGAAGCTGACGAAATATGTTAAATTTTATTTTTAAATCCCTACAATATTTATTGTTTTACAAAATTAATAAAAACTAATAATTGGTTCCCGTTACAGGAATTGAATGCACAATAGTGCTTCAACTACTCATTTGCAATAGTCTGAATCGAGTTGGGGCCGAAGAAACGTCATTAGTGTTAATTAGACCTGCAGATAGGATCCAGATACTTTTCAAATTCAAGATTTCGGATAAATTCAGTGATTATAAAATTTTTGTATTGATTTATCATGAAAGTCGGCTTAGTAAAAGCCTCGTTAATAGTGTAGTTGTTTTGTAGTAGTTCGTATTAAATACTGAATAAAACAATTTTCTTTATTCTAAACACTGATTTTTCCCAACACAAGATTTAGAACAACTTCGGTATAATTTGAAACGCACATACGTATAAGAAATCGTGTGTTGGCCAACATCAATGTAATTTGTCATTAGTTAGCGTAAGTGGTACATATAGCTTGCTGATCGGTGAGCTCTGCCACTTACTTATTTGCATTCATTTCTTCATACGGGTCGAATTTTTGATTAGAGAAGGTATTAAGACGCCCTAGAATGATCAAAACACCTGAGGAATACTGGATGTGACAAAAATTCTTTAATTTCCATAAGAATGTACCTAGTTCGCGTAAGTTGCAGTGAAAGAATAAAAATCAATAAAAAAAAACAAGATCGTTATGAAAAATGAGGGTTGCTATCATAATGATCATACGAGGTAGGCGCCATAAATTCTCGGCCTGACAGACTTATACAGGTTCAAACGTGTTCAAACTCCGGCACGTCATGCATGCACATACGCGAGGTGTACACTATAAATATGACGGTTCGAAGCCTAGTAGTTTTTAGTAACCAGCCAACTAGTGATGTTGGATTCGGTTATTTTTCAGTACTTGTAACTATCCATTACTTTCGAATTCAATATACGTTACTTTTTATTCGTTACCGAGTACTCGTTCAAATGTGCGTTGCGGGAATATGTATAATTAATAAATATATGGTACAAACAAAATGTTTACTTATATAGTAATTTTAATATATATTACGTTAAATAAATAAAATTCGTTAAAAGAATCACACTAAACGTTCCAACTCAAAATCAAAAGTAAAATGCCAAAGCCTGAAGATTTTTGAAGGAGTTCCCATTTTATTTACGATAGGCGAGATATTCATCATAAAACCATAAAAAAACCGAGTCCGATATTAAATCACACAAATAAATGTAGAATGTAGTACATGGCACAACATTTATTTTACATTGCATCAATACAATAAGTTCAAACAAAACTTTTATAATGAAATCGAACTACGCAAATACAAGTAATACTAATAATTGGTTAAATTCAAATATTTTGTACAAAGTTATTTACTCTAAATTATATTTTTTAATAAAATATTGCAGACAAGAATGTGTTCTAAAAGTTATATATTATGGGAGTAACTGTTTGACAAAGTAACGAATATTTGAAACCAGTATTCGTTACTTGGGATCTTATCGAGTAACGAATACTTTAGTAACGGATAGTTACATTTGCAACATCACTAGAGCCAACCAACGTGACTAGAGCACGAAAATGTCTGAAGTAACGAAAATTGAGTACCGCGCAGTCATTAAATGTTTAACAAAAGAAGGGCAAGGGGTATGCCCTTATCACATTAAACAACGTGTAGACGGCGTTTACGGTGATTCATCTTCTTCGTATTCAACTGTAAAAAAGTGGGCAAAATGTTTAGTGCTAGAAGATCGCCGTTTGAAAGTGAAGGGATTAGTAGTGATAACAAACAAGTGTTCGCCGAATTCTCCATACCATTTGGGTATGAATAAAATTAGTGCTAGATGGGTACCGCGACTTCTCGAATGTGCGCAGTCGTTTTTAAATATGTGTGGAGACGACCCGAAACCGATTTTGGAGTCCATTGTCAAAGGGGATGAAACAATGGTACTGTTTTACGAACCTCTATCGAAAAGGGAGTGCATGGAATGGCGGCGACCTGATGAACGTCGTCCCAGAAAGGCGAAAGTCCTTCAATCAACGAAAAAGGTGATGGCCAAAATATTCTGGGATTGTGAGGGCATTTTGCTAATTGACTTTAAAGAGCGCAATACGAGTTTAAACGGCACATATTATGTGTCTTTCTTGCATAAATTAAGGGACAGTATTCGTGCAAAACGTCGTGGAAAATTGTAAAAAGGTGTGCGATTATTGCACGACAATGCTCCCGTCCATACTGCCGCCATTTCACAAGCTGCCATCCGCGAATGCGGCTTTCAAGAATTGGAACATCCACCGTATAGTCCGGATATGGCTCCTTGTGATTTTTGTTTGTTTTCTAATTTAAAAAAGACCTTAGGGGACATAGTTTAAGGATGACAGTGAGTTGCAAGCCGCTGGTATAAAACATTTTAACGGAAAAACTTCAGATTATTTTTACCAGGGTATCGAATTATTAATTAATCTTTGTAATAAATGTATAGAAGAGAGCTTACATTGAAAAATAAAAATTCTTATATTGTTCCAAGTTTCTTTTTTGTATATCAGGCCGAGAATTTATGGCGCCTATATCGTATATCAAAAAAATTCAAGACTATCAATATCTTGAAAACGCACATATAAACATATTTTAACTTACCCAAACTGTCATTAGGTACTCATTAGTACATAGAAGATAGATAGCGTGCGCAATCTACTCACCTCACTGTGTGGGAAGAAATGGATGGATAATACTAATTTAAATGGCTGTTGCATATAATATCTGAGCAAATAGTGGTGAAAATCATTCAGATGATGGTGTGAATGTATTGAAATTGATGAAGAACATTTTGTGTTAAGTGTGTATAAACCATAGTTGGATGATTCTGAGTGTTTTTTACTTTATCTATAAAATGTAAAACATTATATGGACATAAGGTGATTCATTTTGTTCTATGCCATCGTGGTCTTCACAGAAAATAAGATTTTGTCAAGGGGAAATGATCAATACATTCATCAAGAGTCAAAGTTTGTTTAGTTTTCACCATCTAGTATTAACTTTTACATACATTTTACAATATAATACACGTGTACGTGAAGGTAATTTTACGTGAAGAAATCGATTGCAAGTGAACCTACAACTAGGATTGCTTTTTCGTAAACCATAGAAGCAATTACTCTTGTAAAAAAAAACTTGTGTGAATTTTTAAAATAACTAATAACGTTCTGCTAAAACCGTAAATGTTGTCCTAATACAATGACTTTTATAAAGTATACAATAAGTGTTTGCAATGCATTTGTAGTAGAAGTTCATAAATAACGATATTTAGAATTCTTTTTTTTATATTTGCATGAATAATTTTAAATATGGAAGTACTAGTTACTTGAGGGACGTTATACGAAGTTCAGAACTTCGAGCTATCGATAGCTCCATACCAGAGACAACATCAACCGTGTAGCTTTGAACCGCTGTCGTGCAAAGACAACTTTTGTAGATCATAAACTTGCAAATCAAATGGTCATTTATGGTTGATAATTTAGTGACTGTATTAGATGGAATAAAAAATTGTTTGTCTAAGAAATAAGTCGTAAGCTAAGACACGGCACGTTTCGCATATCCAAATAAAAAAATTCGAAATACCATGTACGTATGCAAATTAAATTATTCATAAATCCGTAGTAAGCATAATTATTGTATTGTTTTTTTAGAGGAGCGTTTACCTATCCCAAACTAAGGCATCGCCGTTTTGCGTTTTTTAAATTTATTTTGTAATTTTAGAATCTCAAATTTGAGTTATTGATGCAAAAGGTATAAATTTATAATGTCAAGGCCAGTTTTTGTACTAATTTATTTTCTTAAAAAAGTTATGTGTTTTAGAAATAACCACAAAAATGCACGAATTTGTTAATGTCTACTAACTAAAGCTGGTATACAAAAGAAAAAAACAACCTCTACGCGCCACATTTGATGAACGATATAAAAAAACTCAAATTTATGTAATTATTTTTGAAGATAGAAGACATTATATAGTAAACATTATCACACGAGTGTTTTTCGAAGCTATTGCGTCGTTTATCCCCAATTTACGGTATCTCTACCGGTCCTAGCGAAGACGCAAATCTATCGGAATCGGCCGGCTATTCCAGACTTAAATCCGAGTGACAGTTTGTAATTAAAAAGAAATGTCATATATACCCAGTGGCGGCTCTTTAATGAGAGCAAGTGAGCAATTGCACCCCCTGGAATTTTGAAACAAAACAAACTAAGCGGCGACTAACTGTGAAAGTATTTATTTATTACATATTCATAGTTATTGAACAGGAACGTGGCGTGTACGGCACGCGAAACAACCTACATGCACCGATCGTCGTCACAGATATAATGACGACTAAGAGCGCACGGCGCACGGATGTAAAGACCCCTTCCACCGAGAGAAACATACCCATGAGCGCTACTGTTGCTGCGTTAAGCCATTAAACATTACATTGAAGGTGGGGAGAACTGTATTTTGTTCTAGTTCCATATCGTATAATACATAGCATGTGAGCAAGATTCCCGTCGGCTCAACGCTGTTGTAAGATGAATTTCGTGTCTGCGATGCATAATAACACGTTTTCGCGGTTAACGTATGATGAAAAAATCGCAATAAAAATCTTAAACGGTCGATGCCTCAATTATGTTTAGGAAATAAACAATCTGTTAAAGGTAAAGACGTTATAAGAAAATTCAAAATGAATATTTATCAGAAAAATGACTGGATTTGTGGGTGTGAAATTAAAAATACTTTGTTTTGTTTTCCGTGTCTTTTGTTTAGTGGTGAACCGTCTTGGTCAAAGAACGGAATAAAAGACTTAATTCATCTTAGTGCTAAAATTACGGAACATGAAAATTCCGAAGGGCATTTGAAAAATATATTTAGTCTAAGAATGTTAGGAAAAAATAACATTCAGAATGTTTTAGATCATCATATAGAAAAGCAGTTCAACAACACAATGAACAGGTAACAAAAAATAGGCATGTGTTAAATTTAATAATAAATTGCATTAGATTTTGTGGCGCGTTTGAACTGGCACTTCGGGGTCATGATGAACGGCAAACGTCGAATACCAAGGGCATTTTTCGGGAATTGATAAATTTTACGGCAGAATTAGATAAATCGCTCAGAGATCACATCGAAGCAGCACCGGTTTTTAATTGAATTTATAAATGATTTCCCAAATTTTAATGAAAAAGTGATAGAACTGTTCTGCAAGTCAAAGACACGCAAAATGGACTTCGTTTATCGTTAGATGTAATCAAACTGTAGTGTTATATTTATTATTCCCTCAAAACAAACTGTACAATGAACAGTACCTGTCTGGAACAGTATGTCGGTGAAACTTATAAAGATTGGGTAAGCGTTCTTGTATTACACTTTTTAATTTTGAAATTATGCACTCCCTATGTGAACCACCCCGAGCCGCCACTGTATAGACCTATAATATTCGAGTGTATAATAATATAACAGTATATACATTATACTTCCCATCTATAGTATTCCTTTATCTATGACAGAATCTGTGAATAAAACCGAAGCGCTGTGATCGAAACCGAATATTGTCTAGCTCCATCTACTCACACCCCCTTGCGTCTACCCTTCTCGCGAGTAATATAAGTTGGCATAGGTTTCTATTTGTTGGTAAACGCCCCTCTTAAAGGTATAGAACTTTAAAATGAAATAAAACACATAAAAACCGTGGATATGGCCATAGTATTCATTTTATTGAAAATATAATTTAATGCGATTAGTGTTTATGATTTCGACGTTGCGATGTCTTGTTAAAAACACAGCTGTTCCACATGAATGACATTCAATTGGGGAACGAAAGAGTCAGTAATCATGGATCTATATTAACTGCAACGTTCTGACCAGCATCATTTTTGATAATTCCACCAGCCCATAAATGGCGTGCGTATGACTCGTCCTTCGAAAGGTATTGAGATATCGTTGATCTTATGCTATTTCTTGTCTATTTTAACGAGTTGTATTGCAATATGGTGGGTTTCAATTCTCGTATGAGCTCCAGCTCCAGAAAGATGTTGCGGAAATATCTTGGTTTATGAACTGACATGATCCATCTTGAAAGTTCATAAACCAAGATATTTCCGCAAAATCTTTCTTTTTATAGACGGTTATAAATCTTACAACAATATGGACGTCTATAAGTTTTACATAGAGGAGAAAATTATTCTTTATTGTTTGTTTCCGAATTCTCATATTCTTCAGTCCTTTGACGTGATTATTTTTCGTCCTCTAAAAGTCCAATGGAAGAAGTCTTGTCAGCCCAATACACTCGTCAGACAGAACTTGTGGTCTCTATCCATTTAATGAAAATGCCGTATATTAATCTTACTGTATTTCCACAAGACCTAAGAACATCTTTCACACATCTGCAGTGTCTGACATAATTACTGATGGTTATAAATCCTGGTTGAAGGTTCTAGACCAATTTTTGACGGATGATAAAATTACTGGTTTTGAAAAAAGGTTGATTGAAGAAGATTTAATGTAACCGATCAGAATAATAGCAAATGTCCTATTATCTTACAAGAGACAGGTAGTGAAAATATTACTGAATATTATGATCTTCCTATGTAAATAGATGGCGTTTTATACCCACATATTCACGAATATGATGAATAATTTTTGAGCTTGAAAGTGTTACTGACAAATTAGAGACGGTAATAAATAAAAGTTTCACTGATGGTTGCTTGAACGAAGCATAAGAATCTGAAACTCTAAACTAATTAAATTTGATAGCGAAGTATCCGTCCAAAATAAATTGGACTGTGAAAAACTTCTTAATTTAATCCTTGAATATGTCTTTAATATTATAGGAGATGTAGATACTATCAACAAGTCGGTGTTGAACAAGACAGAAAACAAAAATAAAAATAATAACGATAACGAGAAGAGGATTCGTGTTATCTTGAGTATTTTAATATGGAAAAACCAAAATTATGCAAAATCTGAGGACTTTGGAGAAAGCATTTACACTGGCCTAAAACAGAAGAATAAAAAAAACTCTAGCCGTTCCCGAACGATAGAAAGAAAAAAAGAAACAAAATAAAAATAAGGAAAAAAAAGAGGGACCAGGAAAAACCAAAAAACAACGAAAAAGAAAGGTTTCAGATGGAAGAAAATGAAGAATCATTAGACTCATTAGGCGAAACTGAGGATACTATTAAAAAGAAAAAATAGAAGACGATGGAGAGGAAAAAGAATCAACGAAACAATCAACGTAGAAAACTAGGTTATTGTGAAGTACCAGACTAGAAACTTCACAGGTATTGTAAAAATCGTTGAAGATGAAGACTAAGAAGTAAGTGTAATGGAAAAAATAAAGAAACAGTGAAAGTGGCCAGACATTCCAAATCAAATTTGGTACACAAAAAATCAAATTGTTGGGATAATTTTAGAACCCACCTCAGATATCAACCCGGATATAATATTCTGGTTGGGTTCTGAAATATAACTTTTAAAAATTGTTTTTACCATACCTAGCTAGACGTTACATTTGCTTTTTATACAAAAATAAATACCATGTTCATTCAATGGTATATCTTTCTTCATCAATTGAGTACTCGTTTACCTTTACTGGTGATTTGGCACTTCTGTCAAAACTAATAAAAAAATAAATAACACAATTAACTCTTTATGGTTTTCTCTGTGCGTTTAACAAATTAAAATAATAGGACTTACTAACCATATTGAAAGACTTGAATTGACTATGACCCTAGTGCTGTAATCTAAAGCCAAATTAGCACTATGTGTTATTTGTTCATTCACTGGTCGATTTACCCTACCCTGATTCTGACGTAGATATCTGCAGATCTAGTATTTATTAATGGCGGGACCAGCATTGGTACCCAGTACCTTTCGACTATAGCCTACTACGACGGCCCATTCAGACAATCTTGAAACACTTAAAATTATTCAAAACAATTTTTTCTCTATGATTGTGTGTAATATGATAATTCTTTTAAATCAATTTTGAGATATTACAAACAGTGATAAAGGAAAATCAAACATTCATGCCGATAATTGTTTTTTTTATTTTTCTCTGTTGTGTTAGTCAACTTCTTAGGAATGTCTAAGGAATGGATTCACAACCACATACAGCTGCATCTTTGTTACAAATTATATAGTTGTATATGTACATATAAGTTAACAAAATTCAATTAAGAATTATATTGAAAACTTGAAATTTACGCCACAAATTTTACACTGAATAAACAATCTTATTCATTCTGGAGTTAAAATTATTATATATATATAATTAAGGTATGTACATTATATGCGTAACATTGATACACGAAAATTTTAAATTTCAGTCATAGATTCTGGAGCAACAAGTTTTCCGGCATCCTGCAACATGTCAATAAAAGCACAATTTGTTAGCGATAAAAGGCTATTTTGTTAATGATAGAAAGAAGCAATTAACAAGCACCAACAATATTGTTAAGGTACCCATATACAGGGTGGAAGTTAGGTAACGGATACATTAGTTAAATTCGTTAATATTAATGTTTTGGAAAGACTTCAAATGCAACCTTGAGAGATTTTTAATAACCAAATATCACATCAAAATTGCAAGATCAACTTGTTTAATTCTAGTATCCTCATGTTATTTCATTAAGATTAACAAAAATGATTGGCTTTACTTTTTAATCATAGTTTTACAGATTAAAATTAGCTGCAGAAGCAAGTAATAGTTATTTACATCGATGTCTGGAAAGTCATCCAGTGCTATGATGAGTAAGGATCGGCAGTCAGGTTTACATTGCAGGTCTGAATTTAAATGTTCAAAATTGAATTTAAATGATATAACGTAATAAGTGACGAATAATGATCACTCATTACGAGGTATTAATACGGATCGGCAGTCAGGTTTATACTGCAGGACAGGACTTAACGTAGGTGGTACGAAATATCACAGTAACAGCTATGATATTACCATTATTGTAACCAATTTCGAATTACATTATCACATTTAGGTCCAGACTCGCAATGTAAACCTGAATGCTGATTCCCAAATTGATGAGTATTACTGTACGAGTATTAGTGTACGAGGCCATCGGACCAATTAGCTTCAGCTCAGAGTCTTTAAGATAAACCTTATAGACGGGGAATGCATAGAATTTGATCGGAAACTGCAAAATTAATGTTTTACATATCAACAAATTAGTTTTAACAAGCACATTGTGTCGCTTTGACAAAATCAATAAACACTGCTATGGTTTGTGAGATCGACTAATAATTTGTTAAGAATTCGTCATGTTTGGGAAAGGTACTGCTGACGATGCGGCTTTCGATGTAATAGAAGCGGTTGCGAATGTAGTAGTAGATTTGCTACTGAAAAAAATCCGTAAGCGCTATGGAAAAACGTATGAAGGTTCAAAAGCTGGTGCAGGGTGGCCAAAAACAAGATACTTTGAAAAAATTTACTTTTAGCATATTTTGAAGCAAAATCGAAGACCCGCACGCCGTCCAGTCTTTGAAGTATATCTTGAAGGCAACCTTTTTGATAATGATTAATATAAGATTCGGTAGATTATAAAATCACAAACTAGTCAGAACTAATCAAATATTGATAAAAGCAAACAGCAATTAGTTTGCAATTTTTCTCAATCAGTGAAAAATTTCTCCTATCTAGTTTGTGTTTTGTGTTGGAACAAACTTATAAATATTAATAATTTCGTCAGATCAGTTGCTTTTTTTAAAAGATGAATGGTGGTTTTCAAAAATAAAATTTCCAAATTCTTATAAGAGGCCTCAAATAAAGAATCTCTTTTATGAGAAATTTTGTCTATTTTCTAAAAGTTGTTACGTGGTGCTTATCATGGGGTCTTGGCTAACGCTTGGCGATGTGGCGAGATGATTAATAACTATGAATGATTGTAATAACATTTTCTAAACACCTTTCACATCGACAAAAATCGATAAACCAAGAAAGTTTATAGTCCTGAAAGGAGAACATCGGCTTCTTTTGTATAAAAAATATCTGGCACTAAATCCACATTAAACACTTCATCAGTGTTTACGTATTGTCTATAGAAATGAAAAATATGCCATGTAACCTGTTGGGGTTGCTTTGACGAAAATTCCAAGATTAATTTCTTCCTAACTTGGTCTATCCCAACTGGAGTCCATACAAGTCACTGTTTGCGACGAACTTCTGCTACATGACTTTTGGATGAAAGATGTTCAGAAACTAAAGTGACTTATCCTTGGAAAAAATACGAAAGCAAAGGATGAACCTACCTGGAATTTCTTTGGAAGATAGTAAAAAACTGGCGAGCTTATGATTTCTTGAATTATTAACATTTCCAAAGTTGAAAATATAACAACAAATATTAAAGTTTCTTAATTCTTGTAATTTTTGACAAAATTAAGAATGTCACAAGTGACATATACGTCTGGTAAGATTTTACTATCCTAGAAAGAGAATGATTCGTTTTTACGTGTCAAATTATAGTGAAATCAGTCTTACAGTTTCAGGAAAATGTGTAATTACCTTTATTACTACAGTTATCTATTTTATTTGTTATTTTAAGGCTTATCTTATATTATTACTGGAAAAGCTTTACTAAAAACTTTACATAAGTATTCATATAAAATAGAGTAACAGTGGTAACAGTGACAGTTTTATGATTAAGTCTAAAATTTCTGATGTAGAAACATTTCATATGTATAGAAAGTAGAAACATCAATAGAGAGAGATTTTCGGAGAGTTAATATGAATTATTGCTGTTAAAATTCTAGGCCCGTTCTTTTCTGCAAACAATTTCACTAGAGAAGGTATCTATAATTAGCACTCTGCCTTGTTACTCAATTACTCTCCAACGTTATTTGGATTTTTCGATGAAGGTATTTAAAAGGTGAAGAGTAAAAAAATAAACTCAATGATCTTGAAGATTTTCTACGAAATTAAGTTAATATTACCGAAAACTAATCAGAATGTGATAAATTCATTTTACAGTTGTCTTGAGTATTGTCAGATGATATAGCGTCATCAATTGTTGTTAGCGTAAATGTCGTTTAAAAACTATTTCTTTCGTGTTTATTCATGTTGTGTGTTTTGTTATTGTTAGAGTTTGATTACACAATTTAATTTCATTTTATTTCAAAAAAATAAATTATAATAAATAAGTAAAAGTATGTATTTTGGCAATTTAATGAATTTTTATTATTTTTCAAGTGCTACCACGGTTAATAAAAATGTAATTTAAAAAAATTATATCATTACAACATTAAAAATAAATTTGTGTTGACACTACTTCATAAATGCACTTAGACTAAATAATTTAAGATATACATATATGAGTAAATTGTTTTTCGTTAAGGGGATATTAAAGCTGTCGAGAAAGCAAGATATCCAATTTATTTTTACTATTGTTCAAGATAGAAATGTGAAATTTTCTGTACAACTCCAATATAGATATGAGTACACGGAAAGGTTCTCAAATTATGTAATTTTTTGTCACAATCATCTATTTTTTTTATTCCAAATTAGAGTAAAATGTACGTGTGTTTCTCGGCCAAATCTAAAATAATTAAATGAAATTGATCAAAACGGACGTAATTCCCGTGTAGACCAATGTTTTCTTGTGAGATATAGCTTTATGAATTGCGGAAAAACTTTAATTTGAGTAATTAAATTAAGAAATTCCGGAATGGTGCGGTACTGAATTATTTGTATTTTAGCAGCGCCTTTAGCTCTTACCTACTTCTTGGCTCCGCCTATGGGACTGTCCGAACTTTTTGCGGTAGTCTGGGGTATTTTATTTCACTTATTCTCTTCTCACTCCAATTTTACCAAATCGACTTTAATATCCCCTTAAGGTTCATTGCTTTTCATAAAGTCAATGTCCGCCATTCTTTTAAATAGAAAAATTAAATAACTGAATAAGTTTGAAAAGCTACCTTATTTATTTATTATTTAAACACACATTTATGTCGATCTATTTGTCCTATAATATATGATAGAATATGAAATTGTCATTGCGTAAATTTCTGATACGCCATCTATTATCATTAAAGATCCCTCTAAGCCCTAAGAGGGATTTTTAATGGTAATAGTTGGCGTATTAGAAAATTAATATTTAACACAGTATGTTTTTGAAACAAATGTAATACGAAAAATTATTTTTTTTAAATGAAAGTACTATATTTAATTTAATTTAATAACGAAATATTGCATGATCATGGAATGTTATATAACCCTAAAGTCTAGGGTTATATTATATAACATTTCATTATCTTGCAATATTTCGTTATTGAAATACTGACGATTTGCGTTTTGCTGTCGAGAAAGCAAGATATCGAATTTATCAGTTTTTTTTACTATTATTCAAGATAGAAATGTGAAATTTTCTGTACAACTTCAATATAGATATTGAGTACACGGAAAGGTTGTCAGATTATGTAATTTTTTGTCACAACCATCTATTTTTTTTATTCCAAATTAGAGTAAAATGTACGTGTGTTTCTCGGTCAACATCTGAAATAATTAAATGAAATTGATCAAAACGGATGTAATTCCCGTGTAGACCAATGTTTTCTTGTGAGATATAGCTTTTTGAATTCCGGAAAAAAGTTTAATTTGAGTAATTAAATTAAGAAATTCCGGAATGGTGCGGTACTGAATTATTTGTATTTTAGCAGCGCCTTCACCTGTATTTTTTCTCTGTATTCGGGTGACGGAAAACAACACATTCATTTCAAATATATGAGAATGAGATGGCTTGCATTTGGCTCCTCCTACGGGCCAACACCTCCAAAAGCAATTATAGTCAATTCCCAAATACAAATCGACTTTAATATCCCCTTAAGAGTAAAGTATTTTGAACATTGTTCCTAATAAATGTAAAGAGTGCACAATTTGAGCGATATTAGCAAGAAAACAGTTTTTGGTTGAAAGTAATGTTACGTACCAAATTCATTTTATTTTACACAACAGCCGCTCTAAATTAAGTTTAAAATACACTGTCGATAACTTTAGCCGTTAAGGCAAAATTGTGTTAAACATAGCCTCTTTTTCGCTGCCTGAATCCTCCAATGTTTTTAATTTTGAACTTTTTCTAAACAGAACTTCCAACAAATTGTGTTTTAAATACTCCTGTGATTAATATTTATAGTTTCTAATAAAATTAGTAGTTGACAATACTCTCAATCATTATCAGAATACTTTATTATACTACATATAAGAAAGTCTTTAATTAAAGTAATTTAAATTGATATACCACTTTAAACTTTTCTTTTCCAAAACATTAATATAAAGGAAATTATCTACTGAATTTATCTGCTACTGAATTTCCACACTATATGTACTTATCTCCTTGTAATGTACACCATTTCAAATACATTAACAGTAGCCACTCTCATATAACTCCACTACTGGCTGATGTAAGTGTATTGAAATTGTACATACAATAACAGTTACTTTTGATATATATTGATTGTCCTAAATTAGACGGAGTATTCATTAATTAATTTATATTTGTGACTAGAATTATCGTACAAAATATTTAATTCAACATATTTTTTTTAGACATATTTTCCGTTGGCACTATAAAATGCAATAATAAATAACTAGCAGGGAATACAGTCAATACTAAAAGTTTGGAAGAGACCAGATTAAAAAGACGTTTTTTTACTATTAAACATCGTGCTAATTTAAGAATATTTCATAATTATTGATTAAAGCTAATCATGCATTATTTTCACCCGTGCTTTTCAGTACGAAGAATACCATTTAGGGATATTGACGCTATAAATTTGGCAACATATATGCTGTTTAACTTTTATCATACACTGAAACACCGGTTAAAAACTCTCCTGTTAACGACAATCTTGATCACTGGTATGGTGCTGGAAAATCACAAATTTGTACTAACCAACACTCTAATCAACGATTAAGCTAATCAGGATTTTCAATATTGTAAAAACCGGCCTCAACAGGCGTTGGGATTTCAAAAAAACATTGCGAGAGATATTTTATTGCATTTCATAGTGCTGGTGTTGTAAAAATAAGCTTTAGTATTATTGAAATAAGTATTAGCACTTAAAAATGTATTACCTTAGGCTTTGATCGATGGGTGTCAACTGCTTCGATTGGCAGCTTTATATGTTCTACACGGCAGCCGTAAGCGACCGGTGTTAGTTTGATTATCGTATGAAGTGGAACTCTCAGATAGGGAAGATCGTCTGTAGAAGAACGAAATAATGCTAGTTTTTTTTCTGGTGATTTCATCTAGTTTTTACCTGCAGATTTATCTAGAAAATAAGCTAATAGACATCGGAGTACTGCTTGATGGGACACCACGAGTACGTTTCCCTGCCTCTCTAATTCCATTATCACAGGTTCCAGCCTTGCGACGAGATCTTCGTAGCTCTCTCCTCTCGGATACCGGTACGCGAATTTATTTTGATCTCTCGATTTAAAATCTTCCGGAAACTTTTCTTTGATCTCCTCGTAAGTCATTTCCTCGCAAATGCCCTTTAAAATAATGGTATAATCCATGTTATAAAGGCTTTTTACAAAACAGTTCATGTAAATTGCTATGGAAAATTACTTAATACATACGTAGTTGGGAAAATATAATAATGAATAACAAATTTTTGGAATGTTTTCTTCATGTTGCATTTTCAGAAACCGTAATTATGAATATATACACTTCTTAGCCAAAATATTAGGGCCACTTTAAAGAGATTATAAAAAAGTCTTTCCTGTAAAGTAATATTACTTAAACGTTTTAGATTTATATGCATAAACTGATTAGGAAATGTTTAGTTAATATATATGCTATTATTCTGTTTCAGAAAAATATATACGTATTACCCCTTCCAAGTAGTTCTTACCTGGCTTTGACCCTGGAAGGACTATCCATCCTTTATCCAAAGCTTTTTTTTAACAATTGGTGCTATCTTTATCGTGTTGCTAATTTTATTTAACCGCGATTAGTTATGATAGAAAACTGGAAACGTTCACGAAGGATGATCGAGGTAGACTATCCAATAAAGCTATAAAAAAAAGCTTTAGCGAAGATGGAATATACAGGCTGTCCCAGATAGTGTGCTCACCATTGGGATCTCGTGAACGGTAAGAGATAGAGAGTTGGTTAAATGAGACAAAATGTACGTGACACCTGGGTTTATTTTTTTAAGCAAAAAAACTTTTAAAAAAATGAACGATACGTGCGCTATAGGGGAAAAACTAAAAATCGGCAATTTTAATTTCGTCGTTTAACTTATTTCATGTAAAAGATACCGAAATACTATTTTGACATTATGAAGGTACTTTTTTACGCAGAATTCAAATTTGGTATTGCAACCTCTGAAGCTTTTATACGTTTCGAGATTTTTATACAAACTTTCTTATTTTAAATACAAATCGTAGGCGGCTTTGACTGATCAAAAAGAGCATAATTTGCTGATTTCAATGATGTATAACACTTTGGGTTTATTTGTAGAAATAATAAAGTTATAATGATATTTGTGCAATTTTTGGTATCCTTATGAATGCATAGGCTATACATCAGAGGCAGCATTGAATTATTAAGACAATAAGTGGTATCTGTCAAATTTATTTACAAGCAAGTTACGTATCCGTTTATTTTTGTGTTATTTAGTCTGCTATTTTGTTCGTTTATTTAAAAATCACCGCATTTGTTGTTTTGGTTCGTTTTATTACTTGTTTATTGTTGTTCACGTTATGGAGAAATTTAATAATGAAGAGAAATATGATATGCTTCAAAGTTACATATTGGCTCACAAAAATTCAAGGAATGCAGCTAATCATTATTTGGAGTTGTACCCAGATCGACGGCAACCACACGAAACTTTATTTCGAAGATTAGAAGTAAATCTAAAAACATACGGTGCCTTTAGTAAACCGAAAAGAAATAGAAAAAGATTAGATGAGGAAACCCAAGTTATTGTATTAAATCAGGTGCGTGAAAATCCAAAAGTTTCCACAAGAGAAATAGAAAACAACACCGGAATCCCTAGAACATCAGCCCATAGAATATTAAAAAAGCATCGATATCATCCTTACAAAGTCCACATTAGCCAAGGATTCCAACCAGGAGACGCAGAGAGGCGAACTCGTTTCTGTCATTGGTACATTAATCAGAATAACAACAATGTTACATTTCTGTTTAATGTGTTGTGGTCAGATGAATCTCGATTTACGAACAATGGGTTATTTAACAGAAATAATATTCACTATTGGGGGGACAGAAAATCCGCATGCTCTACATGAAGCTCGACATCAAGAACGTTTTGGGTTCAATGTGTGGTGCGGTATTATCGGCAGAAGAATAGTTGGACCTATTATCTTCAATAACAATTTAACGAGTGAACGCTATTTGAACTTACTTCAAGGTGAAATAGAAGATCTTCTAGACGATATTCCGCTTAATCTAACTGCGAATATGTATTTCCAACAGGATGGGGCACCAGCACATAATGCTCACATTATTACGAATTACCTAAATAATAGATTTGGTAATCGGTGGATTGGTAATCGAGGACCCATTTCATGGCCTGCACGTTCCCCAGACTTAACCGCAATGGATTTTTTCCTTTGGGGTTACATAAAAAATAAGGTGTATAAAACACAATTTAATAATGTGGAGGAACTGCAAGCTTGTGTTTTAAGAGAGTTTCATCGGATAAATGGACGTATTTTAGAAAAAGTGATTAATTCCACACTAAGAAGAGCTCAGTTATGTATCAATAACAATGGAGGACTTTTTGAGCATTTAATGTAATTTATCTATTTACTAGTAGTAAATAAATAGTTAGGTATGTGAAGTTAGTGTTTTATTTACTTTTCAGTCATTTTTGTATTTTGTTTCCAGGAATAGGTAACTATAAAACAAAAAAATATGCTAATTATTCTTGTAACTTTGTTATTTCTACAAATAAACCCAAAGTGTTATACATCATTGAAATCAGCAAATTATGCTCTTTTTTATACAGTCAAAGCCGCCTACGATTTGTATTTAAAATAAGAAAGTTTGTATAAAAATCTCGAAACGTATAAAAGCTTCAGAGGTTGCAATACCAAATTTGAATTCTGCGTAAAAAAGTACCTTCATAATGTCAAAATAGTATTTCGGTATCTTTTACATGAAATAAGTTAAACGACGAAATTAAAATTGCCGATTTTTAGTTTTTCCCCTATAGCGCACGTATCGTTCATTTTTTTAAAAGTTTTTTTATTTAAAAAAGTAAACCCAGGTGTCACGTACATTTTGTCTCATTTAACCAACTCTCTATCTCTTACCGTTTACGAGATCCCAATGGTGAGCACACTATCTGGGACATCCTGTATATATCAGAGGGTAAAATGTCATCGCCTCGTTCGGAAACCAAAATTAACTCTTAAATCAAACCCGTTATGGGTTAGTACGGTAAGTGAAAAATTACACAATTAACGATTAGAGGCAGGTAACTTATTAAAAAGGAATAAACAGAAAATTAAATCCGACACAGATAGAGGTACTTACTGAGAGGCTTCAATTAGTCCGTCACAGCGTTTTAAAGAAGAATGCTTATTAAAATCAGTGAAGCACCCACCGTCAGTCACGATATGGTTATGCATAATTTAGAAAAACCGGGATAGTTAATGAAACCATGTAACAATATTAAATATGTTTTGGAAAACATTTTAATGCCGTATGTGAATGACTTGCATACAGCAAAATCAGTTCAAAGTTTTTCTGAAACGATCGAAAATGTATGGAATACATTAAATACTATTGTTAAAATTGTAAATAATAAGAGGAAGCAACAATGAATTACGAACATTGTAGAGGTATGCGCAAATAACGAAAATATTAAATACATCAAGATTTTCATAGATAGTACGCCCAACAGAGTCAAAGGTGTTTAAAAAGAAAAAATCACCAAATATCAGTTAAATTACATGTTTTAAAACAAAAGTTTTTTGTATTTATAAGCTCTACCACCTAAAATTATTTTCAGTTATGCAGAGAATTTCGTTTACGCAAAAACACCAACAAATTTCCAAATTTAAACAATATACTGTATTATTACATTTCTGAATGCTTTGGATAATTTTAATATAAGTTTGTATAAGACCGCATTTGTCTGTCTATCCGTTTGTAAGATATCTCGTGTACTGCAATATCGTGAAATTGCATGATCGTAGATCTCTGATGACATTAAAATTCAATATATAAAACAGCATGTTTCATAAATTTGTTTTTTTGAATCAAATGCAATGCGGAAAACTTAATTCTTTGAAATGGAACCACTAAATTACTCGAAAGAAAAATTTACCTATTAGTTTGAATATGGCATAGATGTAGTCAAAATCAATAAATTTCAATGTGTTTTTTAATTTTCCTAGATTCTCAGCACTCTGGAAAACCATAAAAGTAATTAATATACTAATGCGGATGAATTACGAATTAATAAATAGAATATAGTGTAATTAAAAAGATACACAAACCTTCATATCTCAATAGAATAGAATAGAATATTCATACAGAGAAATAACAGGGCTTCATATTTTTAATGTACCGTGCCTTCAAATAGTTTCCTCATTAGAGAAGGCTGTTTTCCAAGTTTTTTAAGTAATCAATGTTGGTGTACATGCTAAACTTTAGAAAACTTCAAATTCTGACAGTTGTCATACTTAAATTCAAATTATAGACGCCTATTATTATGTACATGACACAACCAAACTATCAAAATTATGCACTGTCACCAACCATTAAGAAAAAGCATGGCCGTCTCTAAGGAGGAAAGTATTTGAAGGCACAGTATCTAACATCAAGGCGTTCTTGGGTTCATTGGTATATTAAATAAATCTTTAAGGTTCATTGCTTTTCATAAAGTCAATGTCCGCCATTCTTTTAAATAGAAAAATTAAATAACTGAATAAGTTTGAAAAGCTACCTTATTTATTTATTATTTAAACACACATTTATGTGGATCTATTTATCGTATAATAATATGATAGAATATGAAATTGTCATTGCGTAAATTTCTGATACGCCAACTATTATCATTAAAGATCCCTCTAAGCCCTAAGAGGGATTTTTAATGGTAATAGTTGGCGTATCAGAAAATTAATATTTAACACAGTATCTTTTTGAAACAAATGTAATACGGAAAATTATTTTTTTTAAATGAAAGTACTATATTTAATTTAATTTAATAACGAAATATTGCATGATCATGGAATGTTATATAACCCTAAAGTCTAGGGTTATATAACATTATGATATATAATTATCTTGCAATATTTGGTTATTGAAACACTGACGTTTTGCCCAAGACTGTCAAAATGGCCGGTTAAATGTAAAAGTTTAAACCTGATAGATATAGATAAATATATTCCCACAAAAATTTATATTAAAATTACCCGGAAAATTCAAAAATATAATTACAAAGTGTTCTATTTAAAAATTTAAAGATGTTCTTGTTTGCCGCAGAAATGAAACACTATGTATAACTGAAAATAGTTTTAGGTGGTAGAACCTATAAATGCAAAAAAAATAATTTCTCTATTTTGCATAACAATGGATATATCCAAGAATGTCACACAAATGTTGCACCCTGCATATATTTTCTAATAAAGCTTTACAACTGCGTTTGTTAAAATACTTTAGTAAAAGTATAATATTTTATTGTGGTCCTTATATTTTGGCCAGGTAGTAAGTAGGGCACTGGAAAAATATTAATTATTTATACTAAAAATACCACTTCCGGTATAGCTTGTGCTTATTTAGTAAGAAAAATTACACCCAGTTCAACCTTGGGGATCCAAAACAAATATTTAAGAAAAATTAGAAAAACGTTAAGTAAATTTGTTCGGAATGAAAATTTGGACATGTGCGCCAATTTTTGACAAAAAATCATATGTTTTAATCTTTTGCGTTTTTTGAACCTTTTTGGATTTAGATACAAATTATTGTAAGAAATTCAAAATTGAATGTTATTTTCACTATAAATTGTAAATTTTAAATAATAACTTTTTGAACCTAAAAATATCGTAACTTTGAAATGTTTTGCCTTTTATTCAGCCAGTTCCCAACACTATATGAACTTTGTTAATTCAATACTTACACAAAAAGAAAGCAAGTTGCTATAAAAAGATTAACATTATTAAAATAATAATTTATTGATTAAAATAGTGTTAGCATCTATAGCGTACTTGATATACTTTGGTACTCTAGATTTAAATCACTGAAATGTCTAGCGCTATCTCTTTGACTAATTTAAACTTGTGGCATTTACATTTATATAATACACTATTTTTTTCTTGTGTAGAATTGTCCTTCAATATCGAACTAACTGGCTAAATAAAACGCAAAATGGGACAAAATGATGGTATTCTTGATTCAATTAATTAAAATTCATTCTTATCCAGGCCATGAAAAAGTACGGTAGCACCTCAAAGAAATGATTGTAAAAAAAAAATTTACAAGCTAGTGTCAAATAATTACAACAAAACTGCAACAAAAATAATTTGTACGTATAGGATATCAGTGACTAATCAATATTCGTCAAAAAAGTATCAATTCTAAAAGGTTAAAAAAAAACGTGACACTCCAAATTACATTGCCGAACAAAAATATAACAATAACAATGTAATAAATTTCTTCTATGACGTCAGATTTAAGGGAAAAAAAATAACGAAATACTAAAGATAAGATACCTGTATGTACTATAATTATAAGCACAGTATAGAGCTGTATAGACACAGTAGTTTCTCTCGCCGTCGGCACCTTTGATGTTTGTGTCCCAAAATGGTACTGCGCATTCACGCCCGTGCAACCAATTCTTCTATTCAGGAATAAACCAGTGGCGTCAGAACCAAATCGTTTATGAGAAAATTATGTTAATCAATTTTTAAAATTATGAAAAAGCTATATCAATAATCCAAAAAATGAGGATAACACTTGCTTTTTATTAAGTACATATGACACGCGCATTTAAAATGTAATACATTATACGTACAACACAAAATAATTCCGCCACGACTCAACAGCTGATAGCTGACTACTGCGCACTCAGATATTGGTCCGCACGCGTCGGTTTGCCGGTGGACAATTATTTCCCTCGAGAGAAACTACTGTTTCTATTACATAGCTATATACTGTGTTATAAGCTAGTGTAGTGTGTAATTAAATAGTGTTTTCTCGACTTTCTTGTATTTTTAGAGTTAGACGTTTCCGATATAAATGTCCAACTATAATCTCCAAGTATTTCGATATTTTACTTGTTCTGACAACGTTTTTAGGTTATGGTAAAATCTTTCTCATATTATAGGCCCAATGAATGGTAAATTTTAGTAAGTGAGTTAACAATTTTTTATAGTTTTTAGACTTTCTGTTTCCTAGAAACAAGAAACACATCCCAACGCTTGAAAAGTCTCTTCGAATGCTGTATCCTGTTCTAACAGATTAGCAACTGGCTAATAGTGAACAAGTGGAGCTTTTCTTTGTATTGTACCTTTCATAAATAAATCATAAAAAAGGAAGCGCTTGACTAAATTGATATAACGAAACTGAGATACTTTAAACGTTGGTGAAACAAGTTAGGTACGACTATATCTCCTGTAATATTTTTGCATTTAAGTTCTTAAAATAATAATATTGACATGTAACACATACATATTTAGAAAAAAAACTATTTAAGCAAAATACCAAAATCCTGACGTAATAAAAAAAATTATAACTAGTTTCAAAATCAGAATTTAAAAATACATAAGATATCCGTATTAAGATTGAAAAATACTTATATTGACCAATATAATAAATTACTGAGAAAATTTGGACTCTGTACGATAATAGTTTACGTTATTTTTTTTAAAACGTTCTCTAATTAATCAACTTCTTACAGCGTCAATTTCATTTAAAGCCTTCCAACGTTCTTGAGGAGCCGGCACGCCAGAAACTGTTTGTATGGTTCGTTTTAACCACGACGTCCATACTCGAAGACCTTCGATTTTCTGCGATTTGATATAGTTCGCCAATGAATTCGCGTACTGTATACCTCTAGCACTCAAATTAGAGTCTCCCCCAATTCGTCCTTCTAGATTTTGTTCACTTTCTCCATGCTACAAGAGATAAAAAAAAATAATGTTCAGACATACACGATAATAAAGAAAATACCAAAACTCACTCTCGTTAAATATATTGTCCTGGGAGTGATGTGAATATTCATCAGATAATAAACTATCCTAGCTTGTACATGACCCTCATGTTTATGAACAACTACTTTTTCACCAGTGTTGTAGATTTTCATAAAAGCAACATTCGTTTCTTTTTCTTCATCTAATGGTTGATATCTGTCTTGGTAATGTTGTATTCTTTTTAGAAAATCCGTTAGAGCGGCATCTTTGTTCATGTTCGCGTAATCTGGACTGCTGACTTTCACCTCCATTATATTCTGTTCGATTATCGACGGATCGTCACATATAGACTCAACGAAAAACAACTTGAAACCCATCCTTTCAACAACTATGTTGTGTATGACTTGTCTTCGATCCAATGTTGAGTTTGTAGCGTCGAAAACGGCTACTTCGCCTCCTTTTTCCAACCACTCGCACACATCTTGTAGTGCTTTCACGGCGCATTGCTGCCTAATTGCCATGGCCTCAGTGTTATCTTGTCTGAAGAAGTCGTGGCTTTTGTAGGCTACTGTTTTTGACCGTCTGTATTCGCCCAAGTTAAAAACTGAAACAAAAACATCATGTATGGTTGAGATTTCGTATCTGGTAATACACGTCATAATTACGTCATGAATGGGGGACCTATACTTCATTCACGTTAAGAATGCAGCGTTGGATTAGATAGGAGAACATTTCCCGAACTGTGATTGGCTGTTACGCGCGACCGATTTACATTAAAAAAATTATATACCGCATGTGTAAAATCATATTGGGGATAGGATATATGTATACTAGGCACACCGGCAAAAACGCCCAATCGTGGCCGTAGTCATGGTACAAGGAAACAAGGTATGCTTTTGCGCATCTCTGGATGACGCGCATTCGACCCCTAGTACAACCAGTTCAATAAAGTTGTGAATTCACAGGACACTATTTCAATAAAGTCCTTTTTAATAGAAATACAATACAACACAGTAAGAAAAAAAAGCACAATTCTAATTAAACATTAATTCTTAGTAAATTATTATATAAATTTAATAAGAACGGAATTCTAATGAAAATAAAAAATATACTCTAAACAATACAAAAAAATAAAATGTTATTGCATAGGTTCAAAAAAGCCTCCTTCAGCAGCAAGGCATTGTCCGAGCCTATCATAAAACTTTTCTCGCACATTACGAATCTCATCGACTGATACGGATTCAAAAGCCTCTATGATTTGCCTTCTCAAAATATCTAGGTTTTCTAGCCTGCCAGCTTGTGTACTGTTTATTTTATTTTTGATGTATCCCCACAAAAAGAAATCATTTGCCGATAGATCAGGAGATCGCGGAGACCAACGAATGTTTCCTGTTCCACTAATGAGACGATCAGGAAAAGTATTCATTAAAAAATGCTTTACTCTGACCGCATTATGTGCAGGACATCCGTCCTGTTTTGGAACCAAATAATATCCCGATCTATTCCGGTATTATCAATAGCGGGAGGTAGCTGATTCTGTAGCATATCGAGGTATTTGTCCGCATTTAACGTACCATCAATAAAAAAATGGACCAAGCAAATGGTCACTCAAAATACCTGCCCAGACATTCACTTTCTGGGGATATTGGGTGTGTTTAACAAAATATCTGTGCTGATTTTCCCGAGCCCAATATCGAACAACCGAAGGATTGTGCTTTCCATTTAATGGAAATGACGATTCATCTGTGAATACAATATTTGCGATGAAATTCTCATTTTCATTTGTCTTTTCCATTACGGTTTCACAAAACTCCATTCTTCTAAAATTGTCATCGAGAAATATTTCTTGCGTTTTCGAGTATTTGAAACATTTTAATTTATTTCGCTTCCATATGTTCGCGACGGTTTTATTACTCACACCCAATTCCTCAGCAACACTTCTGGTAGATAGCGTATCCTCTACTTCGAGAGTGCTACAAATCATTATATCCCGCTCTTCTCGTTCCTCAGCTTTTAGTGGATTTACCTCTCTAGGATTACACTTTGTGCAATTATTTAAACAAAGACATTTTTCAAAACTATTCAAAATATGTAATATGCTTTGCTCACAGGGTACGGGCAAATATTTGCGGAAATAAATTTATGCATTCCTTTGCAGAATGACCACTATAGTACCATTTAAATTAGCAGTTTTTCTTCTGGTGTGTAGCGAGACATTGTTACCATTGACCCCTCCTCTCACAAACACAGAACGACGCTGTTCGACACGATCTCCATATACAATTTTAGTTGTTAAAGGGAGTCTTGGAAAATGCTTTCTGTCAGTTACTTCTGTCAGTGAGTTCAGTCAGTGACTTCTGTCAGAGTTGTCAAGTGACTTTTTTTTCGATAGATGCGCGTCATCCAGAGATGCGCAAAAGCATACCTTGTTTCCTTGTACCATGACTACGGACACGATTGGGCGTTGTTGCCGGTGTGTCTATTTTACATATATCCTATCCCTAATATGATTTTACACATGCGGTATAGGAAGGTATAGGTACATTATTTGAAAACATAATTTGAATTTGTTGTAGTTATTTTACAAATAAATAATTTGAAGTGGAAGTTTGAGGTTAAGAGAATAAAATTGACATTTATATTTCAAACCACCCGCCATTGTTTATTTCTATGATTGTGCCAGTGTCATACAGACACCGATTGTTGCGCTATCTACTGCATTCTTAACGTGAATGAAGTATAGGTGGGACATTTTCAAAATACAGTCGCGAGCAATAAATCCTGGTCACCAATGCCATACAAAATTCTGTCATATTTTGACAAGCTAGAAATTTCAGCTGATTGTTTGTATCTTTTTTTATCAATAATAACCAACAAGCTGCGAAATATAAATTTTATTTTGAGTTGTCAAGAAATTTTCTTGTCATCATGGCACCAATTTCTTACTTTAATAATGTTATAAAAATTTCCCTAGTAGAAACAGGATTATCTGAAGCTACTGTAGGGATGGCATAGAGTTCGGTAAGTTTAATTGTTCGGCGGTAAAGAAAAAGATGATTTCTGGATAGACAAGTGGGTTCTGGACGACCTCGAACATCAACTGCGGTGGACGAGGAAAATTTTAAGAATACATGGCGTGCGAAATTGGCAAATTTAACGAATCCAACGTAAAGAAGGCCTTAAAAGAAGACTATTTTCTATATAGCACTTCTTGCGGAAAAGCACCGAAAAGCCACAATTTCAAGAAAACTTAACATACCTTGTAGGTTAGAACTATCGCATATAGTATCACAATTAATTTATTTTGGTCATAAAAACACCATTGTACAACATATTCATCAACATTAAACGCAGTAAATGACCATTATTTATATAAATATACAAATTTCGGCCATAATTTTGTCATTTTATAATAAAATACTTGACGTTTTATTTACAAAATAAAACTCAACGTCAGATTGGTATTTACATTTCGACCATTGCCAACTGAAATAAAAATGTAAAAATTTTCCTATCACTTAAAATATCTACTTGATATCAATATCAAGGTGATCACGGTTAAGATATTAGACGCATTTAAAATATCTATATTATGAAATAAACTAAAGATGAGTTGAATTAAAACATTGAGTCAAATATGTCCAAAATAAGTAAGCATGCCATAGTAAATTGTTTGCTCAAGATTTCAATAGATTTTATAATATTATAGTCTATGTAAAAATTAATTACTTAATCGGTTAATAATTGTATAAAGCATAATTTAAATATATTCCTACTCATAATCTTAAAGAAAAAATAATTCTTAAAAAATTTTTATATAAGGTAGTTGATTTTATTGCAATAATTTAAGTCTAACACAAAATATTTGTTAAAACAATTTAAAAGTGCAATACCTTTCAATTTTCCTATATTAATTCATACTTATTATTCATTAAGTACAAGTTATACATCGATCATAATGTATAGTAAAATTGTATAGCAAAAATTACCATTTCTTATTTTATGTATTGTGTACCAACAATTATTTGTGCAGAACTGAAGTATCAGTAACATTAACGTAGATGTCAGTAATTTGATAAAAAAAAAAAAAGATGCTACGCTAATTACTAGCAGTAAAAATTATACTTAAACTCTTATTTTATGAGCTACACTCTCTTGTAAATTTTAAGTAGAATTGTGCCACCAGAGAAATTACTTGTTTTTAATTCTTAAAATTGGGTATACTACGAAAACACCCATAGACTATTGGTTACCATCGAAAACCATCCAAGTAATTTCTCTGATAGGACATTTTAATTTAAAATTTACAATAGAGAACACAGCCATTATAAACAGGATTGATGGGTAGTTTTTAGTGGTATCGCATTAGTATGAGTCCTTGTGTCTGGGTCAATATAATTCAGTCCAAACTCAACACTCGTCGAAACACACAACCAACCCATTGTATGTAATTGTTGCTTATCTGTTATCGCGCGCACACACAGTAGTAGATATTTTAAGTGATAGGAAAATTTTGTTATTTTCATTTCAGTTGGCAATGGTCGAGATGTAAATACCAATCTGACATTTAAGTTTCTTTTGTAAATAAAACTTCAAGTATTTTATTATAAAATGACAAAATTATGGCCGAAATTTGTATATTTATATAAATAATGGTCATTTACTGCGTTTAGTGTTGATGAATATGTTGTACACTGGTGTTTTTATGACCAAAACAAATTAAGTGTGATACTATATGCGATAGTTCTAACCTACAAGGTATGTTAAGTTTTCTTCAAATTGTGGCTTTTCGGTGCTTCTCCGCAAGAAATGCTATATAGAAAATAGTCTTCTTTTAATGCCTTCTTTACGTTGGATTCGTTAAATTTGCCAATTTCGAACGCCATATATTCTTGACTTTACTCAGTGATCCAAGTATTTCCAGAAGACAACAAGACAATAGTTCAGTTCATACTGTTCATGGGGTAACAAAATGGTTTCAAAACCACAATATGAATGTGCTTGAGTGGCCGATTTTAAGTCCTGATTTGAACTCTATAGAAAAATGTGGGAAAAGTTGGTCAAAAGTAAACAAAACCAATTGGAATGATTTCCCACAAGGATATGTCATAAATATATATAATATTTATCATATTTGACAAGTATCTGACAAATGGAAAATAATGACAACGTTTGAAATAAATTAATACCAAAACCAGATATACACTAGAGCTCTGTCAACTGCATTAAGAATGCTTTCATTCAGCAGGCGGATCGGGAACTGATCCCGCTCCAACCGTTCACTTCACAACAGTTGAGTGTTCGCTGGACAGGACCGCTCACCTTTATGTCATCGTCTGTCATCTGATACTTTTCATTGCTGCCATATGTTAAAATTATAGAGATTAAACCGAATAAACAATAATAATAAATTGTTTTTCTGCATTAAGGTTTGACGAAGTTTTTAGTGGAAGGGCTGATTTTTCCAACCCCGAATAAAATACTGAGTGAACTCCAATATTATAATACATTTATTACTGCACAATACCTTTAATTTGCTGTATCTTACTTTTCTAGTAACTTTCTTCAGAAGTATGTATTAGGTTGGTCTTGGAATGAATCAATGACGCATGCGTACAGAATACGCTCACCAAGTGAGCATAGAATTTTTCCGCTCACAAAAATGGCGACCGCTCCTGAACATGTTCAGAGTGAGCGCTCGTCTACTGGCCCTGATCACTGAACAGTTGCGCAACTGTTGTGTCTGCTGAATGAAAGCATTGATATTGACGACCAGAATTTATTGCTCGCCACTGTAGGTGCCACCTATTAAAATCAAAATGTTTTATTCAGAACTACAAAACATTGTTGATTATTCCATTACTTGTGTTTTTAATAATCCTCTTAATTATATTATCAATTAATAAAATGTATCTTTACAATAACCACATGTACTTCCATTTATTTATTTTTATTTATATTTCACGGCGATGGCATACTTATATTTTACAATCTTGTCGGGAGTTGTTGTGCCAATATGGAATGCCGCATGATTTATAATTTATTGAACAGATATAATGGCATAAGCTTTAAATATTATTACGGGTGACGTTTAGCAAAAAGTGAAAATTTGGCAACGGCTAAATAATTAACGATTGAAGGCGTGTATTGCCAGATAGAAAAACCGACATTATTATTATTTAATGATACAAGAAAAACTATTCGTATATTTACCTCTAGTGTTTATTCCAATCCAATTAAGGTATCTGGAAAGTTTCTTGGATATGTAGGTCTTCCCACGTGCGGGAAGACCAACCATGGCAATGACATGCGGACTATTTACATAATTGGCTCTTTCTCCTGGAACAAACAATAATGTAATAATAATAATAAGTTTAGTATCAAAACACGAATAACTTTAAGAAAAATTTAAAACTAATATACTCAACAGGCAAGAATTTCGACATAAGCAATGCAAAATCTAATAAAAAAAAAAGTTAAGAAAAACGTATTAATTTATCGCTATTCTTATTGGAGTAAAATATTTACATCACCCCCTTCTGTGACACTCTGTTAATATTCAATCAGTGGAATTCCACAACTTCTCTTGAGATTATAAGGTCATATAAGGTTATTACTATTGTTTGTTATCATTTGTGGTGTACGATTATTTTAGTTATTTATGTTTCTATTATATTCTACGTACATGGGACAACTAATATAACAAGTATTGTTTGACCGGAGTTAAAATACATGCAGAAGGTATATTAAATAACTGTTATAAGCTTGTATACACGATGTCCAGAATTTCCGGATAAATCTCAGGTAGAACGATTCTAAGTTTAATTCTGAGTCAACAATCCTAATAGTAAAAAGTTGTAGAGTCCGTCGTTAACCCACACACATTACTTTAAAAAAAGTGTAGGTTTGACAACACTGTACTATAGCAGTTATACAATTATATATACAAATCAACAGGAAGTAGGAGTTTTATTCATATATAAAATTCCAGTGCTTTTTATTAACTACTTTATTAAAACTAAAATGAATATTAAATAATCGATGAACATATTTAATAGTAAAACAGTCACATGTAATGATTAAACTAAGTTTTCAAACTGGTACCGTTAGTTTCCAGACAGAATTTAATACGCGTTGCGACATATCGGCGTAGTCTTCCTAATTCTTGTTCACTGACTGGAGGCGTCGCATATACTTTTACTTTCTTATAGGTAGTGATGACGAAAATTTTCGACCTCGTGATTTTTGCAGATGTCCACGTTTTGAAGTCCCATGATACCAAAAAAGTGGTTTTTAAAAAATGTCTGTCTCTCTCTCTCTTTCTCTGTGACCACGATAGCGGTCAAACCGCTCAAGATATCAATTCCAAATTTTGTATTTACGTGTATAATCTCCCTCTTGAGATCTGATTAGTTTTTTAGTAAACTCGGTAGACCGGAAGTAGTAGTTTACTTCAGTAAAAAAATTGAATTTTTCCAATATTTCGTCAACTACTAAGTTTAAACAAAGTTATAAAGAATTCAATGTTACTCAAAATTTTTATAATTTGAGAAAAATTGTATCAAAAAAGTTTTTCGAAATTCCTACCGGAAATAAAACTTTTACTCTTATTGAAAATCAGTTTTTTGCGAATATTTCGCAAGTCATGCTTTCTAGGCAGGTACATTACTAGTACAAAAGTATTTAGAGCTGGATTTGCAATGTCTTTTGTATACATGAAATTTCAAAATTACTCCTATCGAGTAGCACTTTTTTCCAATATCTTGCAAATTATGCATTCTATAGGATTTATGAAGAGAATAGAAGTATTTATAATAAGATTTTGAATAATTTTTGTATAAAAAAATTCAATCATGTGAAACGCTCATACGTATAAGAAAGTCGTGTGGTAAGCACACCTCATTTTTTCTTTTAAAAAGCCCCAAACACAAAAGTCGAGTGGATTGATATCTGGAGACATTGCTGGCCATGATATCGGTCCATCAGGCTCGACCCACCTATTCGTCAAGTTTTCGTTTAAATATGCCCTTGAAAGACGAGCATTGTGATCTGGTGCACCGTCATGTATGTAAAGCATGAGCCTGAAATTTAATGGAATCCAGGACATACATACGTACACAATTGAATTTAGACGATTGCGAAGAAGTAGTGGTCCAACAATGAGAAGGTTTAAGATGCCTAACCATACATTTAAGAAAACCTTCTTTGATTAGCACATTCTCTGAATGCTCTAGGATTTTCAATCGCCCAAACATGGAAATTATGGCTATTAAATAATCCATCTCAACAAACTCAAACGGCTCTAGTTGAATTCTGTTTAAAATTGTATTACAGAACATTTTTCTACGCACATTGTTATTTCTATGCAATTTTTGGATTTTTGTTACATGAAATGACCGCCAAAGATTTTGTGTCAGCACTGAATAAACTGTTGCCTACTTGGAACATTCAGTTTTCGAGCTATTTGTCTAGCGCTACAAGTACCGCCAATGTGGATACCGTATTTCGTATTCGTGTTTCGCCATATTCCCATTCCCGTTTCAAAATCCGAATACCATATACATATCAGCATCTTCATTAAGAGTTACCTCATAAAATTGTACAATATTGAAACATAAAAAGAAAAAGCTAAACATCAAAATTGTGTTTCAAGCGTATTATTTGCTGGTATTATGTTATTATTACTGAAACTTCCGTTGTATTATATATGGACAGCATCTCCCTGTTGAACCAGCGAAAATAGAGAGTTGTCCTGAATAAGTGACTTATACTTCTTCTTACAAAATATAGCCGCCTGTAGCCATACAAATTACTACTTTTATTGCGTTCACTACTAACTATCTGCAGTATTTCAGTATCTAACAGATGGTATGTGGTAATAAATTAATCGTCTACTTTAGTAACATATTTCTTTTAAAGTGAATTTTACAGATAAAAAGCGGCATCGACTCGTTTTAAAAGAAATGTAAATATTCGTGTTACACCTAGAATGTTAAAATAAAGACAATGCAACAGAATATTAAGACAAAATTATTAGTAGGTATTAGTAGTTATTTGGACGTGTTGTTATTTTTACTTTAATTTCAAAAGAATGCCATTCTGCTTCTGTTAAACATTTTTCTACTGAGGTTTGTCTCCCATCGATTCTATTTAGTGCCGAAAATTGTTGGCTTACAATAATTTTAGAAGATACAAGTAGATATACTTAAAATACTTACTGGATGAAACAAAAACAAATTGTGAACGAACTGAAAATAGAATTGTACAAACTAATTTTTATACATTTTCATTATATTCTATTTTCATATAAAGCAGGAATAACTTCATTGCATCTGGATGGCAGAAAATTTTGGAATTGCAGTCATATTCCAGCTTTATTTTACTCTATTATGGAACAAGGTATGTGATGAAGTCACTCTGTTGGCAAATCAAATGTTATATTATGTTGTGTTTTGTGTTACATAGCAATTAACTGTAAATCTGTATATCAGTTGTGTTATGATTAATTGTAAAAAATGAGGTTCAGTAAGTAAAGACTAATTCCTTTCAATTATTACCTGTATTAATTTCTACCTTTTTATCTGTAAAAGTTCAATTAAAATCTACTTTATATGAAAAATGTAGCTCATTACATATTTTATATAATTTAATAATATCGAGATTAGGTACTAGTATTTCCACCATTTACAATAGCATGTTGTAGACATCTTTTGCAAAGAAGCACTTATTGAAGAAACAAAATAGATGAAAACATGTTTACTTATGACATCCAAGTAAACCACAATCAATTCAAAAATATGTTATTGTAGAAATTACTAGTAATCTTGACGTTATTAAATTATTTAAAATATGCAAAGGCTACATTTTCTATAAGGTAGATTTAAATGAACCTTCAAAAATAAAAAGGTCAGAAATGAACACATGTAAATTGAAAAAAATTAATCTTTACTTACTAAAAAACTCATTTTTTGCAATTAATTATAATACAACTGACACAGAGCTTTTTCACAATTTATTGGTATATTACACAATACACAACATAATGCAACAATTAATTGGCCAACACAATTACTTCAACACATATGTATGTATGAAACTTGTACGAAGATAGATAATTTCTTTTAATCCTGTTGCAAGGTCTCTTTAACGTTCTGGGCATAACACATATATTTGCATTTATTTTAAAACGAATGGACGACTTTATATCTGTAAAATTCACTTTTAAAACAAATACTCTAATATAGACAATTAATCTATTACGACATACACGCTGTTAAAATGGAAATACTATAAACAGAAGTAAATTATTCTGAGCAACTCTATAAGATAATCGAGGTTATGTAAATATATTTTATCGCCAACCGTCAGTAAAGTGATGCGTTACCATAGCGTTTTACGGAGGTAAGGAAACACTTTATCGTACTGTACAATAAAGTACCACGCGATCATTTAAATTCTAAATTATAGCAGGCGGGATTTTTTTTATTAGGTTGACCAGAATGTCAATTATTGATTAATTAACATTTTGAAACGTCACTTTGACAATTCAAATTGTAAATTAGTACTTATATACCAACTTAATTTAAATTTCACAGCCTGCTCTAATTTAGAATTTAAATGATCGCGAGGTACTTTACCTGCCGCTAATATCTGTCAGCGTAGCCATGACTGATGACTTTAAAAATAAATCGTTTGTCACTGTCATAAACTGTCATAAGTTATTATATCTTTATTTCTTAAATTAACAATTTTCACGGTTGGCGATAAAATTTTGTATGCATCACGTCAGTAAAGTACCTTTACCGAACTCGTCTGCTACTCGCCGCGCTCGCTTCACTCGCTTGGCTCGTAAATCAGACTCGTTCGATAAAGTATCACTTTACTGACTTGTTACATAATAGTTATTTATGTAACAAGTCAGTAAAGTGATACTTTATCGAACGAGTCTGATTTACGAGCCAAGCGAGTGAAGCGAGCGCGGCGAGTAACAGACGAGTTCGGTAAAGGTACTTTACTGACGTGGTGCATACAAAATTTTATCGCCAACCGTGGAAATTGTTAATTTAAGAAAGAAAGATATAATAACTTATGACAGTTTATGACAGTGACAAACGATTTATTTTTAAAGTCGTCAGTCATGGCTACGTTGACAGATATTAGCGGCAGGTAAAGTACTTTATTGTACAGTACGATAAAGTGTTTCTTTGCCTCCGTAAAACGCTATGGTAACGCATCACTTTACTGACGGTTGGCGATAATAGTTATTTAAGATACAAGTGTAAAAAGTCATTCTTTAGTGCACGAGCGACGTAGTTAAAAACACGAGCGTAGCGAGTGTTTTTAAAGTCGTGAGTGCACTAAAGAGACTTTTTACACGTGTATTTTACAACGTTTTATCTACGATCATGCCAATTTTGGTCAGAAATAGTCAATTTTTATGAATACTTGTAGTATATCGATCTTTTAATAAATGTCACTTTGACGGGTATCGTATTATTCAAGTACTCCTATGCTATCATGTAGACTGTCATGTTGGATGTTATTCTGTCACTCTATTACCTGCTATTACTAAGGAAACAACGGTATCAACAAACTTCATTAGTATGTCATTGTTGCTTCTGAAATTATTAATTTAATCTGTTAAATATAAAGTATAAAATGATTGATAATGATCATAGTGATACAATTGTAGAGATCGCACAAACGGCTACAGCGAGTCTAATACCAGAAAAATCAAGAAAACAGTATGAATTGGTATATAAACGATTCAACGCCTGGTGTATTTCAATGAAAGTGGAGAATCTTACGGAAAATGTGTTCCTTGCTTATTTTTCAAAAAGGGCTAAGGATATAAAGCCATCAAGTCTATGGTCGGAATATTCCATGGTGAAATCCCTCCTATTAGCCGAAAAAGACATCGATCTTAAGCAGTTTTCGAAGTTAACCGCTTATATGAAGCGCCAATCTGTAGGATATCGTCCCAAGAAATCCAAAGTATTCAGTAAAAATCATATATTCAAATTTATAAATGACGCACCTGATAATAGATTTTTAGTGATGAAGGTATTTTAATGCAACATTTTCTTTGAGTGGTCAGTGACTAAAATTAGACACTTTTTAATTTTAGGTTGTAGCACTTTTTGGTATTGCGGGTGCTTGTAGAAGAGATGAGTTTCATAAAATGAGCATAGATGATGTGGAAGATGTTGGTAATATGTTGATAGTCAAAATTCCAACATCTAAAACCAACAAGCCTCGATGTTTTATTATTGGCACTGAAACGAGAGATATGAAAAATATGGTTGAAATATACAGAAAATACGTCAGCCTAAGATCACCAGCAACAGCACATAATCGACTGTTTGTCAGTTACAATAATGGAAAGTGTTCTGTTCAGCCTATAGGTATTAATACTTTTGGAAAAATACCAAGCCAAATAGCTAGTTATCTGAAGTTGCTTAATCCGCACGAGTATACTGGCCATAGTTTTAGACGGTCATCTACCACCATACTTGCAGATGCAGGAGCAGATGTTCTAGAATTAAAAAGACAAGGTGGTTGGAAGTCATCAACGGTGGCAGAATCTTACGTGGAAGAATCCGTTCAACATAAGGTCGCGATATCAAATCAAATTTTGGGCAGAGGTCCAGCTGAGACGGTGGCAGCATCTTACGTGGAAGAATCCGTTCAACACGAGGTCGCGATATCAAATCAAATTTTGGGTAGAGGTGCAGCTGAAGAAGCAAACTCAAGCAATGCTACTACCGATATACTTCCTTCTACATCAAGAAGTCACGAGATTCCTCAAATTCTTATTAAAAATTGTACTAATTGTAAAGTAAATGTACATATTTACAGAAATGAATAAAATATCTTACTGATATTTTTCTTATTATTCTATTAGTTAAAATTGTGCAATAAAACCCGTGCAATAAAAACTTTTATTGCACGGGTTCAATAAATGCTAACTTTTTACCCTAAAAATCATGCAAAAAGCTATCACTTTTTACATGATGGTGTAGATAAATAACTATTAAAAAAGCAGATCGGGTGTTTGTAGTTGATTTACGCATAGTGATTTTAAAGCACTTATGTCTTTAAATGAAAGATTCTTTATTAACACTTTACAAAGTAGATAGTATTTATGAAATAATTAATCCCTTAAATATAAACTTAAATGTATTTCCAAATACTAACAGTTCTAGTATTTCGAAAAGTAGTAAACTTTTAACGAAAGGGTATATGATGCGACATACTTCCTTATAATAATTACCAGAACGGCAAAAAATGTACTGATTGCACGCTTTTGTTTAGATTGATGATATTAACATTTTTTCACTACGAAATAGACCACAAAAGAATATTTACAATAAGAATATAAACTTCGAACGTACAAAATAATACACAAAAACAAAAGTACAAAATGCAAATAAAAACTGCTTTGAAACCTTGGCTATAAATTAAAAATTAAAATATTTGAGTTGTCCCTTTTGTTTCTGGGCTAAAATATCTGTAATTTATATCAAAAGATGACAATTCCAAAATTAAAACTAGGGGTTATTGGATCCGGTAATAATTAAGGTATATAATTTTTTGTATTTACTTTACACTCGCCCTAGGCTACCTGTCCAAAGATACAGAATAGGTACGGCAGTGTACATACACAAAAATGAACTATAATTATGTGTTTTCTTGACTAATAAAATGAATTACTGAGCTGTTATATTCATGGTTGACAGATACCGCGTCCTCCCTAACCCTATACCGAGAATCGCAGCGAAGCGACAAAATCATTGTAGGGGTGAGTGGGGTAATTACGAACATCTAAGAAAAAATCCAATAAAACAAGTCCCGTTAAAGAAACCAGTTAATTTATACCTTAATATCATACTATAATACAGTAGTTCAAAGTTAACACTAACATTTCTAAGAAACAAAACATAAATTGAATTTAAATTTAAAAAAACAATAGCTTTGGAGTACGTGATTATCCGACAAGCTAGAATAATGACTAACACTATATGAGGGATGTAGGAATAGTTGTCTTATGCATTGGTGTTTTCATTTCCTTTCAATTCTTTGGAACTGCACGAATTTCATATAATTTATAAAAATAATTTTGCTTGTTCCGTTAGTAATTCAAAATTGTTTTCAAAGTTTTTCTAAATATACCTACACTTAATTTTTAGATTAATTTTATTGAAATATTTAAGTACGTCAACGCACCTTATGTTTATTGATTACTAAAAACAGTTATTATTAGTTACTCTTATTTCATTTGATTATATTTATTATTATTTCTTTTTAGTATATCAACATAAACGATTCAGTTTTTTTGAAAAGTTAATTGTTAGAATATACATCTGTAGAAATAGGTGTGTCAGTGTCAAATTCAATTTGTTCAAAAATTTCAAGAAAAATTAGATAAATCGTTTTGGCACGGAAAGAGATACTTTCTTTCTACTTATTAAAAAGTTAAGCCACGTATTCAAAACAAATTCAGAAAGACATCAACTTTTCGGAATGAGGTATATTTAGAAAATTAGAAATATAAAAAAATATTTTATTTTGCAAAAGATAAATATTAAATGCCATTTGAAAATATTTAATCATTAGCATAGAATGTCAGAAAGTTGAATCCAAGACCCCACAAATTAAACAGCTAATGATTGTATTCAACATATATAATCATTTAAAAAAAAAGTATATTCAAATTCTCAAATGATTTGTGTATGTACAAATTATAGATTGATTATGTATACATATATTATATATGTATGTAGGCACATTTTTCACATATTAAAACGTACTCCTGCTTATTATATAATCTCAAAACAGTTTGTATGTGAATATTTATCTGCTATCGTATTATACAAAAAATGTCGCATACATATCAAATTGTGTGTAACCTAATAATATATCGACACTTATTCAAACAACTGTAAGCGTAAGATTAAAATAAAATTAACCAGCAACGTTACCTATTCTAATCGAGTCTCGTCTATGAAAACTAACACTTCTCTTGTTGATTATGAGCTGAAAGAAATCATCTTCAACTTCTTCGTCCATGGCTTCCATACTCAGTATTTCCTCTATGTTAAGATTTTCTATATCCATTATATAAAACTACACAATCCCGCATTTAATCAATGTTATTATCTGAATTATATTGTGATGCCAATAACGCAATTTCTAATTTAATATTTTATCGGGAGTGAACTTTTTTTAACGCGTTCGACAACGGTAGGTTAGGTTATCTACGCGAGTAGGATTTTTTGATCACGAAAAACTCTTGCCAAAGGTTTCTCTTATTAATAGATCCGGTCTCTCGTTGTTTCAAGATATATACATACTCATACAGTACATAAACACTTATTATGATATAGTATGTTAATGTCCACGGCGACTAATAAAACAAAGTTCCGTTTTATTATAGTGGTACCTTGGCGTTCAAAGTTTCGTTTCGTTATCAAAATTAAAAGGCAATCTGAATTTTGACGGAATAACTTCTCCGCAATTAATAAACTGACTGTGTTTCTAACTTGTGTTTAAAGTAACTGCGCCCTTCTTTTATCTTCTTTTTTTTAGCAATCTGACCTTCAAAATTGCGATGAGTCAATAATTAACTGAAAGTGTTACAAAATGTTAAATTGTTGTAACTGTGTTTCTTAATAACTGGAATGTGCATATGTTATACGAGGTGCAGCAATTAAAATCAAGAGTTTTTACTTATAGATAGTATAAGAAAATATTGTGAACATGACTGGAATGGACCTAAATCTTTAGAGAATATTTCTACTACTAGTTTTACTAAGGTTATAAAGAAGACATATGAGAAACATAGTTTGAAGTAACTCTTGTTTAAGTATGTAAGTACTTGAAACGCATTTTAGAACAACTTTGTAAAGTGCAGTTTTTACCCAAAATTGGGATCGGTAGTAGCCTTTCTATTCTTATAGTTAAACTTTTTTTTTTGAAAAGTACTTAGCAAATTCTACATTCGGCACTGATTTACATGCAGCAGCTATGTTAAATTTTTTTTTTTACAAAGGAAACATTCAACATTTGGACTTGAAGTAACACAAGAAGTACTCCTTTGTGGATATCTCTCACATTATGTAGCCTAAATAGCTTTATGAAGAATATCAATGTGCTCTAAAGTTACTTTGTTTCAACATTTGTTTTATTTAGAAACGTAATCTTTTCCTGTCATGCCACCACACTTATGAACCTTAAGCTACACTTGTCTGCACTACTGAGGTAATCTAGTGTAAATTATGTGAAAAGTGCTCAAAGGATTTGTTACTTCACATATACCCTGTTAAAGAGGAAGCACTGTTGAATTGTATCCCCAGACAAAGAGCGAGAGAGGTACCTAATCTCTGAATGAATGAATAGACTTGAATCTACTGATCGTCCATTTCAGTTTCTGGCGTCTTAATCACGATGTCATCCACCTATTAAATAGTGTCGTGAAATTAAAGTTGCACGTAATCCTTCATTCGACGCAGCGCTTTATAAAGACGTTCCTATCTAGAAAACAAACCGAAGTCTCCTCCTGGAGAAAACGTATTGCAGTCTTATTTTTCATTTTTGGAGAATTACAGCCGCAGGGGAAAACATCGTGCCTATACAGAAGATAGGGAGCACCGGAATGCCTTTCGCAGTCAAAAACGTATGAAAAATGAAAGTTGAATGCAAACATACCTGTTTAGCTAATTTCATAGAAACGTAGCCGCCTTCGCTTTTAGACGCTTTAAAAGTACGAGAGGAAACAGAGACTGATCAATAGAAATTCTCGACAGATTACACCTCTGATTCATAACTTGGACATGCTCATACTGTTGGCTTAGTTTATTGTTCTCATAGTTGGACTAGAAGAATACAATTCATTAGTCACGTGGATGACTTTGGGAACCTTTTCGGAAGAGTCTGTGTAAATGCAACTTTTGGATAATTTCGGCAGTTTTTGGACAATTCATGAGAAATTTAATGTTCTTTTTGTTTTCGTACCGCATAACTTTCTGCCTCCAGTACCCCATCTGCGGGAAACAGCATGCCAAACGCCTAGACTTTTGAAAAGCAGAAACGTTTCGATATATTCATGTGGATTTTTAGTACTGTAACGTGTATTGTTTGTTTCTTGATATATCCTGATAAATTTGTGTAATTTGTCAAGAACCTCATCACTAATTATCTGACGCAGAAACAATTTACAGTAATTAAATCGTGATGTATTATCATTGGGTGCCATGAGAAAGTTGTAAACGCTTTCGAATAGAGTTCTTCGGTAACTTAATTCTTCGTTCCTCCGTATGTATTTTACTTCAGATGAGCGTGTTGTAGATTTGTTACCATCTGGTTTTCGTCTTTTTTCTTTGGACTAGGATATTACCTGATTGTTCGGTCTGCTTCTTTATTATTCTGTTGATGACGATATCTAGCTCTGATACCATCTTTTGGAGGTCTCTTCTACGTGGGTTCTGGGCTTTTGCATATTCTATAGAGCGTCTCAACCTTAGTTTTCAGGATGTGTCTTATGCAGACAGACAACATAGCTGTCAGTTCGACAATAACAGATTAGGTTGGTAAGTCGTTATAATGACACGACATTTTATATACCGCGCGATCATTTAAATTCTAAATTAGAGCAGGCTGTGAAATTTAAATTAAGTTGGTATATAAGTACTAATTTACAATTTGAATTGTCAAAGTGACGTTTCAAAATGTTAATTAATCAATAATTGACATTCTGGACAACCTAATAAAAAAAATCCCGCCTGCTATAATTTAGAATTTAAATGATCGCGTGGTACTTGTACATACACTTTGACACATAAACATAATACATCGAACTGACAACATTGCCTTGAAATAAAAAAAAGACAGTTTATTACAAATTGCTTACGGTAGTAAAGAGACTAGACTGAATACTAAGGTTGAGACGCTCTATAACTAATCCTATACTTCGTCCATTCTTTCCACGTGTTCAATCCAGTGCTTTCTTTTATTTTTGGTCTATTTCAGGATATACTCGATATTGCATTCTGTTGTCCCAGCGTAGCGGTGAAGTCCATTATTCGTATCTACTAATGTGGATAGCCAATAATTTGTAATATAAAAAGTGTAGATAATCATAAGCTCTACAATTTAAATATATTTTCATTTACAACAACGACGAACCAACACAAACTTATGTTTTTTTTTAATGGAATGCTATGATTTTTTTTAAATTTTATGATAGCCCTTGGAGGGCTGTTTAAACTGATATCAACTTGTATTCGTCGATTTTCAATTGTTTCTGATATGGCAATTTTTCGTTAAAAATTGTACAACGTTTGAAAAGTTGCTATGAAATAACGATTGATGATTAAACACCTATTATGGGCTCAATTAATAGAGATATCTTTTCATTACGTGAAATTAATGTTTATTTCGACATATCTATGCATGTTCTTTGGAATTACATAGCATTCGCTAAAGTTAAAAATTCTAAAAAAAAAAAAAATATTTATATGTCATTGAAAAGTACTTAAAATTTACTAATTAAAAATATATACTTTTTTCGACCTGTGGGCGATAATGCAAAAATTATAGGATATTATATCTGAATAAACCCGTTTACGACTTAAAAATATGAGTTGCCATAACTTAATTACACATAGCATAATTAAAATTAATCGAAAAGAGCTACTTCTAATCTAATATTATATATCTATTATTTTCTTTTTACAAGTAAGTGATTTTTAATAAAATGTTAAAACTCATAAAATGAAAAGTTTGGAAGTTCATGAATTAACAATAGTTAAAATATCGCAGTCGCTTTGTGTCATAAAATTGTTTATCGTCATACTTAGACTAACTTTTAAATTACTTTAAAATTAAAGAAGTCATACTTAGATTTATAACATCACTTGAAAAGCAAACCGTCAATACAAGCATTTAAATGTACGTTATTGAAAACTTCTATAACTTTCGCAACATCATGAAGAATGTACAAGTTACTATTTTCAGGCATTACAGTAATTATAAGTTATCATATAACAAATTAAAAAATCGTCTTTAAGGTTCTCTTAATAAAGTTTTTGCTAACATCAAGGACTCTAGAAAGTTTACGCACACTTGTATGAGGATATTCTTGAACGCATAACAAAAGAACCTTTTTGTACTCGCTTATCAAAACCTGTCATTTCACAATTCGATTTGCGTGCGTAAAAAGTCACTTTAAACACGAGTGCGTAAAAGTAAAGTTGGTACTTCCTAGAACTTGATTAATTTAGTGACATTTTAAAATCATAAATTCCTAACCTTAATAATATGCTACCCAGTTCGTTGTTTTTCTATGAAAATAAAAGGAAATGAAATAGAATTTTTTGAATTTGATAATTTTAAATTAAATGTCACTTCAAATAATCAATACTGGCAATTCAATTTTTTTTAATTAATATCAAGAGATTAGTAGTGTGTCATAAACGATAACGTATTTAACAATATGTATTATTATTATAGTTCTCGTACAAAAAATATTGTACAAACTTCGTGCGTGAAACATTTTGCGAATTCGTGTCCATAAAGCGCTCGCCTTTCGGCTCGCGCTTTAAACTGGTCACTCATTCGCGAAATATGATTTCACGCACTTGGTTCGTAAATAACTATTTGTGCATCTGGAGTTCATCAAGGTGAGGTAACGATTTTTTTTGAAATATAGGTGCGATAAATCTTTCTTTCCATGTGTATGGTACTGCTTTTTGACCATTATTGTGAATAAGTTATGTAGGCTTATAATTAGTTTGTTGCCTCCATATCTAATTAGCTCAGTGTTAAGATCATTAGGGCCTGGAGAATATCGGTATTACATCTTTGCAATCATACTATTGATCTCTTCCCATGATATTTCCATTTCCAGTTCATCATTAATATCTGCGTGGTAATCCATGGGGTTGTCATCATCTTCTTCTTGACACATTTTGAGGGAATAGTCTCTCCATTTTTCTGTGTATTAATCCCTTTTATGTTTTCGTTAATTAATTCTTTTGACATTTTAATATTCTCCACACCTTTTATTGTGCAGCATAAAGAGCATATTCCGTTTCTTTCAGTGTCCGCTGCTTTCAGTATATTTGTTATTCTGTCTCTTAGATTTTTATTTTCTGATTGCTGATTTTGAAGGTGCGGAGTTTCTCAATAGACTCTTGAATCATTAGTCAAGAACAATCATACGTTTCTTCAAAATTTTGAAATTATTCTGCACATGGCTGCAAAGACTATGACTTTTCAAGGCTTATAATAATAATAGTATTTTATTGCCCAACAGATTACAATCCAATTTCAGGACAATTTACAATTTATGCACTATACAAAAGCATATACAGCAAAAAAGAAAATAAGATAACAATAAAAAAGAGATAATAATGAAAGTAACGGTAAAAGTAAAAGTAACAGTGCACCCAATCGCAGAGCAAGTCCCAACCCCACTGCACCGAACAGTATGCAAGATCCATACGGATAGCAAAACACAGTAAAGTGATATAAAAATAACTATAGACAATAATAACCTCACACTCTGGCATTTGTTGTTACAACCACAATTAATTATAATAGCCAGACCCAAACCGATTGCCATCAACAGACCCCCACCAGCCGACGCTAACGGAAGTGCTCCCCAGCCACGGAAACCACAGATCTAAGACACGTGAAATTAATATCACACATACCGGATATTTGGTTAAAATTCGTACACATGGAGAAAATGGGTGATCCAAGTAACGCATTCGTCCTAGCCTGAGGACAGTAGAATGCATCACCCCGCCGAGACACCAATCGCGGCACAAGAAATGGAACCTGGGAAAGTAAGGATGGGCTATCAATCCCATTGTGTAACAACTTGTATAAGAACGAGATAGCATGAATGGCTCTTCTACATTCCAAAGACGCCACCCCAAAACGTGCCAGCAGCTCGGTGTGCTCACACCCACGAGGAGGATAGAAACCATCAACGCGAAGTGATAAAAATTTCAGAAACTTCCTTTGAACAGCCTCAAGAGAGAGCCTATGGGTTTCATAGACAGGATTCCAAATTAGTGAACCATATCCTAGTCTAGACCTGACCAATGCAAAATATAAGGATCTAAAAGCAGCTATATTAGAGGAGGAAGAACAATTTCTAATAATGAAGCCCAAGGCTCTTCGCGCCGACGACGCCACGCCAGAGATATGCTCAACAAACGTCAACCTCGCATCAAATGTAACCCCAAGGTCGTTAACCGAGGCAGTACGGGTAAGGATCCCACCCCCCAAAGCATAGGCAAAACTCACAGGCCGCAGCCTCCTCGTAAATGTGACAACCTTGCATTTCGAGATATTTAGGTTTATTTAGGTAATTTATTAAGTCGGCACCAACCGGCAATGTTGTCCAACTGTTCCTGCAGGAAGACGCAATCATCGCCATCTTGAATACTATGAAATATTTTTAAATCATCAGCAAATAGTTCCTTCATCGAATTGACGCAGAGCACCAGATCATTAATAAAAATCAGGAACAGTAATGGACCCAGGTTGGAACCCTGTGGTACGCCCGATGTTGCAAGGAAGCAGTAGGAGGCGAATCCGTTGTACTGAACATACTGATACCTGCAGTGCTTATACCATACATCAAACTATGATTTATGGTAAACATATTTTGTCAATAAACCAGCACAATACGTACAAATACAGTATTTGAATTGCCATTGCCCATATAATACTTAAAAAAAATAATATCCATGAATTACTACTTACAGAGTACAAAATATTTGGATCATATAGAATAGTTCTGTAACTCCATTAACTTGTAATGATTTGAATATCGCTAATGTTCACAATCATGAGTATCACTAATATTCACAATCAGGTTGACAACTAATCGATAATTTTTGTAGGTATGTACCTACCTACTGTAAATTTCCAGTTACAATCATTATTTCAAAGACTAGCATTACAGTCATAATAAAACAATTAATAATACAATTCTTACAAATCTATACACACTGGAATATTCCTGATAATTTTCCATCATTTAAATAAACATATAATTAGATGTCAAATGGGAAAAGTTCCTATATATTGTGTCAATTGAATGTTTAATGGTATTGATTGGTGACTGTTATCGATGCATTAACTAGAGGAAAACATTATTTTATTGACATAACTTCTGGAGCAGTGTAGTTTTTCAGATATATAAAAATTCAATCCTTAATAGCTATAGAATTGTTTGTAAAAATCAACAATTTATTTATTTATTTTCTTTTGCACTACGATCTACAATATTCATTTTACATAATATTTTGTTCCTTAGATACCTAAATTATTATGAACTAAAACAGTTTAATTGTACCTCCAAAAACATTTCCATTTAATTTATAAATAATAATATTATTGTTATATTTATTTACCACGTGGAATTGTAATATTACTTGCTTAATGTCCAGTACGTTTAACTTGTAATTAGTTGGGATTTCACAGCCGATTTATCATATTCTTAAACCCAGATGAGGTTCATAGCAAATGCATTTAATACATTAACTATAATAAATGCGTTCATTACTAGCCATAACTCTTAACAAACAATTAAATAAGAAATTTTAAATTCGTATTATAATTCAAATATTTAAATTTTGAGGGATTAGATATGTAGCGCTACCTTACGTTATAATATCAAAATACATATTACATCGCGCCAAATATAAACATATATACATAACCAATTAACACATTCCTTTCGTTAAAAACAACAATGAAAACAATAATTTCGTAAAACATATATTTCTAATAATTTACATACCGATTTCGTAGGTTTCTTTATTAAGAAATTTCCATCCTGCAGGCTGATGATTGTTTTGAATTTCTGTGGACATTGATGACAAATGAGAAATAAAATCGTTCTTGTTTGTGTGGTATGTCTGCGAATTAACAAGACGGTAAGTAAGAAGTAAATTGCTGGGAATTTTTAGCTGACCTTCGAAAGACTACTCGATATGACGATAACCTTTACACGTGGTGTTATTTAAGAGATTCAGATATCTTTCTTTGATGTATATAATTGGTTATTAAAGAATCAACACAAAAACATAGGTTATGTTTCTAAATCAAAATGTCGGAGAATAATATTGGAACGGAATTACCCTTTTTAATAACAATTATTTTTTTAACATGTGTACATAAAGAGATAATGAGGATTTGTATACCTGTACGATGTTTTGTGTGCGCAATTTGCAGATAATCTCTTTGATCTGCCTGGTGATTAAAAAAGGATAAAATATTTAAATACGGGTAGGTAATTATAGCAGTTTCATTACTTTATGTTACTATTTATCGCGTTATCTGAACCTGCTTACATATATTATTATTATAAATAATAAATGTCCAAACTGATATCGATTACTGCCTACTGGCAACCTGTAGCGCACTGCGCATTTGTGTGTGGTTTCTTCCACAAATTGCATTTAATTACGTTCCATGTGGAGCAGAGTTGGGTAGTATTCGAATACTCGGTATTCTGAATCCTATCCAGAATACATTTGGTTGGTATTCGAATACTATTCAAATACATTTGTGTATTTGGTATTTGATATTCGACTGAATACTTTTTTGCTCAGTACTCGGTATTCTGGATTCTGAATACGGTTTTTGAATCCCAGTATTCGATTACACACTCAATTAAACTTTGAATAACTTCACATTATTTTAATCACTATGTGACTGCAGTTTCGACATTATATGTCATTATCAAACTGATCAGTTTGATAATGACATATAATGTCGAAACTGATCAGTTTGATAATGACATATAATGTCGAAACTGATCAGTTTGATAATGACATATAATGTCGAAACTGCAGTCACATAGTGATTAAAATAAAGTGAAGTTATTCAAAGTTTAATTGAGTGTGTTATTTTACTTATATAAACATAAACTGATCAGTTTGATAATGACATATAATGTCGAAACTGATCAGTTTGATAATGACATATAATGTCGAAACTGCAGTCACATAGCGATTAAAATAAAGTGAAGTTATTCAAAGTTTAATTGAGTGTGTTATTTTACTTATATAAACATAAACCGATCAGTTTGATAATGACATATAATGTCGAAACTGCAGTCACATAGTGATTAAAATAATGTGAAGTTAATCAAAGTTTAATTGAGTGTGTTATTTTACTTATATCCAGTATCATGAATCTTCACAAAGTAACAGCCGAAAGTGTTATATATTTATGTTTATATCTTCGTATAAGTGTCTACTAATAGTACTAATACGTCGTTATGACTTTATGAGATATATTATATTGGTTCCTATTTCTTATTTAAATTAGAAAAAAATATTTTAAGCTTTATTTATTATTTAAGATTTTTTTTCTAGGTTAGCTTCTTCTCCAATGTACCAAAGTACTTTATTTTAAGTTTTCTTTATTATTTAAGTTTGTAGGTAGGTCGTAGGTACGTAATAGGAATTGTTTTTTTTTATAACTTTCATAATCAAAAATCAAGATTTCTTTATTTTTTATTAAATAGTAAGTTTATGTTTTTGTTATCTCACGGCGTATCTACCAAAGAACTTTAAGTTTTATTTATAACTTTAATACCGTTGTTTATATATTTTTTTTATTAAAACTTTAAGAAATAAAAATTAATAATGTTTTTTATTAAAGAATTATTTCATATAATCTCCCTGGTGACACTGTGTATCAAAAAATTATATTTTAAGCTCTATTTAATATATATTTTTTATGTTTTATATATTTTTATAAATTAACTAAATAGATAACAATCAAGCCTTATGTGCGCATATGTTCTTTTCAGTTGGAATATTCATGAAGTATTTACATGTAAATGAATCCAGGTATTCAAATACAGCAGTATTCAAATGCTTTTGTTTCTTTGTATTCGAATCTTGATTATTCGAATACAATTTTGAATACAGTATTCAGGATTCGTATTCGAATACCGGATTACAGTATTCGACCCAAGTCTGATGTGGAGTTACATAACGTAGTGACAGACAAATTATTGAGAAAACCTTGATTAGTTTTTAATATTTGAAAGATACAGTTTTGTTGAAATATATTTTACATTGTATCTAATATAAACAAATTTTACCCATCCTTCAAAAATTACTTTATTGACATTATGAATGGCTTGATGTATTATATTTATTTATTACAGTTTGATAATTATGGTTAATTATATCTTTAAAATGAATCACGTAGAAAGCACTTTGCCTGTGTATAATGGGTTGCCTGCAGGTCAATTTCGTAAGGCGCTTCAAATCACAGGAAACTAATTTTATTGTAACTAAATCAAAGGTTAAATTAAATACTACATTGGCTCTAATTTAGATTTAACAAGTAAATATTATTTCTTTTTTAATTTTTTTAGTCGTATTTGTTAGTGTCTTTTATTATTTAGCACCAATTTCATAATGAAATATAACGAATATTTGTTATTTGCAAAAAAATCAATTCTTTACTTATCGATATTGGTTTTCACGAAGAAATTGTTTAGAGCCAAGAATTTTTACTAATAAAAGTGAAGTTTTTATGAATTTTTTAGGTCACACCTCTGTCTTGGTTTTACATCTTGGCAAACAGGCAAAGCGTTAGTTGGGATAATTATTACAATTCCTCGGGTATCTTTTTACTTACACGAGACCTTCAAATTACAGAATTAAGTACATTGCCAGTCTGACAATTTAACGTCGGCCAAATGTTTGTAGGATGAATAAAACCAGGTTCTTTTATTGAAACATCATATATTAGTTGTCTATTAAGCATATTACATTAAAACTCCTTTTATTATCAATATATCAAAGATCGGATTGAGATTGTTTTCAATTTGGTTTACAAGACTGCAGCCTAACATTTGTTACATTCTGAAGGAATCGGAGATAATGTAGAATTTAACTATACGTCAACTTTAAAAGATTGTACGTTCATTAACCAAACTCAGCACCACCAAGAAGTACGTAAAGTGTCTGCATAAGATTTAATATTTTATCAGGAACCAGAAACACAAGTTAAAACTTCTTTGGTTAACGACAATTTTAATCAATGATTGGTGCTAACCGGTGTTTGAAAAACGAAAACTAGTATTTTAATCAACAATTACGCTAACCGGCATTTTAATCGGAGTTGGCTCTTAATATCTTAAAATCCATAATTTCTAAATTTCTGAAACCGACTTATCTATTGGGTCAATAGTCAACATGCTATCCACACAATATTCACTAAACAACATGACATCTGCCCAGTAATTCACAGATTTTAAGCAGATAGCTTTAAACAAGATCTGCTGTGACGTCACTAACACGCCTTTCTGAACCGATAAGACTTTATATATGGCGTTTCATAAATCGTCATCGGATATATGTACCATTTGTGGTACATTTTAAAATCGACGCAATTGGGCTATGCTCAGTCGGAAGGCGGTAAGATTCCCTCATAAATATACCTATTTGCTGTTTTCTTAGCCCCAGCTTGCCTCAGACCGTATAAATATATTACATAGTGAATACTTTCACATGTAATTATGATTTTGCTATTTAATGCAACTACAATGTATCTTAATTTTCTTCGTATCTATACAAGATATTCTATCTTAAAAGTAATATTACAATTTTTGGTTATTATAGTAATTCCATATATAGTCTTGCGATAATAATAATTGCGCGATATTTATTTCTCAGTAATCCCGTCGATTTTTAAAATTGAAGCATTAATTTATTTATACAACACAATGAGCATGTCCAGTCAACCAGCCTGTGACAATGAATGCATAAAGATAATACCTACATTTCGTTTCTGTGTGCGCTATTGTGCTTGTTTGCCTTGATATACATGAGTTCGTGAGATGCAATTCTCTACGTATTTTTGTCTACATTACACGACCTTTTGTTATTGTAGAATGTATGTACAATATGTATGTATGTAGAATTTAAATAACATCTTGATATCAGCTGACTGTCAACTTATCTTCAGGACAAGGTCGGTGGCAAACGGAAATAGGATAATCATCTTGAAAAATAACGGAATTACATGTCGTCTTGAGCATAATCGGACCGTGTATTTTTTTAAGAATTGTTATTCAGCGCTAAGAATACGTATACAGTAAGTATGAACGGTGGATTTGTTATTTTATATGGATGGATATGTGGAAGTTTTTATTTTAAACAATAACTCAAATAAAATATTAAACATAAAAGTCCAAGTAATAAAATAATATACCATATGATGATATGTTTTACACTCCTTGAAATATATACCCAGTGAATTCTTGTAGAGACCGGACACGAGCGGCCGATGACTCATCACCACTATTGAAATTGTAATTTAAAGAGTTTTTGATTTTATTTATATAATTGGATAACAAGTGGAGTAAACTCTCCGTACTTTATTTTTTTTTGCGAAATATAAGGTAAATAGAATAAATTTTAATAACTCACGCTTCTACCTACGCTGATGACGAAAGGAATTTAACCAGTAAAATCCACTTTTTTTGCTGCTCGTTTTCTCGACGAAAACAGATGTTGCTGTTCACCATATGAATAGTGCTCTTCAGTAACTCGGTGATGTTATTTATACACTATTTCTTTCGTGTCTCAAGAGGCCACAATTATTTAACAATTTTGGAAAAAAAATTATTTGAAGGCATTATAGGTAGGCTTACCATAATCAAGCTTTAAACCGGGTCAGGAGCAGAAGCTATGAAAAAACTACCAGATATTGTTTATTAAAAGCCTTAATAAGCTTTTAACATGATATTAATATGCTTCATAACATATTGTGATTTACATTCATTTATATAGAATATTAGAGCAGAAGCTAAAAATATTTTATTTATTGTACCTGTCGTACTTCTCGCTAGTGTCAAGTTTTTTCAACACTGCACAAACAAATGTGTTTTATCATCGAGAAAACACGCTCCAGAGGTGCTGGCAGATATAAAATATATTAGATCATTTTAACCAGATTAGGTACGGTATATACCGTGCCTTCAAATACTTTCCTCATTCGAGTAGGCTGTTTTTTAAGTTTTTTAAGTAACCAATGCTAAGCTTTTGAAAACTTAAAATTCTGACAGTTGTCATACTCAAATTCAAATTATAGACGCCTATTATTATTTACATGACATAACCAAACTATCAAAATTATGCATTGTCACCAACCATTAAAAAAAAGTATGTCCGTCTCTAATGAGGAAAATATGTATTTGAAGGCACGGTATTGTAGTATTATCATTAAAAATTCTTTTTAGAACTAACGATGCTTAAGCCGTTCAGTAATCAGTCAAAGGAGCTCATTAGCTCTTTGATCAGATACATATTCCGAACGTAAACGGAATAACGATGGTCTTCTATTACCGTTGACAAGTGTGCGAGAGGTATGTATACATATTTGTTGTAATGACATCGAATAAATATTAATATTATCATTTTAGAGAATTACACAAGCTCTAAATATTTCCGTTAAATCTGTGAGCAGTATTTTTAAAACACGTAAACAAAATGATGCTCACCGAAATCCTAAAAAAACGTTTCCGGAAAAAACCTGGGTGTATTACTCCTGCAATAAAAGCGACAATACGCGATACTATATCATGTGCTTGCCGTCAAGCTGCGGATACAGTTTACTGTAAGATAAAACGACGACACCGAGAGTTTGTATGAGTTAGTAGGAGAAAGCAATATACAAACTGCAGTACAGCTGCTATCTATCCTTGTTGCCCTGATTAAACGAGAGTCGGTCTAGCCCGTCTAGCCTCAGCGTAAATGTACTCGAATCCCCTTTTTTCCAACACTACACTCGACCAAAAAGCAGTTTGTATATTGGTTTCTCATACTAACTCATACAAACTCTCGGTGTCGTCGTTTTATCTTACAGTAAACTGTATCCGCAGCTTGACGGCAAGCACATGGTATACGTTCTGTAAAAAAAAAAGTTGCTTATACAACTCAATGACAATAAAGAGAATACATATTATAATGTTAATTGTGTTAGTTAAGAACGGCACTTTACATGACCTTCGTTATTATCGTTATTATCACTGCTAGGGGAGTATCATATCTTTGATGGCTCTGTTGGTTCTTTTGGTAGATTACTAGCAGATATTGGTTTCAAATATAAGGAAGACTGTCCATAGAGAAGATTAATGTAACACATGTTGCTCTTCCTCGAACTAATTTTCTAAGAAAATATATGAATAATTTACGATCTGAAAATCCACTGGAATGTGTCTATTTGGATGAGCCTTGAATTTTTGAAAATGGCACTGTAACCAGATCATGATAGTCATAAAAGTGTTCGAAAGTTGACGGCAAGAGGTAATGCTTTGCATTAAAATTGACACCTATCAAGTAATACAGATTTTGCTTTGCTTTTAGATTCATAGTCATTTATGCAGGTACATGTAATGATTTTATTGACGATGCCTCTTTAGTATTGTTTTCAAGTAATCCTGATAAGCATGGTGAAATAGATAGAAACAATTTCTTAAATGAGTTTGAAAATGTACTGCAGTGTACACTAGAAGTTATCATAGCATTTATATGATAAATCAACAATAATTCTTGAAACAAAGATCAAATAAGAGAGTGGTTACGAGCCATAACATCCCAGATGCATACAGTTGTACAACAACTACCATCATATCACTACATATTCAACCCCATAGAGCATATCTGGGGAATATCCAAAATATAATAAGCGCATTGGAGAACAGGGTTGAAGTTGGGTTTAAGAAGATATTTTAAACAAAAGAAGAATTATTGAAAGAACTTGCTTCTTATAATATACATATTTTATTACCAATGTTTAAGTGTTAAGTATTATGAAATAATTACCTACACAGAATTAAAGTACGGAGAGTTTTATTTTTTATTCTTACTATCCATTAAATGAATATTGAAGATGTAGTTTTATTTCATTATACTTACAGAATACTTTATTTTTAACAAAAAGTCCTTAATTTACATTCAGAAAATTTGGTAAATTTTGATGTCAATACGTATAACCTCAAAGTAAACTGCAGAAATCATAAATTTTATTCGTCATCATGGATTTTGATGACGGAGCTGGATTGATTGGTGCTTTCTACCATATTTGGTACTATTAAATAATGATTTATTGTACTGTAAGTTTATGCAAATACATATATATTAATTTATAAAAGTAATATTACTTCAGACTTTATTTTGAAATAAAAATTAGAAAAATCAAGTAACTTCTGCTAACACTATCCAGTTATCTTTATAGGATATAACTTCATTTCATGTAGGTAATACATGTGCATTTTGTGCTTATCATAGCTGTGGCTGTGAAAAAATTGTCCTCTCAACCACAACTTGTGGATCCGTTTAAAATTCAATTAAAAAATAAAACAGAAGAAGAGCAACTATACAATACCGATGAGACAGGGACTCTATTGGAAATTGTTACCAGACAAAACATTTGCCTCGGCGGAAGCCAAAACGGCTGCTGATAGAAAAACAGAAGAGCAGAGAATAACATTTTTGGCAGGTTACTGGGTCTCATAAAGTAAAGTCACTGGTTATTGGTAAAGCTGCAAATATGATTCGAAAATTTCAAATGTCCTATAGGCTATGACAGGGCCGCCGTCAGCACAGCCAGGGCCCGGGGCAAATTAATACAACGCGCCCACTCCCACTCAATATTTGATGTGTTTTATTTTTGTCAATAGTATTAATATATGGATTAAGGTTTTATGAAAACAAAACTAACTACTGCATTATAATAACAAGAGTTTATTATTTTCCATAAAATAAAACAAACTTACTTATAAACTTATTTAATAATAATTACTTAAGACTTAAGTAATGTTCATAATAACACTAACAGACTTTGAACTATTTTTTATTTACAACAACACTCTTCTTGCTTTCCTTTCTGCGAAAGTTTGAATAATTGAGTCAAAATTCAATGTTCTTGGTAACCTAGACTCAATAGACAACACTCCCAAATTTGACAATCTTTGCTGTCCCATAGTCGATCTCAAACAATTTTTGACTCTACTAAGCACACTAAACGAGCGTTCTACCTGTGCTACCGAAACGGGAAGAGTGCAAAATATACGGAGTGCTATACACAAATTAGGAAACAAACTAGTAATTTTTAGCGCTGATTATTTGTACAGCAACTTCAGAGGTGGCAGTGGAGTGTCCGAGATGTTGCTCTTTGCAATTGATTTTAAATATTTAACCTTCTCCTTTAATTCGGGGCCAACATCCACTTCGTATTCATTTGAGAATCCACCACATACTTCTCAATTTCTTCGTCATTCATTTCTTGATATTTCCACAAAAATGAGAATTTTTTCTGTATTTCTTTTAGTGCTGTGTCAAATTGGCCACTAGGATATCAATTAATTTGTAGAATATTTCGATTCTAAATCGTTCTTCGGGGTCAAACCTGGGTTGGTTAGATTCCGTCTAAGCACTTTCTTTTCTCTTTAAACTCATAACAACATTCATACTTATAAATTTCTCTACACTGTCAGAGTATGATAAAAGTACGTGATATTATTTATTATAGATTGAAATGATTTTTTATTTGCATGTATTTGTTCAACAAACTTTTTTACGGTATACATTTTTTGATCAACGCTTATTGTAATCGCCCCCCCCCCCCCGAAGCCCGGGCCCCGGGGATTTTGCCCCCCTTGCCCCCCCCTGACGGCGGGCCTGGGCTATGATCATTCAAAATTAGCTTAGATGCCTCCTGGCATTTTGAAACACTGATTTCATTATTTGTTTATACCTCAGGTTTTCTACTTCTTAGATCCTAAGGGCGAACTGCCGCCGTCAGTAAGATTCTTGACGAGAGTTGTAACTTTCTGTTTTGTGGAAGAAATACAAAAAAAGTAGTATATTCGTGTTTTAAGTTAAGTATATCTTATGATTGACTCATTATGAGAGTAACACTGAAAATTTAGGCTATGTGTATTCAGAAATAGAGCAAAACTTACGTTTGTAATTCAAGTTTTTCTCTCCCTTTGTGGAAAAATAATATAGAAAATATATGGTAAACTTGAGTCACTTTCTAGACTCCATCTATAAATATTTTAAGAAGTTTTATAAAATTTAATTCTTTAGGTACCTCAGAAAAACCTTAAAATATTTGTTGGTTTTTGTTTAAATAAAATCGCTGCAAAAATAACGGAGAAAAACTTGAATTTCTAACCTCATGATTTCGGTAGTCGGCAGTTCCCCCTTAAACTTAAGTCTTTTTATACTATACCTTGTCTCAGAATAAGAAGGAGTGATTCAAATATCCCGCCAAAACATGGAACACATAGCTTAAAATTTAGTAGACAATTTAATATGACATCATGACAATTGAGGTTAGATGAACTGTATTAATACTAACTAAGGATGTAGCTGTTTTGTGTTTCATTTACTACTTTCATTAAAATAGATGGATGTGCCGCTTTTCATTCTACCAGTCAAAGCAGCAATACGAGTGCTCGGCAATTGGAAAGAGGAGAGTAAAGTTATAAACACAAGTGAGAGTAAAGTTATAAACACAAGTAGGTGCATACATCTATAATTTGATGAATATAAATCTCTTAACATTCAAATCGGTTCATTCTAGTTTTTTAAAAAAAATCATTTGAAGAATCTATGGATAAAGTTATAGGCCCAATTTACAAATGAAAAGAGTAGACTTTGTTCTGAGCGTTTTGAGAAGGATTGCCATTATAAATATATAATTACTGCACATTTTAGTGAATGTGCTATATCAACGTGAAAATTGTGAATCAAGTCTATTTATTATTAAATATTTGTATCAGCGAGCAAGAATGAATCAAACCTTTTACCTTTTATCAAAGCGTCCTTAAGAACTTGCAGAAAAAGTTTATGCTTATTAGTTTCTATTGTAAATAACAATAAAGAACTTGTACAGATAGATCATTCGTATTACTGCTACAAACCTTCAGGAGGTAAATTCAAGCAACTACTCTTGGAAATGTGAAGCTTACATAGAACAGTAATAAATTCAAGAATTTACATCGGCTGAAGTTGTTTACACGACCTGCAAAGATAATTACATATACATACACATTACTAATTATTCTTCTCTATTAAAATTGATGTATTTTGAAAATATATAAAATATAACACATTTTTATTTCTATTATATATTGGAAATTAACAATAATTTAGTGTTCACAAGATTAAAAATTTACATGGTCAGCACAATTTTTCCAAATACTTATTGTAACATTTGTAATTGCTTCTGTCAAAAGTTCTCGAATAACTGATATTCTGAAAGGGGATTTTTTTGAAGTAACTTCACCTTATGTATCAATTCAGAACGTATATGAAGTATTCTTAATTGCCTATCTTTATCGGTATGGCTTTTTATCCTACAGGTTTTCAACAAAGCTTGTCGTGCACTCATTATACTTGCGGCAATCCAAACTTTTTCCCAAATATTCTCCACCAGATATTTTCACCTTTTTCTATTAGTACAGGTTTCTTTACGTTTGACATATCTGAAATATAACATGTATATGAACATGTGGTAATATAATTAGTATTTAATTAACACCTACTTGAAATTAATGCGTCAATTCCAGAATATATGTGAGTTGTTCAGTTCATTTATGGTATGAACTCATCTATAGTTATTTTTGCAATGATATTAATTGTTGGACGTTTGATTTTTGCACTGTCGTATAGTATTTTTGACGGATTCATCAAATTCAAAGTTTTAAATGCCTGATCACTTGTTCCTTAGGTCTTAAGCCGTCTGATCAACTCACGCTCGTGTTGTACATAAAAGTACGGATTTTATTTAATAACACAATAAACTATAATAAACCGAAGTAAAAATGTAAGAGACTAGGTTATGGCTTGACTATAAACATAAAATGACGTTTTGTCAAACTTATTTTCCCATGTTAAACTTGCCTACGCAAGAACCAATGAAATACCTTAAAAATATACGCCATTTTGGCGCGATATTTGAATCACTCCTTCTTATTCTGAGACAAGGTATAAAAGGTTAAAAGGTTTCTAATAAAAGCTTTACTTCTACTAGATAACGAGCCGTCGCATCCAAATGAAATGAAAGTCAAGGTTGGACAAATTGTAACAATGTCCCCCCCCCCTAATGTAACACCACTTATACGGTGATGAACTAAAATGTTAGATCAACAAAGTTCTACAGAAACAATTTTCTATCTACTGTAGTAGTAAACGACATAACTATTTCCGATACCTTAAGAAAGTTCAGTATTAGAGACGCAGTAATCAACTTAATGGCAACTTGGAATCATTTTCATCCCTAAATTATAAAAAAAATGTTGGAGGTATATTTTAGATGGAGTTTTAAATAATGATCACGAAACTGTGAGAGTCGCTATTTTGAAACGTCAATGGAATGACACTGACCAAATAATGTCTTGAACTTCTGCGTACATTGGCACCTAGAATCAGTGTAACACTGAATGGAAGGAAACAATTGAAGTCGAAACTAATGTTGAGGAATCGCGAAATGGCGAAAATAATGTTGAGGAATAGGCGATCGAAAACAATTTTAAATACTTGAATAAGTTTCATTAGATAGCGCTCAAAACTCACTCGATAAAGCAGAATGACAATATAAAAATCTCCAGAAACAATCAAAAAGTCACTTTTTGGGCAAAAAATTATTTTTTAATAATGTTGCTATTTTTAATTAATATTATTATATTTTGATTTTTTTTTTTTTTTGATAGATTCGTTAACGTTAATAATTGGATAATGTGAGCGAACAACCATTGTTTTATTCAGTTCACACTATCGAGTGTCTACTGTAAAATTGTATTTGGTTGGGTTTAGATTTTCAAATAAAATCTACCGTTTTAAATTTGGATCTACCGCATAGAGATTCTTGAAAGTGGCAGTACTTGATAGAAGACCGGGTATGTATTTGCAGATTGTGATATTTCTCGTCATAAAAATTCTGCACAACGATAAACACATTAGAAAAAAAGAAAACTTTCATTTCCAAAAAATATATTCTCAAAGACGTTGAGTAAAAAAAAATACTCAATATAAAAAATACTTGTTTTCATGTCAACATATATTGCAATTAGAATCGTTTCACCAGAGAAAGTAACAAACAATCGCTTAAAATACCTCAATTCGTTTTTTTATTATTATCATTATTCTTGCGTTGATGACACGTGTCCTTGGCCTGAAATAGGAACCACCTGTTTTTATACTTCGTTGTGATCAATGGAGTTTTTTACGGCTTCTCAATCAGTACGACAGTGATTCATTTAAATATACTATACCGCGTTATTAAATGTCCTCCAAACGATAAGGAGAGACGAGAAATTTTCCATAATATAATCGTATTCGAGGCCGGATTACTTATTATTACATTACTACATCAATGTCAATAGCAGTTCAATATTAACTAAAATTAATGCATTATTTACATTTCGTCCATTTAAAATGGAAAGGTTCGATATCAATAATAATGCATTTCATTTATTGTGAGGCAGTATTGTTTATTACAAGTTGGCTAATACGTCCATTGTATCAACTTCTATTCAATAAGATTATTTTTAGAACGATTAATTGATGGACTTGTTGAACAAATTAAAAATAATTCTGATCTATATTTGTGTTAAACATAACTTGCGCATAGTATTTGCGTGTATAAACTACGGGGGTATATTGCGGGTCTATCAGCGTTTACCCATCGAAAACCATGGGTTCGGTAAGGCTCCGCCGTTTTGCGTTTTTTAAAGTTATTTTATAATTTTAGAATCTCGAACTTGGTTCAACGATGCACAAAGCAGAGATTTATAACGTCAAGTTCAGTTTCTGTATTATTTTCTTAAAAGAGGTACGTGTTTTTGAAATAACCACATGAATTGGATTAGTGCCACTAAGGCTGGTACATAAAAGAAAAAAAACGAACTCCACGCGATAGCTACACATTTGATGAACGATATAAAAACAATTCAACTTTATGTAATTATATAGAAATAATAGAAAACATTTGACCAGTGTTTTCGAAGCCATCTATTGTATCCTCACCAAACCAAGCAAAGACGTAATTCTATCGGAATCGGTTCGCTATAGAGACTTCATTCCCTCGCGGATGTGACATAGCCCACAGGTTCTGTCGCATATGGATAGCAATGAGCGCTGGGATGTTATGTGGGTAATTAGATTAATTTTGAGAATTATTTTGATTACATTTTTAGTAAAGTAAAGAAATTGATTTAAAATGTACGATAAGTGAAAAGGGAAACAAATTGTTAACAAATAATAGCATGTAAGAAAGTGTTGAAAAATTCGTTGGCGGTGTATAAACACAAAGTATCCTTCGAAAATCAACACTGCGAACAACGAAATAACTATAATGTAAATACAATAACAAAATCGCATGTTACTCTTAAAAAATAACGAATAGGTTAGCAGTACATTCAAAGAGAACGCTTTGGGCAATCTGACCAAAAGACAAACAAATCTAATCCACAAAAAATTCAAGGTTTGTACTTCGTTGTTTATTATTGGAATTTTTGCCAATATTTTAATTTCTTTATTTTAATAGAAAAACAATCTTCCTGGAGGAATGATGACATATGACTTGAAATGTTCACACCGAATACATACAGTTCCCGGCAATTATCACTTGCCTATCAAGAAATTTGTAATACAAGCTGTTTATACCTAAATATATTTAAAATTTTCCATTGCAAGCGGATTTAGTTGTTGCAAGAGGATATATTCCTAGAAAAAAAATATATTAGGGAAAACCCCTTATTATCGGTTTCTGGGTCAGGTAGCAGCTTTTAGGGTCTAAACGCAGATAATGAAATATACGAAGGCACATAATATACATATATCCAATTTTAGCTGAAATTTGTACGTGCTCCTGTTAAGAAATGTATTAAAGGCTTTTAATAATATATTGTGAATTTTATTATTGTTTTAATTTTTAATTTTTTGTTTTTGGTGAATTTTTCAGCTTTGTAATTTATTGAGGATGGGGAAAGTGAAAGATATTAGTAGGACAGGTCAAATTAAAAACTTTATTTCGGCATACAAATCTATTCGGTCAACTGTATGCCAAAATAAAACCTCGAGAAAATTTTCCGTCAACATCGAGTGGTCGCAGTCATTGCTATGGTGTCCGTAGAAACATTGAGAGAGGCGTCAGGCTACTTATAAAAATAGCACTCAAAAATAGACAATCTTTCGCTAAAGAGTTGCTAGATAAATTAAAAGTACAAAACATATCTTAGCGCACAATGCGATCACGATTGTATGCTGGCGGAATCATATGTCGCAGACCAGCGAAGTAGTAATCAAATCAAATCAAATCATGGTTTATTGTCGAGAGTTATAAAAACAACATAAGACATTGTCATTTTTTAAATTAATATAAATACATATATCAGTACAGAATTGTAAGTAATACAATACAATAAGCTAAAACACATTGCAACATTTATATTTATCGTTGTAAGGTTCTTAAGGAACAAAGTATTGTCAAATCTACAAAGTTCTACAATAAGTATTAACACAAACAGTACAAATTCAAAACAATTAACATCCACCATACCAAGTACTATGACCAAAGATATAAAAATTAATAAGATAGGCCAATTTTAATACTTTTCATGGAACTCTTGACAGCGCTATGTGGTTGTAATACAAACTATGACCCTTACGTCACAAAACCGCGCGAAAATACAAATCTAAAATTAAGTATATAGTAGTATATTGCATCTTTGAGTATAATATACAGATTTATTGAACATTACAAATGTTATACAATGAATAACATGTACAATTCATATTCAAATTGCAACATGTTAATCATTGAATTAACTTTGTAAATACCAATAAATCCATATACAAAATGAAAAATATACACATAGGGAATGAAAAATGAAAATCCAAAAAAATAGTAATCATTGTATATTACACAATACATAACATACATTAAAGACAATAAAAATAGAGATATTTTGTACAAAATATTATACAGATGTACCTTTTGCTAATATAATAGTAGAGTCATATCCTTATTTTTATAATTAAATAATGCTTATCTGTTGCTGTTAAGACTTTTAAATATATAATCATTATTGCACTTAAATATGTATATAAATTGTTTTTACTTAGTTATTTCATTGAGGACACAATCATACAAATGTCCAGCAAAGTGTTGCCTTATAAATTAAATACATACAACTATAATGTACCTATTTCACAAATCCGATGGTTTTTATACACATTAGCAGGATTGGTCCTTTTAAGGTATGGATCACTAGTTCTTTTAACCCACTGATTAATATCTGCACAATATTGATTTAGTAAATGCATGCAGAACAGTAATTCTTTATATTTATGCACTATTTACACTTACGTATTCATCCAACTAAGGAAAGAAACCTGTCTTTCGGTGAAGTGCTATCAGTAGCTACACGTGATCACAGAATACGTGACTACGACCATAGTTCCTGACAACTTACAACAAATTTAAATAACTAATGAAACTCGCATATAATTTTAGGTTAGGATTTCCACAAATAAAGCGCTTTTATGTTTCGTTTTGATGATCGTATTCGGTTAACTTCGTATATCATCTACTAGCGCTTAGTGTTTGTAATATCAACTAAAATAAAATTCAAAATTGATAAGTCATGACCTATAGCTACAAAACTTGAAATGATTGTAATATTCATCCTCATTAAAAACGCTTGTTCAACAAAGTATTTCCTTAAGGCATTTTTAAAATTATTAAAATCTAATTCTAAATTTTGAGGAAGAGCATTGTATAATTTTACACCTATCTGACAATAAGCTTTTTCTGTACTACACAAACAAGTATATTCAGTAATGAGATTATTTTTGTTTCTAGTGTTGCATTATGAGAAACCTAGGTTGACACCAAAAATGAAGAAAGCACGCCCGCAATGAGTAAAAATGCACATAAAATTTACTAAATTTACTTAATTTGTGTTGAAGATTAGGAAAAGGTTCAGAGATATTGGCAAAAGAACGCAAAACTGCAAGTAGTAAAAAATGTATTTCTAGCATGCCAGATAGAAATCTTGCAGTGTTAAAGCGAAAGGAGGATTAACAAAATATTAATGTAAAATATTCTATGTACTGTATATTGCTCGTCGCAGGGTTTTACCACCCCTTCTAAAAAAAACAAAGTGATATTTGTGCTGCTTTGTAAGTACTATTTACGTCGGTGGAACGTGACTTTCCTTATTAACAAATAAGAATATTTCAAGTTATCTTAAATTATTTCATGTTAAATATAAAATGTAATATGTAATATGTATGTAATGGGTCACTTAAATAAGAACAACATAATTACAAGTAGACAGTTTAGTTTCAGGGAACGTTTTTCAACTGTAGCTGCCGTGACTGTCGTTATTAAAGAAGTAATTGATGGTTTGGATCGTGGGGAGTACCCTGCTGGAGTATTTTGTGACTTTATACGTGCTTTTGATTGCCTGAATTATCGGCTTCTGCTTGACAAGCTGTGTAACTACGGTATTACAGGCATAGTGGTTTGCTTCGTATTTGTCTGAGCGAACACAGTGCGTTAGGATATCCCACAGGAAGGACAACATTACTAGAAATTTCTATTCCTCGGATTTACCTGGAGACCTTGGTGTGCCACAGGGATCAGTTCTCGACCCAGTATTCTTTTTACTTTCTATTAATGACCTTGATGCTCCCTTGTACATTTATGCTGACCATACTACTGCGTTGGTTTCGGATTCTGACTCTGTAAGCGTGCGTGATAGGTGCCGGTGAAGTTCTTAGGCGACTCTGTTATTGGTTTCAGAGTAATAAATTATTTCTGAATCTAAACTTATCCTGATCTCTAAGAGAATATCCGAGATATACAGTTCATAGCTTTGTTTGATGAGTAGATTTATATTTCTTTTTCGAGTCTTAAGAGTCACTTCACCACACACGTAACAAAAATCGTCAGTATTATTCAGACAGTGGTATAACATCCTAACGTTAAAAAGTAAATTCTACGAAGCTTCAGTTATTCACAAATTTGGTAAGCAAAGTGTATTATAGGTAATAATGAGTGTAGATATGCACTTCACAAACGGCAGTAAGAAAATGAAGTTGTGTGAAAGTTTATAAACCGCAAATTAAAACGACCATTCAGAGTAAAAGACAGTGTGAAATTAATTATAAATTAATGCAGTATGAAAGTGTAAATTTCAAACTTTAGCACTCCACTGCACTATTGTGATTAACCAATCAGTTTCGAAAATTCTGTCCTTCTGTTTCAAATATTATGAAAGTTATTTTGTAAATTTACCACTAACTACAATATTTCTAATTTATGAATGGAATTGTTTATTATATATTACTCCTATTACTTTTTTATTTTAACATTTATCATTATGAGATACTATCATATTAGGATAGCGTTAGTAATAAAATCCCGGTCTAAAAAATTTAATTTGCAATTTTTTAGTTATCCGTAAGCGCAGTGTTGTATTGAAATGATATGTAATCCCTGTGTTTTCATTAATTTCAATAAGATTAAGTGTTAGTAATATGTTTACGAAAACTTTATTGTTAAATTTACAGTGAAAGTATTAATTACCGTAATCCTGAGATATCGCTCTGAAAAGTTTCTAAATGTATAGGATTTTTTTAATACATTGTTGGCTAGTAGACAGAAAACTATGCAAATAATGTCAATACATACTTCCATTTATTTATAATCTTAAGACATTAGGCTGTTCCAGGTGATCCACTCCACTAATGCTCAAGAACATACACATTTACTGCTCCCCCCCTCCAAATGATCTTACCTGTTGTTGGATTTCACGCAGAACATAATATTTTTAGTTGATTGACTAATAAAAGTAAATAAGTCAAAATACATTTATTTCATAAAGTAAACAAACGCATATCAAAACACCACGCCTTTCATAAGTTATGGCAGTTATATATTCTTCGTAAATTTAGGTTGTTGGATCATGTGTTTAAAATTGCGATTAAAATACTTCGGATAACCATTTTCAAACTCCATGTAGTGGAAATTTTGGAACACCCATTTGTACTAACCGTCATATAAGATCATTCACCACTTTAATCGATATTAGAAAAATTTAAAATTTTTTGCTTACAAGGAAAAATTCGTCTATTTTTCATAATGCGTGTCAAAATTACCGATGCAACCTTTATTACACTGAAAGCAGCCCATATATAGTTATCGCTTATGGCCTCATGCTGTTACTTATATCAAATTTCATTTCTTCGCGTTGGTATTCAAAATAATGAGTAAATTGAGAAAATTATTAAAGAAAATACACCCAAAAATATACTAAAAGTCAAAATTTGACACAGAAAACGTTTATGGGCTTTTACGGCATCAGGAAATATGAGTTGGACGGAAATCGTACTGGGGAACTTGTTTTTTAAGTTTTGCTTTAATACTCAAAGATTGGCCAGATAATATGTATAAGAGGGTCGGTATAAATATTACCGGTTGCCCTGTCAGATTATTATTTGCATTAGTATCGAATGGAGGTACAAATATTAAGACAAACGGACTATTTCAAACACCGAATCACCACTCGAAGGCAGACAGTGATAAATTGTAGGCCCTGGGAACAAATACAATCAACGGATGGACAAAATCTTCTGCTAAGCAATTGGATATGATACAGAAAATAACCTGTCATTCTAATTGGGCGACTGCAGACAACAAGAATTGTTGAAAAATAATTTAATATGTAAATTCTATAAAATTTATTTAAATATTGATACATCAATCCCATCCAAATAGAATTTTTCGAATTGTTTTTTTTAATACATTATTGTATTCGAACTGTAAGAAAATGTCTCGCCGAATTCCCGCTAGTTTTGATAGATATCTCACAATTTTATTGCGACTTCTCAAACGCGTTACTTTAGGTAACACTATCAAATAACGTGCTTTCAAAAAGTGTAATAAAATAAATTCGTAATACCTGTGGGATATGATCATTAATTAGTCCGAATTTTATTCTAAATCTATATCGGTGGGATTCAAACCCAAAATCTATTCTAAGCGTGCCGAAATATTTAGGGGCTACCACTTCAAACAGTGATAATAAATCTTAAAATCAGCCTAGTCGTTAAGACACGTATCGGAGGAATGGAAGATTGTGGGTGTCCGTAATTAATTATATATCAGTGTACTTGACTAGTATCAAACGTATTTTTTATAACATAAAATTATAATCAACGAGCAATAAATGTATACATATATGGATACATATAAGGTATGTATTTACAACATAAGGTACTGATGAAACGAACATTTCCTGAAATTTTAATGCGAATAATGAGAAAAATATTTTTTGACTACATTTATAATGGTAAACAAACAAGTTGTTTTTCATTATGAAGACATCCATCTATTAATTCTATTTGAATATTTGAAATAGTTATGCAGTAATATGTTAAATGCGTAGCTTTCCAAAATAAGTATGTATTATCTAATTGTAAATATATTGTGATATTGACATTGTAATATGAATGTAAGTAAACACATATAATTACATATTTCATAAGTCAATACAATACGAATGTGTTATCGATAAAATGTTATTGTGACTTTGATTCCTTATCCTGCAAATCATTGAAATATGGCAGTATCCATAATAAACCATACTTCCAATTATCATATTAATCTTTATACTTTACACTTTTTTCACATGTCCTTGAAACAACATTTAAGATTTAATTTTGTTGTAAATAAATAGATCTCATGGAATTTTCTATAACATCCTTTTGATATTTCATTTTACTTTCTTATACGTAGTATAAGGAAGTATTGTGATGAAAATTTTCGACCTCGAGATTTTTGCAGATGTCCACGTTTTGAAGTCTCCTAATACCAAAAAAGTGGTTTTTAAAAAATGTGTGTGTGTGTGTGACCACGATAGCGGTCAAACCGCTGTAGATATCAATTCGAAATTTTGTATTTACGTGTATAACCTCCTTGAGATCTGATTAGTTTTTCAGTAAAATCGGTAGACCGGAAGTAGTAGTTTACTTCAGTGAAAAAATTGAATTTCGCCAATATTTCGTCAATTACTAAGTTTAAACAAATTTATAAAGAATTCAAATGTACTCAAAATTAAATTTGAAAATCATTTTTTGCGAATACCTCGCAAGTCATGTTTTCTAGGCAGGTACATTATGAGTATAAAAGTATTTAAAACATGATTTTCAATACCGTTTGTATAAAAAAAAAATCAAAATTCGGACCGGAAGTAACACTTTTACTCTTATCGAATAGCGATTTTTTGCAAATATATCGTAAATTATGCATTATATACAGGGTGGTTCACCGGGAACTGAATCGATCGATTGCGGAAAAACTGTAGCTAGGAATGATCTGAAATTTTGACACTATACTAAAGTCGATGGGGGCCATTCGCCTAAAATATTTTCAGAGATGACGGCACTTCGGGCTATGCCGGAAGTAGGCACTAACTTCCTAATTTTAAATAGAATACCTTGTATATTGTGAGGTTTTTAGATTCTACGTGAAATTCTAAATATATTTCATGTATAATGTCATATATCTAAGTGTAGCCCTTTTTGACTTATTGAAATCTTATGTTAAATTTGACGTTTGCAGGCAGAAAATCAATAGCACTTTTTCCATATAAAGATGAATTTATTATTTAATTTGAAGTAAATTCTCTCAAATAGATGGTCTAATTAAATACTATTTGTATAAAATTGTTGCAATTATTAATACAGGCCGTGCGAATTATACGCCTGAAAACGAATTTAAAAAGAAATACAAAGGGTATTTGCAGGAGCCGCGGTGAGTGTCCCGCCATTTCCTTGATTTGTAGTGTTGTTGCTCGTGTTTCAGATTGTTTTATCTTTTTCTTGTGTTTGCTTTTATTTATTATTATTATCATTTTTATTATGTATCGTTGAGAGGCATGTGCAGAATAACAGACGATCAAATTTCCTGGTCAGTCTGAGCACATGCTTTTTAATCTTCTCCGTATATTTGTATGTTTTTCTCTTTTGTATATGTATACATGCATATATGGCCGCATGTATTTATTAATATTATTATTATTATTAATTTGGCAAAATTGCCAAAAGACAATTTTTACTTTCTTATACGTAGTATAAGGAAGTATATATTGTGATGATGAAAATTTTCGACCTCGAGATTTTTGCAGATGTCCACGTTTTGAAGTCCCCTGATACCGAAAAAGTGGTTTTTAAAAAAATGTCTGTCTGTCTGTCTCTGTGTGTGTGTGACCACGATAGCGGTCAAACCGCTGGACATATCAATTCCAAATTTTGTATTTACGAATATAATCTCCCTCTTGAGAACTGATTAGATTTTGAGCAAAATCGGCAGACCGGAAGTAGTAGTTTACTTCAGTGAAAAAATCGAATTTTGCAAATATTTCGTCAATTACTAAGTTTAGACTAATTTATAAAGAATTCATAAGTATTTAGAACTTAATTTCCAATATCTTTTATATAAAAAAAATTTCAAAATTCGGACCGGAGGTATCACCTTTACTCTTACCGAATAACGATTTTTTGCAAATATGTCGTAAATTATGCATTCTATATACATTTATGAAGTGTACAAAAGTATTTAGTGTTGGATTTGGAATATTTTTTGTATAAATGAAATTTCAAAATTCGGACCGGAAGTGACACTTTCATACGTATAAGAAAGTCGTGTAGTGGCCACACCTCATTTTTTTAAATGGTAAGCGGCAACTTTTATAATTTTTCTTCAACGAATGACAATTTATAATTTTGTAAATACTGTCATGGCTAACAATTGAAAAAGAACTAATGCAAACAGTATGTATTGTAGAAGATAAAAACACTAACTTGCCAATACTTCGAAAACTACCCATTTTTATAATACATATATTTATACAAAGTGATCCTTATTTTTAATGCAGAATAAGATAAAATTATAAAAGTTGCCGCTTCTCATTTAAAAAAATTGTCTTTTGGCAAGTTTTCCAAATTCGTTTTCAGGCGTATAATTCGCACACTCTGTATTAATAATTGTAACAATTTTATACAAAGAGAATTTAATTAGACCATCTATTTGGGAGAATTTACTTCAAATTAAATAATAAATTCATCTTTATATGGAAGAAGTGCTATTGATTTTCTGCCTGCACACGTCAAATTTAACATAAGAATTTCAATAAGTCAAAAAGGGTTACACTTAGATATATGACATTATTCATGAAATATATTTAGAATTTCACGTAGAATCTAAAAACCTGACAATATACAGGGTATTCTATTTAAAATTAGGAAGTTGGTGCCTACTTCCGGCATAGCCCGAAGTGCCGCCATCCTGAAAATATTTTAGTATAAAGTCAAAATTTCAGATCATTCCTGACTATAGTTTTTCCACAATCGATCGATTCAGTTCCCGGTGAACCACCCTGTATATATATTAGTATTTTGAACTGCATTTGCAATATTTTTTGTATATATTAAATGTCAAAGTTCGGACCGGAAGTAACACTTTTACTCTTAGCAAGTAGCACAATTTTCGGATATCTTGCAAAATATGCATTCTATAGAGATTATTAAGAGAATAGAAGTACTTAAAAAAGGATTTTGAATAGTTTATAGTATAAAAAAATTCTTAAAATTGTATAATTTGAAACACTTATACGTATAAGAAAGTCGTGTGGTGGCCACACCTCATTATTTATTTTCTCTTGTCACTAACGAAGTTTCGTAAAAAGCAGATTTTTATTATACATATTATGGTATATAACCGAATCATTTTGAGTTTAGTATGTACAGACGTATATTACTATATGCAAATACAATAAATAAATGCAGCCAATATTTATATGCATGACACAGAGTTAGTTACATATGTTAATAGTGTATTAGAAATACGCCAAGATCTGATCTGGGAAAATGCATTTTCCTAAATTACATTACATTTATGAAACTCGGGCCAATTCTTCCAAACAAATGCGAAGGTAAACGAAACCGATTCTATTTTAATACTACTGCTGCCAAAATAATTTTTTGTACGTTTATTGCATTTTCAGCAGAGTATTTCTCCATAAATTTCAAACAAAATGTAAAAATTGTAGGTACATCTCCTGAGTATTAAGCTTTAATAAGTTGTCATGATTACTGCAGCTAATTTTAGTGTAATAACTGTGTGGTTTTGTTACTTCATTACGTCTCGGTTTGACGGATATATATGTTGATTAGATCTTTATGTAACAGCAAGCAGAGTAGCAGAAGTACCCAACTATGTATGAACAGACTTTTATGGAAGTGATTTGCACATACTACACAGAAAAAAGATCGAGCGTTCACTTTCACTGACTGGCCATTTTACCACAGCACCCCTCTGACTTATAATAAAAATATTTTATTGTTCAACAGAAAAGAAAACCATTCCAGTCACAGACAACTTACAATTTATGGACTATAATATAATGTTAATTATGGAACAGGGCATAGTAACTGCATTACATACACCAAACTGTATACAATATAAAATCAGATAAAATAAAAATAAGAACAAAAATAATAACATGTATATACATGTGCGCACACGTTTATCATTACAAATACATAAAATTAATTGTTATTACTAGATTCAAATAATTGACGTCACCAAAAATGTTCCATTCCAAATAATATGTGTAATTAATATCACATATCCTAGATATTTTGTTGTAATTGCTACACATTGTGAAAATGGTGATCTCAGCAATGTATTGGTAGAAGAAATTAAACTTAATTATGCAATACTTTGAATAACAAAGCGATACCAACATCTTCTATATTCTAAAGACGTTATTGGTAAAGCTATCTGGCGGATGTGATGGAATTTCTAGTATACTTATAATACAAATTAATTATCACATATACTCAACTTATCCATTTCGGGAATTTTTCTTGAGAAGATGAAGATAGTTGAGGTTAGACCAATACACAAGAACGGCAATGTAAACGATGTCACAATTTATAAACCTATAAGTTTGCTATCATCTTTCTCCAAAACTTTTGAATACATAGTCAAAGATGGATTAATGATACTTCTACTTAGAAAAAGTCTGTTAAATAGTAATCGACATGGCTTTATTAAGAACAAACGTGTTAATATCGCTCGATGTAACTTTATAAACCTATCAGCAATGACATGTAATGATGGGAATATAGACTCAGACTTTTTGTGAACCTTACCAAAGCTTTTGACTGTGTCTATTACCTTTGTTATAATTTATATAGTATAAAATGTGTGTCAATTCTGCTCCATTTGTGCTCAGTTCTGCCGTTATTAGTTTCATTTGTGCTCTTCTGTTTTCAGATTTTTAAAAAAATCGAAGTAGGGGCTAGCTTGACGATTGCCCCCCCCCCCCCCCATAAGATGACTAAAGCCCAATGAAATGAAATGCCAGGAGTTTCTTTTTTGAGAATAAGAAAATTGATTTTGTGGCAAAGCATCTAATAAACAATATGATATTGACAACTAGAAGGTTTTGCTGGTAACCTCACCTACATATAACAATACCTATCGGGCATTGATTACAATTTTAATAGATACTTTTCTCCCAGTCCAAGTCGATCATTTTTACTTTCTTATACGTAGTATAAGGAAGTATTGTGATGATGAAAATTTTCGACCTCGAGATTTTTGCAGATGTCCACGTTTTGAAGTCCCCTGATACCAAAAAAGTGGTTTTTAAAAAATGTCTGTGTGTCTGTGTGTGTGTGTGTGTGTGTGTGTGACCACGATAGCGGTCAAACCGCTGTAGATATCAATTCCAAATTTTGTATTTACGTGTATAATCTCCCTCTTGAGATCTGATTAGTTTTTCAGTAAAATCGGTAGACCGGAAGTAGCAGTTTACTTCAGCGAAAAAATCGAATTTTGACAATATTTCGTCAACTACTAAGTTTAAACAAATTTATAAAGAATTCATATATGCTTAAAATTGAAATTCAAAATAATTTTATTTAAAAAGTTTTTCGAAATTCCTACCGGAAGTAGGTCTTTTACTCTTATCGAAAATCAGTTTTTTGCGAATATTTCGCAAGTCATGCTTTTTAGACAAGTACGTTACGGGTATAAAAGTATTTAAAACATAATTCTCAATATCTTTTGTATAAAAGAAATTTCAAAATTCAGACCGGAAGTACCACTTTTACTCTTATCGAATAACGATTTTTTGCAAATATGTCGTAAGTTATGCATTCTATATATATTTATCAAGAGTACAAAAGTATTTAGAACTGGATTTGCAATATTTTTTGTATATATGAAATTTCAAAATTCGGACCGGAAGTAGCACTTTTACTCTTAGCGAGTAGCACTTTTTTGATAATATCTTGTAAAGTATGCATTCTATAGAGATTTATTAAGAGAATAGAAGTACTTAGAATAGGATTTTGAATAATTTTTGTATAAAAAATTCTTAAAATTCTATAATTTGAAACGCTCATACGTATAAGAAAGTCGTGTGGTGGCCACACCTCATTTTTTAAATTAAATCTAAATCACCAAATAAAATCCAATAACAGCCAACTTTTGGCCGACCGAAACTAGACACAAAGAGTATTAGCAGGTCAGATTCTGTATTCTTAACAATCCGAAATAACATTATGCTGTCGATAATACCGAAACTGCATTTACATAATGTACCAAAGACCATTACTATTGATGACCTTAAATATGGGCCCCTTGGAGTCGTCGAGTAAAAAGTCATTGGCCATTTTAAGGTATACTGTTTCAGAATTAACGAAAAATGGGAAGTCAACGTTAATTTACTGCAACACAAAGTAGACTGCAATGATAGTGAGTTGGTGTATCCTCATGCAATGTTATATAGAACATAAATAAAAATAAATAAATCTTAACAAAACAATATTTTCTTAAAGTTGTACTATAACTCAAGTACTTTTTTGGTAAGTAATTATTCTCAAAAAGTACGTGCTTCATAAAATTGTCACATTTTTCTACTACTGTTATTGAATGACATGCACCCCCTTCCATATTTTTAAAAATCTCTGAAAACAGAAGAGCACGAATTAAACTAATAACGGCACAATTGAGCACAATTGACACCCATTTTATAGACTATATAAATTGTAACCAGAGGGGTCAACTTGACAGAGCTGGCTCTCACCCTTTTTACTATATTCGTTGACAACCTTTTTGACCATTAATCAACACCTGACTGTACTATAATATCACATGCTGAAAACACTAATATTATTGTTAGTGATTCCTCATTAACACGCGTCAGATACAGGATTGAACTAGTACATACTTAATAAAATAAATTACTGGGTACGGAAAACTAAGAGACATGAGCCCTTCAGAGGAATAGCATCAATTAAATTTAACAATCTACAACACTAATGTAGATGTCTCCAACTTCTAGAATATAAGTAATCTTGTATATTTATTGTGAGTGCTTCCTTTTTAGAAATAAAATAATTATTATTGTTACTATTAAATAATAAATTCATAATAGTTAATCCGTTAGTTTGTACAAATTGGAGATATCATTTGTATTCCGTATGTTAAAATTTACTGTATTACATATGAGAGTCAAGAATTTAAGACAATTACTATTATCTTTTCCAAGTTCATTGCAGTTGCAGTGTATTTTATATAGAACGTGAATTTTATTGCTTCATCAAACACATGATTTAGTCTTAATGGGATTGAGATAAAGCTTATTAGAGCCGAATCGATTTATTATCGTTGTTATACACTCATATTTTCCAACATACGCGACGTTGAAAAACGTAATAGTCATGGTTAATACTTATTACAATTCATGAGGTATTTTTTCCAAAATTATGTGTTTAGTATTTTCCTACGATTTTACGAAAAAAATATCGACCGTTAAAAACAATATAAATATAATAACAAACGTCATTGTAAGATCAAAGTCTGGGAATTTCAAAATAAACATGTAAGTAGATAAACTTTGAACAATAACCAATTAAGTTTGAATATTTATGTAAAATAGTGGTTACTACGAGAAATCGTATTATACGAGGAATCGAAAATTAAATGTCACTATTATGTTTTTTTTTTTGAAAGGTATTACAGTATAATCCGCTTTTAACGAATACTGGATATAGCGAGATACCGGTTGTAACGAGCACATGGGCATAAAATTTGGTTTTGAATGCAAGCCCCTGTATAAAAATTTCCGTATATAGCGAGACCGGATATAACGAGATTCCGGTTATAAGATATGGATATTTTAGAAAAAACCTGTTATAACGAGGAAATCGATCGCGCTTGTTGAGAAATCCGAACAGGAGGTCAGGAGGGAGTAATCGGAAAAATATCAGTCGCTTTAGAACTCTTGACGAAGCATGTCGTCTTCCAGTAAATTAAAACGGAAGCAATTTACCGTTAGCCAAAAAAAAGAAATTTTACAAAAAGTTCATGATGGTGTTACCAAAGCACAAGTGTGTAGAGAGTATGATTTGTCCAGTTCGACCTTGTCAACCTTTTTAAAAAATGAAGCAAAGTTAAATCATTCTTCTATTCAAAACACCAACAGAAAAAAACAGAGAACAACGGAGAAAATGGACCTAGATGAAGCCCTTCTGAATTGGTTCCGCATTCAAAGAAGTGCAAACATTCCACTTAGTGGGCCTATTTTGAAACAAAAGGCAACCCAATTTGGCATTTCGTTAGGTTATGGAGCCGATTTTGAATGTTCGATGAGTTGGATAAACCGATTTAAACAAAGACACAACATAAATGCAGGCAGAGTTGTTGGGGAAGCAAAATCTGTGGACCGCACTGTTACTGAAGAATGGTTATCTAACACGTGGCCTCACCTAAAACATGGTTATGCTGATTCTGACATTTTTAATGCCGATGAAACCGGCCTTTTTTATAAATTAACACCCGATAAGACTCTTAAATTCAAAGATGAAAAGTGCTCTGGGGGTAAACTATCGAAAGAACGGGTAACAGTCTTAATTTGTGCAAATGCAGATGGTTCCGAGAAACGAAAGCTACTGATAATTGGTAAGGCCAAAAAACCACGTTGTTTTAAACACATAAAGTCTTTACCTGTGAAATATCGTGCAAATAAAAATGCGTGGATGACATCCGACATTTTTACTGAGGAACTATTTGACTGGGACTCACAACTCATTAAGAAAAATAGAAAAATCCTCCTCGTTGTCGACAACTGTGCAGCACACCCAAACGTACCTAATTTGAAGAATATAAAATTGGCATTTTTACCTCCCAACACAACTTCAGTGCTACAACCGATGGACCAAGGAGTAATAAACTCCTTAAAATTTCATTTCCGAAAAACACTTGTGCTACACTTGATAGATGTCATTGAAACAGAGACAGAAAGCAGTATAACACTCTTACACGCCATTCGCTTTGTGGACCGAGCCTGGCATAATGTTACGCAAGCTACAATAAAAAATTGTTTTAAGCACGCTGGTTTCGTAGGGGAAGTTACGGCATCTGAAGAAAGATGGCAATGGGATGACGAAGTACCCCTAAGTGAACTTTGTGTCTCATTAAACACTGAACAAATAAACTTTCAAGAGTTTGTTCAGGTTGATAATTCTGTATGGACCTGTGGAATTCCTACCGATGATGAGCTAGTTGATGATGCTTATAAAAAGCACAATCAACGTGCACTTGACACTGCTGAATCTGAGGATGAAGAACCAGTCTTATTACCAGAAAAAATCTCACGTCTAGATGCTAGGAGGTGTCTGTCGAACTTGCGAAGTTTTTTCGAATCCGAAGCTACTTTAGACAGTGCTGAACAATCTTTCAACTACTTATCAAAATTGGAAAATTTAATTGATGTGTCAGTGTTAAATCAGAAGCAATTGAAAATCACAGATTATTTTGGTTAATTTATATCATAATATTATTTTCTAATACATTATATAATCACCATGTAGTTACCTTTTCAATAAAACGTATTTTTTGAAGTAACCGTTTTTAACGAAGTCCGCTTATAACGAGATAATCCCGCACTCCCGTGCGTGCTCGTTATAACCGGACTCTACTGTATATATATCTTGGATTACTGTGTGAGTCATTATCTTTATTGCCGACATTTCTTCACGTATTGCGTGCGGCATTTACAATGCTCTTCTTTAACATCGCACTAAGACCAGTGCTACTTCCTCACCTGTACTCAGTGACATTTGATACAGCTTTCAACAAACAAGATATAGAGAAACCATAAACAGACACTAGAAAGCAATAAATTCTAAACCCCTATTTTCCCAAAGATCAACTACAAGGTATTGCAGAACGTATTGGCAAAATCCTTCAGAAGAATAGCAGTCCAACTATTTCCATGCCTTATTCTAAGCTGTCGGAAAGTTTTTGTCAAAGATCCAAGTTCTCTTTTATAAGCAGCTGATGGCTGCAAGATGAATGTTTATAGAAATGCATATGTGGTCGCGACACAAAGCAATTACGAGGCGCTAATATCGCAAAATAAGAACAATTTACTCCATAAGTGAGAAATTGAACACCAAAGTCCAAGCTGTGTAGGCTGCTCTATACACAACTCACATTTTCTGACATTTTCTGATAATAAAACCATAATAACTGACATGGTTATTACCCTCAGATTCAAATATCCAACACTCCCATGGAATGAATGGACATTAGACATTGAGACAGTGTCCGAAAATATGAAAAGCGGGCAATATCTCATGGTGATGAAACTACTAGAGTAGAGGCGGTTAAGGAGCAGTTCCAGCTCGTAAAATAGGACAAGGATTATATGGAAATTAATATTACAGTAAACAAAAATTCAATGATTTCTTAAAATCCCACTGGTGATTTGTTGAAGAGCATATCTTCTAAGGTTACACCTTAGTCAAAAATACTACGTTTAACACTTTTGTTTTATTCAGATATCTACTGAAGATGACAACTTAGTTGCCGAAATACGTATTTAGATTTTTTATACATATTTTTTTTGTGATAAGGTATTTTTTCCTTTTGCATTTTCTTTCAGATTTTTAGCCACAGTCTCCACCCATTATTGGAGAATTCCCATTTTATTTTCTTACAGACTTTTGCTATTCATTTAAACGCGTCTTATTTTAGAGTTTTTCTTATATGTATTAATTATCATTATCATTTGACACGTCCTTCGCGTCGTTGTGGTTCAATTCGTCCAGCATCTCTTAATCGCTGAAGTAATTGTACAAAGGTAGCTCTCGCGGGCAATTGTCTGTTTGGAAATTGTTCGGCATATCGTCGCCGAGCTCTTGCAGCATTTTGTTCGCACTCGCCATACATTAACGCCATATCTACTAATTCATTATTATTATAAGTCATACTCTTGAAAAGAAACCACATAAAAAAATAATTAGAAGCCTTATGTGACATGTTTGACAGTTGTAGTTTTATTCACAGCCTACTACTAATATTGTATTTATTAGCAATTACATACTTCTCTAAATTTTTAAAGAACGTATCTAATCTTATTTATCTAAAAATTCTATATTAGAAATAAATTTTCTGATATTTGATTTCAACTAAGATGTTTTCAATGTAGGTAATATAACCAGAAATTAACCTTAATACGGCAGATAATTATACAAAATTAATCTTATTTTGTCATTGAAATGGGTCCGAACTCATTAAGTAATCTTAATATAATAATTTTCTGCTTATAACTTCAAGCTATGTAATACTAAAGCTTTAAATGAAAAATTATAAGCAATTACAATTATTTGATACACTTATTTTATTGTCTCTATGTTTATTTTTACGCAAGACATCAATTTTCAAACCTAATTTTTCAAGCTTGACCAAAAAAATATATAATAATAGAAATATTTCTATTTTGTATTGTCATTATCTGGTAATTTTATAAAATTACCGGATAATGACAATAATATTATAAGTATATAATAAATACAATAATTACTCACGTCATTTCTATTTTTTCAAGTTTGTGCAAATTCATATTTTTACATAAAATAAATAACCCTAATTTGCGGAAATGTTCAATTACCACAAAAAAATCTAGATAATTTGGTGATTACAGATTATTATTTATGATGTTGAAATAATACATAATTTATTTATGTCTTTTTCAAGGTTGTAGTTCTTGCGGGCAAGCTACGGATGCATTTTACTATGTGATAAAACGACGACACCGAGAGTTTGTGTGAGTTAGTACGAGAAAGCAATATACAAACTGTTCTATTGGTCGAGTGTAGTGAAGCTGACTGACTCGGGTTTAGGATATAGCAGCTGTACTTGCGCATTTCATTTGAATTTTGTTAACGGTCGGGACGACGTCTAGCGCCTAGCAAACACATTTTTAAATTACGTTTCGTCCATCTAATTTAGAACAATTACGCGCCAAAATTATTGAATTTTCGAATCATGTTATCCCGGAAATGTTAACAAATGTCCGTCGACATTTTTATAATCAGCTGGGTTACTGCTCCGCTCAAGAGGGAGGCTTATTTGAGCATTTAATAAACAATTACGTACTTGGAGAAATTCATTTTTCTTTAATAATTTCATTCTTAACTTCCAATTAAAGTTATTGCTTCTGCGTTTATAGTTTATCTTACTGAAACATTTTGTTTAGTTTCATACAAATTTATTGCCTTCTTTCAGAATTTTAGTTTGTTTCCTTTTCTATATTACAATACTACGGAATTATTTCCTTTTTATCTTAATAAGAGTTTTGCTATTGTTACGTTTTCGTTTTTTTCAGCTATATTTCTTATTTTTGATATTTTAAGAAAAAAATTATTATTAAGTTTTTAGAATTGATGATCATTTCTTTTATTTACTCATACAATTTGGGAAGCTGTGATGAAATCCGTTTCTAAAATTGTTTACTGCGATTATTTGATGCTTCAACAAGTTTCTACTTATAAATTATCCAGGTAGTGATTTTTTATTGATTAATATTATTTCCAGCTTCTCTAAAGCAGTACAGTAAATGACTTTATTATTGGTTAAAGAATTTGTTATTAACAGTAACAGTAGCAATTTTCACGGCCTAACGCAGTAACGATTTCTGCGGTGTCGACTTTAACGTAGCTCTAATGTTAGTAATAGAGGCTAGCCTCTTATTCTCCCACTTATAGTCGACCAGCTTGTCTAGTATATTCATCCGCAGGTAGACCGCGTGCACACTGTATTTATGCTATTTATTACCTCCCTCACCAAGAAGCACTTTCATTTCACTGTTGTTCTATTAAATGTAATATACTCTGTCAGATTTAGCTACTCGAATAACTGTCCAAGGCAAATTATAGAAAAAATTAATAGTGTTCAGTAGCTAGCACTGAAAAATCTGTAAATACCATTAAAGTATAATTAAACTTCATATTAGTGTTTTTATAAACTCATTCAACGGCTTCATGGCCTTGTTTAAAGATAATTTTTTTTTGTTTGACCGTTATGTATTGCGAAATACAATAATAAAATAATATAAAATATTTGCGTTGGTAATTGTATTTTGTACTTCACAGTATATAAATAACTAAGCTTTTTTTGTTATCTGAATATATTAAATAGCAGAATTAGTCATGTCATATGATTTCTTTGGTTAGCGTTACCCATCTATCAAATCGTTTTGCGATAGCATAAATTTGTTTAATATATCTTATATATTAATGCACAGTAAACAAATCCTGATCTTCTTGTTCCTATATGCTACAAGTTCTGAAATAACATACGTCACATTATATATTATACATAAACATGGTATATTAATCTTATCTGTAATAATTCTTTTTAGAAAATCAAATAATAAGGCATAAGTCTGAGCTTCTTTTTATCGCTCATTATCGTATGTAGTACGTACAAACTGACGACGATGACCACGTGGTTTAAACTTATCAAAGCTGAACTAAAAGCTAACCTGAAGATTATAAAATCGCATTAGTTTTACTACTACTACTACCCAAGCAAATCAAAACACACAATTTAATCGTAAACGACTTTTGAAGTATCATTCTAAAGATATTTTTATCCACACTTTAAAACAAACTAATCGGTGTTGACGGAAAAGCGCATTGTTGATTCCTTCCCGTTTTAACCTAGCTTTGTGCGTTATGTCACGTAAAGACTTCAAAAAGAAAATGTAATTTATCTATAACAAAATAGACTAACTAAACATGTGTATTTGCGCTAGAAAAGTAAGTTGGTATGGACACCACACGACTTTCTTATAAGTAGGAATGAATGGACATTGTATGTATAGTTCGGCTAATATCTGATGACACTTAGGATGCGCGAGGTGTGGCTTGAATATGTATCATGTGCGTTAAAAACATCGGTATCGAAATCAATACACTACGATAGACAAAGTGCAACAAAATTAAATACCGACTAATGTTTTCAAGTCGGTCTTTACCCCTTCATATGTAGCGAAATCTATGTCTATCTCTCACGTTCATGCTGCGTTCTCCTTTTTTGTCTTAAAATTGTCATCCACGCAAGTGCCATCAGGTCTTAACCGAGCTATACATACGATACGAATTTTGAAACAGTTTTCATTTATCAACTTGGTGAATCTATCGATTAGTTCAGACAAATATCCTACAGCTTTGAAATGATCTACTATTCATAAAAGATTTCAATACTGAGAACTACTAATCCATTTCGTTGGTCGTGGTATTCTCTAAAATTACCGGAAAAATTATTGCTAATAATACATTTAATTTTCTAAACAAGCATAATCTTATTGCCCTCTACCAGCAAGGTTTTCGATGTGGTTTTTATACTAAAACTGATGTTGCATAATGTACGCAGCATATCCTTGATGAAATGGATACAGGACGATACATCGTGTTCAAGGGGGGGGGGCAATGGTGCCCCCCGAAAGACTAAAAAAACAGAAATAAAAACAAATATCATTAATCATACATTCACGCAGGAACCTAACATATTTTTTTATAAATTCCTAGTTTCTATTTGAAAATAAAGTATATACGAGCATATATGTATTTACTTCAACCCCTAATATGTCAAGACCTTGCCCCCCCCCACCCTACCCGAAAACATAGCTACCCCCTTGACCGTGTTAATTCTGTTTAATTTGAGCTTTTGACTTTGTCAATTGCCAGTTTGTTAGTAGTAAGATTTATAACCTGGGAATTCGCGAAGCAGTACACGAATTGATTATTTCATACCTGAAAGACAGAAACATCGCTTTTAGATCGGGGGAATATGATATGGCGTCGGGGTTCCGCAAGGCACTGGCCTTGGTCCCCTAATATTCTTATTGCTTATAATGGTGTCCAAAATTTTATTTATTGCGACAAAACGTTTCTGTATACTGACGATGCAGCAATAATAGTTTCCCATTCAGATCTAGAACAGCTTATGGAGAGAATAAGTATAATTAAATAAAATGTTGAAGACTGGTGTTCTGCCTACAAATTAATAAGCAACTACAATAAAATTGTTATCATTGAGTTTACTAACAGGCATAGACCGCGCTGGAGCATCAACATAACTCTTGTCATAGGAAAATCAAATTGATTAAGTATGCAATAAGCTTCAAGCAACATATTATACGTTGCATACTTTATCCTTATACCTCCTCAGCGTTTATGCTTATACTTCCTCTATAAATTTTTATAATATTATTGTTTGGGGCCAAGCAAGGGATATGCAAGTATGTCTATTCTACAAAAAAGCAATATAAGGCTCATATTTCATTTGTCGTATCGTAAGTCTTGTAAGAGCACCTTCCGTGCTAACGGAATATTTACTGTTACCTCTATTTATTCTTCTAAATTGTTAACATTTTCTCTGATCCGTGTCAGCATAATTACAGTACTCGTATATATAACTATAATAGGAACATACATCATTCATTTCACCAAAACTCATAACTGGCTGTTACGTATTTTACAAATTACTAACAAACATTCGAGTATAATAAATTTTATCAAAATGTTGAAGAATTATTTAATCGAGCACAGCTTCCACAGTGTTTCAGAACTCCATGCACAATTATCATAATATGTACCTTTTTGTTTGTATTTATTATACAGTGAGGACGCGCGGGTTGGAATAAATTCATTTAAAATTATTGGTTTTGTTTTATGGAAAAACGCCCGGATAGGTCGATTTTTATTTTTAGCTGCGGTTTTTCTGATGGTAAATTGATGTACAAAGGCTGGTCCAAAAATAAGTTACGACCGTCAATTTTTTTTTCCAAATGGAAATATATGTTTTTTATTTAATTTGTTAATTCTGCATCGAATTCTAAGTATGTTTCATGTACCATGTCCTATACCCAAACTCAACAGTTATCGAGAAATTATAACCGAAATACAACAAATTAAGCCGCAAACGTTAACTGCAGTGTTACGAGAAACTGATCTTCGGCCTGCCTATTGTCAGGAAGTTAGTGGTCAACAGTTTGAACATTTAATTTGACTTGTTTTTCTGTTTGTTTTTTTTAATAAATCGGTCGTTTTCAGACAAGAAAGTGAAATAAATTTTGTAGGATACGGTCTCAGTTATTGATATGTTCAATTGTAAATTTCTCGATAACTGTTGAGTTTGGGTATAGGACATGGTACATGAAACATACTTAGAATTCGATGCAGAATTAACAAATTAAATAAAAAACATATGTTTCCATTTGAAAAACAAAATTTATGGTCGTAACTTATTTTTGGACCAGCCTTTGTACATCAATTTACCATCAGAAAAACCGCAGCTAAATATAAAAATCGACCTATCCGAGTGTTTTTCCATAAAACAAAATCAAACATTTTAAATGAATTTATTCCAACCTCACTGTATATTTCAGTGTTTACTATATTTATGTCTTATGTAAGTTTAGATTTTTATATATTTTTACGTAATTATTATTCGATAATGTCTATGTTCACAATGAATCACGACAGTAAATATAATTATTAGTTAAATTTGAAATTTAAACGCAATCTATATATTCAGGAAGAAAATACCACATACAATAATCAAACAATTTACGTTATGATCAGCAGATGTAAACAAACAGTAATTTTTACGGTCCAGCAGATTGTTTATTTTGTTATACAGAGAGAACAACAATAATAAACCTTATAGCTAACACTAAACAGTTTCGTAACGAGGAAACTTGTCATTATAATGTATAAAAGTATGAAGTATAGATAATTCATGAATTCATGACATACAATTTTAAGATGTAACATATAGTAAAATAGAAACTTTTCTACAATTTCAAAGTGCAGTAGTCCTATAAGCCATTTCCAAAGAACAAGGATAACCAGAAGCGACAAAGTCGTTAAAACATTTTGCTGTTTCTGCGGTTGTGAGGCATTCGTGGTTGTCCGCGCGGTCGTCTGTCTAGACGGGATGTTCGTAAGAATGATTTTTTTTATTCTCTCAAAAACACAAGTACGAAGTTAAAATAAAAATCGGCGCCAAAAGGCTATAGGGAACTCAAAATTCGTTTTCATATATAATCTTAATTATAATATGTATCTTCTATATAAATAGTTTTTTAGGTACACGACGCTTGTTCGGCGGCTGTATTGCTGGGTTCTAAGCGAGCTGATGCGCTGCGTGTTGTGATGGCTTCCCTGCGAAGTTGGCTGCACACATTGTGCCGGGTTTGTAGATGGCTACGATGTATGCGTACTAACAGTTTGGAAAAAAGGACACGGTTATTGCAGAAGTGTAGTTCGTCGAAGAAAACTATGTTGTTTTTCAAAAAAACGTCAGCAATTAAAGCCTAGGTTATGGAATTGCTCGTGGCTATTACTGCGTGACAACCAGCAGTGTTTTTAAAAATATTATTTGACGAACTCGTGTAAGTAACCTCAATTGTGGAATATATTTACTTTAAGAAAAGAATTTGCACCAAATCTTTTGCTAGAATATAACCAAATAAATGTGATAGTATAGAATAAATGAATTAATTATGCAATGTATGTGATTGTCTTAACTATGTGACATGCCACGTGACAACATGCGAATATGTCATTGGTTAACGTTCAAATCCACCAAAGAAACAAACACAAAAACATCACAGAATTCCAGCAAGCGTTCACGCAAAGAAACTTACAGTGGCATCATTTTCCATCAAAGCGACCTTCAGGAAGTTCAGCAGCCGAGCTAGCGTTGCATGGGCCAGGCTTTAGATAAGATTATAAATAATATATGAATCGCTTATTTATAAAGCATATTATTTAGCATTCTGTAAATTTTACAGCAGAAGTGAAAAACAGTTTCGGTCATTTGTTTTTGCTAGTATCCCAAATTTATATAATAGATGATAATGTTGGTATTAAATAAGGTGTAATTAAAAATATTAAGAGTTTCAAATAATATATAGTAGAACGCCACATAATTTGAAAGATATTACCTAATATGTTTCATATACAAACGCACCTCTTTCAAATTTTCTTATGATATTTACCTCTTTGACACAAACAGCTACTTTATTCGAGTTTATATCTTATTATTTATGTACAGCTGATGTAGTTAGTATGGTTCCTAAACAGTAGATTCTTGATTTCGTATATTTAAATCATTTATTAAAGCACAAGCGATAATAATTAACTAACTTTGCTTTTTTAGGAATTAAAAGTTTTTAAACATTTATTAAGTACTAATAAATACTAGAATTGGACATACTTCTATCAAATTAAAACTTTTAAAATAGAAAATTATCGAATATTGAAAACGAAATAAATCTTTGCTAAATAAAAATTCAATTATACCACAATGTACCGTGAGAAGTCGGTTTTTTCCAGTTATCTATTGTTACATCACGTCCTTACATGATATCCTTATGCATGTACGTGATTTAAAATTAACGAAATCTAACAATACATATTATAATGTTCATGTACTCGACGTATGATTGAATCACATGCTGCCATGATCTTGGTGTGAAACGATTTACATCTAAACGGTGCCGGTATTATTTTTATCTCCTGATAAAACCACAAGGATGCATATATTACTGCGTTTAGTTTAATTTACAGTTTGTAAATATTTAGCAAAACGTTATAATTTTGCGACGACAATGAAAAAATCTGTCGTCAATGAAATCATGAATGAGTCTGTAGTAGTTGATATAGAGTAGAAAAATTGTTTGTTTATGGAAGGTTGCATTATAATTAACAGTATGAAGATAATTTTTACTTCTTCAAGTGCTCGAGAAATTACTTCAGCTTAAACCTATTTTAAGCTTCTGTAAATATCCCAAAACCAGAATATTTTGCACTATTAAAAATTGCAAAACAAGAATAGTCCAATCCCTGACAGCTTTGCGAAAACATAAGTGTTGCTTTAAAGATTATTTTACGAAAACATTAGTGTCTTTTGAGAAATATTTGTTATATTTCTCTCATATTGTTTTTTGCAGGGAGGTTTTTAAAGAAAAAGAAATTCTCACTTGCCGTGCCTGTACGTTATGGAATGTGCTCTGTTGGTGAAAGAAAATTATGAATTATTTAAACATCAAGAACTTTACCACTGTTATGGAACCAGGGGAACAACACAGACTTCTCTCATACCACCACGCACTGCCAAAAGTATTGATAGAGTGCATCTACTCAAATAGAGTGCATCTACTTTTTAAGAAAAGACCATACTAATTAACTGTGCTTTTTTCAAATTGCAAGCGTTTTTCATGTACAAGTTCTAGTGTGTATATGAGTATTACTTTATTATTTTTATTACTTGACGTATTCAAAACATTCTATGTAAAGATTGAATAAAATTATTATTATTACAACAACCAATTAATTTGTCAAATTTGTGTGCATAAAGCCGGCTTTACATTTACGAGTAAATCGTATACGAGCGTACGATTCGTTGACAAAATCGTAGGTGTAAATGTACACTCGTAACTCGTATACAGTTGTCAAAATGAATAGATTTGAATCCGATTTTGTTACGAGTTGGTAGAATTAAAAATGGCGGAAACTAATCTATTCGCGTGACACCGATGACTTTATCGAAATTTATAAAGCTATGGAGCGTTTATAACACAAAAACTAAAGAATATCGAGATATTATCGCCAGGTATAAGGCTTATGAAGCAATTGTTAATATAATGAACATTAGTATCCATGCAGTTAAAAAAAATAATAAATTTCGCTCTACTTATACTAATAAAGAGAAGAAAAGGATTAGTCTAGAAAATGTGTCTCATGAAATTTTTATAGTCACACGCTTCCAATAAACCATCCTCAATTCCAAAAATTTGTCTTTTTTCTAGTGTTTGTTTTACCCAAATTCGTCTCTTTTTATATCGCAGGTGACTATTATGCTTTTTCATAAATTTTAGCAGGAGAGTAGGTTTCTTTTACTTGGAGCCATATTTAAAGTACTTTATTCAATTAATTCAATATACGACACCTACAAGACAATATAAATGTAGTATGGTACTCGTATACGAGATCTCGTACGAGTACTCGCGGCAGAAACTGCAGGATGATGTCAATGAGAGGACCGAGGTGCCAAGTGGGAACGAGATGGGTGTATGTGTGTTGGGGGGGACAAATGTTTGCAAGCTGCCCGTGTCTTCGGTGAGTGATGGGGTCCGTGAGAGGGCTTCAGACGGGACGGAGAAGAACAGTAGGCGGCAGTCCTCAATTGCGGTCCGGTGTCCAGCGAAAATTGTAGGCGAGGAAAATTCCAGTAGCATGACAAGGAATAAAGTATTGATATTGGCGGACAGTCACGGTAGGGATTTGGCTAGTTTGTTTATTCATTCTTTGAAAAATAAATACTCTGTTCAATGTATAGTCAAACCTATAGTTGTATTGATAATGTTATAAGCGACGAGCGCATCTTGTGCAAGGATTTAAGTCTGAATGACTTTCTTATTGTTTTTGCGGGGACCAACGACATACTGTCGAATAGGCATCTATCAACAAGTACATTAAAGCGCATCAGATATTTGTCGTGTCATACAAATTTTATCTATATGTCTATACCTTATTTTGACGATAGCGATAATGCAAACCTTAACAATAATGTTTATAATTTTAATTGTGCTATTTATAATACTATATTCAATAATTATAAAGGAGGCGCCTATGTAGAAACTAATTTGATTACAGATGCAAAAGATAGATCGCACGATGGTCTGCATTATCGCAGATCGGGTAAAGCTAAGTTGGTCAATCATGTAGCAAGTATTATTGTAAATTATGACTATGCTTCTGCTGTTTCATGTAGCAATAGGTTTAGTAATTTGATATATATTGTACCCGATGTTGGTGCTGTGGAGGCTTCTTCGAATAGGCGAGATACAAACGTGGGGGGGTCAAATTTTCAATCAATACTGAATGCAGTAAGGATTGCATAATGCTGGGTGTTTTTCATTTAAATGTACGTAGTGTTAAGTATAAAGTGGATAGATTAAATTTGCTTTTTCAGTCTCTAAAGTACCCACCGATAGTTTGTTTGTCTGAGCATTGGCTTGTGGATCCGGAATTACAATATTTAGGTGTTTCAAATTATAGTTCAGTGAATGCATTTTGTCGAACGAAAAACAGGGGTGGTGGGGTTTTAGTGCTTGCCAAAGATGGTGTTGGGGCTATGCCACTGATTTGCGATATTAACCCGATAGAAAAAGATTTCGAGTATTGCGGTATAGTTATTAAAACAAATGGGATACGTATACTTATTATCTGTGTATATAGGGCACCTTCGGGCGATTTATGCGTTTTTCGGGAAAAGCTGCTACAGATTCTTGAATTTGGCAACCCTTTGAAAAATCTAATGTTCGTGTGTGGAGACTTTAATATTAACTTTAATGCGGGAAACAGATTGTCTGATAGTGTTGTGGAATTATTTGCGTCGTTTGGTATGATCCCCCTTGTTCAGGATAACACCAGAACGACTTTTTTGACTTCTACATTGATTGATAATGTGTTTGCAAATATTGACGCATCACAGTTGAGTGTTAGGGTGGGTGATGAGGATATCTCGGATCACTGTTATCAGCTGTTGTCGATGGATTGTCGGTGTAAGGACACTGTCGAGCCTCCATTGTTCTCTGAAAGGCGTTGTTTCACTGACGGCAGTAGGGCGACTTTTCAGTTCATGTTGTCAAATGAGTCTTGGAGGGGGGTGTTCGAGACCGCGGAATTGGATCTTGGTTTCAATGTTTTCTATGATACGTTTCTTTACTGCTTCAATGAATCTTTTCCACTAAAAAGATGTAAAACTAGATCAAGCACTCACATCCCGTGGTATAATAGCACTCTGCGACAGATGGCCAGTAATCTAAAAGATTTATATATATTGTCTAAAACACATAATGACGAATACTTAAGTAACTGTTATAAAATGAGCAAAGAACGTTACAACCAACTAATTAGTGATACTAAGCGCGATTATTATAGTGGGCTAATTGGCTCTTCTAGCGATAAACTGGGCACTGCTTGGAATATCATTAACAGAGAAACAAAAAAGAAGCAAAATAGGGAAACTCAGCTTTGCGATGGGGAGGGGGAAATTATCACTGACCCATCACTTGTGGCTGATTTACTGAATACTTATTTTAGTGGCTCAGCCACGGGGCTGTGTTCTGATGCTGGAGCGGGGCATGTGAGTATCGGGCCAAATGCTATCGGTTGCTTTCTTGAACCGACTGATGCATTGGAAGTTGGAAGGATTATTAGTGAAATGTCTGCTAAGAAGTCTAGCGGTGTGGATGATATTCCATACTGTTTATTATCTCTGGTCATTGACCATATAGTGGAATCTTTGGTTTATTTAATCAACCTATCACTAGTCAACGGAATATTTCCGAACAGATTGAAAATCGCTAAGGTGATACCGTGTTTGAAGAAGGGTAAATCTAGTGGCGATGTTGCTAGCTACAGGCCTATATCTCTATTGCCAGCATTCAGTAAGATCTTCGAGAAAGTAATTAACTTGCGTCTGCAATCATTTTTGATCAAATGTAAAATAATTAATTCGGCCCAGTTTGGGTTCATATCTGGAAAATCCACGAAAGACGCTATGTATAATGTATTAGACTCTTTATATTGTGCGGTCGATAGTGATTGTTATGCGGTGGGAATGTTTTTTGATTTGACTAAAGCATTCGATTTGTTGGATCATGATATCCTGTTGTATAAAATGGAACGCTATGGCGTTAGGGGGGCGGCGCTCGACTTATTCAGATCTTATCTCAGTGGTAGATCTCACGTTACCGCAATTGTTGGCAGGGTGGGCGACACAATTAAGAGCAATGTTTCCAAATTGGCGTCTGTGGGTAGGGGCATACCGCAGGGATCCATTCTCGGCCCTACTCTTTTTTTAATTTATGTCAGTGACTTACAGAATCACATGAGCTATTGTACTATTACACAGTACGCGGACGACACTTCATGTGTAATAACAGCTAAATGTAAAGAGGAGCTCGTTGTGTTGGCATCGCGTGTGATTGCTGATATGCAGTCCTGGTCATTAAAAAACCGTCTCATTCTTAATGCAGATAAGACAAATATTGTCACCTTCTCCAAAACTAAAAATTTGGATTACAGTTTGTGTTTGAGCTTGGGGGGCAAATCATTGACGGAGAGTGAGTCGTCCGTCTTTCTGGGTTTGACGGTGGACAGGTGTCTGCGTTGGGGTGAGCATTGCGTGGGTCTATCTAAAAAATTGAATCCCATGTTGTATGCTATTGGTATGCTGAGTAGGGTTGTCTCTTTGGAGAGCCTGAGATTATTCTATTATGGTTGTATCGAGTCACGTTTAAGATATGCGATCATTTTCTGGGGATCATCTACATACTTTAACGACATTTTCATTATTCAGAAACGTATGTTAAGAGCCATGAGGGGTGTTTCCTCACGTAGTAGTTGCAGACCTCTGTTCCGGGAAATGAATATAATGACGGTTGCCTCGTTATATATTTATGAATTGATTATCTTCTTGCTCAAAAATACAGATAAATACAAGCGCAATAATCAGATCTACAACACTATGGTGACGCGTCATAATAATGACTTTTCTGTCCCGCTACATCACTCCAAATTTTATGAAAGATCTCCGAGGTACATGGCGGTAAAGGTTTATAATGCATTGCCGGCTAATTTAAAATCACTAAGCGGTACAAATCTCAGTGCATTTAAGAAGCAATTAAAACTTTATCTGTTGGAAGGAGCCTTCTACAGCATTAACGATTTTATAGTTTGACAAGTGTTATATATTGTACCTGATCTGTGTATTTTTTTTTTTTTTAATGACAATGTCAATGTTCTTTTGAATTTATGACAATAAAGATATTATTATTATTATTATTATTATTATTATTATTATTATTATTATTATGTACGGCAGGCTTAATGGCTACAAATAAATTGTTCTAAAGGCGGCTACACACATGCAACAAAACATCGTACCGAACTCCGCCGCGTCTCAAGTGTGGACGCAACCACGCAACAGCGCAACATCGCAACATAACGGCGTCCCATCAGTGGTTTTCTGCCGTCGCATCAAAGAAATGTTGCGCGTTCACGTTGCGCCACGTGTTCGCATGTCTGGACGGGCCTGTCTGATTATGGGAGGATGGGACGGCATTATGTTCGCGTTGATGTTGCGCGACAAAGTTGCGATGTGCTATGCTGTGTGTAGCCACCTTTCATTTTGTATCTTAGTCTTAGAGATATAGCATTATTTTCCACTACTATACTTCGAAATATTTTTATCAAACTAAAATGGGTCTTTCTAAACTGTCTGTTGTTTTTCTGTGAAAAGGTGTATGTACAGTACATACTTCAAAAGAGAAGCAACTGAAATATTCATATCTCTGTAAAGTATTCACTTTCTAATTTGCTATTATAAAGGATTATTACACATTTACATTGAATTTTGTGTTTATTATTACTAATACGTATAAGAAAGAAATTTGTATCATAAGTCGAAAATATGCATTGTTAAGTTTGTTTTTGTATTACTGGTGTATCATTGCTTTTCAATTCCTACCAATAAATATCAAAATCAGACAATGAGATCAAAATAAAACACTGTTATCTACCAGACTAATGAGTAATATGTTTACAAGGAAAATATACACCGTGTGAAAAGTTAAACGTTCATTGCTAAACTTCCTTGTTATTGAAACTGGGAAGTGGGTCAAATTACCCAAGTTGGTGGCGTTTTTTGTTTTGATTGGGATGATGAACGTTTCATTTCCCGATATTCACAAAAACAAAAAACAATGTGTATATTTTTGCATATTCTGAACAAAACATTATTAATGTATTACTATTGTAAAATTCTGAATAAAATCCACTCAAGCTATTGATTAATTTATATAACAACAATTAAATAAGAAATCAAAGGAATAATAATAATTAAATATCAAAACAGTAAGATATTGAAAGTACAATACATACGAAAAAGTGAGGTAGATAATTTAGTAAGAAGCTTAAACCATGTACAAAGGAACAGACAATAATAAAATATGATTATTTATGATCATAAATATTAGTATTCCATTAAAGAAAATGTTTTTGTGAATATGTATCTTGAAAATGAAATTATAGATTGTTATTTTCGCCATCTGAAATGAAATAAAAAAATACCACTAACTTGTTAATTTAACCAACTTATAGCTCCAGTAAAACCTTGTATATCTTTTGGTTCACCGTGTGAAAAAGATCGGTTGCTATATATCTGTGCGTGTGCTAAACCTAATATTGTGCTCTTGGAGCCCTAAGTCATGAACCGTGTAACTGACAGATATGTAATGTGTAATATCGGGCAAATACACTCTTTATGTGTAAGAACTCTGTATCTTATGTAACTACCTCTAACTATCTTATCTCTAGCTTATTTTAACCTACCTGCAGACGCGAATTTTCTGCATTTGCAGTTACTTTTTACGCCTTGTTTAAGCTTTATCAATACTGCTTATTTATTATTTCCGAACTCTACGAAGTGCATATATTTGTGGCTTTAAATTCTCCGACACATCAGTCAGCCGCGTTGTATTTACTGTCGCCTGTATTTATGCGTATCCCTAGACACAGACTCTCTTGTACGTCTGATTGATATTTCTCCTTCGTGGTTATGTCACTAAAATGTAAGGAGGGTATTAAATAGAGAAATCTTGTGTATTAACGGGCATACTTCAAATTGTTATCGTGAACTGATTTGTTCTCAGCAATCATCCACCTTCCTTGATTGCCTTGTCGAGCATCTGTCGATATCTTTCCTTAGGAGGTTATGGCCTCGCGGATTTAATCTGCAAAACATTGCGAGGTCGGTTCTTCTTTAACCGCCTGTTCGGAGCGCGAATTAAGAGTTTGGAAATTTCAATAGTTACCTGCAGAATCCGGTTTCTTCCGTAATGATTTGTGTCTACATCTTGGGTTTGTTTTGTTTTCTATCTGTCAAACGTTGGTTACTTCGTCGCGGTGTGACGAATGCTTCACGCATTGCCAACTGTTTAGCGAGTATTTTCCTTTCACATTGTCTGATTTATAATTTCTACGTACATTGAAGGAGTGTTTCGGTTATTTTCTTTTCGTCTAAGTTATGTGCAGGTTGTGTTTAATTATATAAGTCACGGTGCTGACTCCCTTTATTGTCAAATTTAGTTTTGTGCCTGCTATTTTTTATTTTGAATTCTCCCGCCTTTCATTCTGAGGTATTTCCGTGTTTTGATACTTTTGGAAGGATGCGTGTAGTTGACGCGCATTAGATAGGAGGAAGTTCTCGTTTTCGACTTCACTTACATAGTCTCTTCTCGTGTGAGAACATTGTTGCAAACTGCTTATTTTCCTTTTTTAGTAACTTTGTTACTTTATCTGTGTAGATATTACGCGTAAGCGGCTTTAATGGAATAAGCAGCGAATGTCGATACCTTAGTTTTGGTTATCTATCGTGAATTTTTACCGAAATACCGTTACCTAAAATTTGCGAATTACCACGTGTTTGGTTCTTTTGGATTTAAAATTTTGCACCTTTGAGTGACTTGTGTAGTCGTTATCGCGGAATCTCCAATACCATTTGGGGTAAGTGATTGAAACTTTGTGTTAATTTTCGGGATTTTATCTTTGTTTCTTTTCTCTTCTAATTTAATAGGATTTTTATTGACGGGCACAAAAGCCCACAGTAGCCATTTTCTGGTATTGTCACCCCACATTACGGTTGAAGAACGTGGTGGTTTCCATCGTTGCTGCAGTAGTTGCACCTATACGTCCATCTTGTCTGTTGAAGTGGAATTTTTCATCGTCCGACGAGGGAGCCTCCGCCATCTTGGCTACCGTTAGCGGCCTACCTTGCGTCCGATTTGACAGATAAGTGCAACTATAGTTGTAGTTTTCACCGTAACTTTCGACTGATTGTCGACGTCTTTATGCCAGAGTTCTGGACATTATCTTACCTATATTTGACCTAAGAATATTTGAGTGGCTAAAATACCTGATGCACCACTTAGTTAACTGCAAGGTCACGTATAATCCTAATTAAATTACCGTTATTTTTTTGTTATTTTTATGCAAATTGATATTGCTGTATACAGAGTGACCCTAAGAAGATTTGATAAGGGCTCTCATTGTTGAGTTGAATATTTTTGATTTAATAATAATAATTCTAGTAATTCATTACCGTAATGCTAAATCTCTTTGAAGTGTTATATCTTTAACTTAATAATAATTCTAGTATTTTCTTTACCGTATTAATATTTCTCTTTGATGCGTGGAATATTTAATTTTATAACAAATCTAGTAAATTCTATTCCGTAATAACGTTTCTCTTGATGTGTTGAAACTTTAATCTTTAATATGTTATTAATTCTAGCGTATTCATTACCGTAATTTAGAGATTTGACTTTCATGTATGTATTATTAATTTCTGAGCTATTGAAATTATTTAAGTCATTGTAAAATTCAATATCGTAAGCCCAGTAGATTCTTTTGTGCTTATACTGGAATTTCCTTTGAAACTTTTAATAGCGTCATTTGTTAGAATAATAGATGTAAACAGTTTATTTAATTATTACAAAATTTTGTCTATGCAATTTCACGTTTTACCTTTCACTTAATTAATTAAATTATTTTAAGTCCTGTGCGCTAACTTAAATCAATTTTATTTTCTTGTAACTATTTAATTTAGAACATCGCCGTTGGTGGCGCTTTATAACAGCAAATGTATATTGGCCTGTAAGGCAAGGAAACGTTTCTACGCCGACCATCCTCCTGCCGAGGCGCAGAGGTTCTATTGTTATTTTGTCCTTTAAATTTTCATTTCTTTATTAAACAAAAAAAAACATACTGTCAACATTTTAATTTTTCACAAAAAAAAAAAATAATATTAATAATAATTACCTCAACCTCCTTACCTTCGTCTATTATATTTGTGACAAGCAGTTGAATAAGCGTAAAACCTATACAGGGTGATCCGTAGGAGTCCCGCTGGAGGGACACAGCCAGTGGCAGGTCTTAGGATACGCAGGTAGGTTACCATAAGATAGCATAGTGTCCTGGTGCCCGGACAACGTCGCTTGCGTCGTCGCCGACCGACGCTCATACCTTAAGTTTAGTTTTTCTGAACCGACACGCCATCTGCGATTAGAGCTAGCTCGGCCCTGCGTTTTCCAATACATTCTACCGCACTTTAGGATCTCCTGTTATAACAACTTTCATATCATATTATTAAGTTTCGACGTTGTGGCGGGTGTAACAGTACATTTACATTTACATTGTATGATAGCCCTATAAAGCTTGTTTTACATCTGTCAATTTATTCAACTTAAAAAATTAGGTGTGGCCACCACAGGACTTTCTTATACGTATGAGCGTTTCAAACTATACAATTTTAAGAATTTTTTTATACAAAACTTATTCAAAATCCTATTCTAAGTACTTTCATTCTCTTAATAAATCGCTATAGTATGCATACTTCGCAAGATATTCGAAGAAAAGTGCTACTCGCTAAGAATAAAAGTGCTACTTCCGGTCCGAATTTTGAAATTTCATATATACAAAAAATATTGCAAATCCAACTCTAAATACTTTTGTACTCTTAATAAATATATATAGAATGCGTAATTAACGACATATTTGCAAAAAAGTAAAAGTGATACTTCTGGTCCGAATTTTGAAATTTTTTTAATACAAAAGATATTGGAAATTAAGTTCTAAATACTTTTATATTCGTAGCGTACCTGTCTAAAAAGCATGACTTGCAAAATATTGGCAAAAAACAGATTTTCGATAAAAGTAAAAGACCTACTTCCGGTAGTAATTTCGAAAAACTTTTTAAATAAAATGGTTCTCAATTTTAATTTTAAGTATATATGAATTCTCTATAAATTTGTTTAAACTTAGTAGTTGACGAAATATTTGCAAAATTCGACTGTTTCACTGAAGTAAAGTACTACTTCCGATCCACCGATTTTACTGAAAAACTAATGAGATCTCAAGAGGCAGATTATACACGTAAATACAAAATTTGGAATTGATATCTACAGCGGTTTGACCGCTATCGTGGTCACACAAACACAGACACACACAGAGAGAGACACAGACACACAGACATTTTTTAAAAACCACTTTTTTGGTATCAGGGGACTTCAAAACGTGGACATTTGCAAAAATCTCGAGGTCGAAAATTTTTGTCATCACAATACTTCGTTATACTACGTATAAGAAAGTAAAATGAACAAAAATTGAACTTATAATCGAAGGTCACCAAAATTACATCAGGTATTACACGCGTCAATTATAATAACATTTACTTAAATGTAACTTCATAGGCAATAAGAGTGATGGTGATAATGAACATAATGATGAAAATGATATTTTAATGATAATATTGGCAATATTTTTAGGCAGGTGCATATAATGAGGTATTTTAATTAAAAGCACCTATAATTATTATCATAAGTATGTTTTGTTTAAAATAAATTCTATGTATAAGACAAAATATAAAAACATCCTTTGCTACTCATTGTTGTTATATTGCATTTCAATTTGCACGTTCATATCATCCATCTCTCTCAACATATATGTTTTCGTTTTCACGGTATTAAACAGTTATATTGCTGTTAACTACAAAGCTTGGTACGCTATTAAACACCATTATGAAGAATACATTTTTTAATAGGGTCTTAGTTGGATTTTAATAGCCACTAGTTTTCGTTATGAATAAGGCTGAAGGGGGGGGGGGGGGACAAAAATAAAGAAGAGAATTTATATTTTTCGGATATTATTGTGCTTATAAATTTTGCTTTCATCTTGGGTCCCGCTCTATATAGTTTTCATAATATAAATCTTAGAATGAAATAAATTTAATTATTTTCGTTTTGGATATTATTCTTCTTTAATGTACTGATGATTGCGATTATTACTATTTTGTGACTACACAAGATATCGTTTTTCTGGTATCATTAGATTACCTCAATTTTCGATGTGATGGTGATGATCGAGAATGCAGAATATAGTGAATATTTTACTTTTGCACGTTGAATTACATCCGTTATTACTTAAACAAAGAGTACAATATAAATAAATATTCGTAAATTAACTAATTCGATTCATTCTAGCAATTACGACAAACATTCACATTTTATTTAGATATAGTAGAAATTGATGCGCAAATGAAAAGTACATAAGTGTAAATATGCTGTGGTGTATTAGTATGTAAGCATATTAAATAACTCGTATAGTAGGATATTGTTTACCTCTTTTGAGTGAGTAAGAAAATAGCTGCATATTTTTCCTGGAATTATAATTTACAGACAATGAAATTATAATTTAATTTACGTCGTTATATCTCATCTACCTAACAAACAATAAATGATAATTGCCACACAGATCATGCGCCAATAACATGAAACAAAATAAGTTAAATACACGTGTCTATAGGATTTCCACTTTTACGCTTAATTTACAATTTTTACAAACTATTTAATTGTTCAAAATAATTGCACTATAAAATACCTCAGTCCCATATATGTATACCTTTATGTAGGAATAAGTAAAATAAGTTAATCAGTAATTGTTCATAAAAACTAATTGCGTTGCTCCTCCTACTGAATAAGTTCACGCCAAAGATATATGGACATTTAATATTTTGGTTACGTTTACCTTAAATACTAATACTTACTTAAGAATGAAAATAATACCACCAATAAATGCTGGCTCAAATAAAACTATCCAGAAACCACTGGCAATCCTCAGTTCGTCCATAATATAGCTGTCCTGAACGTATCAATTTCTTGACCAAAAATTTGATGAACTGAAAATTGACAACAACTTGTATAGTCGACTTGCCCAATTCCTTGACAAAGCGCTAAGCCAATAAGTTGTCTTAGAGCATATGTTCTATTTTTTCCTTCAATTTGACCAAGTTTTTAGTGTTAAAAGTTGTGGTATAAAGTTTTTAACAACTGAGTTCAGTGTAACGAGAAATACAATTTTAAAAATCTTCTCACGATATGATTTGAGGATAACATGAGCTTAATTTAAATTCATGCATTATCTGTACATTAGGTTTAATTGTACAAACGCGATACTTGAAAGTAATCACTTTTTTAATTTCTTATACTTAGTATTTGGAATTACTGTGATGAAGAACATTCTCGACATCCAGATTTTTCAGATCCTCGCGTTTTAAAATTCTCCTGATATGAAATAGTACATGAAAATACCAGTTTCATAAAATATGATACTGCGCACAAAGTTAAGTATGTATAGAAAATGAGCCCGTTTGGTTTTCTATAAAACGAGTGCCCAAAATGTCTTATGAAACGTGCTTTTCATAGTAACTTTTGTATTTAGTTTTTAATATAGGAAACCCTTTAAAATAATATAGTTGAGATTCTGCATTTGGCAACGCACGTTATAATTAAGTCACAAATGGCGAAAATTTTTCAAAATAGGTGCCAACTATTCATATAAAAAAAATGTATTCAGAATTACGAAAGATTCTTAATTATTCCAGTAGTTGTGTTTTATTGTATTACTGGGAGCTGTTATGTCAATAGGGAATGTCATGTTTTACAGTTTATGGCACACAGCCTTTAAACTAAAAGTGACATTTAGTATAAAATGAAAACTTGGTGATAAGTAAAAAATTGACAAACGATGGTGTAAATTATCAGTAGGGCGCGGACACGTACGGTTGATGACTCATCGCCCATGGGCGCACTATTGAAATGTTGTATTTTTAAAGAGGTTTTAATTTTATTTATATAATTGGATAACAAGTGGCTGGTGATCTATAAAATACAAAATACCTTATTATTTATTCATATTCTCTTCTGTAAGACTTGTTCTCTTTGAATTAAGTACATCCTTGTAGATAGAAAACGTCCTTTCTACATCGCAACTGGTTATAGGTGCGTACTGAAAATATTCTTTTATTTCAGCATATTTAGCATACACAATTGCCGCAATGTTATTAAATCTGGATTTCTATTAAAAACTGCGTCTAACTTTTGCCGAAGGCTACATCCGAAGTCACTTGGAATACTTTTGAAATTATTAATAGCCCACGTCTAGTATGGTTTATCCATCTTTTAATTTGAGACTTCGATTTTCAAAATATGTGATTAGTTTAGGCAAATTTCCAAAGTGTTCCTGAAGGAATAACTGATTTTTTAAATTTGGGATTTGTGTTGCTTCCTTGCACTCAGAAATACTTCGAGCATCGTCATTTAAACATGTAACGAAATTATGTAAACTATCGAAATTCTCTGCATAAAAACTACTTCTGTGTATGTTTTAGCAAAGCTAAGTGACGAACGTGCGATATTTTGGCATTCTGTAACGATATTTTACAGACTTCGTAATAAATTTTGGAATCACTGACAATTCATTTTCATATCAGAAAAAGTAACATAAACAACGTTCTAGATCTAAATAAATGATAACTAAAAATGTACGCGTATATTATTGAAACTAAACGAAATCCAGTGCACACTTACGTCTAGATAATTGGGAGAAGTCGATTCAATAAACCGGTATTAAACAGACTATTACAAAAATTACGAAGTACGTAATTAACAGTCAAAACAATGAAAAATCGAAACTAACTAAGTATGAATGAAAATTTTATTTCTCTTGGGAAATATAAGGTAAATATAATAAATTTTAAAAACCCCTCACCTCATATAAGGATTTTACTCATAAATTCCTTATTTTATGGGCATTTTTTGCTCTCATTCTCGGGCACTTCTCGGGCATAAATAGATGTTGCAGTTCACCATATGAATTAGTGCTATTCAGTAAGCATGTGTTATTTACATTATTTCTTTGCTCCGTTGTAACTTCGTCGTAGTTTAAACCGGTCATGTCCGCGCCCCAGTTATTAGGAAAAGCTGAAAGTTGACGTTCATCAAAAAAAGGCCGACTACTGTCAAATTCACCCTATAGTACCCATACAATTATTTTGAAATTAGTTTGGAAGAATGTTGGGCCGCATATAGGTACATAAGTATAAAAAAGGCAACACCTCGTTTTTTAAAATTATGTTGGCACAGCTATTTTTGTACTATGGGTACTAATTCATCAAAAAAAAAATCGATAAAGAAATTGACGTGGAAACAACGGAACAGGTATTGATTTCCTTCATACATAAAAATACAGTGCAATGTTCCCATCATATGAACTTCTTGTGAGAGCTTGGCAATAAGATAAGGTTACTAAATAAGATTTTATATATAAATAGCGATGAGTAATGCTTTGTGATATCTACTCGGATATCTAACTATGTCATATACTACGAACTATCACACCTACCCTACCATATATAAAGTGCATTCGATAGGTTTGCCTGGCGCTACATCAAACAATATCCATAAATGCCTTATGACAATTTCTAAAAATAAATACGATTTCATTGCCATGGAGTGCAATGTAAAGGAGTCGAGAGTTCAGAGAATTCCAACGTCTCAATAATTACTTGATTTGTTACACGATTCTTATACATTAAATAAAATATTCCTGGTCAGGATTACTCAGGATGCTTACAACACTTGATGCAATATTACGAAAATTAAACGAAAAGTACATTATACATTCCGCATCTAAAACGTGCCGTCTCGGAAGTTTTCATATAGGTACATAGGTATTTCTTACCGAACGTGACAAAACTAATGTATGTACGTAATCTGTTACATCTAAATCGCGTATCTCTTGGGAGTTTTGAGGCACCGTTTTAAGAACGAAGGTCTTTGCGTAACTGCGTACTGTAGGAAAGCAAGCGTGACACACGTAGACAGACTCAGGTGAGTCACAACGTCTGCAGAGAACCGGAACGCACGTGTTACCGATCACGTGGTTAGAAAAAGAGTAATATCGAAAAGCATCTAAATTAGAATTCCCGTAAATAAATATATTACAAGATCTTGGATAATTAATTGAAACAATTTTAAGTCTTTTATTTTTCTTAATTTTTATAAACGCACAACAGCAAATGAGAATAATCAGCAACAAAATATATTCACTTTTATATGCAACACATCCTGTCCTAGGCAGGTAGATACTACGGAATTAAACTATCTAAACAAAAATTGTCTCAAAAGCTTTACAACAAATTTAACTACATCTTAAAGTTCATTGATTATTGCAAATGTCCGATTCTCGATAAAAATAAAAGACCTAGTTTTTATTAAGTTATTCTCAAATTCACTTTTAGGCACTTTTGTGTTTTTTTAGAAATGTGTCTAAACTTAGCAGTTGACGAGGTATTGATAAATTTTGATTTTTTAACTGAAAGAAACTACTACTTCTGGTCTACCGATTTGAGTGAAAATCCAATTAGATTATTGAAAGTGATATTAAACTCCTAAATTTACAGTTTGGTATTGATTTAACCGTTTGGCCGCTATCGTGATCACATAGAGATACATACATACATAACTACAAAAATCACTTTTTCGTTATCAGGGAATTGCAATATGTGGACATCTGCAATAATCTGGTTGCAGTAAATGTTTATCACAATACTTAGATTGTAGACCAATTAGACTTACATAGAGAATCAGAATTAAATTTTGGAAGAACTAAAAGATACATTAACAAAACTGTTAATGTATCTTTTATTTCTCAGAAACAGTCGAGTTTCAGCGGAAATAAATCGACTAGGGATGATGCTATACTGAATTTACCTAAATTATAATACATTTTTTCTACTCCCATACTTTAATTGTATTATTAGATATGCCGAACCTGTACTTTAACGATGTCCATTACGATACAGATTTTCATTATGTTACAAGTTTATATCCAATAGGAATACAGATTTTTCATTACGATACAAGTTTATATCCAATAAAAATGTGACATTCGAATATTCAAACAATATTCAATATGGCGACTGCATATCTGACAGATATACAAATTAAATAAATGTGACAGTTCTCTGCAATTTACAAGTACTTAAAATTTGTGCTTTTTTGAAAATATAAACGGTAAAAATGAGGGATAATGACAGTGAAATGTTAAATTTGAGTCCATCAGAAATTATGGAACAAGCCTTAGTAACCACCAACAATTTATTACCAGCTAAACTGGCAAAGGTGCATGTAAAATTTTAACCTCAATTTATGATATATAATGTTCAAAAAATAATGTTTTATTATGGGGTCGTAGAAAAAATAGTGTATGCAACTCGCATTTAATGGCTATTAAGACACTCGTATTCATTACAATACTCGGCTTCGCCTCGTATTGTAATTTTCTTACTCGTGTCTTAATAGCTATCATTAAATGCTCATTGCATAATATACTATTTTCAATTTCGATGCTATGAAGTTCATTTTACGACACCCGTTTTGGTTGTATTAGGGGGCGGACATGACCGGTTTAAACTACGACGAAGTTACAACGGAGCAAAGAAATAATGTAAACAACACCCACTTACTGAATAGCACTAATTCATATGGCGAACTGCAACATCTGTTTACGCCCGAGAATGAGGCAAAAAATGCCCATAAAATAAGGAATTTATGAGAAAAATCCTTTCTACATCGACGTAGATAGGAGCGTGAGGGGTTCTTAAAATTTATTATATTTACCTTATATTTCGCAAGAGAAATAATGTGATAATGAATACTGTTATTTAGTTTCAAGAACATACGCGTACATTTTTAGTTATCATTTATTTAGATCTAGAATGTTGTGTATGTTACTTTTTCTGATATGAAAATGAAATGTCAGTGATTCCGAAATTTATTACAAAGTCTGTAAAATATCGTTACAGAATGCCAAAATATCGCACGTTCGTCACTTAGCTTTGCTAAAACATACACAGAAATAGTTTTTTTGCACAGAATTTCGATAGTTTACAAAATTTCGTTACATGTTTAAATGACGATTCTCGAAGTATTTCTGAGTGCAAGAAACTAACACAAATCCCAAATTTAAAAAATTAGTTGTTATTCCTTCAGGAACACTGGAAATTTGCCTAAACTAATCACATATTTTGAAAATCGAAATCTCAAATTAAAAGATGAATTAACCACATTAGACGTGGGCTATTAATAATTTCAAAAGTATTCCAAGTGATTTCGGATGCTTCGGCAAAAGTTAGACGCAGATTTAATAATATTGCGGGAATTGTGTATGCTAAATACGCTGAAATAAAAGAATATTTCCAGTACGCACCTATAACCAGTTGCGATGTAGAAAGGACGTTTTCTATCTACAAGGATGTACTTCATTCAAAGAGAACAAGTCTTCCAGAAGAGAAAATGAACAAATAATAAAGTATTTTGTATTTTATAGATCACCAGCCACTTGTTATCCAGTTATATAAATAAAATTAAAACCTCTTTAAAAATACAACATTTCAATAGTGCGCCCATGGGCGATGAGTCATCAACCGCTCGTGTCCGCCCTCTAGGTTGTATAAAATCTTACTTTATCGCTTGCTAATTTTATTTTTTCAAGGTCGGTTATAGAAAAATTAAACCAAATCATATTTAAATGTCGAATATAAACGTTTTAATGTAACAAACATAAGCAGTAGAAGTTGTATGAACAATAAGACATGCTAAAATTTTATTTAGACTAATGAACGCTATTAGTTCGCTAAAAAGAGTTGGATAATAAGATTTTTAACGTTATTATTGAAATTTTCGAACAAAACAGGCGTCTTATTTTAAGTCTTATTGAACCTTTAATACCTAAATTGAAAAAATACACGTTTTGCGCACTTGTTCTTTGAAAAACTCGCCTCGCGGCTCGTTTTCTGACTTTTGAAACTTCTATTTAATATACTATTACTGAACAACGGGAAAATCTCAGTTAGGACAAAACAATAGTAAATACATACAGAACAATAATTGAATAATAATAATTACAATAAAAATAATTGGCAACTTAAATCAAAACACTAAAAATTAATAAAATGTTTTCAAAAAAAACTGAGATGAACTTAATTATTCGCATTACAACTAACTGCATCAGTGAATATGTCGCCATGAACCTTTTCAGAAGTCCTCATCAGGTGGTAGAGTGAAAATTAAATATGAGATTAGCTCTGGGCGTTACAAAATTAAATAATGGAACATGTGGAACTGATATCTTGGAAATATCAAATAAATACAATCAAATATTAAATAAAAATAATGCACAATTCGACTATTAGCAAGAGAATGCATATTATGTTCCTCAGAGTATTGTATAAAGTGTTACGATCCGGATATACACCGTTGTTTTGAAATATAAATACTTTAAAAACCTGTGCCAAATACGCTGCGGAGCTAAGAATTGTATCGAAGAGTATGGCTACCATACTACGGATGATGTATTTTAATTTAAAGCGTACAAAACAAAAGCCAGAGTATTGGGAGTCGATAAATAATCATGTATCACTAATGTGATCATTAAATGATAAGGTTAGATTAAAAAGTACTCCTAGATCTTTTGCTGAGTTGAAATTCTTCAGTTTTGGGCCGTTTATGGAATAAGTGGTTTGTTACTGGAAATTTTCGAAGCGTAAATAACATCACATTGTGTTTATGAACCATGACCATTCAACAACTAGATCAAAGTTGCGTTGTAAATATGTATAATATTGTTAAAATATATTGCAGTAGATTTTAACGTAATTTAAGATCATTTATAAATATATTAAAAAGTAGTAAGCTCGAATTGGATTCCTTTGGGATCCAAAATCACATAACAAACTCAAAAGATTCGAAGCCATTGTAAAAAATACACATAATTTATTCGAAGTGTAAAGTGAACTTTCATCAGGTTACATAACTAGGCACAAAACCGAAGGAATCCAGCTTATGCAACATCATAGTTACTGCCAAACGCCGGAAAAACATCTGTATAAACAACGCCAATCTGTCACTTGTTATCGAATGCATCACTAACAAATTCAGTGCTTCCTCGACGCAAGATTAGTGATGGTGGAGCCCCGAGGCATAAAGTCGTAATGTAGATGTATGAAACGATGTATATTTTAGTGTTAAATGCATGAGTATAATAACTGCTCGTAAATGTTGGCAAAATTAGAAATTATTGAAATGGGTCGATAATTTATAATAAAGGGATTTGTCACCTTTCTTACACTTAAGTAAGTCTCTTCCTCTTTCCGGTTTACTTTCAAAGGGGTAAGTTCGGTATGAGTCTATGTCATTTTTGACCAGCTTACTTGTACATGTATGTTTATCTAAACAATCGTTCAGCAATTTCGTTTCGTAAAGTTTTGAGTTATAAGTATGTATTTCAATTCGCAAGTGTACGTGCAAGACTTATTTTAATGGAGTTTTGCAAATTTCTTTAGAAATCAAGTTTGTTACCCAAGTGAGGAGAAAGAAAATAAAGGTACGGTTTGGCAACTCCTTTCGTGTTATGTACGGGAAGCCGCATGCAAGATAAACGTAGGCCAAACGTGTATATGTATTTGCAAAAACCACTTGTTTGTTATCAGGAACCTTCAAAACGTGGACATCCGCGAAGTACTTTACTATACTACCGTATAAGAAAGTAGAAGGTACCTATCACTATCAAAAACCTAGTGCACGAAAAAATAAAGGCCAAAAAAAGGATATACGTGTGCGTTGTCCCAAAAAAAAAAACAGCATAAGAATTTCATATTAAAATAAATTTGGTGCTTAAATTATGAAGATATGTATATGTATACAGCATGTGTCAATTTTCATTAGCCATAGGCGATCAATTCATGCAATACGTGACAACGTGGCACCCCTACTTTCCTCTCCAATGCCAGCGCGACCGATACATGCTCGAAAATACAAGTTAGCAGTAACTATTGGACCACTGACTTGGGTGTTTGTAATGCGTTCAGAAATAATATTTACGAGTTGCAAGGATTTGTGTTTCTTTTTCCTTTCAGTAAATGCAGAGAATTATTAAGCTGCGTTCACGCTGCATGACACAAACAAAAGCGTAATTCTAATAAAATTAAAAATAAGGTAAATAAAAAAGGATTCTGAAAATAATAATAAACTACTAGATCAGGAGATCGCGGCGGCCATTTGATGTTTCCCGTTCCAGTAATAAGACGGATTTTATTGCAGACTAGATCGCAACGTGTTCGCAGCTAAACATTGAATGTAAAATCTGGTGGGGAGAAGTAGGAAGATCGGAGAAAATCGTTGTGATGTCGATTGTTGCCGGGATTGGTGACGGACAGTAGGGGTGCCACGTTGCCACGTATTACTTGTATACGTATAAATCGCACGTAAACATTGAATCCCTATACCTAATGAAAATTGACACATACGGTATATAGGTATATGCGGCCTGACCATGACATAATTATACCCTATCAGACATGTTGTTAGGCATGCAGCCACATGTATATTGAATATACCAACACAAATATACATACATAATTTATTATATAAAAACATTAAAATAATTACAGATAAATAAAATAAAATGTAACACAATATCAATTATAAAAAGTTTAAATGGCATGGCATTGTGATGACGTTAACCAAGTACATAATGGAATTTACCCATTGTCGGTCCACATATTATCAGAAATTGTCAAATTTTTGACCAATTAGTGACGTACTGTTTGTACTGTTTGTACTGCTTGGCGTCGTTCAAGTCCTCTCATCTGAATTATGTGAAGTACTGTGGAAAGTTTAACTGATCTTATAACCTCATAAGTTACTACTCTTGACAAGTATTGTGCCTCCATATAACGCTATTTTCCTATAAAACAATATTAATTTTCAAATACACAAACAAGGCAGCGACAATATGTTAATCGTTGATCATAGAGTTCCACTATTCACCCAGAGCAGAAACACGACTTTTTTTCGTGAAAACTAGCAGTAAGTACTTAAGAAATTACAGCATACATTTTGACTAAAAATTAAAGATGCCAAAGTAAAATTGCGTTAAAGCATCAATCGTGGTATAGTTCGTACCTATTTAGTTTTAAAGTTCGTATTTAATTTATAAAAATATAAAGTTTTTCGTCAAATGTTATTCTTAAAAATGTATTTCCGCTTGTTCTTTCAATTAATTTCTTATATACTTTTTGTCTTCTCTTTCACTAAACATGAGGAGTTTTGCTTTTTCAAAATGTAATATTAAGGAATTGATATTATCCCAATGTCACTCTTGCAAACGCAGTACCATATTTTGATATGATCTGATATACAGGGTGTCTCAGCTTTTGCGTTACAGGCATTATCTACTTTCCCTGTATAGTTATCAAAAAACTTTTCAAATAAAAGTTACTTGATATTATGATGTGTCGAAAATGACAAATAGAGGATTTTATTTGCTCGTGACCTTGAAGGAGATTTTAAGGTGAACCTTGTTTTTTTAATGGATATATGTATTTTTTAATATTGCATCTTATTTTTCAAAAGCTAATAAATAACTTTTATTTGATGCATTTTTTATTTTGCCGTGTCAGTTTTGACACAATTCAGATAAACTTGTCAAAAGTAAAAAGTTGTGTTCTGTCAGATCCGCGGTGGATGGAGGAAGCACGCTTTCAAACAGTGTGGGGAACCAATGTATGGTGTGGAATGTTTAATGGGCATTTAATTGGACTCCACTTTTACGAAGGAACCCTGACAGAACAACGTTATTTACATTTTTTACAAAATGTGCTTCCCGATTTAATGGAAGATATTCCTCTTAATGAAAGACGAGACATAATTTGGCAACAAGATGGTGCTCCGCCCCATAATGCGCAAATTGTGACGAATTATTTAAATGCGCTGTACCCCAATGGATGGATTGGAAATAGAGGTTCTATCCCTTGGCCTGCTCGTTCCCCGGATTTATCGCCTGTTGATTTTTTCATGTGGGGTTATTTAAAGGAATTTGTATATCAAGTTCGGTCGGCAGATCTTGATGATCTGAAAAATCGAATTCGCATGGGATGCCGGATTATGACTCACGGAATGATACTTTCATCTTGCAACAGAGGATTAAGACGTCGTTTGGAAGCTTGTGTCCACGCTGATGGAGCCCAATTTGAACATTTATTAAATTAATGCCTCTTGTTTTGTTTTCTTATCCAACTACATACACTAATTTGAGATATTTATTATTGAAATACTTACTCTTTATTTTTTTAATTTTTTTTGCACTGAATTACTTACTTATAATTATCGTATTCCTTTAAGTTAATAAAAATTGCTTTTGACAAGTTTATCTGAATTGTGTCAAAACTGACAAGGCAAAATAAAAAATGGATCAAATAAAAGTTATTTATTAGTTTTTGATAAATAAGATGCAACATTAAAAAATGCATATATCCATTAAAAAAAACAAAGTTGACCTTGAAATCTCCTTCAAGGTCACGAGCAAATAAAATTCTCTGTTTGTCATTTTCGACACATCATAATATCAAGTAACTTTTATTTGAAAAGTTTTCTGATATCTATACAGGGAAAATAGATAATACCTGTAACGCAAAAGCTGAGACACCCTGTATATATAATTCGTCATAATCATTAAGATCCGAATTAAAGATTCCTTTTTATTTGTCTATTAATCGAAGCAGATAATGCATGTACAAGTCTAAATTCAGAATTGAAAACAAGCACGACTGCTGATAAGTTAGACAAAATACGACATAAAGAAGTTCTAAAAACATAATAATCTTTGTAGATTTACTTAATAATAAAAAGAATAATCTTCCTGTTTATATTATGTATCCAAAATGTACGCAGGAATAATCACTAATCACATAACCAGTACAATCAAAAGAATAATATTTGTCTACCATTATAGTGATTATTATTGTCATTATTAATAATAATATATAAGATTCATATTCTAGACCGACAAAACAAAATGTTTAAACATTTAATATTAGATTAAGCAAATTATTTAAAGAAATGAATATTATCAGAAATATTAATGGCTTTTATTATAAAGTAGGTAGAATAATAAATATGTAGAGTAGTAAGTGCGCTTAAAAACAGGAAACATTAAAGAAGGTTATAAAGTGACCTACAAAATGTATTTAATTTGGCTCCATCTTTGCGTTAACAGAAATGTGACATTTTAAGTTCTTTAAAATTAAAAATAATAAAGCAAGAAAGTCAATTGATAATAAACAGAATACAATTCACTTTATTTAATTAATTTAATTTAATACAATTTGTGGTATTACCAACAGTTATAGTTGACCCACCAAATATAATCTTGTTTTTTTTAGTACCATTAAAAAGCAATAAAGGTTACATAATTCTTTTAGATCCAAAATTAATTCACAGGACATATTTTATAATACATAATAGAAACGACCAATTTAGTCCTTTCATTTTTAAAAGTCTTAGCAAAAATTCTCCAAAAAAGCATTATATTTCATATATCAATATTATTTTAAAAGTCTTAGCAAAAATTCAAAAATTCTCCAAAAATGCATTATATTTCATATATCAACCATATTTTACTTTATTATATTTAGTATAAAGAAGTACTGTGATGATGAAAATGTTTGGTCTCCAGATTTTTGCAAACATCCACGTCTCGAAAAAGTGGGTTTTGAAAACATCTTTCTTTGCACTCACGCCTTCGCCCCTTGGTCTAGGATAGCATTTCACCCAGAGAGATAGGAAAACGTCATTTCATTGTGGTTACAAATAAATACTTAGACATTTAAAAAACGATTTTATCGGTTACAAAAGACTGACATAATTTTCTGATGCAGCAAGACGGCAGAAGATACCACAACGCAAGAAAGCGCTGAAATGAATGTAAGACAGTAATATGCACGAGATTAAAAACGTGCAAGAAATGTTGCCCAAAGCTTGGTTATTAGTTATTACTACGCCCCATAAAATTTCGGTTGCTATAAAAAAATATAGCGATCAACGTTATCCAATGGTAAACATTGGATTAGTTTTTTGTTAATTTTGCGTTTGTTCACGTGTATTCTATTAGTTGTAATGTTGTGTTAGTTATCGGTGCTAATTTTATGAGATGCTAAAAATGTTAACTAAATAAAAGTTGTAATATTGCTTGTATTTCTTCCCTCTAAATACCGATTTCTAAAAAAAACCCTACAATAGGCTAATGAAAATGGGAAAGAGCTCGTATATTACTTATTAACACAGAAATATTATTTATTTTAAATTATTTGCATGGTTGAAAGAAAGTTTTCCAAAATCAAAAGCGCTTTGTTATAATCAAAAAGGCAAATTTATTGAAATGTAGAATAAAATGTCTTTCATATATTTATGCTGACTGTAATAAATTAATAACAAACAAAAATTTAAAAGCCTTTTTTAGAATACAGAAATAAAATGTATAATTGAAAATTCCATGTTTCTCGGAAAATACAACATTAAATTTGCTTCCTTCAGATTTTCTTTTATAAGGTGCTTGGGAAACAGACTTAAAGAAACTCAAACTGATATTTTTAATGTCCTAGTTTTATAGAGATCTAAAACTACCACCAATATCCTAAAATATTTTTAAGAAATGACCATGCACTTAATTTTATATTTTTATATGGGTTTATTCTACCTCCTGAATTTCCGACTTGGGAATATTCATTTTCCATTACTGCTTCATGTAGTGCGATAAATTATTATGTTAATAGTATGTTTTAAATTACTTTAGACATGTGCTTTAATAAAAGAAAAAAATTGTAAAATAGTGCATGCACCTAAATTCATCAAAAGTACGAATTATCAATTTTTTTCAAGATAAGAAATCCTTTCGGAATAATTGTGTATTAAGAAGTATATCATGTTTTATATATATGTAATACGGTATTAATATTTACGGAAATCACAGTAATTAAATTTGTAACAAAAGACACAATAAAACATCTAGTTATGTATATCTCTTTTTTTAATTTGCTAACATAAACACAATGATCGTACCCCAACACGAAATTTCCTTTTAACAGTATTCACACGTATTTATTATGTATGTTTTGTAATGCAAATATTGACAAAGAATGATAATAGGTATTCATTATCAAAACATATCTAGTTTGTTTGTTGATTCTCGTGACAAATCCAGTATGTAAAACCCTTTTTGTTTTAATCATTTGATTCGTGTTCAGAGTTACATCTCTTTATTATTATTGTCATTTGTCACTAATTATTATATTCAAAAGATATATCAATAAAATGCATGATTTATTAAAAAAACAAATAGGTATTTACAGAAAACTGTGATATACAAATTTTTCTAAGAAAACATCGATGTGAAATCTGGAAGTTAACACAATTTGTAGAGTTTAAAATTTTAGCAATATTAATTTATGCAAAATTGAATTCTTCTTTTGTTTTTCTAGTATAGGTATATTATACATACATGATGCTAAGTTATAAATACACAGGCACACTCACAATGTATTCACGTTTTTAACTCGTGTCAAATCACGGATAACATGATTTCTTCACGTGTAAAAACAAAAACAATGAATTTTTTCCTGTTTTGTATCCATGGCTGTCATGATTAAGAACACATTTTTAAATAATAGGTTAAGACATACCTCTGATCGGAAAGGGTTTAGTTAGAACCGTTTCTGTTGTCGGTGGCAAAAGTCTTTTCGTCTCCGGAGACATTACACTAGGACATCCTCTAACCTCGTAATCACAGGAAAGACCGCCACGAACACGCAACGATCCACAACCGCCGCCGTTACTTACAATACCCACACAACAAGTCGTACTCATCCTCTCTCCTGCGAGTAAATTACGACACTGTATTTATTAATATAGAACACTTTGATTAGAACGCCAGACAGGAGTGATTTGGATCGCAACGCGCGCGAGACTGCAGTTTTATACGTGCGGCGCGCTGGACTGTTGATAAAGGAACCTATAGCGACAGACGTAGACATCGTTTGTCTTCAGGCAGAATTTCCGCGAAGTTCTTCGTTTGAGAGTGCGCCGGGGTTATATCACGCCACAATATGAGAACTCATTTTTTATTGATTGTTCTGTTTTAAATGTAGGCGTTCTCGCCAGTTCTCGGAAATGTAATCTCAAAGAATACGATCTGAACATATTATCGAAAACTATTATTGTTTATAATACAACTACGTATCACAAAATTGTCATTATCGACAAAGGCTAAAGAATGAATATTAAGAACTTCAGGCAAGCATTCCATATTTTACAGTAATGTATGATAGTATGGGGTAAATGATTACATATTTTTTTGCGTAATTCCATAAAACAGGATGTGTAACACGGCTGAACTAGGTGGCGGTAGACACACGAAAAGGAGAGCTGAGTAGTGAGCACCTACCTAAATCGCAGATGTTGAGAAATTCTATTCCAGAGCTCTAATAGTAATAAGTAATAACAATTCGCATAAATGAATTTATTCAAAGGCATCTATTTCCAAAGAAATGGGTGTTTGGCTTGCTCGTAATAGACCGATTATTGTGGCTCAATACTCAAATGGTACCGTGAATACGCAAATATACGGAGATCATACAAATGAATTTAACAATTATTTCCTGAAGAAATTATTGCATGAGTTTTTTGACTTTGTTTTAGGTTTTACTGGGTACGTCATAATAGTAGGATGCATTTAAGAACTTATATAGTAAAAGTAAAGTAAGCCTATAAATTTTATCATCACTCAGAAAAGAGCTTATAAGGACCTACCATATGGTGGGAGAATAATTTTAAAATACCTTAAACCCAAGTAGCATTTTTAGAATTTTGCGGGTGTTTTAAGTTTTATGTTGGATGCAATAGAATAACATATTGAGGTGTACCTGCTGATATTCCACTGCGAAATTAGTGAATAGGAATATAATTTTCTCAATAAACGTGTCCACATCTATTTTTTCAACAAACTTCTGCTTGGGTACACGGTTTGTCTAGTAATTTAGCAATAAAATGAGAATAAGCCTATCTGTACTCTACTTGATTGTCTTCGTGACCAACACAAAATACCCGCGAAATTTGAAAAATGTTACTTGGGAATTTAAAATTTCTCTGATATATTTTGGTAGCGTAAGAATATTAAGGGTATACTACATTTTTCAGTGTAGGATACTTTGATTAGTTATTCACAAAAACGCCATAAAGGGATACTTTTCCTGGCGAGCCGAAATTTGAAGTACGAGTCTGCGTAGAGGCTACTTTAACCGCTGAGTCAGGTAAAGGACACTTTCTTGATGTGTATTGTATTTATTTTCTGAAATCGAGAATAATTAAACTTTAGAAAAAGAATCAATCAGAAAAATCAAATCTGTTCTGTGTCTGTTGTTTCCCTAGTGACTAGTCAACAAACGTTTACATCAATAAAACTTCATCATTTTTAGCAATTTTTCCTGGTTCTTTCTTCGAGTTAATAACGATGTGATAAATATGAATGCCTTTTAAAAAAATGTTATTTAGTTCTAGAAAAGTCACAGTAGTTACTCGTTTATTTCGCAGAGAAGACGAATGTAAATCCTCTACTTAGTCGAGCATTTTCTCCTTGTTAAAATCCCTTTGTTGCCGAACTAAAACGTTCATATTTAAAGAGAAAATCCGTTGGACATCAAGCAAAAAAATCAAACACATTTTTGCGATCAGTAATTGGGCAATTTCTTAGAGAAGCTCCCGATAAAGGTTTCATGATGATGAAGGTCAATAAAATATCTGCGAGTTAATTTAATTTATTTATCTGATTTTTATTGAAGGTTGTGATAGTATTCGGGCTACCAGGAGCTTGTCGGTGTGGTGAGCTAATAAATATATCTATTGATGACGTTGAGGACAAACGGGACATTTTAGTTAACAAAATTCCTGATTCAAAACACACCAACTTCTACTTTTTATCGTTGTTAATGGAGAAGGGAAACTTAATATTGCTCTATATAGAAAGTAGTTGAAGCTACGATCAACTCAAACCACACACCGTTGTTTATTTTTAAGCAGCAGGCACATTTTGATATATCTTTAAAAAATACATAAATTGACGTTGCAGTAAAATCATACAAGTCTAGTTTTTACTGTCGTGGGTTAGGGAAATTCTACTTTCCTATAATTCAAAAATCTTCATTAATGTGACGAAATATGGACGATGTCAGAGAAAATATTATACAACATTGATTTACTTTATACACCAAAAGCTGGGTTGTTGTCAGATACTGTTACTCTAATAATAGTAGACTAAATTATAATTATAGATGTAAATCACTTGTATCTAAATTATCCGCCATTTAAAGGAACGTATACTAAATACGAACATTTATAGTTGCAGTTACTTTAAGGGGGCTTACGCAGAGGTGCCGACTAACTGGCGTGAGGTAGGACGTAAGGGGGTGGCACCATATAAATTCACAAACATGCATTATTATTATTATTATTATTGAGAAAAAATTCTCACAATTGTTCACACAGATCAGCGTTTGTTTAGTAATTGATTCCTCTAGAATTAAAACATATCTTCCCTAACATTTTATATTTATTTAAGATTAAATGTATTTATCCATATAAGCTTCTCATTGTATTTTCGTTATACCCTATATAACGGACATCCTGTATAGTAAAGAATTAGGTATACTAAAATTATTGAAATTATATAAAGTTGGAATATAACAGTTCGATATGCCATAACTATATGTACACTATTATCTAGTATATTCGATGGTATTATAAATATTTAGTGTCCATATTTATTTATATAACTGGTGACTGTAATTGACTTTTTGTACTCACCGCCATCAAAGTGACATTTTGCGCATGCATCGCCCGTCCAGCAGAGAGTGCTTCCCGATCGATACGAATATAAAAATTTAAAAGAATACTCTATTGGGAGCACTAAAAAAGTCGATCTTGATGATAATAAAATTTGGTTTATAAAATACCAATAGGCCTGGATTTTCCTAGGGAAATAGGAAAAATCGCTAATAATTATTCCAACAAATTTGCAAGCGTTATCCATTTGACGACATCTGAAGCCACATTGACATTGGCATTTAATTGTAATGTTCGCTCTGAATTTTAATGTATTAAAACAAAGATTTTTAATTTATTGTTCGTATAAGGTATTGTACAAACTACTTGCGTGAAGACATTTCCGCGTATCTCGCAATTAAAGGCACTTGCTCCTTTCAGCCGCTCGTGCTTTAAAAATGCGTTCATGCGGGAACATAGTCTTCCCGCACTTGGTTTGTAAATAACTAGACTATTCGGCCATTTGCATTTTAACGAATTTTATATTTTACAGTTTCTCCTCCTTGAATTCACCTTTTGTCAAATTTGACATTATAGTCCCATAAATACAATTTAAAGGTTATTTAAATGGTTTTGAAAATGTTTAACATAAACTAATCGACTTCAACAGAATATGAATTTAAAATTACAGGTTATGAATACTTTTTTAACATATTAGCCCAGGCAATGAAGACATAAAAATGGGCTTTCATTACAAAAGGTCATGGAGAGTTCTTCTTTGGTAGATTTTTACAGTTTGGTGTCCTAATTAATATTCTGATTTTGCGACCTTGAGCGACCGCCGCTCGCGCCGCCATATTGAAAAAATGGTACCAAACACCAGTTTTTCGGTTAGGTTAAGAATATCTATTATAAAAATTATAGACCATTAAATTTTCTGCAACTTCGGTCATAAACATCACCGCACAACAAATGTACGGTATTTACACTACTTTTAGATTACATTCATTGTATGATTTTTTTCTTAGAAGTAAATGATTTCAAAAATAATAGGCAACTTCGGCGTCATGAAGTTCAAGAGTTCAGATTCTTGCAGTTATAAACAGCAATATCAAAATTAAAGACATTGTCATTCCCATTGATTCGCTGTTGTTATATCAAAAATGTGTGTTGCTAAGCAATCTGCAGGAATATCTTCAATTTAAACTGACCCCATTTCGTTTAGCTCTGTTTGGCGAAGAGGAATTGCGCAAGGAGACAAAATCTTCACTCTACAAAGCTTTTACTGTTTTTTTTTTTGGATTTTCATGATGTTGTCTTGGTCGACTACTTAGAAAAGAGGAAATCAATAAATGGGGAGTATTATGCCAATTTATTGCAACAATTAAGGACAAACTCAAAGAGAAACGTCCTCATTTGGCAAAGAAGAAAGTGCTTTTCCATTAGGACAACGCACCTGCTCACAAGTCTGCAATTGCAACGGAAAAAATTCATGAATTGGGAGTTAAATTAGTGCCTCATTAGCCCTATTCCATAGATTTGGCTCCCAGCGATTGTCATCTCTTTCCAAACTGAAGAAATGGCTCGGTGATAAGAGATTTTCGTCTATTTCCGAGGTAATCGCTGATGTAAATAGCTATTTCGAGGACTTGGATTCATCGACTTACAATGAAGGCATTACCAATTTGGAATATCGTAGGAGTAAGTGTGTTCAGCGAACAGGAGACACTATTGAAAAATAAAATGTATTTGTCAAAAAAAAAATGCGTTTTCTTTGTTAGGCCACGTAGTTTCCAAACCACCTTCGCTTATTCCATAATTCTTTCATTACGAAAAAAAGTCTATTTTCATCTAAACAGTTCACAAATCTGTGCATTTTTCCACAGCTTAACCATCCAATATTATGGTACAATAATGAATGGAGACCGAGTTTACCTCAGTAATAATTCTAAAAATGTTCTTTTGCGTGCAGATATAAAATTCGCCACTTGTTACAACCCTCATAAGGACTTTCAAATACCTGAAACTAGTCTTGGCGCATAAAACCTGCTGGTGTATAATTCAGTGAAAACCAAGAACTGGATGACCAATTTGTTTGGTAAATAAAGTGAGGAAGTCATTTTCCATTCCAATCATACTACGGGCACCAACAGTAGTAATTGTTGATTTATTAAGGAAGTATTTAGAATCGGATTTTCAATAATTTTTGTATAAAAAAATCTTAAAATTGTATAATTTGAAATACTCATACGTATAAGAAAGTCGTATGGTGGCAACACCTCATTTTTACTTTCTTATACGTAGTATAAGGGAGTATTGTGATGACGAAAATTTTCGACCTCGAGATTTTTGCAGATATCCACGTTTTGAAGTCCCCTAATACCAAAAAAGTGTTTTTTAAACAATGTCTGTGTGTCTGTCTCTCTCTGTGTGTGTCTGTCTCTCTGTGTGTGACCACGATAGCGGTCAAACCGCTACAGATATCAATTCCAAATTTTGCATTTACCAATATAATCTCCCTCTTGAGAACTGATTAGATTTTGAGCAAAATCGGCAGACCGGAAGTAGTAGTTTACATCAGTGGAAGAATCGAAATTTGCAAATATTTCGTCAATTACTAAGTTTAAACAAATTTATAAAGAATTCATATGTACTTAGAATTAAGTTTGAAACAAATTGTCTTAAAAAAGTTTTTCGAAATTCCAACCGGAAGTAGGTCTTTTACTCTTATCAAATAGCGATTTTTTGCAAATATGTCGTAAGTTATGCATTCTATATATATTTATCGAGAGTACAAAAGTATTTAGAACTGGATTTGCAATATTTTTTATATAAATGAAATTTCAAAATTCGGACCGGAAGTAATACTTTCATACGTATAAGAAAGTCGTGTGGTGGCCACACCTCATTTTTTTACTTTCTTATAAGGAAATATTGTGATGACGAACATTTTCCACGTTTTGAAGTCCTCTGATTCCGAAAAACTGGTTTTAAAAAAATCTCTTTCTCTCTCTGTCTGTGTGACCACGATAGCGGTCAAACAGCTATACACATCAATTCCAAATTTTGTATTTACGAGTACAATCTCCCTCTTGAGATCTGATTAGTCTTTCAGTAAAATCGGTAAACCGGAAGTAGTAGTTTACTTCAGTGAAAAAATCGAATTTTGCCAATATTTCGTCAATTACTAAGTTTAAACAAATTTATAAATAATTCAAATGTACTCAAAATTAAATTTGAAAAAAATTGTATTAAAAAAATTGTTCGTAAGACATGCTTTCTAGGCAGGTACATTTCGAGTATAAGGTATTTAAAACATAATTTTCAATACCTTTTGTATAAAATGAAATTCAAGTTTCGGACCGGAAGTAACACTTTTACTTATATCGACTAACGATTTTTTGCAAATATGTCGTAAATTAAGCATTCTATATACATATATTTATCAAGAGTATTTGGAGCTGGATTTGCAATGTTTTTTTTTTTTTGGATACATGACGTACACTTTAACTCTTAGCGAGTAGCATTTTTTTTTGAATCTTGCAAAGTATACATTCTATAGAGATTTATTAAGAGAATAGAAGTACCTAGAATAGAATTTTGAATAATTTTTATATAAAAAAATCTTAAAATTCTATAATTTGAAACGCCCATACATATAAGAACGTCGTGTGATGGCCACACCTCATTATATGAATAAATATCCATTAAATGCGCAAATTATAAGGTTATTATATCAATCCATATTTAATAATACTGAATTATTTATTATTTTACCATTTGACAGATACCCACATAATGGCCAAATTATTTTACATTGATTTCCTATCTCGTGTCACCGTTCTCATTGTAAAGGCACTACTCTATTGAAACCTTGCATTTTACAAACAAAAATCGAAAAATACAATTTGAAAATCGAGAACATGGCAAAAAATGTTTCATACGTGCCATCTACGGCACGCGTGCCATAGGTTCGCCACCGTTGGGAAATCTGGGAAAATCATAAATGAATCCTGTAATCCTATAATATATATAAATATTTCTGTCACCTTTCTAAACAAATTTGAAGAATTAACATTCATTTATTTCAGCGCTAGGGCTTTTTCTTCCAAATTCACAGGGGATAACTACCCTTAACTTCAGAGTTGCAGGGTGGTTTTTCATAGTAGCAATGAGATATTAAAGTAATATTTTTTTGTACAGAATTTTACTAATTACTTTTTTATTTGCGCCGGCAGTATCTTTTTTTCCTGGTCAGCAAATTACTGACGGCCTACTGCTTTATAAAATATGTAAATCATGAAAACGTAGACAGGTATACTGCATATAAATTCCATTTTTGATTAATTACATTAATTGAATTTATAATTTGTTTCAATTAGATAAAAACATTAATTCTAATTAATTAGATAAAAACAACTGTAAAATTTAAAATTACACTTATTATTTTTTTAGATTTAGTTGCTACATCTTGGCGGAATTTAGTTCTAAGTTAGTTTTTAGGCATTCTTTATTACTTACTTACAGAAGATGCCCAGTGGCGTAACAAAAGAAAAGAAAAATTGGGTCATTAAGTACTTGTTAATTTTAAAAGTTTCGACAAATGCATTATTTTAACTCACTCTGATGGAAAGAAATAGAACCACTACCAGTACTGACAAATGCGAAAGAAAAACGGGTTGGAAAAATGGACCATTATGGCATATCTTTGAAGTGAACCCCCCCCCCCCCCCCCCATTGACCCTCCCCATGGTTGAGGTCTAGTTACGCCTATGAGAAGATCAGAACACACATTGTTGTGTTATGAGTAAAGTCTTTTGTTTTTCACTGTATGCATAGAAATTATTTCATTTTTCTTCCTTTGTTATATTTGTTTTCTTATATATTTTTGTTGTACGGTAGAAAATAAATGCTATTATTATTATATTTATCAGTTAGTAAAAACAAACAACATCATATCTTGCTAAAGTTGACATGTCATGACAACATTTCTAAGTAATAAGTGAAAATTGTCACTTTTTACATTCTTATTTGTAATATACGGAACTATTATGATAATGGACATTTTAGAAGTCAAAATGTTTTTAGATGTCGACCTATTGACGAGCGAAAAACGGGTTTTCGCAGACATGCATTGTTTTGTGTCTATAAGTGGGCACAGTAGCGGACAAACAGTTAAAGGTATCAATACCAAATTTTATATATACAGAATGTTTCAGGAGGAAAAGGAAGTACTTGAACAGTGGCGGCCCGTGATTTTTTGGGACGGGAGGGCACCGGGGGTCTGAGTGTTTAATATCAAAAATTAAGTACGGACAAAAAATAAACTCAATATGCTATTTAATTAACTTGTTTGAAAATAAAATCTATCCGCCGTTCCTTACGATCAGCAAAATGATTAATAACTCATTCATTGAAATTTGGTGTTGATGTCAGTAATTGTTTTTTAATGGAACACATTGCTAAGGCACATAGTCTGCTTTCCCGCATGGTATTTCTAGAAAATGTTTTTATAAAAGTTCAAAGAAGCTTGAAATGAGAGACATGTTTCGTTCAAACATTTTAAATATTTGAATATATGCGGTGTTTATGTAATTATGATTAAAACGTCTATGGAAACTGTAACTTCGTACGTGTTCAGACCAGTGGCGGCTGCTACAGGGAGGGCAACGGGGCACTGCCCCCCCCCCGTGACAAATTTCTTTTAACAGATAAATTAATTATAAATACCTACTTTGTATGTAATTTTTCTGATTTGTTTAATGACAAATAATATGTTTTCGGAAGTAACAGTCCGCCTTTTCAGCGCGTTTAAAAATCGCAGTCTGACGTAGGCTCCGGGGCATCTCGCGCGACTGCCCCGTCTGTATTAGAAATCGAGCGATGAAATTGGCGCGGGTAGCGCGCGTATATATGTAGGCGGCGGGGCACTACTCTATGGTGCCGGGTCCGGGTGGCGGTCCAGTATGTAATATACAGCGGTGAGTGTATGTTGTAATTTCTATCGGTGCAAATGCAACTATGAATTGCGTTAGTAACATTAAGACAGAATTAAAGAATCTAGGTCTTCCTAGACCAGATTTATTGATTAAACTAGAAGATCACAATTTGAAAACTAATAAAACCGTGACGAGAAAATTCAACAGAAGCTCTTACAGTTTATCAGACTGGTTGTGTGGGTGTAATGTGCAAAATGCTTTTTTCTATTTCGGTGCTATAAAGTTCACTTTACGACATCCGTTTTGGTTGCAAAAGTATTTCTTTATCGCACGCTAGTTTTGTTGTTTTGATGTTGGTAACAAAAAAAAAATGGAACCAAATTATATTTAAATGTCAAAATGTAAGCCTTTAATGTAAGAAACATGTGCAATAGAAGTTGTACAAAGAATAAAAAGCACACATGTTAACATTTTATTTATTAAATAACAATATAAATTGTTAAGCAGAGTTGGATGATAAGTTTTCTGATGCTACTATTGAAATTTACTTCCAAGGTTGAATAGTACAACTATTATAAAAGTTTGTTATTGATAATATGTCGACACTATGTTGGCGAAAGATTTTGTAAATTGTCTTCTGCTATTTTGCGAATCTCTGGGGGCGCGCAAAATAGAAAAAATCAAGTGAACGGTGTTTTTCTACTTTGAAGAGAATAAAAACATTTTCTAGAAATACCATGCGGGAAAGCAGACTATGTGCCTTAGCAATGTGTTCCATTGAAAAACAATTACTGACATCAACACCAAACTTCAATGAATGAGTTATTAATCATTTGCTGATCGTAAGGAAGGGCGGATGGATTTTATTTTCAAACAAGTTAATTAAATAGCATATTGAGTTTATTTTTTGTCTGTACTTAATTTTTGATATTAAACACTCAGACCCTCAAACCCCCGGTGCCCTCTCGTCCCAAAAAATCACGGGCCGCCACTGATCAAATGTATTAGGAGTAAAACAAAATAAATGTGGCTCTATCTTCAAAGTAGCCACACTATATCGTGAATATAGAATTCTATATTCACAGTAGTATCTACTCCTAATACATTTGATATACCTCCTCGCTTTTCTGCTTCCCTGATACTACGGACGAAATTTCAAATGTAGACTAATTACCGAGATAAATTTCGTAAATTACAGTTTCGTAAAAGAATTTAAATTTGAAAAATTTATTATTCTCTACATTTAAGGTAATTTTTAATTATGAACGGAATCGCGGCTGATAATGCCTTCCTTAAGTATCTTTAGACAGATTTTATTTAGCAAGAAAAAGAGCGAGGAGATAATATATTTTATTTTACCCCTGATACATTTGATATACCACCTCGTTTTTCAGCTTACCTGATACTAGGGGCGTAATTTCAACTGTTAAATGCTGATATCATACCAGGTGGTTATAGTAACTTTAGAATATTTTTATTTTTATTACAATTATACATATATTGTTAAAGTATTTAACTGAGAGTATTTTCGTAAATTACACTCTCTTAAAGGATTAAATTTAAAAAAAAATATTCTCTGCATTTAAGGTAATTTTAATTATAAACGGAATCAGGGCGGCAGATAATGTCTAAATTTTGTCTAGACAGACTTTTTTTTAGTCTGTCAAGAAAGAATATTTCAAGTAACTGAAGCCGAAACCCTGCACATTAATTTGAAATTTCGTCCGTAGTATCAGGGTAGCAGAAAAGCGAGGAGGTATATCAAATGTATTAGGAGTAAAACAAAATAAATGTGGCGACATCTTCAAAGTAGCAGCCACACTATATCGTGAATATAGAATTCTATATTCACATGCATTAAGCGGGATTTATAAACTCATACGCAACAGTAACTGTAGCAGTTACTGTAGTGCCTGTAACCGCAGCAGTAGTAAAACGAAAGCTAAATTTATAAACAAAAATATATTGCCGCGGAACAGCTGCGGTTTGACAGTGACAGGTGACAGTTTGTTAACCTCAATTTAATTTACCGTTTTATTTTCTCAACTACGTTTGACGTTTAATTGTTTAACGTGGGTAAAACTCGAGTGGTGGAAAATGAATAAGAAAAATATGTTATTGGGAGCGTGCGGACTGATCCTGTGTGCATACACATTAAAAAAAATTGGTGTAAGAAGAAGAAAATATAAAATTCGACCTATTAATAGACAACGAAAAACCGAGGGTGGCTACCACTACTTCCTTAAGATGAAAGCTGCAGATCCTGAACAATTCTTTAAGTTCACAAGAATGACAGTGCCAGTTTTTTAACATTTGTTAAACTTAGTAGAAAGCAAAATTTCACGGGGAGCAAGATCTGATGGAATATGTGCAGAGGAAAGACTAACCATCACTTTGCAGTATGTATCCTGTTGAAAATAGTATTCATTTATAAGGTAACCAATATTACTTTAAATTTTAGATAGTTATCTCAAGGAGGAAGTATGCAGAGTCTAGCATGGACTTTTCATGTTGGGATTACAACTGTTCATCAAATCATTCATGAGACAAATGAAATTATTTGGGAAGTTCTTTCACCAACTTACGTAAAGACGCCTTCAACTGCAAATGAATGGCAAATGATCCTACAGTATCTGGAATTTTTCTAATTGTATAGGAGCACTTGACGGAAAACACATAAGTATACAAGCTCCCTCTCACTCTGGCTCCATGTTTTTCAACTACAAGAAGCATTTTAGCATTGTTTTGTTGGCCACATGTACTGCTAAATATGTGTTTACAATGGTTGACATTGGAGCTCTGGCTCCCAAAGCGATGGAGGTGTGTTTAGAGACAGTATCTTTGGCACAAGATCGGAAGAGAACACGTTAAGTGTTCCTGATCCCTCGTATATTCCAAACACTCGTATCCTTGTGCCTTATATGTTGACAGCTGATGAAGCTTTCCCATTGAAACATTACATTATGCGACCCTATCCTGGCAAGAATCTTTCAATAGAACAGCGAACGTTTAATTATCGTCTTTCCCGGGCTCGCCGGACTATAGAAAATACTTTTGGAATTTTAGTGGCCAGATGGCGTGTCTTAAAACAAACGATTTGTGCCATAGTTGAAAATATAGATGGCATGGTGAAGGCTACAGTGGTGTTGCATAATTATTGTGTTACTATGTTGGATAATAGTCAACAAGGTAACATTTATTGTCCCCCGGGATATGCTGACGTCGGTGATGGTGTTAATGGACTGTGGAGATCCGAGGTAGAACCCTTACCATCTGTTGGCAGATTATCAAGTAACAATGCCACTAGGATGAACTATACAATTCGCAACAACCTTGCGAATTAGTTTGTAAGTGCAGAGGGTTCAGTACCATGACCATGGCAGAACGAAAGAATTTTCAGAGGAACCATTGCATGATGTAAAACATGAAACATAAAGAACAGTATATGTATATTGACAAAATACATGTTACATTATATAGTGGAGGCAATCCTTAAACCGTTGCACGTCATTCATTTTTTAAAAACCGTACCACCCAAAAAATTATAAAATTTACAATACACAATTATATTTTTCAGATATTTATATGTCAAATTTGTTTACATTAAAATGGCGTGCAAATCATATGATTTTTCAAACAGACTTGACTACGCTGCAGTATATGACGTCATTAACGAGTAATGACGTGCAACGGTTTAAGGATTGCCTCCACTATAAATCATTTATTGATTCTGCGACAATAAACAGTTTCCTCCGCATCTCTTTTGCTTCATTTTCAGGGAGTTCATTCAGTTTATTTGCTATATATGTGCCAAAAGCTTCATTGACATTTGTTGTGGTCACTTGTGACGAAATCTTTCTAACCTCCATTATTTCCCTTACATCGTCGTTCTTCTTTTTCTTGGTTTTTGGTGTTTCATTTGGCAGTGGTTCGCCTACCACAGTTTTTCGTGATTTTTGCACTGTGTAATTTTCTGGAGTACTTTCCAGTGGTGGTGGTGGTGGTGGTGGTGATGGTGATCGGGACAGTGCATGCGATGTGTTTGGTTGTGCTTGGCTGTGCTCGTCTTCTTGTAAATCCATTAATTCCTGCGCTGGTGATTCAGGCGAAAAGGGTAAAATCAAACTGCTATTCGAGCATGATGATGTTGACCTGCTGCCCCCATCCTTTTTATTTACAACGCCGCGTAACGTTGCGGACACTGTTTTTCTTCTAATGCAGTGATTGTCCTAGAACAACATTTTGTTGTAGTAGATCCATTCTGATTCTTTTTGTGAATCACCTGATTTCAGTCGTTTTTCTTTGCTGAACCTATCACGCAAATTCTTCCAGAGACGTTTACACTCATCTATCGGTATGTCCATTACGATCCACATCTACAAAAGGTATTTTTGCATACAACATACATTATTATAGTTATAAACCTGTTACCTGTCATTTTTGCACCAGTAAATAACAACGATACCCCAATTTGTTTATACTGTCCGATTTTAGGTCCGAGAGGTTACTGCAGGTGGAATGACATTTGATGGAATGTCGACAATACCTGTTTCTATTTTACCGACACAATCTGGGACATCTGATTGGCCGACCGTTGCGGAGTCCGCAACGATATCAGCAAAAGATGGACTTCGTCATTTCGGAGCGTTACAGTTACGGCACGAAACTGCAACCGCTGCTCCTACGGACTTTTATAAACAACAATATTGATTTTGAATACTTTATTTTCCCACCGTTGCGTCAGCGGCAACTGCTGCTGCTGCGGATAAGTTTATAAATCCAGCTTTAGGAGTAAAACAATATAGAATTCTATATTCACAATAGTAGCTATATTTAGGATGTAGTTCAGCTACTATTGTGCAGATGGTGCCAATATATTTAATTTTACTCCTGATATATTTGATATACCTCCTCGCTTTTCTGCTGCCCTATACTACGGACGAAATTTCAAATGTAGACTAATTACCGAGATAAATTTCGTAAATTACAGTTTCGTAAAAGAATTTAAATTTGAGAAATAATTATTCTCTGCACTTAAGGTAATCTTTAATTATGAACGGAATCGCGGCTGATAATGCCTTAATTAGGTTTAGACAGACTTTATTTAGCAAGAAAAAGAGCGAGGAGATAATATATTTTATTTTACCCCTGATACATTTGATATACCACCTCGTTTTCAGCTTACTTGATACTAGCGACGAAATTTCACCTGTTAAATGCTGAGATATCATACCAGGTGGTTATAGTATGTAACTTTAAAATATTTTTATTTTTATTACAATTATACATATACATATTGTTAAAGTATTAATTGAGAGTATTTTCGTAAATTACACTCTCTTAAAAGAATTAAATTAAAAAAAAAATATTCTCTGCATTTAAGGTAATTTTAATTATAAACGGAATCGGGGCGGCAGATAATGTCTAAATTTTGTCTAGACAGACTTTTTTAGTCTGTCAAGAAAGAATATTTCAAGTAACTGAAGCCGAAGCACTGCACATTCATTTGAAATTTCGTCCGTAGTATCAGGGTAGCAGAAAAGCGAGGAGGTATATCAAATGTATTAGGATTCAAACAAAATAAATGTGGCGACATCTTCAAAGTAGTAGCCATACTATATCGTGAATATAGAATTCTATATTCACATGTATAAGGAGTAAAACAATATAGAATTCTATATTCACAATAGTAGTTATATTTAGGATATAGTCCAGCTACTATTGTGCAGATGGTGCCAATATATTTAATTTTACTCCTGATATATTTGATATACCTCCTCGCTCTTCTGCTGCCCTGATGCTACGGACGAAATTTCAAATGTAGACTAATTACGGAGATAAATTTCGTAAATTACAGTTTCGTAAAAGAATTTAAATTTGAAAAATAATTTTTCTCTGCATTTAAGGTAATTTTTAATTATGAAGGGAATCGCGGCTGATAATGCCTACCTTAATTAGGTTTACACAGACTTTATTTAGCAAGAAAAAGAGCGAGGAGATAATATATTTTATTTTACCCCTGATACATTTGATATACCACCTCGTTTTTCAGCTTACCTGATACTAGGGACGTAATTTCAACTGTTAAATGCTGATATCATACGTGGTTATAGTAACTTTAAAATATTTTTATTTTTATTACAATTATACATATATTGTTAAAGTATTAACTAGTATTTTCGTAAATTACACTCTCTTAAAAGAATTAAATTAAAAAAAAATATTCTCTGCGTTTAAGGTAATTTTAATTATAAACGGAATCGGGGCGGCAGATAATGTCTAAATTTTGTCTAGACAGACTTTTTTTAGTCTGTCAAGAAAGAATATTTCAAGTAACTGAAGCCGAAACACTGCACATTCATTTAAAATTTCGTCCGTAGTATCAGGGTAGCAGAAAAGCGAGGAGGTATATCAAATGTATTAGGAGTAAAACATAATAAACGTGGCGACATCTTCAAAGTAGCAGCCACACTATATCGTGAATATAGAATTCTATATTCACATGCATTAGGAGTAAAACAATATAGAATTCTATATTCACAATAGTAGGTATATTTAGGATATAGTCCAGCTACTATTGTGCAGATGGCGCCAATATATTTAATTTTACTCCTGATATATTTGATAAACCTCCTCGCTTTTCTGCTACCCTGGTACTACGGACGAAATTTCAAATACAAAGGATGTCCGCTTGCATTTTTATCTTGACAGATTAAAAAATGTCTGTCTACACAGAATTAAGACATATTATCACTGGCGATTCAGTTTATAATTTAAAATTACTTTAAATGTCGAGCATAATTATTTTTCAAATTCACATTCTTTTAAGAAAGCGTAATTTATGAAAATAGTCATAGTAATTTATAATTGTATTGCGATTAAATGAAGCACTGATAAAACGTATATATAATTAATTAACTCTTTATTATTATAATAATGGTCATTAAGCATGACCAATTAGCAAAACTGCACATATGAAATTTCGTCTGTATTATCAAGGAAAGCAGAGGAGCCAACAGATAATATATTTTATTTTACTCCTGATACATTTGATATACCCCCACGCTTTTCTGCTTCCCTGATACTACGGAAGAAATTTCAAATGTATACTTACCCAGATAAATTTAAAAGAATTAAATTAAAAAAAATTATTCTCTGCATTCAAGGTAATTTTAAATTATAAACGGAATCGGGGCGGCAGATAATGTCTTAAATTTTGTCTAGACAGACTTTTTTTTAGTCTGTCAAGAAAAAATATTTCAAGTAACTGAAGCCGAAACCCTGCACATTAATTTGAAATTTCGTCCGTAGTATCAGGGTAGCAGAAAAGCGAGGAGGTATATCAAATGTATTAGGAGTAAAACAAAATAAATGTGGCGCCGTCTTCAAAGTAGTAGCCACACTATATCGTGAATATAGAATTCTATATTCACAGTAGTATCTACTCCTAATACATTTGATATACCTCCTCGCTTTTCTGCTTTCCTGATACTACGGACATGTGTAACATTAATTGTTTTTCAATGTGTTCCATTGAAAAACAATTACTGACATAAACACTAAATAAACATCAATGAATTAGTTATTAATCATTTTGCTGATCGTAAGGAACGGCGGATGGATTTTATTTTCAAACAAGTTAAATAAATAACATATTGAGTTTATTTTTTTGTCTGTACTTAATGTTTGATATTAAATACTCAGACCCCACCCGGTGCCCTCCCTTCCCTAAAATCACGGGCCGCCACTGGTTCAGACTTCTTCGGAATGTCAGTGGTGGCCTTGCTTTGACTTCGGCCAAATTCATATGGGTTCGGAGGTCTTCGGAGTGTCGGTGAAGGCCTTGCCTCGGCTTCGGCACACTTCGTTTGTGTTCGGACGTCTTCGGAATATCAGTGAAGACCTTGCCTTGTTTTCGGCCAACTTCGTTTGTGTTCGGGCGTCTTCGGAATATGGGTGAAGGCCTTGCCTTGTCTTCGGCCAACTTCGTTTGTATTCGGGCGTCTTCGGAATGTCAGTAGTGGCCTCGCTTTGACTTCGGCCAACTTCGTATGGGTTCGGATGTCTTCGGAATGTCAATGAAGGCTTTGCCCTGGCTTCGGCCAACTTCGTATGGGTTTGGACGTCTTCGGAATATCGGTGATGGCCTTGCCTTGTCTCCGGCCAACTTCGTTTGTGTTCGGACGTCTTCGGAATGTCAATAGTGGTCTTGCTTTGACTTCGGCCAACTTCGTATGGGTTCGGACGTCTTCGGAATGTCGGTGAAGGCCTTGCCTTGTCTTCGGCCAACTTCGTTTGTATTCGGACGTCTTCGGAATGTCGATGAAGGCTTTGCCTTGTCTTCGGCCAACTTCGTGAACATTTTAAATATTTGAATATAGGCGGTGTTATATGTAATTATCATTAAAATTCAGACTCATTTATGCAATAAATTATTTCAAATTATCAACAAAAAGGACGAAATAAATAATTGCACGCCCCCAGAGATTCGCAAAGTAGCAGAAGACAATTTACAAAATCTTTCGCCTGCATAGTCTTGACATATTATCAAAAACAAACTTTTATAACAGTTGTACTATTCAACCTTGGAAGTAAATTACAATAGTAGCATCAGAAAACTTATCATCCAACTCTGCTTAACAATTTATATTGTTAATTAGTAAATAAAATGTTAGCATGTGTGCTTTTTATTCTTTGTACAACTTCGATTGCACATGTTTGTTACATTGAAGGCTTACATTTTGACATTTAAATATAATTTGGTTCCATTTTTTTTTTGTTACCAACGTTAAAACAACAAAATTAGCGTACCATAAAGAAATACTTTTGCAACCAAAACGGATGTCGTAAAGTGAACTTTATACTACGGAAATAGAAAATGCATTTTGCACATTACACACACACAACCAGTCTGATAAACTGTAAGTGCGTTTGTTGAATTTTCTCGTCACGGTTTTATTAGTTTTCAAATTGTGATCTTCTAGTTTAATCAATAAATCTGGTCTAGGGGGACCTAGATTTTTTAATTCTGTCTTAATGTTACTAACACAATTCATAGTTGCATTTGCACCGATAGAAATTACAACATACACTCACCGCTGTATATTACATACTGGACCGCCACCCGGACCCGGCACCATAGAGTAGTGCCCCGCTGCCTACATACATACGCGCGCTATCAGCGCCAGTTTCATCGCTCGATTTCTAATACAGACGGGGCAGTCGCGCGAGATGCCCCGGAGCCTACGTCAGACTGCGATTTTTAAACGCGCTGAAAAGACGGACTGTTACTTCCGAAAACATATTATTTGTTATCAAACAAATTAGAAAAATTACATACAAATTAGGTATTTATAATTAATTTATCTGTTAAAAGAAATTTGTCACGGGGGGGGGGGGGGGGGGCAGTGCCCCGTTGCCCTCCCTGCAGCAGCCGCCACTGTACTTGAAGAGTATATTCAGAAGGTCAAAATAAGTAAATAAACCAATATATTTAAGTCCGAGTTTTAACCATTATAGAAATAATTTACTTTCTATTTTTTAATCATTAGCATTGAAATAATATTATTTGTTAACGTTTGACAATTTAGTTTGACGTTCACTTAGTCATTTAAACTTAATTGACATAATACATCTTTTTTAGACGATTAGAAGCAAACAATGCCACAAACATTTAGTTAGTCGTAAAGAGTATGCCGACATGGTTTTCATTTATGGTTATTGTAATGGCAACACAACTAATGCAGTCGATGAATAACGACGTCGCTTTCCGGCTCGAAGAATTCCAACCAGGAAAGTGTTTCAAAATGTATTTGTAATTGCTGGAGAAAGAGGGATGTTTCCAAGTGCAGAGATTGTTTCTGAAAGGGATTGCGGCTTAGATGTGGAACTTGAATACAAGTACGAGGCGTCTTGCAACCCAATTTCAAACTAGATACACGGCCACTTGGACATTACTGAAAGAGAATGGTTTGCATTCTTTGCTTATTCAACCTGTTCAAAGTCTTCACAGAAGTGATGATGCTGCAAGATTGCAATTTTGTAATTGGATACTTTAAATCGCAATTTATACAAATACATTTTATTTAGTGATGAAACTCATTTCACTCGGGATGGAGTAAATAATTATCATAAGGAACACCGATGGTCAGACGAAAATCCACATGTTAGAGTTGAGCGAAACTTTCAAAATCCTTTTTGCATCAACGTATGGTGTGGTATATGTTGGACGGTCAATTATTTGGTCCGTAGTATTGGATGGTCGCCCCAACGGCGGTGTATTTGAATTTTTTGAAAGTTCACTTGCCAGAAATTATGGATAATTTAGCATTAAATGTTAGACAACAGTTGTACTTTCAACACGATGGAGCCCCTCCACATTTTAGTGCAAATGTTAGAAATTTTTTGAACCTTCATTTTCCCAATCGTTGAATCGGTGCGGACCACAAAATTGGCCGCCGAGGTCACCAGATCTTAACTCTTTAGATTATTGTTTGTGGGGCTGGATAAAATCTTTAGTTTATGTAACAAAAGTGGACACCAGAGGGGTATTTTCGAAAATAACCTCTGATTTATTATTATTTATTTTTAATAAATGTTCTATTTTGAATATTTTATTATTATTTGTTTCTGTAATGGTTAAAAATCGGACTTAAATATATTGGTTTATTTTATTTATTTTGACACTCTTAATATACTCTTCAAGTACTTCCTTTTCCTCCTGAAATACCCTGTATAGCCGAGTCGTTTTGGCAACCGACACGGCCAAAATACGAACTAAAGACGACGATTCAATACCACCAGCAATTTCGATCGGCCGGAAGATTTTCAAAACAATAAAATTAAACTAATTAATTCAGGATATATACGAGGGCGTATTTTTATGTTATCTACCTAGCCAAGAAAAAAAGCACATAAGAGAACAAAAAAAATTATTTTTCTACATAACTCCCTTCAACACTAATACACTTTTTCCATCTTTTTTTCTGTTGCCCCATACCCTCAGAAAAAAATTGCTTCGGTAACCCCGCAAAATATTCTTCAACAGCTTCTTTGAGTTCTTCATCAGAAGCAAAACGCTTTCCTCTGAGATGCTTTTTCAAATTTTTGAGTAAGGAGAAGTCTGACGGTGCTAGGTCGGGGCTATAAGGTGGATGCCTTAACTCTATAAACCCACAGTCATTGATGATCTGCTGAACTTTGTTTGCCTTATGAACCCAACAATTGTCGTGCAGCAACAAGTTTTTTTTGTGGGTAAGAATGCGGGCGTTTTTCCTCCAGAGCAGTTTTTAAATTTTTAATTGTGTTTCCGTAGGCCTCTCCATTTATGGTAGACCCTCTCGGCGTATATTCAATAAGCAAAACTCCTTCAGCATCCCAGAAAACAGTTGCCATCAGTTTTTTTCCAGAAAATTGTGTCTTGGCCTTTTTTGGTGGTGCAGAGCCCTTATGAACCCACTGCATGGATTGTTGTTTAGTATGAGGGTCCCAGTAATATACCCAAGTCTCATCCCCGGTAATAATTCGAGATAAAAATGTTTTGTTCTTCTCCAACTTGACCAACTTTCCTTGAAAAACTTCTTTTCTGCACAGTTTTTGTTCAGGTGTAAGCAATCTGGGTATCCACCATGCAGACACCTTCTTCATACACAAATCGTCATGCAAAATTTTGAGAACACTTGTTTCGGATATACATACTTCAGTGGCAATGACAGAGATCTTTACACGCCGATCTTTCAGTACCAAATTTTCGACTTTTCGCACAATGTTTTCAGTTCGAGCTTCAACGGGTCGTCCGGACTTTGGGTCATCATTGATTGACTCTCGGCCCCAATATTTTACTTGGAAATAAGATGGTGTATCTTCCCCATATACAGCAACCATTCTTTCATGAATTGCTTTTGGACCATTGCCTTCCTTTGTCAGGAACTTTATTACGCTGCGATGTTCAACTTTAGTTTCACTCATTTTATCGATAAATGGACCGTCTCAAATCTCTATAAACTAAACACAACTTAGCCACATCTACTTATAACAGTGACAGCAATTTTTCAATAATTTGTTTGACATCGGCTATATTCAGCCGGACACATCGCTGCCAGCGCTGACCTAGCAATTGCATTCAGTACGCCGCTAGCACTCGGGGCTGCAGCAAACGGACGCCATTTTTTCTAGCGGAAAGAAAAAGCGCTGAGAAAGTAAGCGAAAAGGGAGGGGAGGTTCAAAATTTGAAAATATGTATTACACAACATAAGCTTAACAATGGAAAAGTAAGTTGGATTAAAATAATAAATGTTTATCATATCTCGCATTGCAATATATTAGTTCTGTTAGTAAATGTTTTGATTTTATGAACCTATAAATTTGTTTCAGGGTTTATGTATTTCACATAGTACTTCCCCGCGTAATATTTTGTGAGCATAATAAGTAATAGAACAAACGTATTATTATGCTGACAGTAAATTTGTCGGAGAAGTATTAGACTGTGGTATTAGTATTAAAAACGTAAAACTGCATATTGTTCACATGCAAGTCTTTTTATTTCAATAAACATAAAAGCAAATACATAATGGATTATTGAATATGTTACATTACAATTAATACAATTCAATATAAACGGTGAAGCAATTATAGCAAATGTACCAGTGGAATTAGTCCAAAATATATATGAACGTAATATAATTACTGGCATTATTTATTTTGATACTAATTTTATTCATATGTTAGATGAACAGTTTAGAACTTAATTCCTGAACAATTTAATTTTGTTTTAATAGATAAAATCCACTAATCTCTACCAAATCTAATTGGCTTCAATTGCAATTTAATATCATCACAGAGAACATTCTTATTGGGGTTATGTGCGATAAATTTCAAACAGTCAAACTACACTGCGCGTGCGTTAGCGGGAATATTATTTATACACCATTCAGTACGACCTAGCGCTGAGTTCCAGCGATGGAACTCGCAGCGCTTAGTGATTAGTCCGGCTGAATATAGCCATCGTCACTCTTTTGTTTCATGGCTAGGTAGATAACATAAAAATACGCCCTCGTACCTTCCCATAGTAAAATACTATTACATGAAAGGCAAATTTTATTTTTTCTACACCTATATTTTACATAACATTTGGCTATATTGTTTAGGAGACAAGCATTGTTGACAAATTTAAAATGTTTAGATCGTTGATGACAATTATAACAAACATCAAATGATAATTATGACAAATGTCAAAAGGTGTAAGACTATTATTATTTATGACAGTTCTCAAATGACTTTTGTAGGTTATATTACTTGACAGGTAGAATTTTGCAAATTTCAAATTTGACGCCATTTTAATTTAGTGGCACATGTCGGTTGCGAGAGCGACTCACCTATAGTATAGTCTTTGATTATGTTTACTATACATATACAATTGAAGGTTAGTTCGGGACAGTAGCCACCAGAGGGGTTCGGCAGTAGGATGTGCTCATTCATTAATTTTTCCCACTAATACATTGTAGTAAAAGTTAAAGTTACTACGAAGATACCGAATACAATCGGCTTTCATCAGAGTACAGAGTACACCATTGTATGACCACATCCCTTAGTATTAATAAACAAGGGTATAGTATAGCCTTCCTTTTAGAATCTGATTAAATTTTCACTCATATCGATAGACCAGAAGTAGTAGTTTATTTCAATGATTTTGTTTAATCAATATCTAATCAAGTGCAAAAGTATTTAAAAGTAAATCTGGGCGTAACTATAAAAAAATCTCTCAAATTATACATTTAAGACAGATCTACTAAGAGTATGAAAATATCAACTAATTTGGAACAATATTTGTATAAGAACATTTTAAAAATTCGGACCGCAACTACCACTTTTTCGAAACCAGATTTTTGCAAATATCTCCAACAACTATAAACTCTACACAGATTTTAACTTTTCTATAAAAAAAATCGGGTCGCAAATAGAAAATTGTGCGGTATTTCGAAAGAAGATAAGCTCGAATGGTCTCTGGCAGACAAACTGATTGGCTGAAGAGTGACGCTTCAATTTGACATAGAATTTGAAAATGGAATGATATGCAGGCAAATTTCACTACAAAAATTAAATTTGGAAGTGGTACAAACAAAATGTTACAACCTGTCAAAACATATTTGTTAATAATAAAACACAATATTGTATAATGTATAATTTATTCGCATGCATTGCTTTAAAATCATATTTAACTAATAAAAACTCATACTTCCATAATTTCCAAAATATATAAATTACTTAATAAATATATACACAGGCATAACAAACAAAAGAAGTGGTAAAAACACAATTTAATACATTCTCTAATACTAACAGAAGTTAAGTGTCAATTAGTTACACATGAAACGAATTTTTCTATTTTTCGATTAGGTATCTATCACTTATGCAGAGCCATTGGTTCTAAGTCAGGTTTCCCTTTCTTGGAAATTCCTGACAACATTTTCTTAATTTCCGCTATCGCCTTGCCCGGATTCAAGCCCTAAAAATGAGAAAAACGTGGAACGTTGATTTGCATTCTATATATATATATATATATATATATATATACAGGGGTAAATACAAATATTTGTACAATGAAAACATTTTGAAAAGATTTTATTTGATTAATTGCCAAAACATACTTTTGCTTATTTGAAAATATTCATTATTGCCTCATTTTACTTTAATAGTAACAGATTTATGTTAAAAAACAAAGCCAATGTATAAATTCATTATCACTGTTTCTTATTTTTACTATACCCTGTCTCAGAATAAGAGTGATTCAAATAGAAGATAAAAATTTTAGGTTTTATAACTTCATAAATAATTCTTATATTCTTAATTATATGTATAACTTAAATCATACCTTTGGGCAAGTATTTGTACAATTCATTATGGTATGACAACGGTACACGGAGAACGGGTCTTTTAGGGCTTCTAGACGTTCATTTGTAAAATCATCTCTAGAATCAATCATCCACCTATACGCCTGAAAAACAAATTCGATATTATGCAAAACAAACAAATAGCAAATTATTAGGTACAAAAACCATTTGAAAAGGGTGTTGTCCAGTTTATTTGTAGTCACGAGATTTTTTGACACAATGACGTTTTGGTAAAAATGTTGCCTGTTTTATTGAAAAGGAATATATAAATAGTAATATACCACAAAATAAATTACTGGAATGAATGGTATTAAAAAATAAATAAAACCAAAATATGATAAGCTAAATTATGGTTTTCTCTTAAATATTGACGTATGTATTGAACGTTTGCGGTTTAAAATAAGAGAATATCTATTTCTTATAACGCAAATATTAAAAATGTTTAAATGGTTGCGTGTACATTCTTCACAAGTGAATACAATTAGTAGCAAGGAAAATATAGTAAAGAAATAGTAAATTCTTAGATATACCACTAAATAATTTACAATAAACATATGTTATTAAGAAAGACATTCAAGTAATATATCTATAGTATTTATTGAATGTCTGCGGTTTAAAACAACAGAATGTCCATTTCTTATACGGCGCATATTAACAATGTTTAAATGGTTGCCCACATATTCTTCACATGAAGCAAATTCAATTAGTAGCAGTCCAATTTTAAAAATTGACACATGTAAATCGCTATACCTACGCAATTGTGGTGACCTTTAATTTTAACTTCGATAATTTAACAGATGATTGAGACGTAAAACATCCTTAAGGTGTAGAGTATTACATGCAATAATTATAAGAACTTTTAATTGTTAATTTGGACCAACTAGTCATATTATCAGAATTCATAAATAAATATGATAAGTTTTTGTATGGATCAGCCTGTAATACTTCCTAATCATCTAGAGTATTTATTTTTTAACAAAAATAGACCACATATTACAACTAAAAAAAGGAAAAGGATAATGCAACAAAAAAAAAAGCTTAATATTCATCCATTCATTTTACTGATTAGATAAAATGAAATAAAAATATTGATGTTAAACATTACATATTATCTAAGGCACTTAATTCCTTTCTACAAGAAACATAAATATACAGTGATTTTTATATTCATCTCTTAATATTTTGCTATTATTTCAATTTATAAAAGATAAACTCTAGATTTTATCTATTTAAATTTGTAAAGACTATGCTTAATTTATTAGATCATTTACCTGCATGAGTACAGCTGGGCCTAAATATTTCTCTCCATTCCACCAATAACTTGGACATGATGTTGAACAACATGCACACAAAATACACTCGTAGAGTCCATCTAATTTGGAACGATCATTTTCACTTTGAATATACTGTTCTTTTCCAAGTACCGGCTCATTTCTTAAAAAATCAAGCTGTTAATACATCAGAATAAACAATTTTGTTTTTAATTTATACTTGCGTTGCAGCCAAGGCTTAATTGATGAGTATTGCTTATAAAAGTTCCCCATATCTGGTACTAAATCTTTAACTACATACATATGAGGCAATGGATATATTTTAAGTGGTTTGCTAGTATCTCTATCCATATGACTGAAACATACTTTTATTTAAAATAACTGAATATATATTTTTGTTTCAAAACTCCACCTTATGCAAGCTAATGTATTAGTGCCGTTTATGTTCATGGCACAAGAGCCACAAATACCTTCTCTACATGATCTTCTAAAAGTTAATGTGGGATCAACTTCATTCTTAATTTTAATTAGAGCATCTAATACCATAGGACTGCAATCATTGAGGTCAATTTCGAATGTTTGCATATAAGGTTTTTTTTCTGGTTGATCGGGGTTCCATCTATACACCTCTACTTTTTTTATTAATTGTGGTTTTTGAGCTGGAGCTGCCGCCGCTGCTGCTGCACATAAATTAGCTGACGAATGAAAATTACGTATCTAAAAAACGTATTCGATGAACTTTAATAATTATGTAATCACCATTGTAGTAAATATATAAACAATTGAAACTTACCTGCCCTATGGCATTCCTACATAATCTAAACAATTGCAGTTCGCCTGCCATGTTTGTACTAAAGCGACTTGATCAAGTGGAATTCCCGTAATTAATCGGGAATTTGCGATAATTTCCAAAATATTCCGATGATGACGACAATGGTCGCCTGATTACCACAACCACAAATTACAATATACAGAAATATGCGAAAGACTGCAGATTCTCAGGGACATTTTGTCATGTGAATCCGCCGATATTATCTTCAATGATTTTTGTCGCCATCTTGCCACTGGTACAAATTTAAAATAACATATTTTTGAACAATTTCGAGTATTAGAAAAGGTTTATACTAAACAATTCTAATAAAATTGCTATAAATAGCAATCGATGTTATTAAAACGAGGTTTTTTTTTTATCACGAATTAGAAAGTTCTAGGAACACAAGTTAATAATTGTTGCATTTCTCAAATATTTTCATTACATACAATAACAAACAATAACCGGTTAAACTAGTTTTTTTCTTAAAATGAAGTAAACAAAATACGAATGAAGGATATACAAACATGCAATTTGATCCCCTATATAGGTGCAGAAAATCAAATACAGGCAGGTATTTTTCAAGTAAATAATGGTTACTTTGCCGTTCATATCGAGTGTTTTTTATTATAAATTATTGCCAAATTTAAGGGGGGCTTACGCAGAGGTGCCGACCTTGTTTATTAATACTAGTATTTATAAACAAGGGTGCCGACTAGCTGCCGGGAGGTAGGACGTAAGGGGGTGGCGCCATACCTATGCTCTAATGTAATTTCCGCCGATGTAAGGTATCGTTGAAATAAAACAAACAGCAGACATTTTTGTTTTTCTTATTATGTTCTTGCAGCAAATTGAATACAAAAGAATTGGTTAAGGCTTCATTGGGAGTACTTTCTTATAATTCAAATTATTTACTCCTAAATTTTACTCTCAAAGTTGGCAAAATTTACATCATAACATAGTTTCAGAAACTTTAGTTTAAAAACTAATTCCAGTCGAGCATGCATTGAGCCTTTGTTTATTTGTGTTTTAAATTTCGTGTTGATATTTCGTAAATAAAAGCGGTAGTATTATCTTAACGAAACCTTGTAAAGTCCAGAATTTACATTAGCGCATATGGTGCCACCCCCCTATATCCTACCTCACGGCAGTTAGTCGGCACCTCTGCGTAAGCCCCCTTAATGTTCTGTATTATCATTATTACCAATGGGATCAGATTATCCAATGCTTCAAAGACCTAAAAGACTACGATTTGGTACTGATTTCTACATTTAACAGAACTAAGTAGTTCATTTATTTATAAATTATTCTAGAAAATTGCATCAAATTATCAAGCTTAATTGTCTGAACTATTATTTAACTGCACCCTACTTTTTCTGTAGCACATTACAATGTATTTATTCTGGATAATAAATAATTACAATTCCTTCAATAATCATTTATTTGACAACAAAAATATTTGTGTTTTAAGGACCACATTTCTTCTAGATACACATATGCGTATTTCAGCGTTTTTGGATGGTCAGTGTGCTTTAATATATTTCCATATTAACTACCTAACTACTATTATCAACCTGTAAGTGTACAAGAGGGATGAACAATGTGCGTGTGAGAATTTAGCAGGCAATTATCGTTATATTTGATACATTTAATTCATTCTACAAACTTGGACAAACCGTATTATTCTAATATTTGCAACAATGGCACACAATATGACGTCGACAGTAGTGTCCTGAGAACAAATGATAATTCTAAAGCCATCCCTATATGAAATGTATATACCCGCACTTCATTAATTACTGGATTTTTATCAACATCGAAGGTAATATTAGAAAACAACGATCAACGGGAAGTTAAAAATGTCCCTGATTCTCCGGTGGGCGAAGTGACTTGATTGTTTAGTTGTCATCATAGTTTGTCATTGCCACCAATGCCACGCAGCCCCTGGTCTGCGTGGAGTTTGTGGCAAAGGAAAGAGGGATGCGAAATATCAACGGATTCGACTATACGTATTGTTTTGAAATACAAAAATTCAGCTTTTCTAAAATATGCTTGTACCTATGTTAAAATATACAATGTGAGCATTTTGAACTGTCATGTGTTGGCCATACTGATTTAAATATAGGAACACAGTGTGATTGGCAAGCCTTTTTTTATTTATTTTACTATTTAAATTTTTCCTGTGGTAAATGTCAATGAAATAGAGTTAGTTTTAAGTTGAATTATACGAAAGAATTTTTTAGAAATATAGTAATTGCATTTTGATTTTTGACATGTGAATTTAGTATGGACAATTCCTGGAAGTAAATGTTTCCTAGTTTTTGATAATACTGGGACTTTTTTGTTGCCAACCCAGGACAGTTCAAAATGCTCACGTAGTAGGTATATTTTAAACTTCATGTAATCTTTGAAATCAAAGTAATAATCCCAGGTAATAATATTTCTAATGCTAATATTAATTCTACAATAAAATTAAAACAAACAGATTAGAAATATGACAGATTTTGGATTTGTGTATAATACAATATAAATATAAACCACAATAATCATATACGAATTTACATCAGAATCAAAATGAAAAAAATAAAATTTTCCGATAAAAGAATATCAAACGAGAAAACAAAAATATTTCTAATGCCGCATTACACTCACGCGCTTGTGTCAGACATTCGCCAAATAGTGGTCGTTCATTTAGAGAAAAACTAGATCGACAGGAAAAGCTGCACAAACAATTTATATCTATTCTACCGCCGTTAAATTCGGGCATTGCTCGAGAACATCGAAATTGTTGTAGTTGACATTGTGTTTATACATGATATGCGAATTTATATAACTTTTGGAGAATAAGATTATAAAAAATACGATGTAGCAAAAAGCGGTTACGTGGATGATAGCCGTTGTTCGCAACAGAACATTGTATGTATCATAAAAGCTATAGTTTTAGTAATTATTTAGTTTCGTTTTTAAGGATCTCCTTAATCTCAATTATAACTGTTCCAGGCAAAGTATGGACATGTTCCAAGAATTGATATATGCACTTTCAAACTTTTTTTAAAATCATCTGCACATTGTAAACCTAGTTTTTAGTACGTAATTTCGACCTCAAGATCTCTGCAATATGAATAAAGCAAAAATGACCACAACAGCGGCTAAACAGTTAGTCATTAATGCTAAATCATTATAAGTATTTTCTAATTAGATTTTCAGTTAAATAGATAAACCGGAAGTAGTACTTCAGTGTAGGTATTGTTTTAAAAAATTTCCAAAGAATATGATAACGAGTCAATTTGTAAACTTAAAAATAAATTAGGTCTTTTACATTTATCACAAATTGTTTTTTTTGCAAATATCTCTCAAATTATGCATTCTATACAGATATATATTTAAAGACTAGAAAGGATATGTATAAGAATTGTGTGGTGCCCACAACAAATCTTGTTTCTATGTAAAGGATTAAAAGAAACAATTATATATTTTTTATTATATATTTCTCTCCCTCAGGTAGTCCTGGGCTAACAAAATCGACCGTAAGGACTCAATATATATATATATATTAATTATATATATACTAAATATTTACAGAAATATTATCGAAGAAAATAAAAATAAAAACGTCCTCCAAATCTCGTTATACACTTATAAATCTCGTGTATATATAGGGTCTTCTGAGCTATTTTCAATCATCCATTTATATATTATTCACAATATGTACCTCTTCAGTCTGATCCATTTTTAATAAGAAAAAATAATAATAATAAAACATACAATATAGCAACAGATATCTGCATAACAATATTCTTCCTACACCCCTTTCTTCTCATCCTGTGACGGACCAAAAAGAAAACAAGATAACATTTAAAGAGAGAAACAAACACAGAATCAAAAAGTAATAACCAATCGGAGTGCTACCATAGTATCTGTGTGAGTTCAGTACGGTCATATAAAAAGAGGAAGGCACCTTTGCACCACCTCAAACGTATGGGGCAGAGAGGTTATGATACAGTCAGAGCACATTTACTAAAATTAATTATATAAAAAAAAATCGATCAATCACAATAATTAATAACATATAATCATTATTCAATATGTATCAATGTATGTACGTGCTTTCCTTGCCATACAATATTTTATGGTAGATTGTATGTATGTAATATTATGTGTTTTTGTGTGTTAAAAGATACATTTTATGATTTCGAATAATCACAACTGATTGTCATATCTATATTAAAGTGAAATTCTCCAAAGATTTTTCATATAATGTATGTATTTAAATTGTTAGTATGCATTTGTATACTTATCAACACCTATATTACTTTCTCGACATGATAAAGTAAAAAAAAATCCTTTTTTATTCGAGCTGATAGGTATAGACATCGGATTCAATATATGTATACGTTAAAATATACAAATACATTTTGGAAAATAATTCTGAGGGATTCTGTTAATAGTACAAATGAAAAATACAAATATTACATGTTCATTATCACAGATAGGATTGCATTTTTATTAAATGAATTGTACAAATTAAACATGTTATATTTGTACTTTTTCCCCCCATTTTTGTTAGTACATTATAGCCTCAACAAAAACAAGTTAGAATAAAAAATAATAAAACAAAAATAAACATTCAATGGCAAGTAATAAAAAGGATGTTTATTAAAAACAAGAAAAAATGTTTATTGAGAACAAAGACTAGTCAGAGAGAGAAATTGCTAAACGAAATATACAAAGATCCTCTCTTTCTATTTTTTAAATTCAAATTACATATTTTATCGTTTTGTTCCATGCTACACGATAAGAATGATACTTTTAACACACGTTGGATAATCGAGATATACATATCTATAATATAAATTACACAAAAGTGAAGTTGGGAGCAAACAGGGGGGGGGGCAAAAATCTTATAACATAATCCTAGAATAGTACAAAGGATAATCTGTTCCATATTATAATTATTAGTTATAAACTAATCGTATTTATTCTATATGAAACAAGTACGATATTTATAATATAATGGTATATAATATAGACAAAATTATATAAAATACAATGTTAAATATCATCATAACATCTCTACTATGGTTAGAGCCGAACGTAGGCCTATTTTTTTTTTTAAAAAAAGAGCTCTCGTAAAGGATAGCTCAGTCCACGTTTCCCCCAAAAGCGCAAACATACTATCTATTCGTTTGTTTTACCATCTCAGCATCGCTTCGGTAAGGGGAAATTTGGAAATTAATATCGTAATTTTTTGTCCTTTTTTTTTCATTACATATTATTGTTTTAAATCGCATTGCGTCTGTGTATAATTCAGTTCCTATATCAGAGTCCATTGTCATAGCCAGGCCTATCGTAATGCAGCAAAAAGTGAGGAAGAGGATGCGACTTTTGATAAAATCCTAAGTCTTAGCTCTAGTGTTAGTAGTACATTAGCGTTTATTATAAGTTTTTTCATTTTTTATTTTTATTTTTGAAATATCATAATCAGCAGTCCGCAATTAACGACTCATTCGTTTTCTATTACACAGATTAGATATGATGGCAGTGATATTACTGTAATGTCTAATATTCGCGATATTAGGACGGAAAATCTTACGGCAATTCTAGAAAAATGGAAAAATTAAAGTTATCTTATTCATATGTATATATATATAATATATATATATAAAGGCTACATATATTATCTGTGTATATGACCGGGGCGAAAACAGGGAAATAGTGTGAAATTGCAGTAAAATTCTCGTAAACTCGTCGATTAACGGCAGACTGGGGTGTATGATTTTGTCTAATTTCTTTCTGGTGATTAACGTCTGGGACCCCAGGCACTGGCCATGGGCGTGACCTGAGCTTGCTCGTCGTGGTTACGATTGCCGAAAGATGGAAACTCGGTAACGCTGGCTGTGTTGGGAGCACGTTGTTCCCATGGACCACCTTGCACACAAAATCCGTCTCCGCGATTACTGCCAGGACGGTTCGCCGAGCTCTCCACAACGCTGTTGAACGTGTAAGTCGGTGGATGTCTCTGTTCTGAATCCACGACGTCTTGCATCTAAAAAAAATTAAGAAAAGCAATTATACAGGGTGTAACAAAATAAGTGTAAAACATTTCAGGGGGTGATTCCTTAGCGAAAAAGAGATAGGGTCTTTCATATAAAAAAACTTCAATGGAGCATCCCTTGTTAAGATACAGCCCCATAAGGGGGGTACATAAAATTTGTTTTACAATTTTTCTCACAAACACTAAAAATGTAATTTATTTCCAATGTAACTTTTTGTCTGATTATTTGTTTACCATTTAAAAATGTATTCCCAATAGCTTGTTTCATTCGAAACAAAAAATGTCTCTTGAATTTTTTGCCCAAAAGTAGTAATCAGTTCGCAGCAAAAAATTATTTTACGAACAACTACAGAGATACATCGTCATAAAACGAAAATGTAAAACTAATTTATTTAGTAGGCTGCTAGAGTGGTATCACGCTGTCAGTTTGTAAATTTTTGAATTTGAATTAATACTTAATTGTGTGTCGTTCTTTTGTTTGTAATTTGTTAGTTTAATAATTCACTTGTTATTAAAATGGCATACACAAATGAGGAAATGGCTGATATGCATTACGTTTACGGTCTGTCGCAGGGGAATGGGTTAGAAGCTTCTAGAAGATATGCTGAAATGTATCCTCAACGGCAGCTTCCTTCGCATAGAATATTGCCCGACTTCATCAACGATTACGAGAATATGGTTCATTCGACAAAAGAACGCAGGATTGTGGTCGCCATCGAGAAGTTAGAACAACACATCTTGAAGAAGCAGTACTTAATTTGGTTGAAGAACAACCTACTAGCAGTACTAGAAAGATTGCTTTCGAGTTAAATGTTGATCATATGACGGTATTTCGAATTTTAAAGGAACAACTCTTATACCATTACCATCTGCAACGAGTACAGGCACTGTTACAGCGAGATTTTCCGAACCGTCTTGAATTTTCCAATTGGATGCTGAAAATGATTAGAAGAAATCCTGACTTTCTGAAGACGATCGAATTCACAGACGAATGTACTTTTTCTCGGGACAAGATAATTAATTTTCATAATAACCACATATGGGCTGATGAAAACCCTCACGCTATTGTACAAGCTAACCATCAAGAACACTTTTCTCTTAACGTGTGGCTCGGAGTTATTGGGGATTATTTAATTGGCCCTCATTTTCTACCTCCTCGATTAAATGGTGAGGCATACACTCAATTTTTAAGAGAAGTGCATCCAGTACTGCTGGAGGAAGTTCCTTTGGGCGTCAGAAGGGATATGTTTTTTATGCATGATGGGGCTCCCGCCCATTTTAGTCAAGCAGCACGTCAGCATTTAACCCAAACATATCCAAATCATTGGATAGGTCGAGGAGGACCACAGAATTGGCCCGCTCGATCCCCGGATCTCAATCCTCTCGATTTCTCTACTTGGGGCCATTTACAGACTTTGGTTTATCCTACTCCTGTTCGCGATGTAGAGGACTTAAGAAACCGCATCATCGATGCGTGCAGGGTAATTAGAGAGAATCCAGGCATATTTGAGCGAATACGTGGCTCAATGCGCCGACGTCTAGACGCATGTGTAATGACTGAAGGTGGACATATTGAACATTAACTATGATTTCTACATGTTTTATGTTTTGTTATTAATAAATTAGTTTTGTTTATTCATCTTTAATCATATGTATTTTGATGCAGGTAGTAACTACAAAATAACAATACTAATCCAGTTCGCATTTATGACGATGTATCTCTGTAGTTGTTCGTAAAATAATTTTTTGCTGCGAACTGATTACTTTTGGGCAAAAGATTCAAGAGACATTTTTTGTTTCGAATGAAACAAGGTATTGGAAATAGATTTTTAAATGGTAAACAAATAATCAGACAAAAAGTTACATTGGAAATAAATTACATTTTTAGTGTTTGTGAGAAAAATTGTAAAACAAATTTTATGTACCCCCTTTATGGGGCTGTATCTTAACAAGGGATGGATGCTCCATTGAAGTATTTTTATATGAAAGACCCTATCTCTTTTTCGCTAAGGAATCACCCCCTGAAATGTTTTACACTTATTTTGTTACACCCTGTATATATGACGCATTCAAGGATAATAACATAACTTCAGTTAAAGTAAAATTAATTTTTTAATTGCGCGGACCACACTAACGCTTGATTTTAAATAACAAAAATATAAAAAGATTTCATAAATTGGACCGTAACACTTTTACTCCCAAGTTTGTTAAGAGGAAAAACATAGTTACAACTATATTCAGAACAATTTATGTGTAACACATACGGAATGCATATACGTATAACATAGTCGGGTGGTGCCCACACCGCTTTCAAATTCTGTAAAAAAAACTATTGTGCATTACAACAGATGAAACTACAGGTATGACTGGCTATCAATATATGGCTCAGCTAAAGAGGATTTTCATTCATTTTTCTCATCGCATTGCATTAATTTTAAACAAGATCTTGTTCAAAAAAACTAAATATAATAGATGTTATGAAAATCGTGAATTCCATTGACATGCAAAGTTTGCAATGATGGCTTTACAAAGTAAAACATGGAATCTGTCGAGTCTGCTAGGCACACCGGTTTATTTCTACATACAGTCGTGTAAGTTTTTAGAAAGGTTTCAAGAATTACTTTCTACTTATTTTCTAGGTAAAAGAGAAGATAGCATCAAGGTAATTAAAAACGAAAAATGGCTTTTTTAGCTTTCTGAATAGATGACACGTCATATAAATATAGTTTAATTAACGAAACAGACAAGTAAAGTCATAAAACGTCACGGTGATGTCATAACAGTGTTGACAAAACACACTGCTTTGAGCAAGCTCTTGTTTCTAAATAGTTTATTAGGTTAGGTTGTTACAAATCGTGCTAATGTGTTTTAATCATATATACCGGGTGTCCACACGAAAACTTTATATTGAATTATTTCTGGTGTTTTTGAAGACAAAAACTTGAAATTTTGGGTGGTTGTTCAGGATATAGGGGACAATGAATAGTGTATTTCATACCGCCCCATCGGGTCACCCGCCGCCGCCGGCCACCCCCACTCCAATATTTTAAATGACACCCTGTATTTTTTTTTGGTGGTTTTGAAAGAACACAATTTTCTTGATATTCCTATGTGAAAAAACTAGTAACACACATTATGACATTTATGAGATATATAAATTTAAAAGTTTCAGATATCAGAAATTATTAACTCCGAAAAATCATAAGTTAGTCATGGAAATAGTTTGCTTTAAATTAGAATTGTCAAAATTGTGACTTTTGTGTTTCATTAATATTAATACTTGTAAAATTGTTCTTAAAGTTTCGGCTTTTTCGCTGAAATGGTTTATACTCTTGAAGAGAGAACTGAAATAGTGATTTTGTATGGCATTGCAAACAAAAATTATTCCCAAGCGGCGACGTTATTCAATGAAAACCATCCAAACAGAAACGTATCTGTTGCTTATGTCAGAACGCTAATAGAAAAATTTTTGCAAACTGGATCTGTAAATAATAAAAAACGGAATACGAATAATTGTGGTGTACTAAATGAAGCTATGCAACTAGCAGTTCTTGGGCATATTAATTTAGACCCAGAGCTTTCGTTGAGAAAATTATCCGAAGTTTCGGGAGTGCCAAAATCAACCTGCCATAAGATATTAAAATTAAACAAAATGCACCCTTATAAAATTCAACTTCACCAAGAGTTGGGTGACGGTGATTTCGACAGAAGAGTCGAATTTTGTGAAATAATGACAGATATGATTCGGCAAAATGGAAATGTTTTGCGAAGTATTTGCTTTAGTGATGAAAGTTGCTTTACTTAAATGTGAATAGACACAACTGTCGATATTGGAGCGACGTAAAACCCCATTTTTTCCGAGAAGGCAACACACAATATCCCCAAAAAATTAATGTATGGGCTGGAATTCTTAATAACCAAATAATTGGCCCGATATTCTTCCAGGAAAATTTAAATGGACCTAAGTACTTACAATTTTTGGAAGAGCTAATACATCCTCTTATCATACAGTGTCTAGAAGAAAACTTGAATGAAATAGAGGAGGAGCAATTATATTTTCAACAAGATGGAGCTGGGCCACATTACTGTTTAGACGTTAGGAATTATTTGGATAATATTTTCCCAGGACATTGGATTGGACGTAGGGGCTCTATTGAATGGCCAGCTCGCTCCCCCGATTTAACTCCCCTAGATTTCTTTTTGTGGGGACATTTGAAGTCTGTTGTTTATAAGACACCGCCACAATCAATAGCTGATTTACGTAATAGAATAACAGAGGAATGTCGAAATTTAACGCCACAAGTGTTCGAAAATGTTAGAAATGCTTTTGAAAATAGACTTTATTTATGTTTAAATGTAAACGGTGAACAATTTGAGCATTTAATTTAACTAAAATGTTGTGAATAAATCTTGTTTTAAGTATTTCCATGACTAACTTATGATTTTTCGGAGTTAATAATTTCTGATATCTGAAACTTTTAAATTTAAATATTTCATAAATGTCATAATGTGTGTTACTAGTTTTTTCACATAGGAATATCAAGAAAATTATGTTCTTTCAAAACCACCAAAAAAAATACAGGGTGTCATTTAAAATATTGGAGTGGGGGTGGCCGGCGGCGGCGGGTGACCCGATAGGGCGGTATGAAATACACTATTCATTGTCCCCCTATATCCTGAACAACCACCCAAAATTTCAAGTTTTTGTCTTCAAAAACACCAGAAATAATTCAATATAAAGTTTTCGTGTGGACACCCGGTATATAATACTACTATATTGCAAGTAGAGTCACGTTATCAAAACTGCGCATACGCTAAAATTATTTTTTCTATTTTTGGTCTGTTTGCTTATCATATAGATTTATTACTATAAATATTAAAGTTTGTAAATCGTCAAACAAGCATAAATAGTTTAAAAATCGTCAAACTTCTTTACAATTGTGCCTTGGTAGGTGTGGAAAAATATTTTTTTCCCCTTAACGAATGAAGAAATACATTTGTCAAAAATTGTATGAATATAGTTAATACGGTAAATTAATTAAACCCCAAGTTTATTTCGACTGCATTGCAAATGTGTTTCTTTTAATATATCATGGTGGGATATCGTGAATAGAGAGAAAAACATCTCTATAGGTCATGTACAATAATTTGTGATATAATAACACCAAAATTTCTCAACATGCAAGAGTAATAATAATAATGAATTAGATAATGGTATTGTGTATTCTAGAATTACAGTAATCTACATCGAAGCAATGTACAGAAATAACTTCAAATAACACAGCTCATAATAAAAAGGCGTATATTAAACCTCTTAGAAGAAACGCATACCTATCTTTTTGATATTATTATGTCAAATACAACATGTATGGGAGATAGAAAGTTGAGGAAGTTTGACGTGCCCACCATAGATCAAATATGATATGAGATAATATAGGCCTTTTCGGAAATTACACCCGGGCAAGGGCTACAACACGGTTAGCAAAAATGCGTTCGTTCAGTCAGTCGGGTCAAAACAACCGTCTTTGTAAAATCGAAAAAGTAACCGGGTTCAACAACCCGGTTCGGTTTCATAACCCTGGTAAGCGAGTAGGATAGTGCAGGTTGTTTTACTCTCTCTCCTGATATAACCTTACAAAGCCTTAATGTCAATAGGCAAAACTCTTTTATTTTTTTATAGGAAACAAATTTAAAAAAAGCCATGACAAATTGTATTTCGCGACAACTACTTTATAGTTTTTAATGCAAACTGCCTTCTTATTCCTCTTTGCGTTGAGTTTTATACATCATCGCCAGATTCAAGTACAAACAAACTTGCTAATAAAACTATTTTACGAATATCTGGAGTTGGAGTATTCACTGTGGTATTCCTATCTTATTTCATTCTGTTGGTACAGAATCTAAGCTACGAATATAGATTATGTTTATATTACGTTACTATACAGGGCCGCACATTGCGATCGGAACTGGAAAATAACTTGGAAGGATGAACACATTATTTATAAGATAGTGAAGTGTTTGTTTTTAATCTATACTTTGCTAAATACATATTGTAATTTCTGTCATTAAAATGTATTGTAATTAAGCACTTATAGAATGTACTTATATTAAATTTTACAATGAAATATATTTTGGTTTAAAATAACTTGTAGATGGTACTATTAATATAAAGATAATATTCGTTTTGGATTTTTCCAAGAAAATAGATTTTATGTTTTTATTTCATGAAAGTATACACAAAATAGAAATCTGACCATAAATAAAATATTTTTTTTTACTTTGTAAGTAGAAATTGATCATTATTGGCAAAGTTTCATTTCTACTCATCTTAGTTTATCAGACATAAACATGAGGAAAAATAGACTGATTACAAATGTGTTACATATACTAAAGAAATTCAAGTGTATCAGAGTAATATTTTGTTTATATTCTGTGCTAATATATGGGCATAAATAATGCTTTAACACGTTTTTATTTTCATGAATCGGTTAACCATTCTAAGTAAAGTAAGTAATAATCATAAAAATCATAAGACCATTAATCAATCAAATAATGGGTGGAGACTGGGGCTAAAAATCTGAAATAAAATACAAAAGGAAAAAATCCCTTAGCATAAAAAATATATAAAAAATCTATATATGTACGTATTTCGGCAACTAAGTTGCCATTTTCAGTAGAAATCTGTAGAAAATCAAAAAAGAGTGTTAAACGTAGTATTTTAGGCTAAGGTGTAACTTTAGAAGATATGCTCTTCACCAGTGGGATAACACTGATTACACCTTAGCCAAAACTACGAGTCAATTTATCTTTACAAATCTGTGTTTTCTAAATGAGAATTATTAAATCAAAATATCGGAGTACACTAACTGACGAACATTGCATTAACATCCAAAGTCTAATGTGTGAAAGTAACATAATATGTGTAACTGATTTACGCATTGTGAATTTCGAAATTCTCATGTTACTAATCTTAAAAAAAACAGAGCATAGGATAAATTTTAACAAAGGTATTCTCATTTTTTACATTATGTGAAACCGCCTTTGTTTTATTTATATTTTATACTATAACGATTATGGATGATATTTATGAAAGAATACCAAGATATAATTTCGTTAATATTCGAATGTATAAGTGATGTAATGAAAGTTTACAGTCAAACTTTCTTCCTATGTTTCATGCACAATATTGTAGTATAATTCTTCAGAATATCGAGATTGTAATTTGCGTTATTAGAAATAAAGTTGTTCTGGGGCTACTATATGTGGCTGACATAATGTAGTGATATGTTTTCTAATATATCAATAAAATTTTGTGTATAGAATATATCTGAACAACACCATCGCATTGCCGCTATCTGTATACACACAAGTGTTAGTCGGAATAATTTATAATTAGAATTCAATTAAAAATAAATTTAAATACATACATATTCCTCCTCCAAGTTGAGCAAATGATCTTTTGCATCCTGCACATTCTCTTCGTGACCGGTTATCACGACCAAATTGGGGTCGTTGTCGTAACTTCTTGGGAACTTAATGTCTACTTTGTATTCGTCCATGATCTTGTGTATGTTGCGCCCTTTACTACCGATAAGTCTTGAATGCACACGGGCATCTATGAAAACTTCGGCTTTTACCAGTTCGTTCAGTTCGCCGACTATTTTCATGATGTCCTCTTTGGCTCTGTGGGCGTTTTCTTCGTATCCGGTTATTTTTATTATGTGTTCATCGGGATCACCTAAATTTAAGAAGGGAAAAAAAGGATAATGTTAATACAAATTATTAATAACTGCTCGAATGGCTGTCTTTATTTTCTCGTTATTGGTCCTTCGAACCGGATGATTTTCCAAAAATTATATGTATGTTAAGATAGTAGAATTGTTTTAGTAATTGACACAGATAAATTAAGAACTACTGAGAATGATTTACGCGACTATAAATTGACGTCGACAGAAACAATTTCAGAACACAGCAATCAAATAACTAATTACTCACTAATTAATCGGCTAATAAATCAATTTTGTACAAATATTTACGGAGTTGAGAATAATAATTAATTAAACTTTTATTGACAAATTCGTATACTTTATAAGAAAATTTAATGAGTCTGTGCATGCTTCTAATAAGATGATCTATGGATTCCAGTAAAAACTCATTTCATGTAACTTTCAGGTCACCACACAGCTGTTGTAAGTATGAGCGGTAGCCTTCGAAAAGTTCAATTTAAGTTCTATGGGCGATGAGCAGGCCAAATATAAAATATTTATGTATTTCTCTTGCAAGAATCATAATGTACCAGCTGCAGTATGAGGACGACCATTGTCTTGCTGAATGTGGTATTATTTAGCCCTTGCATATATGATAAAAGTAAATGGTTGCAGAACTGCGTAAATGGACTTCTCAATAATGAAGTAGCCAAGAAGAACTTACTACTAAAGGAGTCCTGCTACTTACACTAATTTCACCCCAACCATCAATTCCCTAGCAAGTACAACCTCATGTTCTACAAAAAATTCAAAATTACCTTTCTTCCAACAATGGATTGATCCATGACCATCATAGGACCACAAACAAAAAACGACATTCACTCGGAAAAATATTATTCCACATTTCATCCCAATATGCTCGTACATTACACCATTCTAATAAAAAAAACATGGTGCAGATTACTGAGAGCAGGATTCATTTCGAACATTTTGAATACTGGTATATAAGGAACGCATTGTTATTCTACGACCTATATCTGCCAACAAACATTTCACAGAGGCAAACAATTTTAGTATCCTATCTTCCCGTTCGGTGACTCTCTTAGACTGTCCAGATCTTCTTCTACAATCTGGCCTGATTTCTTGAGACTAATCTCTTCAACAATGAATAACTAACAAGAATTATTTGCACCTGGTTAGCGATTTCCCAGGAATACCACCCAAAGCAGTCCAACGATACGACTCCTTTCAAAATTTAGCTGACGATAATTTACTTATCTACAAATTCTTGGAATTTTAAAATAACTGTTTATATTATATTAAGTGTGTTATAATCGAAGAACCAAACTAAACTGATCTAAAATACAAGTTTCCGAAGTTGTTCGTTGAAACTACGAGAAAAAAATACAGAGATGTACTGTTTTCCTGCTACAGGCACCCGAAATACCTACAGCTTCCACAGAGAAAGTGGGTACTCTTTCGCACTTTATTTTAAGGAAAAATTAACGGATGACGCTAGACTGAAATATTATTTTGATTATCTTGTTGATAATTTAATTCATGTGTAAAAAAACCCATAAGTCGGGACTGTTTTGTCACTTTGAGAGCGATAAAAGTGTACTTTAACTTTTATATCGGCAAAAAAGTTGTTTACCTTTTGTTGCCCCGACAACGGTTTGTCTTTTCTCGTTATGTCATAAAATCAACGAACTCGTTGTCAAAATGAAACGTCAAAGTCGACGCAACCATTAGCTTTGCTTACTGTCTTTGGTTGACCCAACAACAATTCGTTTACTTTACCTTCATACGGTTCGTTGTAAAGTGTTGTTATGACATAAAATCTGCAAACTCATTGTAAGTACTTAATAATCTTCACCAAGTGTATAAGAACTGTGTTTTTAATAACTGTATTTTCATATACTATAGTTATTATGCAATAAATGTTTCAATAATTGCTTACACATTTAGTAAATTATCTTACCGAATTACATTCGAGCTTCCTTTTTATTTCCGAATAAATTTTTCATTTTCAAACACAAATTTAGTTGCTAAATGGTAACTGAACTCAACAAATTGCCTTCTCGATAAAACGACTCGTCCTTCGGACTCGTCGTTTGATCAGGCAATTTATTTCGTAGTTACCTAGCAACAAAAATTTTCGTTATAAACTGAAAATTTATTCGGAAAAAAGAAAGCTCTCGTGTAATTATAAGTGATAATTACATATATAGACATGATTCTAAATTTACTCCCAAAATCTGGACTTATGCTGAAACTAGTAGTTACAAAACAACTAATTACTGTGAATTTTTCTATTATGTATAGAAAGAAGTTTTTATGCTCTCTTGAAATACTGAAGGAATTTCAAAGTAAACTTACATTAAAGTTCACAGACTCCACTTACTAATTAAAAATAGAAATGAAACTTCAACTCTAAAATGAAAAAATAAATTCATTGCATCTTACCCTTAAAACTACTATTATATGATTGTATTGTAACTATATTCGATTCTTATTTTTACTAATGTAAATTTGGCAATGACTATTACAAATATTTTAGTTTAACAGCAAAAACTGTATTAGTCATCCAAGAAACAAAAGAGGATCATTTCAAATTTCTTGCTCTTAAAATCTATCATATCTAATGGCCACATATAAATCAATATTTTCGTTACTGACTGGTGTAAGTTGGGGAACAAGTTGTACAGATCTGTTCACATGAATGCACATAACAACGCTGTCCTGCATTCACATGTTTCAATTACTATTATAAGCAAAGAAAAATCGTAGCAAGACACTAAATTAAGTCGCTTTCATACATATGGTACCCATAATCACTTGTTATTAGAGATGGCATGGACGCGCTTTCAGTGAGAATAGTCCGAGGTACACCAAGAGAAATAAGTAGCCATACATTTCGCGGAGATACAAGGTGGTATGGGCGTGTTTATTATGCATTAGTATGTGGCGAACATGCCCATACCACTTTATATCTCCGCGAAGTGTATAGCTCGATTAATATCTGATGGCACCCAGAATGCGCGAGGCGTGGCTAAAACATGTAATATGTGTGTCGAAAACATCGGTATCGACAGCGATACACTACAATAGAAAAAGTGCATTTAAATTAGATACGGACTTATGTTTTCAAGTCGGTCCCTAAACCTTAATAGGTAGCGAAATCTATGTCTATCTCGCACGTTTCATGCGGCGCTCTCCTTTTTTGTCTTAAAATCGTCATCCACGCAAGTGCCATCAGGTCTTAACCGAGCTATAGGGTTACTTATTTCTCTTGGTGTACGTCTGTAAGAGTGTACAATAAACTAGCAGATATAAATTGATGGACAAAATGACATATAAAAACTTCTGCTTTAAAAAAGCTACTACTCTTTGGATGACTACTTAAATGCTTCTACTATGTCGACAAACTGTAATTTTAGTTATTTTATGTGTACAAATATTATGCTGTTTTTATATAAATGTGACAATGTTTATCTCATGCCGAAATGTCACCAGGATAAATAAAGTATTATGTACAATCGAAAAACAGTTCGTTCTCGTCACAGATTATGGGAATTTTTATATCCCCATCTCAACTCAGGCTGTATAAATGTATTTCATGGTGAATAATTTCACAATTAATTACATTTCTTCCTAACTGTTGTAATGGTACATACTAATTCATTTATTAATTTTATAAACTTTAATTTTAAGGATTTAATATTTTTAAGAAAAATAATAATTAAAATCAATGAATATGTTATGGTATTGTAACGTTTTCAGGTTCCAATAAACAACTCGTGCAATTATTTATTTAAAACAGTCTGTATATTTATATACTTAAAATTATATAACAATATAAAAATATAAAAACTAACTTATCACACTTAAACTACTACAATTTAATTATCACAGGTATTTATTTACTACTACTATTATTTATATCTCTGTCCGTTATATAACAGTTCTATTTATATAACACTCTAAAAACTGCAGCACTATATTTATTTTTAGTGAACGAATTATATTTATTTGCTTATATTTATTTATAGTCGCGTCGGCCACTTCTTACGGATTTTCTTTATCCCGAACTACTCCGCCCGCAATGAATGAACCCCGTAATGTCCCCGCGATTACTTCCGTAATGACTGAATCCCGGTGACTCCGTCGCTTATATACATATGTGAAGATTACTAGAGCATTCCATTAAATTCCATACTTCTCTCGTAAACTCTGTCTCCCTCTAGAATATTTGTAGAATATTCTCAGACAGTAGTATGCGTAAGTGTATGACTCACCGCTTTACGATATTTACCAGCCGCGCCGAATATGATTTATTGCCTTTTTTGTGCGTGTGACAATTTCGTTTTTATCGCGCTGAGAGGACTCAATTCGTTTTATTTAATGTAAACACATTTCGTTACATTGCCCCCTTCTTAAAAACTGCGTTTCGTCTCGAAACACACTATTCCATGTTCTTGACGCTGGCGGATGACGAAATCCACACCGGGACCCACGGGTGCACCCAGCCGTCTTGTGGCAATGGCAATCCACCGTCCCAGGCTGCACAACGGGCTGATCGGGCAGACAGCCGCACACGACCATTTCCGTACCAGCACGCCGAAACACTGCCTCCAGCATGTTTGCTGCGATTTTCCATACCAAACGGTCTAATCCGCAGCCCAAACAAGGTCCTCTTCTTGGTAACCATCTCTCTCGGCTTGCACGTGGTAACGATTCTTCGTCCTGTCGCTGGCATCCTGAGTGTGATGGCGTACTCGCTCGTGGACATCCTTCAACCTTCGCCAGGATCCACTGACGCAGTCTTCTCCATTTGGGTTCTCCACAACACACTTGAGTAGATCCATCCTCTACTTTCAGAGAATCCCATTGAGCCCAGTAGGATTCCAGTCCCTGTGAACGAGGAGCCACTTCTTGCCAAGCCGGTCCGCGACCAATTCCCTTCCAAACCATCAATGAACCAAGGTCTTCATCAGCTTCTTGACCGATCCGCAAATTGTCAGGATGCCACTGATCGTCAACCACGGTTGTTCCGAATGTGTTGGCCGATTTTTCTTCTAGTCTGTTACTGTGCCTGCAGTCTTCTAGACGTGGTCTTCTTGCAACAGCATCAGCGATTTGGTGTTGCACAGCTGCACTTCGCGCTATTTATTTTGAGGCTCCACGATACTGGGTCGACGATTGCCTCTTCTCATCGACCCGTTTCATTCTTCGCTGCTCCGCTATGGTTTTCTTGGGCTTCTTCGCGCATTTACTATGCGCATGGCCCATTTCCATCTCCATTTCCAATTCCAGCATCGGAGCGTTCTTCTCTTGGGTTGCACCTTATTCACCAATCGTCGGACTACCTGTCCCAGGTGCGCATGCCCATACTTCATCTCAAGACGCTTGATTGATTTAAGATAGTCTTGACACTCTTCCGGAAGTAAGGTCTGCAGAGCATCACTGGCCTGTCTTCTTAATGACACAATCAGACCAGTATCTTTCTTCGGGGACGTCCACCCATTTGCTCCTGCAGCGGCTTCAAATTGATTCCGGTACGACATCCATGACGTCTTTCCATCGAAGGTGGGAGGTTTTACCTTTGCCGTCGCTGTTCGGGCAATCTCCAGGCTTCCGCTTGAGATATCATGGGGACCGCAGTCGTTCATCGCTGGCAACTGAAGCTGAACCCCAAACTCGTCCCCCATTTCGAACACGCGCTCCTCAACTTTCTGTTCCATGGCTTCGATGGCCTCAGAAAATTCCTGCCTCCCATTCGATGAATTCTCTTGAATGTCTTCCTTAAAAGTAGTCTCGAGTTTTGAATTACTTGCAATTTCATTTCTTGAAGCTTTAAAACTATTTGCAATTTCATCTCTTAGAGTCTTGAAATGTTCTTTTATAGTCTTCATATCAGTCTCAAATTGTTTTGCAACTGCATCTTTTAGAGTCTTCCTATCAGTCTCGAATTGTTTTTCAACTGCATCTCCTATAGTCTTGAATTGTTTTGCAATTGCATCTTTAATTTCTTCCACTATTACGCTTAAATCAGGCTGTACTTGAAACAAATATTTCTCGGGATCCTCACCTTCATTTATTAAAAGGTCACGAAGCCGGTCCTGGAGAATTGTTTTTTTTCCAGACGCATCTGCGTCCCTTTCTTCCAATTCTGCCCTTAACTCGGCGACCTTTAGTTCTTCCAAACGTTTGGTAGCCATTTATTTATTTATTTATTTATTTATTTATTTGCACTTCTATATTGTTTACCCCACACCTGACGCCAATTGTAACGTTTTCGGGTTCCAATAAACAACTCGTGCAATTATTTATTTAAAACAGTCTGTATATTTATATACTTAAAATTATATAACAATATAAAAATATAAAAACTAACTTATCACACTTAAACTACTACAATTTAATTATCACAGGTATTTATTTACTACTACTATTATTTATATCTCTGTCCGTATTTATTTATATAACAGTTCTATTTATATAACACTCTAAAAACTGCAGCACTATATTTATTTTTAGTGAACGAATTATATTTATTTATAGTCGCGTCGGCCACTTCTTACGGATTTTCTTTATCCCGAACTACTCCGCCCGCAATGAATAAATCCCGTAATGTCCCCGCGATTACTTCCGTAATGACTGAATCCCGGTGACTCCGTCGCTTATATACATATGTGAAGATTACTAGAGCATTCCATTAAATTCCATACTTCTCTCGTAAACTCTGTCTCCCTCTAGAATATTTGTAGAATATTCTCAGACAGTAGTATGCGTAAGTGTATGACTCACCGCTTTACGATATTTACCAGCCGCGCCGAATATGATTTATTGCCTTTTTTTGTGCGTGTGACAATTTCGTTTTTATCGCGCTGAGAGGACTCAATTCGTTTTATTTAATGTAAACACATTTCGTTACAGTATTATTAAGTAAATATTAGTCATAAGTTTAGTATGTGTTTAGTTCTAAGATTTGTGGCGCCGAATGTTTACAACAGTGAAATAAACGCTACAGTTGTGATAAACATTCGCCGACATAAAAGAGTATGTGTGAGAAACTTAAGTGGGAACAACCGAACTATATGGGAAAACGGGGAACCACCGGCGGTTCAACATAAAATGAAAACACGCGCTGGGAACAAAAGAGTCAACCGCTAGATTTTATTCAAGTCGGACAGTGAACTCCCAAGTCGGCAGAAATTCGACTGAGAGACTTCATAAAGAAGTCATCGAATCCACGACTAATAGATCGTCAAGTAATATTTGTTAAATGTTATAAAAATAAGAAGGAGAACCTCCTACACTCTATAACTAATTGGATAACAATAATAAGAATTGTTATTACAAAAATAGTGATTAAAGTAGCACTTAAAGAGTAAATGTGCACGGTGTTAAAAGTTTAATAAAAGAATATATTGTGCTCCAGTAAGCAGAGCAAGGGGATTCGTCACCATAGGATCGTGACCACTCAACAAATGATGCCGATGAAAACATCGCAAGAAAAAGAAGATTTTACGGAAGATACACATCACTGAAGAGTGAAGAAAGAAACTTTGTTATAAGGTATTTTTAAAAGATTATGAATTAAATCTTAAATTGATGTTAATATAATAAAGTTATCAAATAAATATCATCTCCGTTCTAATAAGGAGAATGTAATTTAATCTGTATTAGCAGCGTTGTATGTATATAATAATAATACACAAAACGTGTATAAAGCATACGTAGTAAATTCTGGCATCCGTTGTTGATATCTGACTATGTATATTGAATAATATACAAAAAGATTTATATCTGTTTGGCATTTATAAAATTGTATTCAAATTGTCTTTTAATTAAATTTGATCTCTCTTATGTTAGTATGAGATTGTTCGTTATCTGTTAAAATTATATGTGTGATTCATTGATTTTAATATAAGTATTATTTAAAGTTTCAATGGTATTTTTCTTTTTATGAATTTTAATTAATGTTTAGGAATCCTCTTTATTAAGCATTTCTGATAAACCCAAACCGCCCTGAGAGAAATTGAGTTATAGTCGGCAAATTGGGGTGTTCCTTTACATTATGTTGCCCAACTTTGGGGCAGTATTGGTATTTTAATTATATTATAAAGATATACCGTTGCACTGTACAAGGCAAGATAATATTCCGTCTTAAAAGCAATATCACTGTTTTAAGTATATTTCTTGTAGTAATTCCATGTAGACATGCAAGATAACAACAGCACAATACAAGTTGCTTCAAGACGATGAGCATTTATAGTCAACCAGCTTATGCCAAGGAATTTCGTTTACATTTCGTTTTCGATATATATGAGCCTGCAATTCTCTACATAAAATACTAGTATTATTACTATGTACAGGGTTATTGACTATATTTGGACCAATAGATAACTTTGTTATTTGTAGGATTAGAAAAACGTTTAAATTAGGAAAGTTGTAGGATTTCACTCAAGGCGCTAGAATTTGATATCAGAAAAAACAAACGAACGTCGTAAAGCCGTCAAAAACGGCTAACTTAGTTTTTTTTTAATGGAATACCCTATATAATGTTACATAATCTGATTCTAAATAAAATTTCGAGTATATTCCATTTATATAACATATACCTACATTCAACTGTTTTCGCGCTATCGCTGATTGAAAATCGTACTACTACTATGTTTCCATAGAAACCCCGTAATGATTTACGTAAATTCATATACGAAGGGTGTAGAAAACATATTAGTAGTACGATTTTCAATCAGCGATAGCGCGAAAACAGTTGAATGTAGGTATATGTTATATAAATGGAATATACTCGAAATTTTATTTAGAATCAGATTATGTAACATTATATAGGGTATTCCATTTAAAAAAAACTAAGTTAGCCGTTTTTGACGGCTTTACGACGTTAGTTTGTGTTTTCTGATATCAAATTCTAGCGCCTTGAGTGAAATCCTACAACTTTCCTAATTTAAACGTTTTTCTAATCCTTCAAATAACAAAGTTATCTATTGGTCCAAATATAGTCAATAACCCTGTACTTGTTTTACAATATGCACTTCAATTATTACAAATGTCAAAATACGTTTGAAGTATTTTAAACAAAATCATACTAACAATAGGTAAATTTTATTAAATACAAATAAAAAATATATGAGGTCACTGATAAAGGAAAAATTTGTAGTGTTAAAATATAAATAACTGACAGGTGAAATTTTGTAACATCTCAAAGTTAATGCTATGAATATTTATTGGCGCGCATTGGTAGCTAAAACGATTCTACTATACTGAACAGTATCCCACTCGAACAGACCGCGGCGATAAATTATAATTCACTATCTGTATGTACAGTGTGCCCATAAACTCTCGATCCATTTGATGGCAAACGTATTGATATACAGGATTATTCATTATAAATTACCCACCATTAATCATAGTTATTATTGCATATACAAAAAAAATGTTTCAAATAAAAGTTGTATGGCTGAAACTGAATTTTATTTGCATGCTATCAAAAACACAGTGGCGTGCAGATACAACGGTATAAAAAGAAAATAATGTTTTTTTTAATGGAATACCCTGTATATTATTAATTTTTTTATAATGGTCTTTTTATTCTGATTTCAAAAATATACCATATGATACCGGTATTTTAAACCGTCTTCGAGTTAATAAATGTCGAATATCGTAGTTACTGTACTATGGAAAAGTTAACATTATTAAAGTAAGCTATGAAAATGACAATTATTGTGTTTGATAAATGACATTTCCTTAATGAAATAGCCAAAATGGACACACTGTATTATGTAAGAAATAATACATGTAGGTCGTTTTATGAATTTACCTTTTTTTGGAAAATTAATTTGAACGTCATGGTCTGCCCTTATCTTCGTAATAACACCTCCACGTTTTCCAATAATTTTCGGATGGTAATCGGGATTGACTTCGATTGTTAATGAATAATTCTTGAGTTCACGATCCTTACGCTCGGCTTCTATGTCTTTCACGCGCTCCAAGACTGCCAATTTTGCTCTTTCAACGTTAGCGGGCGTTCCGGTGATTTTGATCTGATCCTCTTTCATATTTGCTGGTGATAGTACGATGTGAACATCGTAGGTATCGATTAGTTCCTTAACATCGCGACCTTTCTGTCCTATTATCGACCTGTGCATGTCGAAAGGTACGTCTACATCGATGGTTACTGGAATCAGATCCATGAGAGCTTGTTTTGCTCTCTCACAGTTCTCTTCTTTGCCAGTAATACGAATGATATCGCACTGTCTTATCTGGTCGGGGTTTACGTCACCGTTGATGCCGTCCGTGTTGTAATATTCGTCTTTAAAAGAAAAGATGCATAATTATGTACATATTACTTTCTTATACGTAGTATAAGGAAGTATTGTGATGATGAAAATTTTCGACCTCGAGATTTTTGCAGATGTCCACGTTTTGAGGTCCCCTGATACCAAAAAAGTGGTTTTTAAAAAATGTCTGTGTGTGTGTGTGTGTCTGTCTGTGTGTGACCACGATAGCGGTCAAACCGCTGGAGATATCAATTCCAAATTTTGTATTTACGTGTATAATCTCCCTCTTGAGATCTGATTAGTTTTTCAGTAAAATCGGTAGACCGGAAGTAGCAGTTTACTTCAGTGAAAAAATCGAATTTTGCCAATATTTCGTCAAATACTAAGTTTATACAAATTTATAAAGAATTCATATGTACTTAAAATTAAAATTGAGAACAATTTTACTTAAAAAGTTTTTCGAAATTCCTACCGGAAGTAGGTCTTTTACTCTTATCGAAAATCGGTTTTTTGCGAATATTTCGCAAGTCAAGCTTTTTAGACAGGTACGTTACGTGTATAAAAGTATTTAAAACATAGTTTTCAATATCTTTTGTATAAAAAAGATTTCAAAATTCGGACCGGAAGTAACACTTTTACTCTTACCGAATAGCGATTTTTGGCAAATATGTCGTAAATTATGCATTCTATATATATTTATTAAGAGTACAAAAGTATTTAGAGTTATATTTGCAATACTTTTTGTATACATGAAATTTCAAAATTCGGACCGGAAGTAGCACTTTTACTCTTAACGAGTAGCACTTTTCTTCGAATATCTTGCAAAGTATGCATTCTATAGCGATTTATTTAGAGAATAATAGTACTTAGAATAGGATTTTGAATAAGTTTTGTATACAAAAATTCTTAATATTGTATAGTTTGAAACGCTCATACGTATAAGAAAGTCGTGTGGTGGCCACACCTCATTTTTTTTTTATGGTTTGTGATACTATATTCATAATATGTGTGCTTTCAGAATGAACATATTTAAATATATATTTCTCGATATGACATTTTTAACAAATATTTTCTGTCTTAGATTTAAGCTAGTTCTGTAGTATCCTAGAAGTGTTCTAATTGAAGCCTCCGCATCTGAAAATTCTGTTATAAGTGAATCATATATTGTCATTACCTTGGTAAATATACCAATATCCCAGAATTTCCTATACAGGTATTATCTCCGTTATTTCAGTAAACACAATGATGAAACAAACACTCTTGCAGATTCCACTCTTTGAAACGCAATTGTGTCAATAACCCTTATACCATCACCCCTTTTTTCAATTTGCATAATAACTTTTTTGCTGAAAACGATTGCAAACATCAAACTAAATACAGTGGTTTATAATATGCTGGGTGTTCGTGCTCTTCCTTTCAAATCTGACAATGAAATAATTAAATGTATAATCATATCATACTTTAAAGTCATAATTATGAAATTATAATTTCATTTGTACTCCTAGATTAATACAATTTGCCGAGGTTTTCTACAAATATTTCTTAGCATTGTAATTGCAGATCGTTGATTTGGTGGTATCTTAATGATAATTTTGTGAGGCCATCTCAAAAAGATAGTATATCAAGAACAATCACACTGCTGCAACTAGTAATATTCTACCAGCTATGATGGAAGCTGTCCGTACTAGAAACTATAGAGGAAACGCGTTACATTGAAATGTACGTCAAACTAGATTCATGACGACTCGTCTTATTTATGTTGCCGGATCTATTTTTATTTCTGTCAGTGACATTTGATATAACATGGATATAACCGAAGAAAAAATTTACTCACAATACAATAAGTATAACGTAATATATTTAGTAATTGAAATGTTCTAAGACTTCAGTCTTTCTCAGCTTATTTATTATATTGACTTAGATTGTCGAAAAACTATAAATGTTTCATAACGTATCCATAATAAAATGTAAAATAACCAATACTTATATTCTCATTAAATTTAACAGATGATTATAGAAAAGTTTGTAAAAAGCTTCGACTGCTTACAGAAACCTTTCGGTATTATATTCAAAGGACGCAAATAGATAGTAAACAGGATGCATAGTTCTAAGAAGAACTGTTTTTATACAATTTATGTCAAAGCAAAAATAAATACACAAATTTGACAGGCAAAATATACCCAACACACGCCTTTTTAACAGATATGATTTATCTGACAACACAGAATTGAACTATTAGTCTATTAAAAATATGTAAGAGAGAAATTTCATATTGAAACGGAAATTATGTGTTTATTTGCCATGAATGCGTATATTACGCTCAATTTATACATTTTCTATCTAAACTACTGAAATAAAAGCCCTCAAATATAATTTAACAAAGTATTTTTTTTAGTTTCACTAATACAGTTATGACAACATGTAAACATTATCAATGACGTACAATTGAATATAACGCGTCTCCTCTATATATGAGAGGGGGTCATTGTGAACATTTGTTCTTTCTATTGAATAAAAATTTGCGATGTAGCTTTAAAGTATTATTTTCAACGAGTTTTCAAAATATATAAATATGTCAATGTTAAATTTGACAGGAACTTCCAGTATAGCATGTACAACCGCATTTGGAATGTTTCCTGCAATCGTTTTCGACAAAAAAAACTAAGATGTTGGTATAAAGGTTGATGTCGCATTTGCCCTTTAAAGGGCGGTAACTGAAAGAGCTTTTCATGTTTTGATAGATTTTTTTTTAGTTTCATCATTGTAGCTACTCAAACAACTATTTTCAATGTTGACGTCTTGCGGTTATGTATTATATTGTTTTCTTGAAATCTTATATCTTATAGAACTATTTTCGTCATTACATACACTTGCAGAATACTGGCCAAGATATTCTAAGCGTAATATAAATTTAATGCAATCACATTATGTAATACACTTTTATTGAGTTTTCATAATCTCAAGTTATTAATATATTATAATGATTATCTGTATATGTGAATTGATTGTTGTAAATTCTAGTACAGTTTGTATTATACTGGCATAAAATAAAAAAAATCTGAAGAAAAAAAGAGTCTCGGTGGTTCAGTCTATAACGCACCGTTTAATATAGTAAACTTTATCGATGTATATATAGTGTATTTACTGCAAAAAAACAAGTCGATTTAATTTAAAAAAAAAGTGACAAAGCGATTTAAACAGACTTACATGTTGTATGAAATAGACATACTTAGACTTATTTACATTTGATATATGACACAGTTCCTTTACAATTATTAGACTCATTCTATATTTTGGCCACTTTAACCAAAATATCCATAAATATGAAACTTTTTTTGTAAGCACATGATAGTTATATAAATGTACTCATAGTCATACAGTATTGCCCGAAATAAATAGTACTGAAACTAAGTTGGTGTCACAATGCGCGCACTTCATACCCACGTTAGATAGTATAGACCAGTCAAGTTAAATAATTAATTAGTAAGGCCTAAATGTTAAAAATGGTGTGAAGTACAAAGGAGGAAGTTTTTCTGGTGTAGCAATATTTTCGTTCATACGGAATCGCTACCGACTCAAAGGTGCAAATCTGCGATACGTGTGTGATAAATTCACAGAACAATTTAATAAACATTCTCCGAGTAATGCCGTTATTTTGAAGGTTGTTGAAAACTTCAGAAATACTGGTAGTGTATTGTGTCAACGAAAAGGAAGATCGGGCTGTCCCAGGACAGTTAACATTAACAATAACCATCAATGCGTTTTTGAGCATATCTTAGGAAATCTGCCAGCGAAGGATAGCGTTGCAACTCACTGTAAAGAACATAAAGAAGCTGGGACTATCGCAGTAGAGTGGAATATTGTGCCTGAATTCTCGCGTTACAGTATGAAAATCATGAATTTTTAAAAAATGTATATTCTTCAGACGAAGCATGCTTTCATTTGTCGGGCCATGTGAATCGGCGCACAAATCGATATTTGCCAGACCTGATGAGGTTCAAGAAATTCCTTTACATAGTGCAAAAGTGAGTGTCTGGTGTGCAGTTTCCGGATACGGAATTATTGGTCTGCACTTTATCGAAAAGAATGGTAGACAAGTCGCACTTAATCAACAGTCGTGCAAGTAATTAGGCATTTCGAGACCAAGTTTTTCAACAACCTGTCATATTGCAGCAGCGGTTCGTCAATTTCTTCAGGGACATTTTCAAATCAAAATTATTTCACGATTTACGAACTTTCCTTAACCTTCACATTCGCAAGACCTTACATCTCCAGACGCATACATTTGAGGCATGACCAAAGATGCCGTCTTCAAAAGGTCACCACAAACCATCGATGAATTAAAGAATTCCATTCGAGACTTCTTCGCACAACTGAGACAACCCTTATTCGATAACATGACCACTAACATGGAACTTCGTTATGACGTATGTCTTGAACGAGGAGGTGCACACTTAGAACATGTAATAAAGTCTAAATAATCTGTACTTATTAAAAAAATTAAAGAATTATAAGTTCAGTACTGTTTCTTTCAGGCCATACTGTATTTAATCATAAAAAGTACTAGCAAATTAATTCACATATCATTAATTGGCAGTTGACTATATGAAATTTTTTCCAGCATAATACAAAACTTGGATAAAAAATCTTGCGCGATCTTGAAACAAGGATGAAAATAGGATGGTTTTAAGACTGTGTAGAACTGGCTTAAATTTGTGTTAACATAAGATAAAGCACTGTCAAAGACAAATTTTAGAAAAAACAAAATCCTGTCTTACATTTTCGCATAGTTTTTGAAGAATGAGTCATTATTAAATAAAAATGGCATTAGAGATATTCCTATACAAAGCAATAGCTTACCCATATTATTTTTGTCTGGGAACTTGATTTGAACATTATAGTCAAGCGTGATAGCCTGGACCTTATGTCCTTTAGCACCCATGACGGTTCGATGTAAATTCTGCGGAATTACACATTCAATAGTCACCATCGATTCTAATTCAGTAATAATTTCCTCAATTCGGGCCTTGGCAGCTTCGATGCAGTCTTTAGCACCTTTCAGTACCACTTTATCACTTAGAACGCCAGGCCTGGGGAAGGATATCATAACGCCACCACATTCGTCGGCAATGCCATGTAGTACCTCACCACGCCTGGCAACAAAGTGTTTGTGGTGCCTTGCATCGACGGTCATCTCACTTTCGGTTATGTTGTCCTAAAATAACAATAATGACTAATTGTAACAGACGGAATATAACATGTTTTTGTTGAAATACTAACGATATCTTTAATGCTCGCTTGTAGAAGTGCTTTAGCTTGTTCCACAGCGTCTTTCTTTCCAATAATTATGATGAGTTCGTTATCATCATCTGCACTAGTCGGGAATACCACGCGTGCTCCCGTCGAGTCCCTGATTTTCTTTATTTTTGCACCGTTTTTACCTATAAGGAATTTATGATGTTGAGGTTTTGCGCGTACCTGAAAATTAAAGAATACACCTTGGAATTGCTATAACTTGGATCAATTATATAGAATATCCTAAAGTGAACTTTTATCTTACCTCTGCAGAGTAACTAGATAATTGACGTTCGTTGGCCAAATCTAGCAGTTGCTGTTTAGCCCTGTCAACATCTTCCTTGGGTCCGCGAATAGTAACTTTGTCACTTCTACTTTCGGCACTAGGGAATTTTATGGTAACACCTCCACAATCCTCCATGATGGAATGTATCAATTTTCCCCTTGCACCAATCAAGGAATTGTAAAACTTAGGATCTATCGTTATTTCTTCAGTCACAATAGTTTCCTGTTCGTCTTGGATTTTACGGATTTTCTCGCGGGCCTCCTCCACGTTTTCTTTCTTACCGGTGATGGTGATAACGTCATTTTTATCAACTTCAGCCGGTAAGTCGATTTTGGTCTGTGTTTCTTCACGAATTTTCCTGATGTTACCGCCACCCTTACCGATAATGAACTTGTGGAATTGCTTGAAGATGGGTACTTCAATCTGGTAGGAGGCTTCGTTCAGTTCTTTGACTAATTTTTGCAAATATTTATGGCATTTATCGACATCTTCTTTAGGACCACGAATCTTGACGATATCACGCTTATCGGCTGAATAAATAAGCAACATATTAACAGGTTAATTTATGACTTGCATCTAAGAGAGTGCAGCAGTTATAGACAACACACTTATAAGTAATAATGCGGTTGCCAATATTCTTGGTATTCACGCGATTTCAAATTAATTTAAAATAAATTATAACCACAATTACGTCCTTTCAAGTAGAGGTAGAAATATGTTCTAAATTTTACACACATAATTATCAAAATCAAATTTATAAATATTGTTTCATTTAAATGTTGAAAACGAAACCGTGTGAAGGTACGTTCACAACGACGCTGTGAGGTTAGATGTGATTTTTAACAGTTCTTATAAATTAAAGCATATAACTAAAAATGTAAGTGTTTGCAACGGAGCAGTGGTTGTCGCAGATATAAGCGGTGTAAGAAGAGAATTGAATTTATTTTGCATACATGGATCACTATTATAACCTCAAAATTAGTTTACATATAGATGTGGAGCTCGCAGATTGAGAGCTGACCGGTGAGATGCCCCTCCCACAAGATGCGCAGTGAATTCTTGTAATATTAGGATAAGCACGAACAGTCTGGAAAAATTGTCAAGCGTTACACATCGAAGTGCAATATGTTTCCTATATATGCATCTCTTTTCAGTATGCATATTACAATTTCTTATCTGCATTTGCTCCTTCGTTAGACTAATGTATGCGATGATGAACAAATGTTATCATTTCCTTTTTCCGAATACCTTCTCTGTCTCACACTGACCTACAAGTCGCGCAGTGAGGACTCCGCCCACCGCTCAGCCCTCGGTCTGTGCATGGGCGCCCGCAGAGAGGGGCCAGTGGGGGCCGTGGCCCCTCCTGAGATTTTGATATTGTGTTCTTTTTTTCCACAACACTTAGCCTTTTTCAAGTCTTTATATTTTAATACGAAAACTACATACAAAAGAAAAACAAGAAAATTATTGAGATATTATATTAAATTGCAATCAATACGCGCCTTTTCAGCACAACCGGCAACCTTGCACAAACACGTAACGATGACTTAACCCGGCCGCTTCGCTGCCCTCCGCCTCAGATAGTTATCGTCGAGCTGTCGAGCTGTTATTGTGTATAATATGTTATCTGTGCTCTTCATTGTCTTTTGAATGAAAATTACGGGCGTCAAATCGGTAACATACAAATCGCTATACGCATCAGGTAATTAGGTGTTTAATGATTTTATTGATATTTTTATATTCATAGTAAATTATTGTTTATAGAAAAAATGGACATTCGAAATTTTTTCAAAAGAAAAACAACCTACGAAGAATGCAACAATTCTTCAAAGAAAATAGGGCTACAAACAGATGATAGTCCCATCCTGCCCAATCCTGCCCCAAGCACTAGTAGTGACATACCAGCTGAAGGTTATAAAGAACATGTAATAGCAGAAGCAAAACCTAGCGGTCAAACAGAAGATATTGGAAATGTTGTGAATTATTCCTTGATGTCGGAGTCGGATAAACAAAAATACGATTTATTGACAAGTCCATACACACCGTCCCCTACCTATGATTTTAAGCAAGATGTTGAACCAGATAAACGACCATTTATACACAAATGGCTTGATCAATATGATTGGTTGGCTTATTCCAAAGTCCTTAAAGGTGCACTTTGTAAATACTGTGCGGTTTTTCCGCCGGCTGTAACTCACGGTAGTGCTTTAGGCGCATTTATAACAAAACCTTTTAAAAAATACAGAGATTTCCATACCCGGGCAAACGACCATTCGAGTTCAGCCTGGCATAAAGATTCAGCTGTCCGTGCCAAAAATTTTATTGATATATTTTCTGATAAGAAACTTGACATATTGTCTCTAATTGATGATGGTAAGAAGAAAAATATTGAAGAAAATAGGAAGAAAATTCTTCCAATTATAAAGACAATAGTTTTTTGTGCAACTCATGATATGCCTTTAAGAGAAAGCAGCAAGAATTCTGGCAATTTTACAGATCTTTTGAAATTCAGAATAGACGCTGGCGATAAAATTTTAGAGAACCACTTATTTAACGTAGCTGGTAACTCTAAATACACTTCTCATAGGATCCAAAATGAAATAATTTCATTGGCAGGACAAGTAATAATAAAAAATATAGTAGAAGAAGCAAATTCTTCTAAATATTTCAGTGTATTGGCGGATGAGACTGCCGACATTTCCGGACATGAGCAATTATCCATTGGAATACGATACGTGTATGACGAAAATGAAAATTTCACTCTGAAAGAAGAGTTTCTTGGATTCGTGAAATTAGATAAACTAAACGCTGATAGCATAGCTTCTTCTATTTTAGAGTTTTTAGAAAAATCTGGTTTAAACATGGACAAACTTGTAGCACAGGGTTACGATGGATGCTCAACAATGGCTGGTGAAATTCACGGGGTTCAAAAGATCATACACGATAAGTATAAGAAAGCATTTTATTTTCATTGTACCTCACATAAGTTGAATTTAGTAATAAATGATATAAGTAAAATAACTGAAATTCACAATACCATAGGTACCGTTAAGGACGTAATAGTATTTTTTAGAGAGAGTACTTTAAGAAGAAATCTAATTCCCAATATACCCTTGTTTTGTGAGACTCGTTGGTCAGCTAAATATAAATCTTTGCGAATTTTTGCTGAAAACTTTAATACTATATTTAAAACTCTTTTTGATATAAAATCAGGAGAAATTTTAATGAACTCTTCTACCACAAAAAGCAGCTCAATTATGGGTTGCCATGAATTCGTTTACATTCGTTATTTGTCTAACAGTGGCCAGTAAATATTCAAATATTTTAGAACCTGTTGCAAATACTCTACAAGGTGTTTCAATAAATTTTCCAGATGTTCACAATCACATAAATTTAATTACCAACACATGTAAGAAACACCGCTTAGAAGCTGATACAACTTTCGCGGACGTTTTTTCTAATGCATTATCTAGTTGTGAGGCTCTTAACATAGAGGTGGGTAAACCCCGGATTTGCGGTCGGCAAATTCATAGATCGAATTATGAATCTGATTCAGTTGAAGATTATTTTAGAAAATCTATATTTATCCCATATTTAGATCACTTGATTCTTGCCTTAAAAACAAGGTTTTCAAAAAAACATGAAATTGCCTTCTCTCTGTTTGATATATTGCCAAAAAATATAAAATCATTAGATGTTAAATCTTTCGCAGTTAAGGTCGGGAATCTGTACAGCATTGAAAATTTGGAAAGCGAATTAAATATTTGGAAAGAGTATTTAACTCAATCTCAAATAGCTGAAAACATAACCATTGAAGATCTTATTGGACACTGTAAATTTTTTCCTGCTGTAAAAAATATCTGCATATTTCTACTTACTTTGCCGTGTACGACTTGCACTATAGAGTGCAGTTTTAGCACCTTACGCAGGATTAAGACCTGGATAAGAAATACAATGGGGCAAGACAGACTTGCTGGGTTAGCGTTGTTGAGTATCCATCGAAACCGTACAGTAGATATTTTTAATTTTTCCGTTAAAGTACTAGACCAGTTTTGTCAAAGTAACAGAAGACTGGTTTTTAGTTTAGAGTAAAACATACTTGCTTTTCTATATTTAGTACTATTGAGTGTCATTGTTGTGATTTTTTGGTATTGACAACATTTATTGTGTATGTTGTTCTGTATATTTTAACACATGTGTGTTCTTGTGTTCACAAATATGGTTTTATGAGAAAAATATGTTTGGTTTTGTTCCTTAAAGAGGCTAGTATTATGATTCGTTAACTTATTATAAAAATAAATGTTACATAACATAACATGCACCAATATTTTTCAATTTCGCCCCCCCTGAAGAAAAAATCTGCGGGCGCCCATGGGTCTGTGTACTGTACATACATTCATAAATAAAACATAAAAATCAAATGCTAGCAGAGGTAAAATAAAAAGATTGAGCAAATAATAAATTGGGATATGATGAAAATGCGATGAAATCTACAGATTTTGATTAAGAATTAACCCCAAAAAAGCAGTAACAGTACATTAAAAATATGCCATCTTGCAATCTCTCTATTTGTGTATAATGTGTGAATATTATTTAAAAATTATGATTGAGAGATTATGGATATATGAAAATGACAAACAAATATCCTAAAAATTATTAATTTTACCTAAATATGTGCTTCATACAATCTAATAAACAATTAGTTTTTCTTTCAACAAATGCATAAAAATATACCACTTCCTTAGAGTTTTTCGCATTTCAATTGTTTCAAAGAAACATTATTATTCATGTAGTGTTAATTACCGAATTTTCAAAAATCTGCTGTCAATATTGTGAATACATGAGAATATTTTAAAGGAATAGACATAAGAAAATTATTATTTAAAACAAACTTATATTAAAATTATCCACGGATTTCAAAAATGTTATAATATAATAATAATGTTATAATATACACACACTAATCCACTTTAACATGATATAAATTTAAATTAAATAATTAGTATAGACTGGACGTACCAGGTTGAAATTACGACGGAGCAAAGAAATAATGTAAACATCACGCAGTTACTGAATAGCACTATTCATATGGTGAACTGCAACATCTGTTGTTGTCGTGAAAAGGACATCAAAAAAGTGGATTTTACAGCTAAATTCCTTTCTTCATCAGCGTAGGTAGAAGCGTGAGGGCTTTTTTAGAATTAATTATATTTCGTAAGATAAATAAAGCACGGGAAGTTTACTCGATTTGAACTACAAAATGAACAAATAATAACGTATTTTGTATTTTATAGATCACCACCCACTTGTTATCCAATTATATAAATAAAATGAAATACTTTTTAAAAAACAAAATTTCAATAGTGCGCGCCCGTTGGCGATGAGTCATCAACCTCTCGCGTCCGGTCTATAATAATTAGGTACGAGTCTGGGGATAGAACAAATGAAGGAAGACGTTTCTATGTTGCTGATTTATTATCATAAAAATTTCAATATTCCAATGTGCAAATCAATTAATTGGACACCAAAATTTGGTGTCATTGTAAAAACCTATATGCGATTATAATCGGCACTCTCATCAAATTTCAATATCCCAATGTGCAAATCAATTAATTGGACACCAAAATTTGGTGTCATTGTAAAAACCTATATGCGATTATAATCGGCACTCTCATCTATCATTATAGCTTTATTGTGAACGTACCTTTAGTGTTACTTTTCAGAGTGTAACTGAAAACTACGTAGCCATAATTTTTTTGTCCAAGAAGTGGCTTTTTATACAAGATGTTCAAAAACCCCAAAAAATCTTTATGAGCTTATATGATACTATATGGACTTAATTCTTAGCATTTTGCTTTGCCGTACACCAATAAATAAATTACTTATTTTAAGTTAGCACTCGCACTCAATTAACTTACCTGGACCGGGGAAATTAATTTGAACTTGGTTGAATTTATCACGAATTTCTCTGATTTTCTCCCCTTTCGCACCTATAATGTTCTTATAATGACGCTGCTCGATTATGACATCTTTTTCTTTTTCATTCTCTAATTTTTTGACCATATCCTCTAATTCTTGCTTAGTCTGTAGGACACCTGGTTTAGTACCTTCGATGCGAATTAAACCGGTTTCGTCGATGTTTATTAAGACATTAGTTTCTTCTTTTAGACGATTTACTTAAAGAGAATATAAAAACAACTGAATTAATTTTAATATACTTCTATCAAAGACTATATGTAGTAGTAATCCTTAAATGACTAAATTAAATTAATAATTTAAGTTTGCCCACTTTCTAGCATAAAAGCTATTCATCAGCAAATCCGAAAAGCAAAAACAAAATTGTTCTTAAAAAACAATGTCGAAAAAGCCTTGAAAGTATGCTTCAACTATTTTGATAATGGTAAACTAGAATTTGGAAATAATTTTTATTTTTCTGAATTTGCAATGGTTTTTTCATACAAATTACAAGTTTATAATATTTACGTAAATATAGAAACTTTCCTTACGTTAAAGTATATTGCCAGAAATTGCATCGCCGTTATGCGATTTCGTTTGTTAATTTCCAGCTATTTACCGGCTGAAGGCACGGTACGCAATTTATTTTCACGATTCAGTTTAACATGTCAGCAATTCCTGCTGAAATTGCGATCTATTCCAGCAGGTTGTATATGGAGCCCAATCAGATATAAATAAAAAATAAAGCAATCTAACGATTTAAATTTGGCTTTGGCAACTAATTTTTCAAGATTACCAATAAAAACGTCTATCTAGCAAAATTCAAGACTTACCATTAGCTCCATTCTTTCCAATGATATGTTTATAAAATTTAGGATCAACGTTAATCTCCATAAATATCAGCTTGGCAACATAGTCTTTGACGATGGCCTCGATTGTCTCCTTGGTCTTCTCCACTTCTTCAGGAGGCCCCTCGATTTTGATTTTGTTATCTTTTTCCGTAAATTCGACATGCACTTTTGGCGAATTCATCGTTATTTCTTTAATATTGGCACCTTTACGACCTATAATGTATTTATGGATCCAAGAGGGAGCATCGACATCGGTAGCACTGACTGAATTTGCTTTATCATAGACTATGCTAAGAGCTATGCCTAACTTGTCGTGGGGACCCCGAAGTGTAATCGTGCCAGTAGTGGATTCAGTTGGCGGCATTTCGACGCTAACGCCGGTCTTTTGCAGGATTTCGGCGATTGTTGACCCGCGCGGGCCTATGACGTACTTGTGTTGGGATTTATTCACTTCAACGGAAACAGTAGTGCATTTCTTTTCCTAGATAAGTATAGAAAAAGGATTATAGTGTATAGTTGAAAGATGACAATAGCAAAGGTTTCTCTTAACTTGGAGTATTTTACATAAAATGTAATTTCACGTTTTAACGTAATCTTTTGTAAGTTTAGAAAAAGTGATATATTAAAAACATGTTATTTAAATAAATACTGATAATTGAAAACTATCAAATAAATGAAGTAGCACATTGTTTTAGCCGCATTTTAATTTGGTTTACTTCAATTGAATCGGTCATTCGAAAATGGGCCCAAAATTCGAATTTGTAATTTTACAGAAAACACAAAAAAACTGAATAAATGTCATATTTTTCAGAAATCTCGTATTCTTATAATATCATATGAAATGTGTGGAACAAAATATCAGAGAAATGTCCACCGCGACTCGGTCTGCACATAGTGATTCTTTTCTTAAAATTTTCGATGACTTTATCACATATATGTACGTTAATTTCGGCAATAGCCGCACGAATGTTATTTTTTAATTCATCAATTGTCTGTGGATTATTTGTGTAACCTGATCCTTAAGGAAACCCCAAAGGAAAAAGTCTAGCGGTGTTAAGTAGCAGGATCTTGCAGGCCAATCCACGTCACCATTACGAGAAATCACACGACCAGGGAATTTCTCCACCAGTAAATTTAGAGTTTCCCTGGCAGTGTGGCAAGTGGTCCCATCTTGTTGGAAAAAAAAAGATTGTTGAGGTCCATATCTTCCAAACGAGGCCATAGAAAGTTATTCAACGTCTGTCGATACCGCTCCCCGTTGACAGTTACTGCTTCTCCATTCTCATATTCAAAAAAGTGAGGTCCAAGAACACAGTTGGTCGTGAAACCACACCATACGGTGACACGTAGTGGGTGCATGGGTTTTTCAATAATCTCGCGAGGATTTTGGAGCCCCCAAATGCGGCAGTTTTGTTTATTTACGTAACCCCCTAGGTGAAAATGGGCTTCGTCACTGAATATGATTCGCTTTTCAAAGTCGTTATCAAGTTCTGTTTGCTCCAAAATCCAATTTGCAAGGATACGGCGGTATTGATGGTCCCTGGGCTTCAATTCTTGCGTTAACTGCATCTTGTATGCTTCTAGCCGTAGGTCTTTGGTTAAAATTCGTTGACAGATGATCTTGAGATGGCCAATTGCTGTGACCGGCGACGAATTGAAGTTTTTGGACTTTCTGTTACACTTTGATTCACCCTAACGATATTTTCAACTGACCGAACATTACGATGTCGCAGCGGGGTCTTTACATCGAGAACAGAACCAATTATTTCAAATTTTGCAATTAAATTCCTAATTGCTGTATCGCTGGGAACATGATTCTGATGAAAAACAACGCGTAGTCGACGAATTGTGTTTATAACAGAACGAGCATTTTCATAATAAATTTGAACAATTTGGGTACGTTCTTCAGTCGTGAAACGTTGCATGATGACACGTACAAGTTTCTAGATGACGTATGTCAAATATTAGATTAATATGTTACATTATTTGAAAATACTGCGATATTTAAATCCCCAAGTTCCTGTTGGGACACCCTTTATTAAGATAAAATACAGGAATTGATTATAAAATTGGAAACAAAAATACTTTTAACAAAAAAGATTGTAGAATTTCAAAATGTTGGGCCCTTCTTCTTCTTCTGATTTTTTTGTACATACATATATTCGTGTTTAACATTAAACACACATTAATGTATGCAAAATTTATTGAAAAATATATTAGAGAACAATACTAAATACAAAAGACACAATCTTCATAAAAAAAATTAATCTTCTTCGTTTTCCTCATGACGACACGTCCTTTCTGCGGGAACCAAACTGTGGTAGTAAGTAACGGCTTTCTGTCGTAGAAACGCTGTTAGCTCTAACAAGTTCTTGATTTTATCTGCATTAATGGGCAATGCACTATTATATAAAGGTTTAATTGGCATAGGAATTCTTGTCACGGTCGGTTTTAAAATACTTTCTCTACAAAGACCACTCAACGTTGGACACACTTCCATGTATCTGTCATCAGATTTAAATTGAACATGTTGTATTTTGAAATCTGAAATTTGACCCCCTTTTCAGTAACCGTTTCCTTAAAATATTGTTCCTGGAACTGTGAAGCAAAATCCTTTATCATATTCTGCTTTACTTGTACAACTTTAAATTTGGAGGAAATAATGCGCACCCAGTCAATCAGGCAACATATCCACTCTTTTCTCTTTTTTCTGCATCCTTTCAATGACACCAAAATGCCGGTCGCATGACAGAAAACTATGTCCACGATAAGGAAAGTGGTGTTTGATTTCCAAAAACTTGCCGTTTAGGGTCAAAACTTGCCAGTATTTGATGACGACCTGGTTTTGATTCTGACCCCTACAACCCTCTGTAAAAATATGTAGCTTCTTTACATTAGCGGGAACAAAAGCTTCTATGTAATGGTTAAGAACTGATACCACTTCATTACAGCCTCTTTTTCCAACATTTTCCGGCCAAGTATATATTATGCTTTTAGAAGTTTTGGCTGAATACTCCGACATCACATACAACCAAAGTTGTCGCTTGGAAAAGACATCTGAGGTCGGAATGTGTGGGCACGATATGTTTTGCTTGAAATCAAAACACAATACTTCTATTTCATCATCTGCTTTTGCTTGTGCTACAGTTTGTGTCAGTTTTGTATAAACTGTTTAGCTCTAGCCTTGTGAACTTTAAGTTTTGTTTCGTTTTCCGTTTTTAAAGCTATGTTACTTTCTTTTTTAATCTTTGCTGTCAGCTCATCACATGTAGCACAAATATCTGTTCTTGGTCGACCAAAATTGTAGTTATACGTGTTTGTAAAATAATTCAAACAAAACTTGTATTTTACATCACATGTTAAGTTTTTCAAACCCGAGTTACTATTCTTTGCTTCTGCCAACAGAGTGGGATAATACTTTTCCAAAAAAAGTTCATACATTTTTGGTATGTTCAAGTTTGATGCTAGGTATCTTATTCGTTCACCTGTACGACTATAGTGCGATATATTATAAGGAAAACTTTGAATGTGGGTGTCATTTTTTTTAATTAAATCAGTACTCTTTTTGTTTGCCCTATTGTGGTGCTTTCCGCGATTATCAGGTGTTAACGCTGCTGCTTTTAGACTAGACACGTCGAATCCTTTTAACCCCAATCCCATGTAAGCTAGCAAAAGCTTCTCTACACACATTCCTTATTTCATTTTCAACACGATGAAAACACTAATAAAATCTTTTTACTCACCGGCACTTATTTCCAGTGACTTGAGCTGATTTGGGTTCACCTTTTCTGGTAACATAAGGCAGTCCTTCAGCTTTCAATTTTTTTGCTTTAACGTCTTTCCAGTCAGAAATGTTTCTTTTTCTTTTTAGTTTTATAACACTCTCATCTCGGGTATTATCCATTTTCTTAACCACTCATGTAGGGAGAGCTGTAGATCACACTTCAGAAAGGAGAAGATACTCACTCTACCATCAGTATTTATCCTCTCTGTAGTTACTCACGTCCAGCAGAATAAAGAAGCATTTGCCTTGAACGGTCATCATCACGGCTATTCTACTCGTCAGCGACAGAAGATAAGAATGCCTCATCATCGGCTGACTTGCACTCAGAGGTCGATTGATTATTGGGGGTGCAAATGATATAATAAATTGCCGGCAGAATTAAAAGACTTGCCTTTGACCCGTGTCAAAAAAAAGGTTAAGGAAATGCTTGTTAATAGGGAGTGCTACACGATGGAAGAATTCCTGGCCACTTAAGACATCGATATTGACTGTATGTGCTTCGTTTTATGTCTTGTTAGTTCTTATTGTTGGTGTTTATCTTTGTATTATGATTTTATTATTTGTGTTTCTATATCTTTATATATCAATATATATTATTGACAGTTGTACACTATGTACAAAAAAAAAAGAAAAGAAAATGACATTTTCTGTAATGGTGTTATTACAAAAAATATACAATATACAAAAACACATTAGTTCACCTCATACGATTACATTTGAACTTCACGTGTAAGTCTGTTTATAACCTAACCTATAAAACTAAGCCACCTAGAGTGAGTAGAAGATGGGCCCATCTATAGTACTTGGGCCCTTATTCGAGCCACTGCAATATAAACAGCTGATTTAAATGCAGTTACAGTCTGTATCTTGGGTCGTTTTTCTACTGAAAAGATGCGCACTAACAATCTAAAAAAAACAATACTCGCCAAAAATCCTGTTTCCCAAAGTTGGCTAGTTGGGCCCTTTGTCGAATGACCGATTCAATTATCTATGTTTCCGTTAATAACAAGAATTAAAATTTCATAATATAGACTTGTGATTAAATCGAAACGAATGAAGCGATAAAGTACAATATGCAGATCTTATAAGCAACCTGCATACACCAAAAATACGAAATCATGCCCCTTACATTAATTAAGAGGGGTTTAATACAAACATACATTTATTGCCCATCATCGCTATACATGAAATCTTGTATTGTTTCCCCTACACAGGTAGGTAGATGACACTGTTCGTGTGTATAGATGTCAACGTCGATAATAGTAATGGTAATAAACTTTACTACAGAAAGATGGTCTTTTATTATTATTAACATGAATTTATGTCTTGAATAAGTTTCTTAAGAAAAATTCGCTATAGTTGGATCGTTTTGGCAACCATCACAGTATAAGTGCGAACTGAAATGCCAATACAAATTCCCATTGAGTGGAACAATTTTAGAACAATAAAATTAAACTGATTAATTAATATCTAAAGGTATGTAGCTTCCGCTAGTAAAATATTACATGAAAGCCAGTTGCAAATTGAAAATTATAATTATAAAGTTATTAAATATTATTTTTCTATATATTTTATTTAATACTTGGCTATTCTGTTTAGTAAGCAAGCATTGTTGACAAGTTTGTATTATTTGGATGACAATTATAACAAACGTCAACAAGTAATTATGAAAAATGTCAAGAGTATGAATATTATTATTTATGACAGTCCTGAAATAGCTTTTATAGGTTACATTACTTGACAGGTAAAATGCTGCAACATCCCAAATTTGACGCCATTTTAAATTATTGGCGCATGTCGGCTGCCAAAGCGTTTCAACCATATCTGCCGTCTATTCGAAAGAGAAAACAGATCAGAGAATGTTCAATAAAACGTCTACGTATGTCTATTATAAAACCTACGATGAAAGAATAGAACAGGAGAGATAATAAAGTGGTGGGGGAATAGGTATTATTTAGACGGAAGTTACCACTTTAAGACAGGTCAGTTACTGGTCAAATTGACTTATTTAGTGCTTTTATAATAATTTTGTGTGGCTTGTGGCTCACTTTTTCTCTTCATCGGTAAAGTTAATTTCAAATTGGCATTCAACATAGGCAATAATAATTTAAAAAGTATGTATTTTGAATAACTTGTCATATATCTGACATGTTTGATTATGTGTTCAGTGGCATAACATACATATCCTAGGCATGCCTTTTTTAATGTTTTGTTTAATACAGTTAGAATAAATGTTACTATATTAAAAAGAATAGAAGGATTGAAAAAATAATACACTCATGATATTTCTTTAATTATTATTGGACTAAGGACCTATTTTGAATGATTTTCGAGAATATACAAAGTGTACATATACCCTATACAAAATATTTATGCACGCCTATACACTGCGGCGGCCATATTGAGTTACCACTTTGGACAAATATTATTTTTAACAAGACTCTCTCGTGTTCTATTCTTTCCTCGTAGTATAAAACGTATTTTGAACATTCATTCTTGTGTAATATTTTCACATAAATTTTTGAATTTCGTCACGTAATTTATCTAATTCGTAAATTGAAATTTAAAAGTAATTTTTATAATTCTAGTCCTTGCAAAATTTCTTCCATACTGAAACAATTACAGTGATTAATATATTTTTTGAACAAAACAGGGATAAATGAAAAAATTGAATTACGCAAAATACAAAAAAAATAATTATTAAGAAAATCAAAAGATAAGAAATGTAGAAAAATAACAAATTAGATATCCTCCTCGCTATGAAAATACATATAAGCAGTATTTTCATATAATCAAATAAAAATAATATACTCGAGTGAAATGTATATTAATAATTTTTATTATTTCTTACCATTTCTTTATAAATCGCTTCGATTTTCGCTTTAGCCGCCAATACGCCTTCTTTTTCGCCAGCAATGACGATTTCATCTTTCTGGACGGAAGGCGGTGGTACATTAATTCTGGCACCGGTGTCGGCAATCATCTGGTGTAATTTTTCATTCAATGCGCCGACTATGAATGGATGATAGATTTTGGGCACGTTTACTCTTTCGAAAGCCTTTTTCGACTGTTCATCGGAGGTGATACGAATCTCATGTTCAGCCTTTTCAATTCCATCTTTGGTGCCGGTTATCGTAATTTTATCAGAGGGATCGTTCATCAAGGGTACGCTGATCTTGGTAGCGGTGACTTTCTCTAATTCTCGAAGACGCTCACCTTTCTTGCCCAGTATCCAGCGATGGTGTTCTTTGGGAATTAATATTTGTTTGCTGGCCTGAAACATAATAATTTTGCCAATTATTATGCAGCAACTTTATAATTTTCTTTTTTTGATTTTTTTAAAAACTACTAACATGTGAATGAAAAATTACAAAATGGAATAGTAAATAAATGCATGATTGTAATATAAAAAAGACAAAATTAAAAAATATTAATGAAATTGTAGTTAAATTTTCTAACTAAAGTTGAAAAATTTCAAAATTTTTAATGGTTACTACGACGCTTAGTGGTAAGTACCTACAACTCTAATATAATAAAATGCTATTGCGAGATAAACTGTCATTTGAATTGTCAACATTGAATTATTGGATTATATCAACATTACTTTACACAAAGTGAACGAAGTATGTTTAGTGATTGAAGTTTACCGGTAATTTTCATTTGATTTTTCCCGGTGGTAATTTACGGGTAATTTTCCGGTAATTTTGGAAATATTTCAGAAAACAAATTACTATGTCATATGGATGGATATTATATAATATATACATATGTATATGTTATAGGATAATATATTTTTGTTATTATGATGTTTAAACAAATAATAAAAGTTCATATTTTTAAAACGACCAATAAAAATAACATTTAGTCAAAAAAAAAACAAACAATAAGCATATTTAAAAATCTAAATATCTTGTTCCCCCTCGGAACCTAACGTTTCAGCAAGACTTGCACTAGTCTCACTCTCACTATTCCAACTTTCTTCTTCCAGTGCATCATCTGAGTCTGAATCACTGTTCATTTCTTCATACTCTTTTTCGGAATCTGAAACGAGTGTTACGTCTCTGTCTCGCTTCTCTTGTGATAACAGTTCTTGGAGCATTCTTCCTTTTTCTAATGGCTTCCTTTCTTGCCTATATTCCCTTTTCGTCGATTGCAGGTTATGTTTTACGAATACTAATTTCGCAGCTTTTTTGTTGGTTAGGCGATTTCTTCTGGCCGTATGGACTAACTATAGTTACTAAAAGACCTTTCAGTTGCGGCTGATGATGCAGGTACCTCTTTAAATAATAGAAATTTAATTTAACCATTAAAAATAAAAAGTGCATTATATACATATATAGGTATTACCTAAAATCGCAACAGGTCCAGCTGATAAGCTCATTTCAGAACATAGACCTTTCCACCACTGTATAACAGTAACACTTTCTGAATTTGCCATATTCCATAAAAAATCAGATTTCCAATAACCTTCTTTAGAACGATACTGTGCAAGCTACTTATAATATCATTTTCATTCATCATAATCTTCTCCTTGTCGCTACCCAGGCTTTGTATTTCATATAATTTTCGAAGTTTAGCGGCTACTTTAAAAATATATTCCATCCCTTCCAAATTTTGTTCAGGTGTTAAATCTTTTCCTAGTTTGGTACAGTCTAAAATATTGGCTGCAAAATGTAATGGTGAAAGGGCCATTTCTTTTCTCTGTTTGAATGACTGCATCAGCTGTTTTTCTTCTGCTTTTGTTAAAGGTGAATCAGGTAAGCAGTTCAAAAAGTGGGTTTCAATTTCTTTTAAAGCTTCTGCTACAAAACTGATTTTAGGGCGACCTGACTCCAAAATTGTAATAAACCGGATAATAACTTGAAATATTTCTACAAAGTTTTCTACTCGTATCCAGTATACTGTCGTCAGTCAAAATTCTAGTTTTGATGTCTTTGCTTAAAATATCTGCTACATTTTGGGAAATGGCTAGTTCCTGTAGATATTGCTTGTTTTGTAAAATAGATTCGAAACAATGAAGATTTGAACCCCATCTTGAACCTTTTCCTTTAATGTTGCCGCTAACACCTGGCTGTATTTAATATGTTTAACCATGGCCTTTGACTGGCTTTCGACAGTGTGACATGTTTATAATTTTATTATGACGCCGCATAACAAATTTAAAATGTGTGCAATACCCTAAACGTAGTTATCAGCTATTCTGAAAAATCAATTTTTAAGTATTCCCACGCTTTTTTCATATTGGCTGCGTTGTCTGTAACCACTGCCAAAAATGTATGTGGTCCTATTTCATCCATAACTTTTTTTATTTCAGCATAAATATACTTAGCGTCATGCTTTTCAGCTTGGGATCTGAACATTTATAAACTGCAGGAGTTGGAGTATTAGTTACGAAATTTATTATTCCCTCGTGCCTAATGTTTGACCAACCTCACATTGTAGAGTTAGGGAAACGGCTTCGTGTATCTTAACATCTATGTTGGCTTTAACTCTTAAAAATTCGGAATCCAACAGTCTATTTGACAGAACGTACCTTGTTGGCAGTTCCAAAGATGGTCTAATGCGTTTAAAAGCCTCTACAAATCCTTCTTCTTCAAATATGCCTAGGCTTATGGTGCCAGAAGAAAATACAGCTCTTAAGAGAAGCTCCCAGATTATTTCCTAAAGCAAAATATTATGTGTTTTCGAATGGGTGTTATAATTAGCTACAATAATTTTATTAATACTGCAATAGTAGTATAATACTCGTAATATTATCCCGCCAAGAATTCCACCAAAATATTCAAACTTTTGTTTTGCAAAATTACAAACAACTAGAAGTACTAACCTTTTCTTCTTCTGAAGGTCTAACATCAACAAAGCTAAGCAAGGGACCGTAGGAACCTTCATTTTGAATTTTTCGCTTTTTTGCATCAGTATCAAATTCAGATGGGAGTGTTAGTGTACTGGCTGTACTTGTTCTCCCGGTTTTGGCTAATAAACCAGACGATGAAGTCGACTCAGAAGCAGACAAAAAATCATTTTCATTTCTTGAGGTTCCTACACTTGATTTTTCTTTTATTTGGAACGTTTTATTTTCTTTTACTTTCACGCTGCCTGGAGCATTTCTGCACTTATTTTTATGCTTTTGCATTCTTGTTACATTTAGATTGTAACACTGCCCACAAAATTTGGAAGCATATTTAGTAGTATTATTTTCTTTTTTCACATTAAATAGTTCTCTGACTTTCGATTTTACACGCATTTTATTAAGATTCAACAATAAACTACCATACACTGTATTCTATATATATAAATCAAATAAAACGTAACCGTATTCCGTATACAACCTGTTTGGCCGTTTATATTTGACAGACAGTTGGTTTGGTACTTCCCGTGATTGGCCCAACACTCATAAATCGAAATCGGGGAATTACCTACTAATTCATTATCACTGCCATCTGCTAGAAAACAATGCAACTCTTTGAAAAAAATTAATTAATCCCAGAGAGTTATAGATTCAGGACTATAGATGGCGAATAATGCATAAAAAGGATGGCCGCCGTCGTGTAAATGTGATTTTATTAGATTTTTTTAAAATTACCGGTAAAGAAATTTGCCGGGTAAAATTACCAAAATTACCTTACCAAAATTACCGTTACCGCGGTAACGTTACCGCACTTTAATCTCTAAGTATGTTTATATTTTCAATGATGGAGCAACAATATTTGAGATTCAATTTTGTTGCAATAATGTTTGAATATCCCTTCATTAATAACCCACTAAACAATTTTTAATTTCGCGCTTGTTATAAGTTTACATAGGAAGCAATAGAAGAAGTTGGGTACTAATGTAAACCGGTAGACTTTATGTTGCCTTTACCGCCAGGACAAAATATATCAAGACGTCTTTAAGCATGTAAGAAAAAAATCCTATTAAAACAACGGAACATAGCCATACATTAACTACATTAACTTTTGAAGTATTTTTTTATAGTGGGTGACACAAAAAAAACAGAAATTTTGTAATGCGTACTGGCAGCCATGTATAGTTGGCAACACCGCAAAACAGGGACCAAGAGCTGTAAACAATCTCGCCATTTAGTAATCATGGATCAGTGGAACGGTCAACAGTGTGCTTTCGCCATAAAAATGTTTTTCAAAAACAACGACAGTTTGGAAGATGGGCAAAGGAAGATCCGACGTTTTTAAACTTATGGCGTCACGGCGGCTTTCCCTCGAAACATCGATAACAACTTAGATCAAAAACTTTGAAGAGACTAGCTCTGCTCTAAAAAACAAACCAACAGGACGACCGAAAAATGCTCGTACAACACAAAATATCGAAGCTGTACGCCCTGTTTCAACACACGGGGCCATAGGACCCTACTTTTTCGAGAATGTAGAACGGATCACAGTGACTGTCACTTCGGACGGTATGTTGAGATGTTGCAAACTTTTGTTGGACCTGCACTGAACATTTTTCGACAATTTCAAGATTCGGTGACATTCCCTGGCCCCAAGATCACCGGATTTGTCAGTTTGTGATTTTTTTTGTCTACCTTAAGAGTTGGGTCTACACGTCTCGGCCAAGAACACTGAATGAATTGAAACTAAGAATTCAAGACGAAATTCGTGGTATCCCAGCTGAGATGTTGCAGTGATCAATGGGGAACCTCAACAGCAGACTGGAAGAATTCATACGTACACATGGATGCCATCTACAGGACGTAATTTTTAAACAATGATAATTTAAATTAATAATCGACGAAGGAGATACATGTTGAAACTCCATTATATATATATAATAAAACACAAGTGTATAGTTTCAAAATTATTATAATGTTTAACACACTCCATATGTTTCGCCACACTGTGGCTTCATCAGGTGGATGAAAATACAATTTCAAAATACAAATTAGCTCCTATATATATCAATACAAATTACAAACATAATCTCATTCTAAGAGGGGTGGATATGTTTAAATTTTGCCCCCCTACTAAATCTAAAATTTAAACATATCCACCCCCTCTTAGAATGAGATTATGTTTGTAATTTGTATTGATATAATATATCAATATATATTATATAGGAGCTAATTTGTATTTTGAAATTGTATTTTCATCCACCTGATGAAGCCACAGTGTAGCGAAATATATGTAGTGTGTTAAACATTATAATAATTTTGAAACTATACACTTGTGTTTTATTATATATATATATGATAATTTAGATTACTATCTCTTAAATGGAAAGTTGTAGTGGTTCAATTGCTGGCAATAATATTTTTTTGGATGTTTCTTTTTTTATTGGGGTTTTCAAAAGTTCCCGTCCTTTTTCTGTGTCACCTTGTTTAAAAGAAAAGCCGGAAGAATTATATATGATTAATAAATTTCAGAAGACATAGTTTAGTTTTGAAATTCATATAAAATACGAAAAATAGTAAACACATTGACTTCCTGTGTAATACTAATGGAGATGAATTATTGTTATTTTTCGATAGATAAAGAAAAGAACATGACAGTATTAGAAAAGGAGTTTGTTTTAACATAATAAATATTAAAAAGAAATGAAAACATTTAGCAAACCCTTTGTAAATCACGTAGCGAATTCTTGCGTACGAGTTAGGGGGCAACATTTTGATAATCTTACACGAAATCAGAGACATCTGCAACAGATGGCAACTGTCAACATTTTACCTCAAAAATATGCATGTTTATTATATATTTTATATTAAAAGTTATATATATATATATATATATATATATATATATATATATATATATACATATATTTATAAAAAAAAAGAATTTAAGTGCGGGCACCTTGCAAATGGTATTTTATTCAATATTAAGATTTTTCAAGCTATTTAATCAAGTTATTTATCTAATATGAAACGACTAGCCATAATCTCGCTTTCACTCATTTTCATATCTTTCTGTATCTATTAATGTAAATAACTAATGCACAAATATGAAATATAAATTTTAACACTGTATATATGTATTTGGCCTTTTGGTTAGGAGAGTAAATAATTAAATTGTAAACAGGAAATCTATACTTCAAGCAAACAAGGAAATTAAAACCACATTATTTTATGTTTTACTTATAGGTAAATAGAATACAACAGGTCTGCCACTCTCTTAAATCACATTATTCATTTAAATACACTCATATTATTGCTATTTATCTACAGTATCTAGAATATTTATCTACAATGTTAAACTACATAATTAGTCTCTTTAGGTCGACAAATATTCATAACATACATTTTATGACAAACAACATGTTCACTAAAAAAAATCAAAAATCATATTGTTAATACTCTGACCTTGATTCGACTAAATTTATACAATTTATTTTGGTAATTGACATTCATTCAATCTTGTAGTAAAATATAAATACAATTCGCGTTTTTGAGATAAAAACACTTTTCTTTTCTTTACTTGTTATAAGGATTAATTTAAATATATGTAAATAAACGGTTTTGTTCTATTTTTAGGCTTGGAATATATGTACATTATTAACAATATACAAATGAACTTTTTAGAATTCAATATAAAATTTATTGTTTTAAGAAAAGATTACCGTAAAATGGGGTGAATCGGCTCAATGTGGTGAAAAGGATCAAAACTTTATTGTCACTTAAATAATCGATTACAACATGCAGTGCCATCTTTAGTGACATTCCGTTAATATCGAAGCCCTGTTGGATGATAAAATAAGATCGTACAAGCAGTTGCACGTGTCCCGTGGCGCCGTTGATTTGTGGGTAAATAATTAAGAACGCGGTACTTCTAACCTAAAAAAACGTGACTGTCAAAACTTCGTTTGTGTAAATCGAATCATTTAACTAAAGAGGTTGGTAATTTTTTTTATTACTCTATGAACACTAGTGTAACACATAGCAAAAGGATTTTAACAGTAATTTATTCATTTTTATTTCAGTAAAAAATATTTGACACAAACACGTGGTGTTCAAAAGTGCGAGGTGAATCGGCTCATCACAATTTACAATGCCGAGAGTTTATAAGCCAGATCCACATGGAAAAAGGTATAAAAAGTATAGCCAAGAGTTAATAGAAAATGCTAGAAGAGCTGTACTTGCACAAAAGTTAAGTATACGTGAGGCTTCAAAACGTTTCAATATTTCTTTTGGGTGCCTTCGAAGACATATAAAAAATCCCGATTTAAAAAAACCGGGTGGTCAAACTGTTTTAAGTACAAGAGAAGAAGCTACGATAGTCGAACAACTAAGTGTGTGTGCAGACTGGGGCTTCCCACTTGATATGTATGGACTACGGCTAATTGTCAAATACTATTTGGACAGGAAAGGACAGAATGTTCCGAGGTTTAAAAATAATATGCCAGGAAAAGAGTTTGCCGTTGGATTTCTTTCAAGGCATAAAGAAACATTAACTGTTCGACTATGCCAGAATATAAAAAGATCTAGAGCAGCAGTGTCTGCCCAAGTTATAAATGAATACTTTGATAAATTGGAAAAAACTCTGAAAAATGTTCCACCTTCACATATAATAAATTATGATGAAACAAATTTAACAAATGATCCTGGTAAAAGAAAAATAATTACTAAACGTGGATGCAAATATCCTGAACGGATTATGAACCAAACTAAAACAGCTGTTTCGTTAATGTTTGCTGCTTCCGGAGATGGGGTCATGCTTCCTTGCTACGTTATATACAAAGCAAAGCACTTATATTCGACCTGGATAGAAGGAGGTCCTAAGAAAGCCAGGTACAATGTAACTCAGAGTGGTTGGTTTGACATCATTACTTTTACTGATTGGGTAGCAACAGTTGCAGTGCCTTATCTCAGAAACCTAGAGGGTAAAAAAATATTAATTGGAGACAATTTGTCTTCACATTTATCTCCGGAGGCAATAAATCTTTGTAAGGAGCATAACATAGAGTTTGTGTTTTTGCCAAGTAGTTCCACCCATATTACACAGCCATTAGATATAGCTTTCTTTCGGCCCTTAAAAGGTGCTTGGAGAAAAATTTTGACAGAGTGGAAACAAGGTCCAGGAATGAAGGAACCTTCGATTCCCAAGAGTGTTTTCCCTAGGCTCCTAAATAAATTATGTTTGGAAATCAAGGAAAACGAATCCAAAAATATCCAGTCAGGATTCAGAAAAGCCGGTATAATACCTTTGGATAGAAGTAGAGTAATAGGAATGCTACCAAAGGAGACACAAAGAAATGAAACTGGTGATGTATTAGTAAATATTGAAAACTCAGTTGTTGAACTGCTTCGTGAAATGAGATACAATGATGCTCCTAAAAAGAGACAAACAAGGAAAAAATGTCAAATAATAGCAGGACAGAGTGTAAGTATTGTGGATACCAAAGAGTCGGACGTCGAAGAACAGAGTGAGGATGATGAATCGACAAAAGAAAATGAACCAGAAGAGGAATCTTCAGACATTTTTGAGTCTGAAATTGAAGGTGAAAATACCGTAACTGTCTGTAAATTTGGTAAACAGTTCAAAAATGTTATTCCTATTACTAAAGATGATGTGCTGATAGGAGACTGGTTGTTAGTAGCCTACGGCTTACAATTGTCTAGACCTAAACTATCGAAAAAATATAATTTTTTCATTTGTCAAGTGCTAAATAACGAAAATGGACAAATCAAGGGTAAATTCGTTAAAACGAAACCGACAAAAAATTTCCATGGGTATGTTTATACTTTTCCCGACGTAGAAGACGTTGACACCTTCCAAATTGACGTTGTTGTCGGTAAACTACATGAACCTACAAACTATCTCAGAGGTTCTTTGAAGTTTGACATTAACACTACGGACATGGTTTGTTAATTTGTTAATTATTAAAAGTCTACGTGGTACAATGGGTTATTGCTACTTAAAAAACATGTTCTTTTTTTGTAATACAAGTAGGTGCCTTTTTTGTAAAAATATATTTAATCTTTCATTTATTTCCTTACGACTGTAACCTTGTCATTAAATTTTTTTTAATAAAATTGTGTTTTATTGCCCACAAAAAAGACTACATTAATTTTCACATGTTTTTTCAGTTTTTTTAAAACAACTTTAAGTTATCCTATTCCCCTACGTATGGTTTAAAACGATTCACAACACGATTTTAATATGCGATCCCATTCCCCACGTCTCGCAGGTGAATAGGATCAGGATACAAAAAAAAAAATATATATAGGCAGACTAAGAAAATGATCTGTTATACTATGTTAACCTTATTCTATCAACATTAACTCGTATGATGGGGTACAGCATGATCTTTTCTAATTAATAGTTTTTAAGTTACGACAGGTCAAACTTTAAATTGATCCTATTCACCCCATTTTACGGTACGCAATTAAGGTAAACAAATAGAAATCAATCTTAATAACCAAAAAGGCCACAACTATGTCATAAAATACCGCTTGTAATAATTAATTAAAATATCCAGGATTGACACCCGCTCTCGCTGTTACACTTTGAAATGTGATAAATTTGACAAATCTTCCTTTCTTTAAGAAGATTTCTTTATTCGATTTGAAATAAAATCAAATACATAAATATCAATGTTTTATTCAATTTCAGGAAGCGTGATTACGATTTATACTGCTTTAGATTTAGAGCGGTGTTCATGTTATAGTTATAAAGATAACCTTCAATTGAATTCTATTTAGTTTCTTCCCGAAAATGTTTATTCATGGTAAATGAGCAAATAGTTTTGCTGAAAGTCTTTCAAGTGTGCAGAAGAAAGTAAATGAGTTAATAAAAACCTGTTCACAACAAAATACATATAGTTTACAAGATCATTAACGTCTATAGGCGAGTTGTTTTGGCAACCGACACGGCCAAAGTATGAACTAAAGACAACGATTCATTGCCACTACAAATTCCCAATGACGGAAACAATTTCAAATCAATACAATTAAACTAATTAATTTATATTTCAGGATATATAAGTTCCGCTAGTAAAATACTATTACATGCAAGTTGAAAATTGAATACTATAAACAAAGTTATTAAATATTAGTTTTCTATACCTATATTTTATTTAATACTTGGCTATTCTGCATTGTCGACAAAGGTATATTGTTTGAATGACAATTATAACAAACATCAATAAGTAATTATAACAAATGTTAAAAGATGTATGAATATTATTTTATATCTGAAATTTTACGCCATTTTATTTATTGGCTCATGTCGGTTGCCAAAGCGACTCAATCATAGGTCGTTTACAAATAATATAATACAACAAATTTATATGTAGTACAATTTTATAAGTTCATGGTATAAAATTGTACCTAATTGACATGAGTAAAATTAAAGATAGAAAATGGTTGTAAATTTTCAGCGTAAAAATGTATCCAATAACATAGAAATTGGGCAGTAAAACACTGTACTTGATTATTGTAGACAGATCGAATTGAGGTTTAAAAAATTTGCACAAACACGACGTGTTTTTGTGAGATTAAAAAGTAAAGAATATTTAGGGAGTTTAGTGTGTCAACTAGGAAGAATGGAATTAATATAGAAAATGCAGAGCCAGGAAAGGTGTATTTACTGGTAAAGGCTCTAGTTTATACTTGGCAACGACTCGCTACACATAGCGTTAGTATATAACAATTATTTAAGTAGTAAGAGAATAACATCGTTCAAAGAATGATGTGGTTGACAACAACCCTAGTGAATCCCAACCTTCACCACAAATTTCTTTAATGTTTTACATGAACAATCCACAAATACAATACACAAAAGGATTTGCAAGAAGAATATTTAATACTGTTTAATAATGTTATTTTCTTAACTTTTTTTTTACTATTGTATGTATTTAGAGTGTCACAATAAAGGTAATATTATATCAACTTTATTCCCTAGTTCCCTTTAAATGAAATATATAGATTTATTATGATGTTCGAAGGAATAAGAACGTTATTATGCCGGGTTTCTCACACTATCTGTGCAAGATTTCTCTTTTTTATGTAATTTTCTAGAGCATTTTAATAAAATTTTCTGTATGCTCAGGAAGGCTATGGCATTTTTTTAATTCAAACCTTAGTTAACATTACAAATGAGATAAGTGACAATGTTGACAGATCAGAAAATTTTATGACAAATAATTACATACAAACGAGAAAAAAATGAGGCGTTTAATAATAAACTGCAACAATAAATGCTTAAGATAAATTTCCACAGATTCGACACATAATGTAACTCATTCCCTTATATTTTGGATGTAATGTAATTTGCGGCAGTAAATGTCCTACTTATTAGAAGTGGATAAAAGAAATACTCCAGATTGTTGAAGATGGAGATTCGACAGACTACTATGAGAGTGTCAAAAAATTGATGCAATAATTTCATTGTTCAATGGTCTGTTGCATTATAACTAATTTTTAAATAGAACTTTGGCCCGGTCTTTCCAGTGTTGTAAAAATTTGTGTTTTTTCAACACCGGTAAGAACTAATCAGTGACCAAGGATGTCGTTAACAAAATAATTTTTAACTTGTTTAAATGATATTAAGTCTTCTGTCATATGCGTGTAGGTAAACAGTAATGAAGCAAATGCGAGTAAGAACATTTGAAGCAAATAATCCCCATAAAGGTACATTCAAGGAACATCGAATTAGTGAGGTTATGTTAATATATCAGACATGGATGTACTAAAAGTATATGTATTGCGCACACCGTTCACGGATTGACTCCAACATTAGAGTGAGAGATCGCGTGAGTGAGATAGAGCTAGAGTCAGGGCAAAACATTCATGTACTTCCACAAGTTTTATATTGATTTTTGGTTTAGTTTACGAATTATCCGTTTATCTCGTGTAATATTGATCGAATTTCGACTTAAATATTTAGAACACGTGGCGAAAGAAAAGGACAATAACTTGTTGTGACACCTGTCTGATCATTCAGTAAAAGTATATGACTTTATGAATCCTTCAGAAATTTGGTGCATGTTAAATTGTGTCAGATAGTGTAACAATGTCATATACTGTAGGAGTATAATGTAAATGAAAGTTAAGCTTGTGATTTCGGACCTTTCTTTTTTATCAAACTAATCCAACTTTTATGATTTTATTATTACACTTAATATATTTTTCATATTTATTCAATAGCAGTAATTAATTAATTTCTTTCAGTATCACTCAAGTTTGTGGCTCTCAGTACTTTAATTCATATCAGAAATTTTTAATATGTGCTATATGTACAGAAATCCTGTAATTGATTTGGAAATTGGGATTTAGATATTTTCAGGTTATTATATTAAATCCGCAACAAGATTTTTCGACCTTTCTAACCAAGTTCTAAAGACTGGACTTAAAATTGGCAGGTGTAAAACGAGCTGAAGGTATAACGTTTTATACGCGTCAATAATACGAACTTTTAATTGAACTAGAAATTGAGAGATGTAATCAATCCACTTAGCGTAAATTTTGACCAAACTAGAAATTAAACTTAAAATTGATAGACACAAAACAATATTAACATATTTAAGTTTAGTATATGTCAATAATGGCTATTTTTGGATATTTTTTTTACCTAAAACTAAATACTGGTACACATGAAAAGAAAGTCTCTCTCTCTCTCTCTCTCTCTCTCTCTCTATATATATATATATATATAAATAAAATATTTTTTCTTGGTTTGTTAGGCCATTGTTAATGAATAAAATTTAAGGGAACTAAAACAACATTCTCATCGACGTTTCGGTTTTATTATAACATCAAAACCTTTTTCCAGATAACTGCAATATGACAAAAACTGTACATTTTCATAATATTAACAATGTGTATAAGAAACCATTTCCAAGAAATTACTTTAATACAAGGAACAATTATTAAAAACAATGTCTAAAAAACATGTCTAAAAAATACATATGTTTACTATAAACAATAAACGCATATAACAATCAGAAATACTTACATTAAAAATAAAAGTAATTGCCTATATACAATTTTTTTTTTTTAAGGGAAAAAACACATTTCCCTAAGTCATGTTCTAACTACATTTTTGATAATTGTAAAAATTAATTTATCTGATCGGCTAGTTTTATGAACTTATGTGATTTCACCAAGTGTAATACTTATGGTTTATAACATCGAACTAAATGTATATCTGTGATAAAAGGTCTTAAAATATTTTAACGTACAAAATTTTATACAGTTTTTTTGGGCGAGCATGTGTTTTGAAATTGTTTCTTTAAGTATTAAACTAAAACTGCGATACACATTAAGAGAGAACGAGAAAATGGAAACACATACATACAGGAGAGAAGAACCGCTTTAATCTTATCATATAATAGTGTTGCAGTTATCTGGAAAAAGGTTTTGATGTTATAATAAAACCGAAACGTCGATGAGAATGTTGTTTTAGTTCCCTTAAATTTTATTCATTAACAATGGCCTAACAAACCAAGAAAAAATATTTTATTTATATATATGCATTAAGGCCAAGAAAAAAAAACGTTTATTTTTAAATATATATATATATATACATGTATTTTGTTCACAATAGGTCAGATAGTATTACTGCCAATTTATCAAATGTACAATGAACAAGAATTGATTGATAAATTTCAAAAAGCAAACATATAAATTGTTTAGCTGTAACGGCCTAATTGACTTTTATGACCTCAATGCTTTTAAAAACAACATATTGTTGAATCAACAAACTTTATCAGATATAATGGTCCAGTAATCACTACTTTATCATATAATACACACCTTCAAATTGTTTTGAATAATGTTATGATAATTATAACATTAGATAATGTTAAAATCTTAAATGATAACGATAGAAATTAAACACTAATAAAAATAAAATTTACCTGAGTTTGGAAATGTGTTAGTATCTTTCGACGAGCTTCAAGCACTTCATTCTGTTTGCCTGTTACTAAGAAAGTGAGAGATTGGTCTTTACTAGAAGATATTTCAATACGAGCACCAGTATCTTTCATAATGGTGCCACATGTTTGCATTGATTCTCCTTCACCGAATTTTTCACTGTGATCGAGTTTACGTTCTTCATATGGTACCCTAGAAAATTCTACATTTGCCAAGACGATGTGTTGGTATTGATGCTTGCATTACCTGAAAACTTGTGTGATTGTAGATGTTCCGACTCTCATCTTGTTGTTCCATTGCCCGATGCTGTTGGCATTTTGAGAAGATGTGTTCGATTCGGGTAAAGCAGGGAATAAGTCATCGTAACTGCGAATGGTAGGCTCGTAAGCCGCACCCTCTTCATGCACTACTTGCTGCATTTTGGAATATCCTTTGTCGCGCCAAGTCGTTACAGCAACACTTAAAGTAAAAAACAAACACAAAAGTTAAGATACAAAAAAAAATTCTTCTAAAAAGTAACAAAGCAAAATGAGCAAAGGATCTATCCAGTAGTTCTTCAGAATAAAAAGAATAACAATCCAAGATAATTTTGCTTAACATATGGTTGTCATGAAACATTAAGAAGCTCATTGTCATTCCAGTTCATTATTAAAAAGAGCACCATTATGAGATGCACTTATAATACTTGTATTTATTTATATATCAAAAGGACATTTATGAAATATTCACTTCCAATAATGTATTTCAGTCGACGTGTCACCTCCCCTGCACATTTGACCTAAACAGTGGTCTTAAAAATTCGGTATTTAAAAACACTTACTGTACTGTAAAAACAGAAAATCCGTCCTAGAAAAACCTAGATATCCTGAGTTTCTCCAGCTTTACTTGGAATTGTCTTACTGTAAATGAAAAAGAATAATAAGGAATTAATTTTGGATGAAATTGACAGAAGCACTACTATTCGTACCGACTGCCAAGTATAAAATGTGGCTGATATCCACTTGCCTGCGTGTTTAATTCTAAAAATAGGTTTTCTAAATTTTTAGGTTACTTGTTAGTAGTATAACTATCTTTTACTAGATGCTCCCCAAATAAATTCTCACAGGTTTCTTATTCTTATATTGAATGTGGAAATCTGTATATATACATATATATTATAGATATCTACAAATCATGAAGCATCGTCGTCTAATCATGTAAATCATGTTCTAATTTCTTCGAATCGATTTTAATTCATATCTACACTGTTGACGTGCTTTCAATTATAAATATCCAGAAACATCCAATAATATGCCAAACACTACTTTTTAAAACCGAATTACTAAAAAGTTAACACTTTTGATGATAGTTCCCTTGAATTGAAATTACGAAAAACGTAATCTAAAAAAAATGATGTTGAAATAGCAGGTTTTAAGTTAATAAACTACAGTGCTATCGAGAAAGATTGTAGACCACGTGATCAGTAATTTTCTAAAATCTGGTGATTTTCGTGTTCATACGTTTATGAGATTCGCGTATCGCTAGTATTTGACAGTAGCGTACATTTTATTCACAAATACTGCTGTCATTGTTGACACTTTTAACCATATTTTACATAAAACATTCAATACTACCAACTGCTGTTAATTGGGTTGCCTAATTTGGTAGTCACGTGGTCTACAGGAATTGTTGATATCTCTGTATTTAATATAATTTATATACACTATATTTTAAATACAGTATAATCAGTTCTTTCATACGAAAAAGTCTCCTTGTGGTATTTATAAAATACGTAATTCTTTAACATTATAATAATTTCTTAAAAGCTACCTTTGAGCATATTTCATGTTATACAAACAGATTCAAGAAAATTGTTTATGCCGACATAAACAATTATTAAAGTCGTAATCTTATAATGATAAAAGAATTAATTACCTATTTTATAAATATCACAAGGAGACTTTTTCGTATGAACTGATTATATATTAAAATATAGTGTATACGGTTATATTAATATTTTTATCGGAAAAATATGAAATAGTCAATAAAGTACATAACTTACATGAAATGGACGTAGTATAAATTAGAACAATTGTGTACGAGATTTTTTCATATTTTACATTTTATTTAACATTTAGCTATTTGAATAGCCATTTTAAGGCAAAGGCAGGCCAAAGGTTCGACATGTCTATGAAAACATGGAAGACCGAACAAAAGTATAGAAAATGAAGATAAATTACGATTATAGAATTAATTTACGATTGCGTTATAAAATAAACCAGCATTATTAAAACCAGTTACAAAAATGACTGAATAGATGTTTTCTAATCCATGGAATTGGGAGGACGGTCTTCGCATTTATGTGAACTAGGTTCGAAGATTAAAAACAAATATTGACATTTGGTGGAACGTTATTGAATAATGTTTAAGTCAGTGTTATTATTAATAAATTGGTGGTCATTGTTTTATTAATTTACTTTATATTAGTGATATGTCACCTCAAAGTAATGAGCCGTTAATTGTAAAAAAGATTCTACATCCTGGTCGTAAATTTATAAATATTAAAGATGGTGCCAAGTGTTTCTTTCATTTTCAAACAAAATTATGCGATGAAAAGAAATCTATTTTGGACGATTCGAGGAAAATGGGCAAAGGAAAACCGATTGAATTGATTATAGGGAAGAAATTTAAATTAGAGGTATGGGAAGCCATACTGCCGAAAATGGCTATTGGTGAAGTGGCCCAATTTACGGTGGATAAAAGTTTAGTTTTACAATATCCTTTCATATCAAAGACATTGAGAGATGTTGATTTACCACCAAATAAACGAAAGGCACATTTCTGTTCAATGAGTATTCAAACAGAAGGTGTTGGTTATGAAGATTTAAATCAGTTAATAAAATACCCTCAAGGATTAGAATTTATCATGGAATTAATAGATGTTGAACTGCCAGATAGTTACGAAAAAGAAGTTTGGCAGATGTCAGAAGATGAACGCTTGAAATTGATACCTGAGTTGAAACATAAAGGCAATGAAGAATACAAACATAAAAACTATGGCTTAGCTGCTGATACTTATGCTCAGGCAATTGGAATTCTTGAGCAGTTCATGTTGAAAGAAAAACCAAATGATAAAGAGTGGACAGAATTTAACAATCAAAAAAATGTGATACTTTTAAATTTTGCACAGTGTAAATTAATTCAAGAGGATTATTATGCAGTTATAGAGCATTGCTCTACAGTTTTAAAATATGATCCAAATAATATAAAGGCACTGTTCAGAAGAGCTAAAGGTTATGTTGGTGCTTGGGATCCAAAGGCAGCACAAGAAGATTTTGAAAAAGTAATGGAATTAGATAAGACATTGATTAATTCAGTCAAGAAGGAATTACAAAATTTAGATGAAATGGTAAAGAAGAAAAATATGCAAGATATGGATAAACTTAAAAACTTGTTTATATAATTCTAAATATTTTACTTTATAGTTTATACTAGTCATTATCGTGTTAAAGATATATTTTATATTTATGCAGGTATATTTTATGTAATTATATTTAACAATATATAAACTATTTTTATTTACTCTGTCTATAATTAATAATCATAATTTTGAAGAGAAACATAATCATATAGATACTATTGTTATTATTATGGTAAATTCAAATTATATAGTGGAGTCGTTTTGGCAACCGACACGGCCAAAGTACGAACTAAAGACGACGATTCACTACCAACACAAATTTCGATCAGCCGGAACAATTTGAAAACAATAAAACTAAACTAATTAATTAATATTTCAGGATATATATAGCTCGGTTAATATCTGATGGCACTCAGGATGAGCGAGATGTGGCTAAAATATGTATCATGTGCGTTAAAAACATCGGTATCGAAAGCAATACACTATGATAGACAAATTGCAACTAAATTAAATACCGACTAATGTTTTCAAGTCGGTTTTTACCCCTTCATATGTAGCGAAATCTATGTCTATCTCTCACGTTTCATGCTGCGTTCTCCTTTTTTGTGTTAAAATTGTCATCCACGCAAGTGCCATCAGGTCTTAACCGAGCTATACCTTCCCATAGTTCAATACTATTACATGAAAGCCAAATTAAATATCATAAATAAAGCTATTAAATATTATTATTTCTACACCTATAATTTATAAACAACTGTTTAGGAGGCAAGCATAGTTGACAAATTACAAATGTTTAGATGACAGTTATAACAAACGTCAAAAGATAATTATGACAAATGTCAAAGAGTGTACGAATATTATTATTTATGACAGTCCTGAAATGGCTTTTGTGAGTTATATTATTTGACAGGAAAAATTTCGCAACATCTCAAATTGGACGTCATTATAATTTAGTGGCGCATGTCGGTTGCGAGAGCGACTCAACTATAGACGCCTATAGTTGAGTAGACTATCAAAATTATGCACTCACCAACCATTAAAAAAAGCATAACCGCCTCTTGAGGAAAATATTTGAAGGCACGGTAGAAATTAATCATTTGCCTGCTAAACATAAGCAACAAATTAAAAAGAAGTGGTATTCAAAGTATGTACGTAGGTTTTTCAACTCACTACTAAATGCTTCAAAAAATACTTCTTCAAGCATACAATTTAAAAAAGCAAGGTTGCGTTTGATAAGGTTTTGGTGGAAGAGGAATGTACCTAAAAAATACCATTTTTACTTCCAGTTTTACTGGCGTTAAAAATCAAAACATGTAAATTTGACGCATTAAGCATAAAGACAAAGGTTAAACGAAGTGAACGGTAGTAATTTTTTTAAATTATGTAAGTTAATATATAAGCCGTAAATGGGAAGTCAGTGGTTTTGCAAGTACTAGAAAAAATGCCTACACTTAAAAATCACACTGTAAATTTATATGTAATATAGCTACTGCAATCGGTATTTATATTTGGATAATAAAAATAGTAACAGTAGCTAAATATATGTGTAATTTTTTAAGTGGTCCAAGAAATAAAATTTATTTACATTTTTGTGGGCCATTACATACAATTACAGATATCTGTTACATTTACGTCGTATTACAGTGTAGCACATATAGTATAGGTGGCGCTAATATCTTCATTTAGATCACACATAAGGGAGATTTGGTTCTATCTGCATAGAACCGATGTAATGACCATAGATAACTTATACATAGTAGATGGGTAACTAAGAACGAACCGGTTCAGTGAACCGAATCCCAGCAGGGAACCGAGGGAGTCGGTTCACTAAATTTCAATGAACCGGATCTCGGCTCATTTGGGTCGCGAACCGAGAGAGCCGTTTGATAATGAATCGGATCTCGGCTCACTTGGGCAGTAATGTTATCCGGTTCGGTCGCGAACGTATCAAAACCATAAAGGAACCTAACTCTACGACTGGCTGCCGAGTATCGACTGAATAATTTGGAAATTATACTTGGAATACGGTCGCAGGATGGATTGAAAAATAAAAATTGATATTATATAACAGGTAGGGTACGCACTACGCACTAAAATATATATTTTTGTACAACATAACAGCATATTGTATAAATATATAAAATGAATATACTACATCAAAATGTAAAAATAACTAAACAGCTTACGTATAAATCTAAATTCTACATAGATAATTTACAATTTATAATTTAAAAAAATTATTTGCGATGTTTTCACAGTTGTTAATCGACTTCTTCTGTCAGTAGTGCCTGTCAGTAATAATGTTCCCAGATTTACTAAACATGCGCTCGCACGCAGGGCCGCCGTCAGCACAGCCAGGGCCCGGGGCAAAATAATACAACGGGCCCACTCCCACTCAATATTTAATGTGTTTTATTTTTGTCAATAGTATTAATATATTGATTAATGTTTTATGTAAACAAAACTAACTACTGCATTATAATAACAATGTTATTTTCAATAAAATAAAACAAACTTACTTATAAACTTATTTAATAATAATTACTTAAGACTTAATGTTCATAATAACACTAACAGATTTTGAACTATTTTTTATGTACAACAACACTCTTCTTGCCTTCTTTTCTGCGAAAGTTTGAATAATTGAGTCAAAATTCAATGTTCTTGCTAACCTAGACTCAATAGACAACACTCCCAAATCTGACAATATTTGCTGTCCCATAGTCGATCTCAAACAATTTTTGACTCTACTAAGCACACTAAACGAGCGTTCTGCCTGTGCTACTGAAACGGGAAGAGTGTAAAATATACGGAGTGCTATATACAAATTAGGAAGTAAACTAGTAATTTTTTGCGCTGATAATTTGTTCAGCAACTTTAAAGGTGGCAGTGGAGTATCCGAGATGTTGCTCTTTGCAATTGATTTTAAATATTTAACCTCCTCCTTTAATTCGGGGCCAACATCCACTTCGTATTCATTTGAGAATCCACCACATACTTCTTCAATTTCTTCGTCATTCATTTCTTGATATTTCCACAAAAATGAAAATTTTTTCTGTATTTCTTTTAGTGCTGTGAATCTGGATGTCAAATTGTCCACTAGGATATCAATTTATTTGTAGAATACTTCGAGTCTAAATCGTTCTTTGGGGTCAAACCTGGGTTGGTTAGGTTCCGTCTAAGCACTTTCTTTTCTCTTTAAACTCATAACAACATTCATACTTATAAGTTTCTCTACACTGTCAGAGTATGATAAAAGTACGTGATATTATTTATTATAGATTGAAATGATTATTTATTTGCATGTATTTGTTCAACAAACTTTTTGACGGTATACATTTTCTTTGATGCCACCATGTTAGTGGATCTTGATGTCTATTGATTATCGGTTCATTTGGGTGTTTATCAAATTCAATTCTTTTGCCTGTTCTATGTAGGTCAAAGACGCATAACAGTAGTTAGTAGTAATATAGTTCTCAAAAATATTCCTTTGGATAATAAAATAAAATATTTAATTTATTAGTTGTCTGTGAGTTACAAAATTCTTACAAATATTTTAATTACACATGCATTATAATCATAATTGCCATTTAATAATGCTATCAAAATTATGAAATGCTCTAGTTCTAATTACTTTATGTTCGAATGGCATTCTCTTTATTTATAATTTAGTTTTACATATAATTTGTCAAATTTGTGTGCATTATAGCTTCAAATAAATTGTTTGTCAAACATTTTGTATAATTGGTGTGCGCGTAGCCTAAATTATCATCCCGGTTTGTTTGAGCTGACGACGGCGCCGAGTATTACATGTCCTTCACGTTCCTGGAACGGTATGCTATTACGGATCCACACGTTTCAAATGAGCCGGTTCCGGGACTCGGCTCACAATGAGGAGCTGAACCGAGTGAGCCGGGCCAATGAAATGAACCGTTTTGCCCACCTCTACTAAATACTAAATATTGTAACCCTATCAAACTCATCTTTTGAAAATTTCAGGTACCAAATTAAATGGCGGCAAATTTTGAATTTAAGCATACTTATTCAGAATTAATGGTTTTGTTTTTATAGTTTGTGAACGAGCAAAATCCTAATATTTCAATAATTAACTTCTTTTATCTAAAATTACTTAATATAATTTAGAAAACGGTACTTACTAAAATACTAGAGTTTTGTTCATATATGTCTTATACAAATCTCATATTCTGAAGAATAATTAAACGATATTCAATAAACAAGCAATTACTTACAAAAATGTAATAGTCTTTATTAAAAAAAAAAATAATATATAGATAAAATACGCAAAGCACTTTCCTTTTACCAATTTCTTCTTTGTACTTCTATTTTCTCCACTCCATTCTAATTCTTCAATAGTTGGACTTTTGTATTCTCTTTATGATTTCTTTGTCGCAATATCATTTTTAAAGTATTTTTTGTACCAGTAGTAAAAAATCATAGCATTTTTACACGTAACAAAGCGCCACGAAATGACATTTCACGACCTGGAACTAATAAGAGGTAAATAATGAGGCCATTATTGACCTAGGGAAATAATGAAAACAAATAAAACGAATGCCGCAACCATGCACTCATGCTTGTAGTAGTAGTAGTATGTCAAGTTGTGAACCGTCAAAATAAATAACTCTATTTTAGGCACAATTTTAGGTTAACAATACCAGAATTATAATATACGTTTATTTAGCAATTGCTATTAATTTTATATTTTCTAACAATACTTTGTTGTTTACATGAAAAAAAAAAGCATTTGTCTATTAATACATAAAATATGTATGATAGTATAATATGGAATCAATATATCACCTAACTATTACAGATGCAAGTAATTATTTAATTCATATTGAAAATTCCTGTATATATTGCAGGTGTGGTTGCGTAAGTAGATGTAGGTAGATCTTGTAACATACATTCTATATTTTTTTTATTTACTAGGGAATCTTCGATATAACCTTTAGCTACAAAGTGGTTCCATTATTACAAACTTTTGAGACGTACCATTTTTGCTATTGTGGATGTGAATAACAATTAAATTATCTCTCATGATGACATCAGAAATTAATAAATTACACAAATCATCCTTCGGCATGCACCAGCAACACCAATTACAAGACCAGTCTACAGAGATATAAATTATCAATAATTTCAAAGTATTAATATATAAACATACTATCTTAGTTGCAATGTAACATATGTCGGGTACCTCAGTAAAGAATTTTATAATTTCCTCGAGTAAATACTAATGATTTTTTGGGCTTATAATTTTAAGTTTTTCTTTTTAAAAAGGCAACTAATTTAAAATATTTTGATATGTTAATATTCTCTTTTAGGCCAAGTGTAGCTTTCAACATTGAATATTGCGCCCATAAAGTCGAGGCTTTTTTATTTTTTGAATATTCATGAAAATAAGCCAGAAGTACGTTTTCAGAAGTTACTACTGTATATTTGGAATTATACCATTTTTTAAATTCTGTAAATGTTTTCATGTATAAGTGATTGTGATTAGATTTATGCGGAAGCAAGTTCTCAGCTGCCTGTTCTGCAATCTCGCGCATTTCAGGTGGTGTACATCTAAACTCTTTAGGCATTATAAATGGAATGAAAAATAATCTAAAAAATACTTGACTTTTAGTTTCAGCATTTACGTCAAAACTTATTTGTAAACATCAAAATATAGCCTACTTATTTGTTTACATGAAGTTTTATTACAAGGGCATTCTTACATATATGAGTAAATTTATTCATAATTATTAAGGTTTTAAGGTCCAATTAGACTACTGGTACAAAAAATAGTATACATACTACGGTTGAGAAGACTATTATTGCCCTTGTGGCTTAAATTCCTCGGCGCTTTGCGCCTCGGAATTTAATCTCGCCACTCGGGCAATAATAGTCATCTTCTCAACCTTGGTATGTAATATACTATTATTCATGTGCTCTCAACTGTTACTAAGAACTATATGGAAGAACATGTAAGCTACAAAAAGTTTTGGCGGAAATCTTGGTCGCCGTATCTATAGGTACATTAAATTAAAATTTCTGCAATATATATGACAAATGTGATATATCATTGCTACAAATGTTTACCCATTTAACAAATAAATCTGGTTATTTACGAGGGATCAGGAAATGAGTGTCGGGGAGATTTCTTGTCCATACAATTGCGAACAGAACATGAGCGATACGCTATAATGATTTCAGAAGGAATAGAATGGTAAAGCTGGACATAATAAGGAGGAATATGAAGAACATTTTAGATAATGCTAGGATTATGGAACTAGAAAAATTATGAAAAAATAACACGTATTTTTACTTTCTTATACGTAGTATAAGGAAGTATTGTGATGATGAAAATTTTCGACCTCGAGATTTTTGCAGATGTCCACGTTTTGAAGTCCCCTGATACCGAAAAAGTGGTTTTTAAAAAAATGTCTGTGTGTCTGTGTGTGTGTCTGTGTGTGTGTCTGTGTGTGTGCCTGTGTGTGTCTGTGTGTGTGTCTGTGTGTGTGTGTGACCACGATAGCGGGTTTTGTTTTATGGAAAAACGCTCGGATAGGTCGATTTTTATTTTTAGTCTGAAAACGACCGATTTATTAAAAAAAAAACAGAAAAACAAGTCAAATTAAATGTTCAAACTGTTGACCATAACTTCCTGACAATAGGCAAGCCGAAGATTAGTTTCTCGTAACACTGCAGTTAAAGTTTGCGGCTTAATTTGTTGTATTTCGGTTATAATTTCTCGATAACTGTTGAGTTTGGGTATAGGACATGGTACATGAAACATACTTAGAATTCGATGCAGAATTAACAAATTAAATAAAAAACATGTTTCCATTTGAAAAAAAAAATTGATGGTCGTAACTTATTTTTGGACTAGCCTTTGTACATCAATTTATTCAACTTTAATAACAATTTGCTGTAAATAATCTTGGCGTATATTGTAAAAAAGGATTTTCTGTTGGCATTGGACAATTCTTTTGCGCGTAATGTTCCATAGAGTAAAGATGAATCATAAAATTTGTTGCCAACGCGCAAAGCCATATTTGAAGTAGGTTAAAAAATGGTTTATCTGTTTTTAAAAACGTTAACGGTGCTGCAAAAAGAAACATAACCAGGAACATTGCCGGGATGAAGATATTCAAAACGCAAATGGCAATATATTCATGTACAAGAGCTGATAAGAGTAGGACTGTGAGTTTTGGAATAAATCTGCTATTTGGTGCAATGTTTTCTTTAACCTCTGTATAAATGTAGACATATAACCAATCTTGAATAGGAAAATTCCATTTTCTATAAAAACTGCCGTAATCTGTTGACGTCCACCAATCCTAAAAGTAAGTTATTTTGTATGTAGATGTATGTAGGTACAAGAGATATGAAATAAATAATTCAGTGGTATTTTCCGACCTAAATTAAATACAGTTGAGGGAGTGAAAATGTAATATAAGGTCATAAGTAAGTAATTTTACTTTACCAAAACAATTTGTGCACACCAGGAAAAAAGTTAAACAAAATAGTTGGATAAAATCTTATTTACTTACACTATAAAATCTCCTGTCTTGATATCTTAACATCTCCGCTACACCATTATACCAACAATGCAGTATATAAAATATGGAACAAAATACGTAAGAACCAGCCAAAAAGTTATTAAGTACTTTTACTATAAAATCTGCCCAATCTGTTTCAACTAATCCAGCATTCTCGTGCATGTGCTCGTAACATTTTTCATACACAAAACTTAGCAACCATACAGTGCAGCAGAAATCAAAGAAACAGTCGATTACAAATAGTGGGTTTGTTTTGTCTTTTCTGGAAAGTTCAGTTTTTTGATTATGAAATAGAATACAATAACTGTTATAATTTAGGCCCAATTTTTTCCAACGTCGAATAAAATGACGGTTAGAGTAATCACTGATTAAAATACCGGTTAGTACAAATTTGCGTTTTTCAACGATTAGATAAGTGTTTGTTCAAATAAGAGTAGACGTTTTTACTTTTACAGAAATAAAATAAAGGAAAGCACGAAAAGCATATTCAAATAAAAAAAAAATGCGCCGACAGAACAAACTGCAACATGTCAAGTAGGTCAAGTATTCTAGCATACATGGTGCCAAATTTGTATAGTAAACCCTCAAATACTTTATTTAACCACTGCATTTCTTCATACTGAATATCACCGGTCAAAATTAATAAGATATTAGTCATAATCCGAGCACTTACATTAATCGGTGATGGAAAAACCGCCCCAGTCTACTTTCAATAATAAACAAAATGTTGGTGTGAATAAAGGAAAACTAATTTCATCTAAAATATGTGTTTTTGACTTCCCGTTGCCTATACCAGTGATCTTCAAACTTTTTTGACCGCGTACACACATACACACACATACGCACATATACAGGGTGAGTCATTAGTAGTCGCTTCTTCGATTGCCTTTTGTGTTTTAAATAAAAGAAAAAACAATTAGTGGGAGATTTATGGTTGCTTGTGGCGCATATTGTAAAAATACTTTAGCTCTAACGCACTTCCGGTTTCACCGGAAATGCACGGAACTTAGCTTTTTAAATGACGCACCCTATATATTTTTGGATTTTATAGTACTGTTTTAAATTGTCTATTCAACTGTTTTCTCTTTTTTAAAATTGAGCCAGTAGTTTTTGAGTTACTATTTTTTTTTTTTGAAAATATTTGACCAAAACACGTATTCAGAAAAAAATCATTTTCACATTGTTTTTAAAAGTAAAAACATTTACTTGCACTCGACAATACCTCAACAAACTTTGTTTTTTCAAAGCCTACTTTCCGAAATTTTCACAAACCAAAAACTTATTTTTTTTAAGTGCAACTCCCGGTATTTTATTCAGCCATTTTGTTCCTTTTTTTATTCTCTTTCATTTTTGTTGACAATGTCCTATACCTATCTTTTGTGAAACACTAACCTTTTCAATAAATGAATAGTTGCATTGTCATGTCGAATAATAATTAAGTAACATGCATGTCATGTCATAACTAGGTACATACATACACTTCTAATTTAATTACCTACCTAGGATATTCGTTTTTATACATCAGTGTGGGAGCAAATGAATAGTACACGTAATTCGAAATTTTAATTAATTTAAAACTTTCGTCAGAATGTTGTTTGTGTTGCAGCACTTTCGGTATATTACTTCTAATAAATGAATGTGTTTTCATAAGAAGACGAATCTGCAATAAAAAAATTCTAATTTATTTTGAACAATCTATCCTATACAGCATGTGTAAAATCATATTGGGGATAGGGCATATGTATACTATGCATACCGGCAACAATGCGCAGGTCGTGCCAGTAGTAAAGTACGATTACAGATAGCATTTCAGTTGCTTACGGTCAGCCGACAGAACATGTATTTATCTAAGCATGCATCACACGCTTCGTAAATACATATTTACCAAATAAGAATTCAAAATACTTCTGCGAGTTTTCTTATATTGCGTATACAACGCAGTAGGAAAATAAATGCACAAATTCTAGTTAAACATCAATTCTTAGCAAATTATTCTATAAATGTACTAAGTAAATAAAAAATATGCAATGATTCAAATTTACTTTTTATAAAAATCTAATTCGAATGTAAATTATTTATTGAATTATAAATTACGAAGTATTTGTTTTCGTTTTCATGATACCGTTCCAGAACAGTTTTATAATCATCCATAATTGCGTTGTATACGCAATATAATAAAACTCCCAGAAGTATTTTGAATTCTTATTTGGTAAAAATGTATTTACGAAACGTGTGATGCTTTGATAAATACATGTTTTTCTATCGACTAACCGCAAGCAACTGAAATGCTATCTATAATCGTACTTTACTACTGGCACGACCTGCGCGTTGTTGCCAGTATTCGTAGTATACATATTGCTGTGATCTGCTGTACTATGGTTTATAGCCAATAGTCAAATTAATAAATTAATATTCTTTAATAATCTCAGGGTCTTAAAGGTAAATTTCTTTGTTTTTATAAAAAAGAAATATGTCACAGCTTTTCCTTATTGTGAGTTCTAGCTGTGATTGTGATGTTTACTTTCCTAATGTTCTCCTTTGGGATGGGTATAAATAAGTAAATAATGAATGTAAGCACAACTTATATTTATTTACAGTATGAAGATTTACAAAAACATAAAAATATATTGATTATTATACAATACAATAGTTTATTTCATTTAGGTATATTATCTTCTCAGTTATGGTACAAGCACCTTGCAAATATTCTATTGTTTAAAAAAAAATTGTAGAAGTCTACTAAATTACCTCTTCATGTATGCTTACAATTCAAAGGAAATTACTAAATTTATTTTCTTTACTCTTTACCGACGTATCCCCATTGGATCATCTCGACCTGAGATTTTCACGTCAAAATCGAGATTTAAACAATGAAGAACCTATTAGATATTTCAAATAATATTTTGAAACTATTGTTATTCAAGTGAAAACGTTAATACTTCGTTGAATCGCCCTAACTTGAGATTTTCACGTCAAGTCAAGACTTATCCAAAGAAGAATTTATTATTAAATGTTTAAATAATATTTTTATAATTATTGTTGTTCAGGTAAAATTGTCAACACTCCGTTGAATCGCCTTAACTTGAGATTTTCAGGTCAAGCCAAAACTTACCCAATGAAGGATTTATTAAATGTTCAAATAATGTTTTAAAACTATTATTATCCAGTAATTTTATATAACACACATGAAGATTCTTTTATTTATTGACTATAAGATTGCAAGATGAAGCTTTATTAAATAGTGTTTGTACTTACTTTTCTTGACTGTATATCATTTCGAATTCTTCTTGATAATTCTTGTCTTCCATTCCTTTGAAATTTATTATGGCGGGTTTTATAAAATCGAATAATAATATCCCGCGCTTTACTGTATTTAGCGCGCACTTATTGTTTGAAAAACGAATTACACGTTTTATTTCACTACGTGTTTCAATCTTAAAAGCGTTTATGCCATTTTAGATTTTATTTAACTGACGGACACTTGGAGCACTAATTAGAAGTTTAAGGGACTGCTGATCAACTTTTTCTTCTTAGGTATTCAAGATCTTCAGATGAACTCCCTATAATTGCAAATGCACGCGTTTATATACCCCTTAACAATTGACAAACGCCTTATTTTGTTTTTAAAAGTTTGGATTCTATTTGAATTTTCTTCTACTGCGCCCTCCGTGTTTGTTTTGATAATTATCGATGTCATGTGATCACATGATTTTGCGTCCGCCATGTTATTGTTGTTGTTGTTTACATATTATGCATTTGCATATCTAATTAATATCGATAGATTTTTATCGACTGGTAGGTATTTTAAGCTGCTTTAAATTATATACTGACTAATGTTTTATTTGTTTTTAGCTTGGAATCTCTTGGAGCATTTTATATGAAGGAAAATGTACCAATCGCATATTTAAATGTACATTCAATAATATCGTTTTATTTAGGAGATACCAGTGAAAAATGCATACTTAACATAACGTTTTATTTTTAATAGTGATAGTGGCTACAATATTTATATTCTGGGTGTGTTGGTGTATAGAAAATAATAAATCATACACCTTTATATGCTATCTATGTCCCATACGGAAGAAAATACAATTGATTTTATATGGTGAATGAGAAATAAGTGGAATATATTTATTTACGTATAAAGACCTTTGTTTTTGTAGTAGTGTTTATTATTATGGCAATATACTGGAATGCAGGCTTTTATTCATTGATTACACAAGGGAACAAAATTGAACTTTTTGAGTGTTGTTTGGAATTCTATAGCAATTTTTTACTAATTTGAGGTCGCTGATTTTAAATCTAATCTCCATTTTTCTCCATCAGCTCGAATTTTTAAGTTACAGATAATAATCGTATTTTCGATTTTTTTCCAAAAATTTAAAGTTCAAAAAATCATAACTTTTTTTTCAAGAGCCGGTTTTTAAAATTGTGTTTTATTTTCTTTAAAGATGTCGTTCTTACCTTTGAAAAAAATCAAATTTTTTAATATTACCGAAAAAAAATGGCTGAGTAACAAAAAAATGAGACATAGATCATAAATATCGATGTACAATGTAAAATATTGAAAAATACGTAGTATTTATACCTGTTCATTGGTCGATTTTTGTCATTCGAACAGTAAAAGTGATTTTTCTCTATTTTTTTAAAAGTGAATAACGACATAAAAGTAAAAGTGCAAATCCACAAAAAATATAAATCATTTTAACCCTGAACATTTAATTTTTTTGTGCAAACAGTTATTATTTATTGAAAACTGTGTTACTTTGATATATACGTCAAAATTGTGAAATGGCTACGTCAAGAAACAAGTGTAAAATCGATCCCAACTGTTTTTGTAACATATGTGGCGAATATACGTTAAAAAAAAAAGAAAAAGTGTGTCTGAGTTCATTAAACAAGTGTATTTTGACTACTTCGGATTTACCATGGAAACCCGTGACAAGTACTGGATTCCTAATACTGGATGTTACAACTGTTTAGAGTATTTAAGGTTATGGGCAAACAAGAAACGGACCCATTTCAAGTATCAAAGACCAATGATCTGGCGGGAACCTTCGAATCATCATGATGATTGTTATTTTTGCGTTGTAAACATAACAGGCATTAACAAAACCAACCGGTCTAAATGGATTTATCCTAACTTGTCGTCTATTACCCAGCCAGTCCTGTACTCCAGTGATGATTCAGAACCACAACAATCAACATCTACACAAAATTATCACGAATTACGACCAAATTCTCCTTCACCAAGTACTGCAAGTGGATCAGAGGACTTCCATTTAGATATTTCTTCTGAACGCCAGCAATTTAATCAGGAGGAGCTTAATGATTTAGTGAGAGACCTTGGACTCTCTAAAAAAGCATCTGAAATTCTAGCCTCTCGATTAAAGCGAAAAAACCTGTTAACCCAAGAAACAAGAATTTCATACTACCGTAACAGAGAGAAAGAATTACTTCCATTCTTTTCACAAGACGATGAGTTTGTGTATTGTTCAGATGTTCCTGGTTTAGTAAAAGCGATGGGATTAGAGAAGTATAATCCAAATGAATGGCGACTATTTATAGATTCTTGTAAACGAAGCCTAAAATGTGTACTTCTGCATAACGGTAATAAATTGGGTTCATTGCCGATAGCACATTCAACTAAAGCTAAAGAAGAATATTCTACTATTGCCTCGGTTATAGATAAAATTAAGTACAACGAACACCGGTGGCTAATTTGTGTGGATCTGAAAATGGTCAATTTTCTTCTAGGCCAACAAGGAGGCTACACAAAACATCCGTGTTTTATTTGTTTATGGGATAGCAGAGCAAGATCTCAACACTGGATTAAAAAAGACTGGCGTTCGAGGGAGGCTATGGTTACAGGAAAGCTGAATATAGTTAATGAACCACTTGTGCCTAGGAATCGCATAATACTGCCACCTCTCCATATCAAACTAGGACTTATGAAACAATTTGTCAAAGCTCTCAACAAGGACGGTGATTGTTTTAGATATATCAGTAGAAAATTCCAAAATTTAAGTTGTGAGAAACTGAAAGCTGGCATTTTTGATGGCCCTCAAATCAAAAGGTTGATCAAAGACGAAAACTTTAGTAGTTCCATGACAGATATTGAAAAAAATGCTTGGAATGAATTTGTTTGGATAGTTGAAAATTTCCTGGGAAACAAAAAGGATGAGAACTACTCGGACCACGTGGATAACATGTTGTCACATTTCGAAAAGCTTGGTTGTAATATGAGCATTAAGCTGCACTACCTACACAGTCATTTAGATTGTTTCCTCGAAAATCTTGGAGACTTCAGTGAAGAACAAGGTGAACGTTTCCATCAAGATATTCGTACTATAGAGGAGCGGTACCAGGGTCACTGGGATGTCCATATGATGGCGGACTATTGCTGGAGCATTAAAAATCAACCCTCCAAACCAGATAATTTAAGAAAATGTTATAAAAGAAAATTTCTTCCATGAGTTGTAATTAAATTAAAATATTTTTGTATTAAAAATTCTTATTTTTCTTTAAAATCGTCTTTTATTAATAAATTGAAAAGTATAGCTGATGGAATAAATCTGACTTATGTAATATCTGAAAACAGTGACTTAAAAACAATTAATTTAACACACTTATTAAATAAATAGAACAGCAGCAAACACACATATTAATAAATGTTATTTCTGTATGGAAATCGCGATTTTTGTCAATTTAGTTATCTCAGTAAATCGTTGACATAATCAAAAGTTGTGCACCGATTTCAATGAAATAAAGCTCATTTGATTCAAAATATATTAAGCTAAATGCTTTAAGACCAACATTGTGATTTTAGTTGCATTATTTTTTTTTTATGAATTTTTAAACAATTTTTTTTTTTATAAAATTGTTGTTTTTTTTCAAAACTACAACGATATCTCTGAAACTACTAGGCCAAATTAAAAACAATGTAGGCACGGATTAAAGATAATTTTGTTGACGAGTTTCAGTTTTTTTTTTTAACTGAATATGGTGAACCGTTTTCAAGTTATTTAAATATTTGTACTGGAACGCCTTAATTTTAGACATAACGGTATATCGCAAAAAGTCGAGCTGATACAAAAAAACCAAGTGCAGATTTGGATTCAGCGTCCCAAATTACCTTTAAAACAACATTCAGTTCTTAAACAACAAATACCTTGTTCCCTTGTGTTATTATTGCTGCTAAAGAATGTATTCCTGGAGTGACCTACTTTTCTATTTATTACTAATAATACTGTTTAAATCATTACATATCCCTTTTTAGACTGAGGTCAGTATTTGAACATCATGTTTTGTATGATATTCAGTACAATTCCTGTGCTCTAATTTATTCAAAATTGAGGTCAACACTTTTAATTTCCAATGCTCCCATTTTTGTTTTGTTTTGACGGGTGTGCAACCCACATTGCATTGATGTGTATTATATTGCATGTTCATCAGTTCGTATATTTACTGTTATCCAATAATTTAAACAAGATATATATATAAGTTAATGGATTATTCTATATATTTATATCTGTTGAAACGTTAAATTATAACTACTGTATCAAACATGTACACCCATATTTATTTAAAATAAATTGTGCTGAAATTTATTTTTGTTGGCATTTTATTTGTTTAATTTTTTATTTTTATATATAAAAGTGTGTTAACCACATTCACTGATATCTGGTTATATTCACATTTATTCTGTAATAACCACTTATATCTAGTTTTATCAATGTTTTTACATATATAAAATTTTTAATATTTAAATCTGGTTATAGCCAGTTTCTCATTATTTTTTATTTTTAATTATATTTATAAAATATTCAGAAAAATACCACAGCAATATGTCCTATCCCCAATATGATTTTACACATGCTGTATATCAATCAAATTTGGTCTTACATTTTCCAAGTGTAAAACGAGGCTCGTTAAATAACCACAATTTTTTCTGTATGTAAATATGGGAGTATAAAAAAGACAATAGACGAAGTAGATTAATAAGCCTGTTACAGCAATTATGTCCCATGTTTTCTTAGTTACAGCTGAAACTTATAAATGTACAAAGCAAGTATACAGAATATCAACTTAAAAAAAATTCCAGGGGGTTTCAAATAAGTTGTATTTGCTTTCTCGAATTTTGCAACTCCACTATTCGGTTTTAATGCATTGTCATATGATACACAAGGAGTTCGAAACAACTTTTGGAAATATGTTCATGCTTATCTTTTAGTAAACAAAAAAAACAGTGGGATGTAATATCCGTTGAAAAAATGAGGTGTGGCAACCACCTACTTATGAGCGTTTCAAATTATACAAAACTGTTCTAAATTGTTTTAAATAGTTTTATCTTCTTAGAAAAATAAACCTGTGGGTAAGTGTGTAACTTCAAGTCCAACTTTTAAGAATTTGTTTATATAGAAATTATTCAAAATCCTATTATAAGTACTTCCATTCCTTTAATAAATCCATATAGAATGCATACTTTGTGAGATATTCGAAAGAAAGTGGTACTAAGAGTAAAAGTGTTACTTTCGGTCCGAATTTTGAAATTTAATTTATACAAAAAATATGCCAAATTCAGCTCTAAATACTTTTGTACTTTTTTTTTTAAATCTTGACATAATCTAACTTTTTTATTTAACAAGATAGACCTATGATTCCTGAAGCAAAGCTTTAGAAATTAGTCCAAATAAGAAAAATGTGTGGAAAAAGGAAACGCATTGTTGCCAGATTGGGCGCTATTTTAGAGAAACATGTATTCTTAAATGGCAACACTGCATTTTTTCACAATTTCTAATACATCTTGAGAATCTAAACAAAACAAAGAGGACGCAAGTTTTTGATTAGAGTGGTGGTTTACGAGCTAATAGTGCCTAAACTTTAATACATTTTCCAACAATAAAGGAATAACAAGGAGGGAATTTTTGTCCCTGCTGTCATAACATGACAAAAAGTTCTGTGTATCTTGAATTAAAATGGATCCTCAAGAGAAAATTGAATTAATTATTTTGCATGTTGGTGGTTTAAGTTTGCGAAAAGCTTGCATTGAATTCCATGATAGACATCTTAACAAACGTCGTCCTAGTCCAGAATTTTTAGACAAAATTTGGTTAAGTTGAAAGCTACCGAAAGTGTGCGTCCAAGGATTCGACAAAGAAGTAAAAATACTGCGGCACAAGAAAATATTCTTTTGGAAAGTGTTGAAAACCCAAATCGATCTGCAAATAAGATTGCGCAAGAAGTGGGCTACTCTCAGACTACAGTTTGGACAACCATAAATTCAAATAAATTCCATTCCTATAAAATGATGAGTGTACAGCAACGTCATGACGATGATTGTGATCGGCGACTGGAATTTTGTAATTGGTTTTTGGAGAAAAAGCAATGAGGCTTCCCTTTATTTAAACGGTTTGGTAAACCGGCAAAATTACAGATATTGGTCTGATAATAATCCTTGTTGGGCTGAAGATAAACGGGGACAGATCAATTCTAAACTTAATGTTTGTTGTGGCATATTTAACAACAGAGTGATAGGTCCTGTTTTCATAGAAGGGAATTTAACGGGTGCAAGGTACTTGACATTGTTACGAAATCAATTAGAAAACTTTATTGATGAGCTTTTTCTAACGACAGAAGAATAATGTATTTTCAGCAAGATGGTGCACCACCCCATTTTAGTTTAGAAGTTAGAGCATATCTTGATGAGCTGCTACCTGAACATTGGATTGGAAGAAGAGGACCAGTAGAGTGGCCGCCCAGATCCCCCGATCTCACTCCTTTAGACTTTTTTTCTGGGGACATCTGAAGAATAAAGTTTATGTTAACGCTCCTGTTTCAAGTGATGAATTAAAACTAGCCATACAACGGGAAATTCAAAACATAACCCCTAAAATGTTACTTAATATAAATAGAAATTTTGTTGAACGTATTTGTTGCTGCAGAACCCAACAAGGGAATCAGTTCGAACATTTTTAAAAAATATAAACGTTAAGTAATTAATGTTGTAAAATAAATTAAGTTTAAGAACTATTAGCTCGTAAACCGCCACTCTAATCAAAAACTTGCATCCTCTTTGTTTTTTTTTGAATCTCAAGATGTAATAATTTTTTTTAAAAAAATGCAGTGTTGTCATTTAAGAAAATATGTTTCTCTGAAATAGCGCCCAATCTGGCAACAATGCGTTTATTTTTTTTACACATTTTTCTTTTTTGGACTAATTCCTAAAGCTTTGCTTCAGGAACCATAGGTCTATTTTTCAAATAAAAAAGTTAACCTATCTCAAAATTTAAAAAAATAACCCTGTATATAAATTGCATAATTTACGACATGTTTGCAAAAAATCGCTATTCGCTTCGAATTTGAAATTTTTTTATACAAACTTTTTAATAACATTCTTCTCATATTTAATTTTGAGTACATAAGAATTCTTTGTAAATTTGTTTAAAATTACTAATTGACGAAATAGTGGCAAAATTCGATTACGGTCTGTCGATTTTACTAAAAATCTAATCAGATCTCAAGAGGGAGATTATATTCGTAAATAAATAATTTGGAATTGATAGCTATTGTGGTTTGACGGCTATCGTTGTCACATGCACACAGACAGACAGACACACACACACACACACACACACAGAGAGAGAGAGAGAGAGAGAGAGAGAGAGAGAGTGGGAGAGAGAGAGAGAGAGAGAGAGAGAGAGAGAGAGAGAGAGAGAGATTTTTAAAAATCACTTTTTCGGTATCAAAGGACTTCAAAACGTGGGCATCTGCAAAAATTTCGAAGCCGAATATTTTCGTCATTACAATACATCCTTATATTACGTATAATAAAGTAAAAATTAAGAACATTTAATTTGTTATTTATAGACTCGCAAACTACATAATCGATTTTTATAAAATATTATGTATGTTGTGTGATAGGTTGTGATCATATTTTTTTCCAAATTTTATCGGAAAACATTAAAAAATTAACAATATGTGACGAGACACAGTCGGCACGTCATACACACTCTCATTGTCGGCATATACAGGATGTCCCAGAAATAAAAAGACGGAGTAGCAGAAATCGGAAACTAGATTGTGTAAAAACGTACCCTCAAAATATCAAGTCTTTATTCGTGCGCAGACGGCAGAAAAAAAATAGTGAAGAATTCAATTGGCCTTACGCCGACCCTGCACTAAATATCCACCTGCTTCCCTTTCACAATCGGTGCTATTCAGAACCACCATATTACTTGTGTTAAAAAAAAAGGAGGAGGAATAGACCCTTCATAATAAATATCAAACCATTAATTACTTTAATTTTAAACATGCTAGAAAAATACGATTTATTGAATATTCTAATAATCAGCTGTTTCCAACTACGAACACATTAAAGAGCAACAACCTTCCTATTTTAAAAATAAAAGCAACCTTTTATTGCCTGCAAGAAAGTTGGTCACCCATCTGGGTCAATAACCGACTACATAGCTGCGTTATTGAGACACATCCCGCAAAAAATATGTTTTTACGATTTAACGTTTTTTTCCCGTTTTATGCAAATAAAAGCGTATTTTTCTCTATGAATGCGTCTTCGTTTCTATTTACAAATGAACATTCTTACGTGAATTTTAAACATACATTCTGTGCCAGGTCCGTAATGTATTTTTTTTATCTAAAAAACAACATAGAAAATTAAAATTTCAATTTCTTCGTTATTGTGGTATATTTAGGCCTATTTCTGTTCGGACGTTACATATCTGCTACTCCGTCTTTTTATTTCTGGGACAACCTGTATAGATCACCGGCTGTATGAGTGTATTAGAGTGATAGATTGATTAGAAGAAAATATCATCGATTCGTTTAGTTAGAGAAGAAACAGAAATTTGATATCGGTCAATGGTAGTACCCACAAAGCAGGTTTTAATTTTTCTACAGAATGTGGACGAGCAATGCCAGGCAACGGGCAGCTAGTAAATATATATTTGTTTATTTCACATTATTCTTTCTTTTGTTTGGTGCCTCTTAATTTATTTTTAATTTTCACTTTTGCATAATTTTTTTAGTTATATTTATTTTGTAATTTCTTCAATATTTATCAGCTGAATTATACGTTAACTCCTGATCTGTCATTAGACAGTTGTATGTTCATCAGTATAATAAATAAATAATTGTGTGAATTACAGGAGAAAAGTAGTCTGCGTGTACTTGACTTGTAAGGACTCATAACAGATGAAGCATTTCTTCAAAGATGAGATTTTGAAATTTCCGTTGAGTAAGGTAGTTATGCAGTATAAAAGGCTGTTGATAGGGAAGTGGGAGTTCTATTGGGGATGGTACTATGTTGCTCAAGTACCTAGACATTCTGTGATGTCCCACCCAAACATGATTGAATGAAATGAAATATTCAACGAAAAGAATATGGTCAACACGTCAATTTCAAAATCGTAGAGCTTGAAGCAAAACAGAGGTGCTGACATTAACGTACACGAGGAATTTTATTATGAAAATTCTATATGGTTGTCCCTAAACCTACTTACAAGTTGATAAAATGTCTGTTCTAACAAAACTCCAAAGTTGGAATAAAACAGCCACCAGTACATTTAAACTAAAGAGCAATAGCCACCAGGCAAGACCTAAGTAGAATTTGTCGAAACCTATTATTATTAATCTCAAGCCAAAACTAGTCCTAAAATAAGAAAACATTTTTATATTCCTAAAATAGATAACCAAAGTAATACTTACTGTTTATATTGGATTGAATAATAAATTAATTCTTGGACTAGATATGTAATCAATATTGCATAATAAAACTTCCTTATGGTTTGAAAATGATTAATTTTAAATAGTTGTGTTAAAGGAGAATCCATATTTTGGACATTTTTCTCGTAACGTTTTGTTGTTCTAAAACACATATTTTTGAAAAAATTTTGGTATTTATTTGTACTTTATGCCTTAGAGTTTACCTTTTGTTCATGTTTTGATTCATTAATTATTATCGAAACCAACACGGAATATTTTTAGCACTTGTTTTGTATTGCTATTGGTAAGTGATTCACAAGCAAACATTAATTTAATAAGATCGCGTTTTTAAAATGAGCGTTTTGGGTAGCGATATGTTACTTTGTGCTAATAATTCAAGTATGCAAGATTTTTATCATTGATCGTTGTTGAATATATAAATAAATTATATCGAATGATTACTGTATGAAAACAAATACAAGTTACTGATAACATTGCATTGATCGTTGTTGAAATATTTCTATAAATAAATTATATCGAAAGATTATTGTATGAAAACAAATACACGTTACTGATAACATTGCAGGTTTTACGAATTTTAGTAAAATTCCACGCTCCACTTTTATTTCAACAAGTGCCAGTATTAGGAAAAATTTAATTGCAATTAACAGTTATAAAAGTAAATGCAATTTTTATTGTTATTAGAATTATGTTAGGAGTGGGAAAAGTGAAGCTGTTTATTGATTAATAAATACATAAATTATTTTAATTGTTTTTGGTTTCAACAATATATAGAATCAGTAGAGACTGTTCTCTAAAATATTTTCTTATGTATACCGTGTTCGAAAATATATTTCAAATTATTTCACCATGTCAGAATTTTGGGAAATTTGCACAGTCATAAACATTTTTATAGGTGATATCTTATTTTAAAGGATTTCAAATTTTGTTTGTTTTTTGGAAATTCCTAATTCTTGTGGTAAATGTAAAACATTTGCAACATAATTAACTTTTTTTGGAATTTTGTGTATCCGTTTATAAGATCGTTAAAAATCAAAATGTTGCTGAAATTGTAAAAAACAAATAACGGGCGCCTGTAAGTGATTCTATGCATTACAAGTAATTTTAAATCATCTTTTGTTAAAGGTAATTTGATGACTTTTAAATCATTGTTATAAAGATCTTAAACTGCGTATTTGAAATTTCAACGTCAAATTTGATACTTATGTTAAATTGAACCAGGAGCAAAAAATATAAGGCGTATAATTCTGTACACCTGTAATGAATGCGGAATAAAAGCAAATAGAAAGTAACCCTATTTTTAGGTTTTTGAATTTCCGATCATCCAAAGTTTATAGAAGGTAATAGGTTGCCTCGTAATTTTTGAAGATGGAAGGAAAGCGGCCATGTTGCGCGTCATCGAGCGTGCGCAGGACTTGTTTATCTACATACTTTCCGTGTACTATTTTGCTTCGTTAGTAATTTTAATTCATGTGTGTCAATTTTAATTTGCTGTGCTATTTGTGTTCATTAAAAACTTTGGAATATCTTGGGTGTGTTTGTACTAATACCTACTTAGAGGCGGATTCGTAAACAGGCCCACGAGGCACGCACCTGAGCCCTCATAAATCGAAGGACTCAAAATTCAGCTCCCAAAATGAATAAAATATATTGTTTAATTATTTTTTTTTTATAATAAAAATTCACAAATTAACCTCAGCTGACATGTTTTGCGGGTGACAACTCTAGGTGTCTATAGCGTATAGATCACAATTTGTGATTCACAAACTACTACACGAATAAATTCATGCGCATTCAAGCATTCATTAACGCGTTCAAGAACCAATGCAAAGATGTTTGATGAAATAGAGCTTTCGATAGTAGAAAATTTAAAAGCAAATTATTTTTATATCCATGGATTTTTTGATTTTAACACTTTTACCCAATGAAACTTAATCATTCTTGTAGCAAAACGTTTGAATTTTCATAATTAATAGAACCTGAACATCAGAAAACTTTTAAATATAGCCAGGCATCTGTAACTTTATTTCGCTTCATCTCACTTTTTGGGACCACTGTTATGATGCTTACCACAGTATTAAACGTGCGCGTAGAATGCGCACTGTAGGGTATAGGAGTATTTAAAGAGGGATCTGTCTACTGCAAGGTAGAATGTTTTTTTAAATACAGTGAATTTTTATACTTATAACTTTATAATTTTTTTCTATCTATATCGTCTTGTACATTTTTTCTTTTCATTGTATTTGTAAATATGGCTTCTAGATTTCTAAAATGTGTCCTTATTATTAACTTCAGCTTGCAAAAATCTTTGATTAAGTGTGTGTGTCGTGAAATTTACAAACCTCCATGTGATAATTGTTGGAACGCAGAAGGATTTATGTTTATTTCTGATAATAGCAAAGTCAAGTCGCCCAAATTTGGAACAACAGCATATTTTCTGGCAAGTTATTCCGCAACATACTCTGAAGCGACATCTGCAGTTTCGACACTATTTTCGTTAAAATTAGAACTCTCTTTAGTTGAACTTGAAGGTATTGATGAGAATGATGAACAGTTTTGAGAGTCGTTTACATCATTCTGAGACCTCTGAGTTTTAATAGTAATTTTTGCAGCTTCCAAAACATTGGCGCAACTAAACTACCTAGAAGTTTCTCTTCATTGTTAACTTTTGAATTTAAAATTCTATAACTATGTTTTCCTAATAATATTATGCGACTTCTGTAAATTGTTCCAAGAGGCTTAGGTTGTTGATTTGAACCCCCTCTGTTCTTTATGTACATAAAAAATTCTCTTAAGTGGTGGCACAGCTTCTGTTTCTGAAAGTTTAAGCTTTCCAGTTTTTTCTTCTTGAAAGTCGTTTAACCTTACTGACAAATTTAGTGTAAGAGCTGCAGTCATTTTCAAAATTATTTGCAATGGTAAACTTAACATGAAAACAAGCTTTGTGGAACTTTCGGAATGTTTCAAGCAAGAAATTCATTCTGCTATGTGCTGTGATCTCGAGTAGACGTGCGTGTGCTAGCTCTGATACAATTTTTCTCGTTATTATCCACAATGGATTATAAGCTAAGAAATAGAATAAATTCATCCTGTGTTGAAGATGACACTTACATTAAAAAAGCTATCGAAAATCTATTGCTCTCTGAAGAATTTATTACTAAAATTAGTGAAAAAATAAGTTTTAAGCTACAACTTGATTTCGACGAGAAATTCAAGCAGTTAACAGTCGAGGTGGGCCAGCTAATATCCGAGGTAGATGAAGTGAAGAGAGAATTAAACCAACTCCAGCAGTTTTCACGTATTAGTAATCTTCGAATATTCGGTATCAAGGAGGAGCTTGGTGAAAACACGGCTGAAACCGTTGTAAAGGTATGCAAGGAGAAGATGAACATTGATATTCTGCCCTCCGATATAGATATGGCCCACCGTCTGCGGGCTAAGGAAAATGGTGTCAAGCCAATAATTGTCCGTTTTGCGCGCAGAGCGGCCAAACAATTAGTTTATAATAATAAACGTAAATTAAAGGGCACCAAAATCGTTATTAAAGAAGATCTTACGCCGAAGAATATAAATCTGTTAAAGGAACTCCAACGCCGCTCTCCCGCTAACAGCTCCTGGACGAACGACGGGAAAATTTATTGTAAGTGCAATAATAAGATCTATTTAATCCATTGTGTTGAAGATATTAACAAACTCTGGAGCACCGAGCGCCCGTAAATACGAGTAATTCAGTGATCCTACCTATCGTTGTAAACATACATTGGTTGGTTTGTGTACTTGTTTCTTGCTATATCTTGTTTTTGTAATTTGTATTTTCGTGTAGAGATTTATTTACTCTAATACGTACTTCCGTTTTTGGACCATTTTTATAAAACAGATCTTTCACATGTGTTCGTGCATATAATTGATATTATGATATTGTTATAGGAAATGTAGAATATTTGTCTTTCTTTTTAATATTTTTAAATGATTAATTGTCTGTATATTTAGCTGGTACTTTCACATGTGTTCGTGCATATTATTGATATTGTGATATTGTTATAGGAAATGTAGAATATTTGTGTTTTTTTTTTTTTCAATATTTTTAAATGATTAATTGTCTGTATATTTAGCTGGTACGTTCGTGGGAAACAGGGGGAAGAAGAAAGAAAGGAGAATGTCTTTCATAGGCCTCACTTTTGCACACCTTAATATTCAATCGTTGGTCCCTAAGTTTAATTGTGTGGCCGAGGTGTTGACTGAGAATTCTATTGATGTTCTGTGTCTGACTGAGACATGGCTGTCTCCAAGGATCCCTGATGACAAACTCAAAATAAATAATTATAATTTTTACAGGCGTGATCGCGTGGGCCGCCTTGGTGGTGGCGTGGGCATTTATATTAGGGAAAGTATTCACTGCAATGTTGTTAATTACACATCAAAGATTGAAAATGTTTGGTTATCATGCAACATTAACAATGAGCTTTCGGTTATCGGATGTGTATACCGACCACCTACCTTTTGTTCATCTATTTTTTTTTGATGAATTTGAGAATCAGCTGATCACGAGTAAACTTAGTGCTGCATCCGTCTATTGCTGCTTGGGTGATATTAATGTTGATCTTCTGGATGCAAATTCACCTTTGAAACAACGGGTTTCACATATGTTTGAGTCCTTAAGTATGAGGCAAGTAATAACGGAGCCAACTCGAATAACTCTTACTACTGCTACCTTGATTGACATAATTGTTCTTTCTGATGAGACTGACGTTGTCGAAAGTGGTGTAATATCATGTGATTTGTCTGACCACGATATACCCTATTGTAGGTTATCCATGCCCAAAATCGCAACAACACCAAAACTGCACGCCTTCAGAGATTACTCGGGTTTTGACTACGACCTCTTTATGAAAGATTTAACAGTTATTCCATTTAATCAGATGTTTTTTATGACATTAAACGCGCAATTGGAATTTTTCAATTCTGTGATTCTTAATTTATTCAACGTTCATGCTCCTCTAAAAACTGTCAAAATTAGTAAACCCCGTAAACCGTGGATAACTGAAAATATGAAACTTCTCCAGAAATTGCGTAATAATGCTAAGAGTAGGTTTAGGAGAACCAAATTGTAGGCGCATTGGATTTATTATAAACAGCTTCGAAATTTCACTACATTGGCGATTCGAAATGAAAAGTCAGCTTATTTTCGTTATTTATCGTACAACAAAAACAGCAAACTAATTTGGCGTGAACTTAATAGTTTAAATATTGGGAAAAAAAAGCGAAGTGGGATTCCTTGTGGGTTTTCTGACTCGAACCTTATCAACTCCAGTTTTATTAGCAACATACCTGTCGTTTCTGGAGATTTTGCGGGGTGTATTCGTAACTATATGCAAAATACCCGGGAGGATCTAGCGAATGTTTTTGCATTTCGCACTGTTGATGAGGATACTGTTTTTCGCTTGATCTTGAGCATTGGTAGTGCTGCTGTTGGCATTGATGGTATTAGCATTCATATGCTTAGACTGCTTCTACCACATGTCCTTCCATACATAACCCACCTGGTGAACTGTTGCATAGCAGAGAGCACTTTTCCTGCATCTTGGAAAACATCACTGGTAATTCCTATACCTAAAAAAGCAAATCCTGTTAACATTGGTGACCTTCGCCCTATTAGTTTGTTGCCTGTCCTGAGCAAAGTTCTGGAAAGATATTAGGTTTTCAAATTCATGAACATTTGGAAGCATTTCATTTGCTCCCTCAATGTCAGTCGGGTTTTCGACGTAACCACAGTTGCACTACTACACTCCTGAAGGTTACGGATGATATTCTTAGATCTAGAGATAATAACTCCATGTCTCTATTGGTCTTGCTGGATTACAGTAAGGCTTTCGACACTGTTAACTATGATATCTTGTTGGCTGTCCTACACCATCTGGGTTTCAGTGGCAGCGCTGTGGGTCTCGTGCATTCATATTTTTCCGAAAGGTACCAGTGCGTGAAGCTGCACGGTGATGTCTCATCAGCTTTGGCCTTGACTAGAGGTGTTCCCCAGGGATCCATCCTTGGCCCTCTTTTTTTCTCCCTTTACACTAGTCATTTAAACAAATGTGTACAACACTGTCAATTACAGATGTATGCCAATGATACACAACTTTACATGGATTTTTCAAAACACGATGTACAGATGGCTGTGGATTGTATTAATCGAGACTTGCAGCGCATACAGTCGTTTTCGCGGCATCATGCCCTGAAAATTAATCCTGAGAAAACCACTGCTGTCCTGTTCGGCAATCCCTCTTTAATTCAGAACACTAAAGAACGGATTAAAATAAGTGTCAATGATACGGAGATACCGTTGCGCGTTGGTTCAGTCCGCGAGAAATCTTGGTCTGATGATTGATAACAGCTTCAGATTTAAGGAACACATTTCAAAAATTATACAGTTAGCCTACGCCAATCTGAAAACACTATATCCTTACCGATTAATTTTTGACGTTCGTACTAAGACTATGCTGTGCGAAAGTCTTGTTTTATCACACTTTAATTATGCTTCCCCAGTTTACGGTCCCTGCTTAGATAATGCGGATCGATCTCGTATCCAAAAGGTACAGAATGCTTGTATGCGCTATATTTTTGGCATACGTAAATTTGATCATATTACGCATAAACTTATTGAGTTGCGTTGGTTGAACATGGCTAATAGGAGAAGATTACATGCTCTATGCCTCTATCATAAAATTCTTGTTTCTCAAACTCCGTCATATCTAACTTCAAAAATACGTTTTCGATCAGATGTTCATAATATAAATCATCGCAACACGAACTTGATTAGACCCCCAAAACATAGACTGGCAATTTTCGAAAGATCCTTCACATACAACATTTATCAACTATACAATATTATTCCTGGTCATTACAAATCCTTGGAGCCAGGGGCGTTTAAACGTCAAATTGTGCAGTATCTCTTTGAATGTCAGTAGTGGTTCTCAGTCGTTACTTGTAAATTATTTTCTTTTCTATATGTATATACATTTTCTTTTTTTTTTGCATACGGTTACTTGCGTGCCACCTTAATTCACATACGACTACGTAATCATAGCAGAATATTAGTATTAAGTTAGTATAGGCAAACTTTGTTATATGTCTTGTTTTAATGTTAAGGTTTTGGTGTACGAACAGGGGATGGAAAATTTCTCCATCCATCTGAACCACGCCTTAGGGTTTCAGTTACATATTTCGTTTGTTTTTGATATATACATATATGTATTAATATATATGTGTGTGTGTTATATGTGAATATATTGTATGTATCTTGAAATAAAGCATATTATTATTATTAAATTATATAAAATACAACAATAAACCCCATTTAAAGTTTACCTAATAACTTATTTTGCAAGTCTCTTTCGTCATCTATTTATTTATTTATTTATTCATTACACTAACCAACGGAACATGTAATGCTTAGGAATAAATACTGAACTGGTTCAACTACGCCAAATTAAGTCAAAATGGCAGTAATCCGTAATCACTCATTCAAAATGCACAGTGGACGATTTGATATTGAGAATAGTCAGAGAATAAGTATCAACGAGAAACGACAGTATAGTCGGATCCTTTATTCTTTCGTGTCCTACATCCGCCTCGCTGAATTTACGTGGTAAACAATCAAGTATACTAAAACCAAGTAGTACTATACTGTTCGACAGAAAGTATACTGTCCGTCGTCTCACTAGTTGCTCTCTATCGCAATATAATACATTTCGTGTACACGGGCTCGCAAAATAAGTGATACTCCCTTTTTTAGGGTATTCACACAAACTGTTTGGCTGTAGTTACTTCTACATGGCGAAAAATAAGAGATTTAAAATAAAACACAAATAAATACATTTTAATGAATAAGTACATATTATATGTATGTACCTAAAGATATCGAAATTTCACCTCAAACCCATGATTTACATCTAGTCATTTATAGGCTAAAACGAATTATTAAAAATTATTAATAAATTGTTATAGGGGTTTTAAAAATTAACTGAAATTATTATTTCGTTTCCCATTCGCTATACCCAGTTTTCTTTTTTGTATATTCGAAGTATCGATATGCGTACTATATAACCAAATTTATTTCATCAATTTCTTTCCGGTAGGTATTTTTATTCAAGTAGTAACATTATTACCCTATTACATATTTGTTAGTATTCTAGTGAAGATAAAAATAGTAACAGATTTTTTAAAATTATTTATGCATTATTTAACTAGTTAATAAAGAATCAATAATAGCAATGGCAGAGAGAAATTTGAAATTGAATTTTAGAAATTTTAAAGTTTTGCCATTTACTTGACTATAAACGAAAACAAGAAACGTATTTTACATCTTAAGACTTTAATTTCCATGGAATACGTAATACCTTTTGCAAGTCAAATGTTTTTAGTGTGTTTTCGTAAAACTTCAAATGGTTCGGGAACCAAATTACATAAAAAAATCTTTAAAACACGATATATCCTTTTTTTAACTTCCGAAATGTTTTTTAAACTTGTATTGAAGACATTGATACGTATAAATTTAAACAATATAACACACTCTAAAATACGAAATTTGATAATTTCTAAAAGCTTTTCACTGCTTTAATCGATTACTTTAGGGAAAAGAATAAAAAAAGGTGAATTCATTTTATTCTGTCAGAAAATATCTAAATGTAGTATTGAATTTTGCAGAATTAATATTTTGTGTACTTAATAACTAAATTCTCCTGTAAATCCTGGCATATTGTATGGATGAGTCCCTCAATGAATATCCTTATTATGCAAACTAATTAGGTCATTGTGATCATTCCAATAACGGACAAAAGGAAGTAAGAAAAGGCAAGGAATCACTTCAATTCAGGATGTTCTTCAAACCATTATTGAATAACACTGGCGATATGAACATATGACTATTGTCATGGAGAAACACCAATCAACCATCGGCTAAAGACCGTATATTGTTATTCCATAATTCAACATGCATTGTTGGTTTTTAAAGAATGGTTTCTATCGTAAGAGAAATCGGAAGATGTAGTTTGTGATAAATTTTAGATATCTTCTTAAGAGGCTAGGGAGCATGCATAATTTGTAAATAGAATTTACGTCCGAAGAAGAGAACAGACAGTATAAGCTTCTCCACATTTTTCTAATTAATTAATTGAAATACTAAACCAATTCTTCTTTATTTAAATCAGGCTAAATAAATCCATAAATCTACGACACATTTTTTGATATTATTTGTAGTTTTTTTTGGTGTTCTCAGCACTTGGTATATTTGTGAATAATTAAAAAGCTATATATTGAAAGAAGCGATTTATCTCCAGTATCCTCTTAATCTATATATCTAACTGTTATCCTTATTGTTGGATTATATTTGTTAACTAATTTAATCAATTTTAAATTGACAGGTAAAATTGATGTCATTTAAAAGAAGTTTTATGGAGAGTGAATGTTTGCTTTCCCGGTCGATCCTCGTAAGAAAAAACATGAGGCTTCCATTGTCTACTTTATATGTTGAAATATTCTGCAGAAAAAAGACAATACTTCTTTTGCATCACCGAGATTTTGCTCAAGGGAACAGGTGAAAAATGTCGCAATTTGATTATAAAAATATATTTGTAGCTGAAAAAATAAATAAATCACGGTTTAGTTAGTTAGTATTTCACTATCAGTAATTAAAATGTGTATATGAATTAAAAACATATTTTACAATTAAAAATTACGCCTTGTACAACTTTTTGTTGCTAACTACTTTTATATATAGAAACTAATTAATAACAACAAAAGATCGCATGTTTATAAATTATCCTCTGTCTTTTATAAATTGCGGCGTTGCAGTTTAGCTTTAACACGTTCTACTGTAGCTTTGAGTCCCGTTGCCGTCTTTTTCTTTGCTTCTTTTTGAGACTGCCTTCGGTTTTCCTTCCTTATCGACTCTCTTAATCTGAAAAAAACAAAGTTTAATATACATTTCTATTAAATATAATCTCACTTTGATTGGTTATAACTAAGGATCGCCATTGAGGGATACATTGTAGAACTGGATGTAATTTAAAATTGGGCCAGTAATAGTGATATATAATTTCGAATAACATTATTCAAGTTTAGTCTTGCAATGTACCCCTGACAGATACCCATCTTCTTTAGTATAATAATACGAAAATGATTAAATTAAAAATAAGTTCATTAAATACAAAATTAGTGAGTGTGTTGATTTTTATATTGTTCATCAGTTCATATAAAATCTATTCCATTTTTGTTGTTGTTTGTGTTTGCAAAGTATTTTTAACTAAAATTAAAAGTAGATCGAATATAGTGATGACAAAGAATATAGATAAATCTAATATTAATTTGTAAGGAGAGTTGTATTTGAAAGTAAATTGTCCTTTTTCTAAAAATTTAGAAATTAAATAAAAAAAAATTAGGGGAAGGCGGGCAATAGGGTCCTCTGGGGTAATAGCGGCCATTGAATATATCATATTGTGTACATTATTATCCTTTTTTGTTTTGATATTCCATCTATTTGGATGTAATTCATGATGCTGTGAAAGAGGCTGCGTTTCCTCGTCGGTAAAGTAGAAAATTATAAAAAAGAGCTATTAGGTTCGGTTTGTTCTACGATTCTTCTTATTTTAAAGGTAAGCTGAAATAGTTCATTAAAGTTTACGTAATAATTTTTTTATGCAAATTGTGGAACTGCTTGTGTACTTTTAGATAATGTAGTGGTTCCTGTTGGATAATGATTTAAGTGTCATAATTAAGTGTAAAAGTACATTTTGGAGTTATGATAGCCATGCGCATTGTGGTAATGCTCGCCACTATTACTCCTAAGTGAAAAAGCCATACATTTAATTTTTAAGAAGTTTTAGCCAAGCAGGTTATAACACTGTTGAAATATTTTTTATGGATTATCTCCCACTGAAATTAAAAATGTGCCTTTAACTACGTCGAAAAGAAGAACTTTCAACATCTGTTCTCTAGAGACAAGAAATGTGCAGGTAGAAATTAACTCCACACGAGTTTCTTAAACGAAATTAGAAATTAAGGAAACCCGAAGCGACAAGTATAATTCGTATTTCTACAGTCAGTAGAAATGAAGGTGTTTCTCCAGTCTGAAGACTCCTCTGGACAAACATAAGTTTTCAGCGTTTAAAAATTATATAGACAAAACAGGGATAATTACTGTGCTAAAATACTTGCCGAAAAGGGCTAGAAAGAGTGGATTTCGTTATAAACGCCCAAAGAAGCCATACTCCTACCATCATGTACTGCATAAGTGCCTCGCAAACCTATGTTTCTGTATTGGTTAATGCGCATAAGGGAACGAAACCATAATTAAAGAAAAATGGATGGATGCACTGTACCGTTTTTCAGAAAATGGGTGAATAAACGAACAGCAATCTACGGAATGGCAAAATGAACATTTTGTGATGTTCTAAAGCCTTCAAAAAAAGATCCAGTTTTATTAATAATCGATAACCACGCAAGCCACTGTATTGGGAACGTATAATTTTTGTAATACAGGAATTGTAGATTTAACTATTCCGTTCCATCGCCTCTAGCCATTGAAAGTGACTTTTCACACTTCTTTGAAAGTAGCTTACAAAGGTGAATGTGGAAATTATTTAAGGAGCCATCCACACGAATGAATATCAACTTTTCCGAAGAAAATATCTATGGACTTATTGCGGCACCAGTTAAAGCTATACAGAAATTTTTTCTGTTGCTCTAGATATTTTACATTAGAAGACTTTATTGTCGCTGAGAGTTTTGTAAGAGATAAAGAAAAAGAAAAGAGACAGGAAGATGCCCCAAGCAAATGTATTGAAAAGAAGCTGATATTCATGAGAAAACATTTGGTAATATAATCCCTTTACCTAAGTATTCAGAAGATATCACATTAAGCAAAAACTCTAGAAAGAATAACAACAGAAAACAGCATTCATACTTTTTCCGAAGTCAGTATTAGAAGAGAAGCATCTTAAAAAGGAGGAACAGTTAAAGCAAAAACTTAGTAAAGGTACTAAGCATAAAATATATAGTGAAGATGATATCGACGAAGAAATAACTTTTGACAACCCAGAAGAAAATGTAAAACATGAAGACTCTTCTATTGAGTGTAGTGTCGATCAATACGAGGACGTAAGTGTTGATATTCGTCTTATATGCGGCGAGTTTGGTAAACACAAAGAAATATGAATACGTTGCAGTATTTGCTTTTTTTGGTCTCATATAGAATGTGTAGATTTCTATAGAAAAATAATTATGTAGGTATTTCTGACTTTTTAAATAAGTAGGGGAACGTGAGGCAAAACGGGGTATGGGGACCTCCCTTATTTCGTAATAAGTATTGCAATCTATCTGAATTTCGCTGAACTCCGTGTTCATGTTGTCGCCTACTACTATATAACAGATCACAGCTGTTGTGCCCATCAAGTTGCCTAGTTCGTTGTCGTATGTACATTTTTATGCGTGTTGCAATTTTCAACGTGTATTTTACTGCAATTAAGTAGAAATGAGGTACATTTAATTAAAAGCTGCTTATACAATGTTACACTATGTCCCATGGACTGTTAATTCCGTTTCTATCCTTAAGTTTTACCCAGTAATTTGGTTTTAATGACTAAATAACCTCAAAACTTGTGTGTGGGGCAGAATGGGACAGGGCAAAATGGGGTACCCCGTTTTGCCCCACATTTTTTATTTGTTAATCTGCGCTTGTTACAGTTGCGTGTTCGTTCTGATACAATTAGAATGGTGCGACGTTACAAAAGCAAGTCGGAACGGCAACAATTGACCGAAGAACAAATGCAAGAAGCGGTACAAGAAGTTGTAAATGGCTCGATGGGATACAAAAAAGCGGCTGGTCAATTTAACGTTCCGCAAACAACTTTAGAGCGTCACGTTAAAAAAATTCGAAATAATCCAGAATACAGAGTTAAGAAAACGCTGGGAAAATACTCAACTATTTGGCCATACAACGACTGAGTTTCGAGAACTTGCTTTTGCTTTGGCCGATCGCAATAACCTTAATCATCCATTTAAGGATGGGAAAGCAGGATTGGAGTGGACAAGAGGTTTTATGGATAGGCATCCCAATCTAAGCCTACAAAAGCCGGAAGCAACATCAGCGGCTCGTGCCATGGGGTTCAATAAGGTCGCAGTCAAAACATTTTTCGACTTTCTCTCGAAAGTTGTGGATACCCACCAGCTGACAGGGGATAGGATATTTAACTGCGATGAAACGGGTCTGACAGTAAACCCAAAAGGTCACTCAAGAATGATTGCCAAAAAAGGACGTCGTCAGGTCGGAACCCTAACATCAGCTAAAAGAGGTAATACTGTCACTGCTGCAATTTGCTTCTCCGATTCTGGAACTTATGTCCCGCCCATGTTGATATTCCCAAGGAAACGTATGCAACAAGGATTTCAAACTGGACTTCCTCCTGGCGCTTCTTTAGAAATCTATGAAACAAGGTGGATAACCAAGGAACTTTTTCCAGTTTGGTTTCAAAAATTTATTACATTCATAGGAACTACAAAAAAACCGTGTCTACTCGTTTTGGACGGGCATTCGACTCATACTAAAAGCTTGGAGTTGATTGATTTAGCACTGGATAATGGGGTGATTTTATTGTGCCTTCCACCTCATTGTTCTCACAGGCTCCAACCACTTGACGTGGCATTTATGAGACCATTAAGTAAATATTACAAGGATGAAGTACGAAAATGGCTCAGAGTTAACCTTGGAAAGCTCGTTACCTTATTTCAAGTTGCTTCTTTATTTGGTCCAGCTTTTATACATGCGGCAACTATGAGCACAGCTGTGAATGGATTCCGAAAGACTGGAATCTGGCCTGTTGACATGAACGTTTTTGCAGATGTAGATTTCTTGCTTTCTGCAACAACCGATATTGAGCTGCCTTCCGCCGATGTAAACAAAGCACTAACTCCGACCCCCTCAACTTCGAAGCAGCCTTCTACCCCCTCAACTTCGAAACAGCCTTCTACCTCATCAACTTCGAATCAGGAGCCAAGTTCCACTAGTTTTAAGTGTGCCAGTCCAGAAATAATTTTTCCTGTCCCAAAAGTTTCCCAAAATAATAAGAAGGTTTCAAGAAAACAGGGCAAAACCATTATCTTGACATCATCACCATACAAGGAGGAGCTGAAAAGTGCTGAAAAACAAAACCAAGAAAAAGCAGCTAAAACGGTAAAAAGAAGCCTCGTTTCAAAGAAATTAATCCCTACCAAAGCTTCCAAGAAACAAAAACTATCTTCTGATGACAGCGAAGAAGAGAACGAAGAAGATGAGTGCTTGTACTGTCATGACTTATCTGAGGAGGGATGGATTAAATGCTCTTCATGCCTGAAATGGGCACACAACTCTTGTGCGGGAGTTGATGAAGACGACGAGGATGGCACTCACGTATGTTCTATATGTGAATAGTTTTAAATATTTACCTATTATGTATATAATATACCTATACACAGTATATAACTTGTAGATAGTAATATCATAAATAACAAATAAAAAAGATCCTTACTCGACTTATTATTGTTTAAACGAAGCAACTGACACCTATTTGAAAATAGAAGTATATTTCAAAATTGGGTTATTCAAATTTTAGTTCAAACGGTTTTTTTAATTGATTACAGATTAATAAAACACGTATAGCATAAAATATACCATTTTTATTTTATTATATGTAAAATAAATAGGCCCAAAAGTTAAGTATCCCATTCTGCCCCACCTTAATTCACCCAGGTTTGAGGACAATGCGGGTCATTTTAAGTCTTTTAAAACAAAAGAAAAACAATTACCTTTTTATTGTTTTTTCCTAATACTCCTTTGTTCCGTAAGGTTTACTTGACTTATAGCTAAACAAAAAAAATACACAAACAATTCATAAGAGTACGTTTCCCCTAATGAAATAGATTGATCGCACAGCCTGACAACTAGAATATTTGTTCATTATATATAAAACGTATATATTAAGATTTAATGCTGGACGAAATTAAAACTGCCTCCATAAAACTTTGGCTCAGAATGTTCCATTTGAAACAAATATGTTGCTGCGGGTATGAATTCTATTTGTTTGGACTATATACTACATGTTTGTATAAACAGCAGCCAAACTGCCAGCTCAAACTGCCTCCGGTGGCAAACAGGCCGTGGCGAATTGCCCCATTTCGAAAAAAGTGATACCTAAGATATACTTGCTTACTTCTCTTTCTCAATTCTGATACATTCTTTTTTCCATATATCCTTGAAATCTTTGCAAAACTGAAACCACATATCGAAGAATTCTATCGGCATGACCTCATCTAAATTCCCCTTCTTCGCTCGAAAATCATAAAATTTCATGGTGGTTAGGAAGGCTTGCCTGCATTCCTCTAAATTATCAACTTCCTTGGATACTCTAGTCCTCGCCGATTCTAAAAATTTGGTGATCTTCTCTTGGAATGGTTCTAAATTCTCTGGCATCGAAGCGTTTATTACTTTCTGAGCTCGAATATTACATTCTGCAAGGTGGAATAAAAAATAAAATTATTTTGTATTGGTATATTCAGTGGTAATTTGTTTGTGACATAGGTAATTATGTATGTTTTATAAAGAGGCATATTACGAACCTTCTATTTTCTCCTGCAGTTTATTTAAACTTAACATGATATCGTCGAAATTAACAGAGGATGCCCTTTCAACATCCCCAGGTTCCGGAACGGGCAGAGTATGATGTGTGTTATTTTCGTCTGCTTTTCTTAGAGAGGTTTGAACAATAAAATGTAGTAGAGTAATATGCGATTCTTTAGACTTGACGTCTTTTAGTTTGGATAAAATGTCCAGGCCGAATCCGTCTGCTTGACCCCTTGCCAAGTTTCCACCGTTCATGTAGTTTCCTAGTGTCAATATGATCTGAACAACTTGTTGTACTGAAGTGTTTGTTGTAAGGAACTGGAAATAAAAATTGAAAACAAAAATATAAAATGCATTGTTAATTCTTCAATCAGGATTTATAATTCAGGCTAGTTAAAACTACCACAATTTTAATTGCAATACTACTAATACTACTTCAGTCTTTAAAATGATCTTTTGACTGCATGCGCTATAGTCACCTGGTCAACTTCTTTCAACTTATTTCGGGAGCTGAATTTTGAAGTCTTTGGCGGGTGCCTCGCGCTCCTGTTCAGAAATTTACAGTTCAGGATTTAATTCGAGCAAATCAGTTAAAATTTTTATTCTAATATTAATTTATATTTTTTTATATATTCCACTTAATTGCTATTCCTGCTTATAGTAACTTTTAATATAATTGGCATCTTATTAACTTACCTCGCATGTTGACATCATATTGGACAAAGTATGTTCAATAGTTGTTATGCAGTCGTCAAATTCTGCCTCAAACATGAAACAGGATATCCGTTCTGCAAAATTTGATATTTTGGATAAGTCATAGAGGAATTGTTCGGGTTTGTCCAGAGGAATATCCGCATTTTCATTCAAATGTGTCGTTATACATTCCAGTTCTTCAGCTGTTGCTCTCTGTAAAAGTTTTTTTTGTTTTAGGCTAAATTGTTCCAGTAGGTACATAATTTTACACTAATATCTATTTTTGACATGCAAAATCCAAAATGTTAAAGCACAAAGTTTAGTAGGGGAATGATTGAAGAAAGAACGAATCAAAATAACCTGGTATGGTAAACTAACCGCTTTATATATATGTTGTAGAGCTTCCAAGCTAACAACTGATGTGTCCAAGTTATAGATAGCCGATTCTATTTCTTGAAAATCAGCGTGCAAGCTACGTGCCAATATTCCCACATGCTGGGAACGTTTACCATCTAACAGTTTCTTCGGTTCGATTTTGTTCTTGCATTCAACCTTTTTGGGTGCCGGCTTCTTAACAGTTACTTGTCTTGAAAAGAGATTTACAAACTCCTTTAGATTATCTAAAGCAATCTCTTCTAATTGCATCCAAAGGGGCATCAAATCGGTACTAGTATTAATTGGACAGGTAGCAGGTACTATAATTCTGGTCCAGTAAAGTGGCTTCATGGGCATACTTGGCACTACTGGATTTTTTCTTAACGCTGAAACATAGCAACAAAGCATTTGTTAGAGTGATAGTAATGGAGATTTAGTTTAAGCTCAGCATTCTTTGTTTTGATTCTAACCTAAGCATGCTTCTTGAAACCACGAAGATTGTAGGACGCCATAAAAACAAGTTTAAGAAAATGCATACTTATAACAGTAATTCCTAAAAAATACTATATATATGAAAACATAACGACCATTATGTGCATTGTGTCGTTTATTTACTCTTTCGAAATATTTACAACAAAATCTCTAAAGTTTCATGATCGACAGCTACTTTGGAAATGGTTTAAAACAAGAAAATGAAGAGGTTAGAAGAAGGTCCGGCCGAATTTAAATGTTGAAGTAATGCATAATAGCTTGCAGCAAATGATTCAACAATGTCTTGAAATATTCCATGAAAAGTGTCTGTAACTCAAAAACCAGGTGGTGACAGACCAAGAAAACGATGTGAGTATTGTATTAGCTCATCCAGAAAGTAAGTACCGTTTGCGCATATTTTCTGCGCATCTGACAGCACGAAAGTTACGCATGCGTAGTTAATTCTTCAACGCGAGAACGAATTCGCCTAACAATTTTGTTTCCTTATGTTAACGTTTAAAGTCATAGTTTGTCGGTAATCATGCTTACAAAATCGATCGAACCGCCCGCCAACTGTAAAACAAGAGCCGTTATCAAATTTTTGAATGCGATAAGTGTTCTTATAGTGCGGACCTAGCTCAAATAATTTTAAACAGCTGTTTGCAATTACCTTTCAAATTATACATTATGCACAGACTTATTAAGAATATAAAAAATGTTTGTTATGCTCTTGTTAGGTACTCTCATCGATAAGCAGCGTATTGCAAATATTTTTTAAATTATTCATTCTATAGATTTATAAGTACAAAAGCACAAATTTTTGTGTTAAATTATCATAACTCCAAGCAAATAATAAATGCCTAAAGTAAATTGTTATTAAGAGCAAGCAGAGTGTCTAATATATGAAATGTTGTTTAGGTATACTTACGATTTTTCTGAGCTTTCCATCCACCTGCTGGTGGGGGAGGTAAAGGAACAAAGCCTCCCATGGGTGGTGGGGGAGGTACTGGTCCGCCCAAACCTGGGATTGGGGGAGGAGGCGGAGGTAATTTTCTAGATGAGCCTATAATGGCAGCTCCAACTCCCGGCAGTGGTGGGGGTAATGGTACGATTGATCCTGACATTACTGTAACACAGGGTCCTGTTCCTGGTAGAGGTGGAGGTGGTGGTACTGAACCGTATAAATTTGACATTGGAGCGGAAGGAGGTCCTATTCCTGATAGGGGATCATTCTTATTAGGAATTCCATGTGCGAGTGGATCAATACCTTCAGATGAACTTTGTAATGGAGCAAAAACGGTTCCTACTCCTGGTAAGGGTGGAGGTGCAGGTATCATTTTGCTTGAACGTTGTATTGTAACTAAAGAGGAACCTGTTGCTGGTAAAGCTGAAGATGAACATACTGATTCGTTTGAAATTTGTATTAGAGCGAAAGTAGGTAGGGGTGGAGGTGGAGGTGGAGGTACAGCTCCGCTTAGATATTCTATTGCAGCAAAAGGAGGTTCTATTCCCGGTAGGGGTGGAGGTGAAGGTATTGATGGTCCAAGAGGATTTTGAATTCCTGGTAGTGATGAAGGAATTGATCCGCTTAAACGTTGTAATGGAGCAACAGTAGCTTCTAATTCTGGTAAGGGTGGAGGTGGAGGTATTACATTGCCGAAATTTCTTATTGAAGCAAAAGAGGATCCTATTCCAGATAGAGTTGGATATGGACATATTGATTCGTTTACATTTTGTACTGGAGTAAAAGTAGGTAGAGGCGATGATGGAGGTACTTTTCCGCTTGAACTTTGTATTGCAGCAAAAGGAAGTTCTTTTCCTGGAGGTGGAGGTACCAGCAGATCAGGAGTAAGGTCAGTTTCTAGTAAAGATGGAGACACTGATTCGTTTAAACGTTGCAATAGCGTAAAAGTAGCTTCCACTTTTGGTAAAGGTGGAGGTGAGGGTATTGCTTGGCTTAAACTTTGTAGAGATGGAGATGGACATATTGATTTGTTCAAACTTTGTGCTGGAGCAAAAATAGGTAGAGGTGGAGGTGTAGGTGGAGGTACTGTTCCGCTTGGATGTTGTCTTGCAGCAAAAGGAGATTCTATTGAACGTGGCTGTATCGGTTCGTTTAAAGTTTGTTTCGGAGTAACAGTGGGTAAGGGTGGAGGTGGAGGTGTTGTTCCGTTTAGATTTTGTATTTTGGCAAAAGGAAGCCCTATTCCTGGTAGGGGTGGAGGTGACGGTATCCATGGATCCGGAGGAGGTTCAATTCCTGGTAGATGTGGAAGTGTTGATCCGCCTAAACGTTGTAGTGTAGAAAAAGTAGCTCCTACTTCTGGTAAGGGTGGAGGAGGAGGTGGAGGTACTATCTCGCTTAAACTTTGTTTCAGGGAAAAAGCAGGTTCTGTTCCTGAAACGGATGGAGGTGAAGCTACATCAAGAGGAGGTATTGATTCGCTTAAACGTTGTAATGGAGTAAAAGTAGCTTTGACTTCTGGTAGAGGTGAAGATGAAGGTATTGTTTTATTTGGAATAAAAGTATGCTTTATTCCTGGTAGGGAAGGAGATACTTCTCCATTTAAACTTTCTGATGGAGCAAAAGAAGGTTTTTCTATTATTGGTAAAGGTGGAGGCGAGGATAATAATCTGTTTGAACTAGGTATTCGATTAAGGGGGCGTCTTATTTCTGACAGCGATGGAGGTTGGATCTCTAACGCCAAGTTTCTGTGAGCTAGTACTCCAGACTTATTTAAATTTAAATCTGATATTAGATCCAGAGACCGCCCTATTACTGGTACTACTGGAAGAGAGGATTCTGACCAACATATACCTAGAGGAGTAGTTGGTTTATTGCTATCACAGCTTTCGCTAGTTTGCTTATTCTCTTTGATTTTAGCAGTTAAAATTTGTATTTGTGTCATGCGATCCCCCAATTCTTCTGTTAACCGCTTCACCTCCTCTTTTAGCGTCACGATTTCAGCCTCTTTTGCGGATTGCCATGAGGTATAGCTCAACTTTTTTGGAGTTTCCTGTACGAGTTGTGGAACTTCCGAGTGTGTCCAGTAATACATTAAATCTGGCTGTAAATATAGATGAAAAACATATTGATCAAATAAAATTTTCGTGCCATTTAGATCGAAATAAAATATACAGACAGGAAAGCTGCTGGATTAGCTTTGATAGGAGTTTGAGATATTTTTAATATACTATGTGTTATTTTAAAGGTACTCAGTTATTCATAATATCTAATACGTACTTATACTAATATGGTAAAGAGCAGCTTTAATCCAGTTTTCCATACAACCATAGATATATGCAAGTAGGGATGATATTAGATTAAAGTTGATTAGTTTATGCCTATAATTTTAAAAACCACTGTTAAGGCTCCTCGATAGTGGATCTGTGAATAGTTGAAAAATAGCAGATTTTTGATGCAAGATATTTTTGTTGATTTTAAATTTGGAGAAAACCTATCATCGTCAACTTATGAAGAATTTAGTAATCTACCCCGCTGAACAATCAAACTTAGAAAAAAATTATCTGATTAAAGAAAATTAATTAATATGTCAAAATATTTAAAACGAGTTTTCTTAAAAATCCCTTACAGCAGAATTGTTTGCTTTAGTTCACGTTAAATATTGAATAAAAGCTACCCCGCTCTGCACTTTTTTTTTGTTCAACTATTCTTTACTTTGTTTTAAATGAATATAAAATAAATTAAAATTAGGCAACCCACATTACAGTAAATGTTATTAGATTGCCTATCTATTTTTTTATTCGTAATTTGTAATAAAAAGCAATTAAGTAATAAGAAACCATTTTAATTTAAAATAAAATCAAAAATTCGCAAAAAAATGTTTTAGTAACTAAGAACAAAAACCTGCTATGGGTTATTCAAATACTTGTAAAACTCTGCGAGAGGATTTATTTAGTGATAATGATAGTTAAAGGGACTGTATTCTCTTCTATATCAATATCTTCAACGCTTGCTGAATTTTTGACATGTTTGAAATTTTTGGTGTGATTTATAATTTCATTGCCTTCATGAAGACAAATCGGCGGAGCAGTATATTTAGGTATGTAGTCTACTTCTGGGTGCTTGTAAAAAAGTTATCACCAAAATGTTCCTCACATATGAAACCGTTCACTTGTTTTTAGATATATTAGGTATTTCAAGAAACAAGTTTTAAAATTACTTGTTCAGTATTTTTATTGAAATCGCTGATATTAAAATTGATTACAACTTTTGAATGACATTAAAAGACAGACTAAACAAACAGACCGGCAACTACTTGATAGAAAAACATCCGACATGTTCTATCCTTGTTACACTTGACTGAACGGGTACGAAGATGGCGCTAGCTGCATATTGGCGCAGAATTTGAAATGAGCTTCTTTTTAAGTATGTGTATTTTATACGTTATTTATGTAATAGAAAAATCCACAGAACTATTGGACAAAACACATACCTTCAACTTTTACATTTAAAAAATACTGTAACGTTTTCGGGTTCGCAATAAGCAACTCGTGCAATTTATTTATTTAAAACAGTCTGTATATTCATACGCGTAAAATTAATTACAATATAAAAATGTAAAACTAATGCATCACACTTAAACCACTACGATTTAAATTAACACAGATATTTATTTTTATTACTAATATTTATGTAACACTACCGTATTTATATCACTTCTATTTATATAACACCCTAATATTTATGTCTTTTCTTCGGCTACCACTCAAGGTACTACTTATTTATTTCTACTTTGGTCTGTTCCGCGCGTCGACTACTTAAGGTACTTCTTATTCCGGAATTATTATTCCATCGGTGACCCAGCTGCCTTATATACGCATACGAAACATCTGGAAGCATTCGCGTAAACTCCATCTTCCTCTCGATGTTTGTAGAACATTCGATAGACATTCTGTCTCTTTGCAGTACAACGCAAATGGATGATTTATTGCTTTATGATGTTTACCAGTCGCGTCGAGATGATTTACAACCTCTTTTTATTGTCGCTCGGAAGTCTGCCTTTCTTTGTGCACTTGTTTCGTTACAATACGAATATTTAGTGATAGAAATCTCTGTTTATTAAACTTACACAATATAATACATGAAATCACACTAACGCAATATATTCCTGTGAGTTTATATTACACAACAGCTCACTAATTTTCACTCTGTACTTATTAATCATAAACTTGCGATCAATATCAACTTACTTAACTTCATATGATGTACAACAAGAAAGGATTGCAATAATACGTCAAATTTGAAATATTGTTTGGAATGACATACTATGACATTGGTTGAAGGAATAATATGTACTAGTGGTCGCCTAGTGGTCGAAATTCGACCTTTTCATTTTCTTAATTTAATGTATTTGTAACACTTATACATAAATTTTACTTTTCTGCACTCCTACTACGCGAGCATTTTGAACTGTCGTGGGTTGGCTACAAAAAAGTCCCAGTATTATAAAAACTAGGAAATGTTTGCTTCCGTGAATTGCCCATACTAAATTTATATGTCAAATGTCAAAACCATAATGAAGTGTCTTGTACTTTCGTATTTTCATTGTTTTATTGTCGCTTTTCTGTCTATTTCAAGACGGAAGTTCTCATAAGGCACTGAAAACAAACTTACATATGCACCCATATAAAGTTTCTGTACTACAACATTGATGTGGCAATCACTTTGAGCAGAGACTGAATAATTGCACCTGGTTTAATGAAATACTACATGAAGAAGACTTGAATCGCACTTTCTTTTTGAATGGGGGACGGGGTATATCAACTCTCAAAATTACCGTACCTGGTCAACAGAGAATCCACAAGTTTTGTTGAAAATAGTCTCCATCCGAGGGGGAAACCACTACCACTGATGGTGTACGACATATCCAAAATAAAACACAAAGGTGTATAAACATATATAGTAAGGTATAATAAACATAAAAATACATTTCAAAATAAAAAAAATAACAGGTACTCCTCGAAATCATAGTATATATTCTAAAGTTAAATATACTTATATATAACAAACCAAAACATAATTAGCGTCTTCTAGCTACAGCGGAAGGCTATATGAAATCCTTAATTTTCTTTGATGTATTTATATTTTTGTGTAATTGTGACTTTTTCGACCCTACTTAAGTAATAGGGATGAGATCCTCTTAACTTGACTGGCCCATAAAATATAAACTCTCTTTTAACAATCTGATGGTCTTCCTTCTTTGGCCATTCAAATTTATTCAGATGTGACTCCAAAAATGTCATCTTAACTTTTGCTCCATTAATATCAGTTATCTTACCAACATTTCCACAGGTCTGTACAAAAATATCCAGTAGTGGTTTCCCCCTCGTCTCCATCCTACCAAAGTTGGTGTTTGAGTCGCAATGTCGAAAAGATGGATTATTGGGCCAATTTTTTTTCATGATACAATTAATGCAATACGATACCGAGTACAAACATTCGAACCCATCATTAACAGCTTTCATGAAGATGAATTAAACCTGGGGTACTTCCAACAAGTGGGGCAACTGCACATACTGCGTAACAAACTATTAATTATTTGCAAGGATACTGTGGTGACCGATTGATCAGTCGAAATCTATGGCCAGCCAATGCTCCTGATTTAACCCCACTGGACTTTTTTCTCTTTGGCCAAGTAAAAAATAAAATGTTACAGAACAGACTGCATATCTCGATGAACTTGAAGAGGCAATTACAATAGAATTGCAAAACATTACATCGTAAACACACCACAATGTGTTCAATAACATGTGTCAATCTATTTCGAACAACTTTTATAAAATGTATTCATTTGGTGACATAATTATGGGATTATGTTTACAGTAATAAAATTGGGGTTTCCTAAAAGTGTAACGTATTTATTATTGTTTATGATAAAAAATAAAGTGCAATTACTATATTTCTAAAAAATTCTTTCATAATTCGATGGTATTTTGCCAAAAGGTACAATCGCCCTATTTCGTTGTTTTGAGAAAATTTGAGAAAACTGTTCTGGAAATATATGGGCAACCAAATTGAAAAAAATTGTACTCAAACCTTTCATAATAATAATCAAATGAATAAGTAATCAAAAAATACAAAATTAAATGTACTGTTAGTTTAAAATTTAAATTTTTGTGGATATTTGCCCTTTTTCCAGATTAGTGCTGGTAGATGTGATGTATTGACCCCATGTTTGCCTTTTGGTTAAGTGTTATATTCATTCGCCCAAACCTCTAATTAAGAGTTGGTGAGAACTTTAAATAATTAATTACAATAAAATCATAATAAATAGTTCTAAAATACTTCAGTAAAAGTCAAATAAGAAAAAAAATTATTTGTAAAAAAATATGAAAATACAAATGAAATTAAAGTAACAAAAAACTACAATAATACTCAAAAAATCAATAATTAGGTGCAGTCTTCGTCCTCTTCATCGGTCTCAAAGAGCCTATCTTCCACGTTTGGTGTGACCCGTAAATGACGTCCAAATTCCCTAATGCCATATAACATTTACCCGGCAATGATACATCAGTTGAAACACTACTTGTTGGATTATTAATACTATGATATCAAAAATTAAATTGGTCAATGTTGGTCATGGAATGTAAACGCTTGTCTTAGTTTAAATCATCCTTTTGAAATAATTCAATCATTGTCAAGCTACACTGACATTATCAATAACCTACAAATGTGTTACCTATTTAGTTCAGCTGTAAAATAATAATGAACTACAAGTTATGAAATAAATAACGTTTATCGCCAACCGTCAGTAAAGTGATGCGTTACCATAGCGTTTTACGGAGGTAAAGAAACACTTTATCGTACTGTACAATAAAGTACTTTTTTCTGTGACGGGAAAAAAAGTTGACATTTTATCCTTCTTGACAGGTAATAAAATGTCACTTTTTTCCCGGGGAAAAAAGTGCTCACTTTTTGCCCGCTTAAATTGACAGATATTTGATTATTTTACAGGTTTCCATTAGCAACGCAGGTGTAATGTCACTTGAAATGTCACATCGATTGAATTTCTGACTTCAATATACAAGTATTTACGTGATTTTTTCAATATTAAATCGTCGTTTTTCCCATCACAGAAAAAAATAGTGTATTATACACGGGAAAAAGTAATTTATCTCACTCCGCTTCGCGTCGTGAGATAAATTACTTTTTTCCCTTGTATAATAAATAACTATTACCTGCCGCTAATATCTGTCAGCGTAGCCATGACTGATGACTTTAAAAATAAATCGTTTGTCACTGTCATAAACTGTCATAAGTTATTATATCTTTATTTCTTAAATTAACAATTTTCACGGTGGGCGATAAAATTTTGTATGCACCACGTCAGTAAAGTACCTTTACCGAAATCGTCAGTTACTCGCCGCGCTCGCTTCACTCGCTTGGCTCGTAAATCAGACTCGTTCGATAAAGTATCACTTTACTGACTTGTTACATAAATAACTATTTTATTAACCAGAAAAACTAAATTACAATAATTGTTGGAAATGTCCCCCGTTTTGTTCAATGCACAAGTTTACGCGCCTCCTCATGCTGTGAAAAGCGCTTTGCAGCATTTCTGGCGTTATGGTTGCACATTGCTGAACAATTCTTTGTTGCAGTTCTTGCAAATTATGTATCGGATTTGCAAAAATCTTATTTTTTAAATAAGGAAAGTTAAAATAGTCCATAATTGTCAAACAAGGTGATCTCGGAGGAAACTCAATTTCCGTATGCAAACTTATCAGACGGTCATCAAAAAACTCGCGGAGAAAAGCAAAATTTTCTCGTGTAGTATGTGCTGTTGCAGCGTCTTGCTGGAAATAACCGTATTGAAGTTCATCATCGTCTAACTGTTGCACGAATTCTGTCAAAAAATATTTCTGTACCTTTCTGCGTTGACGGTGAAATTGAAAAAAATTGGCTCCATTATTCTTCTGCGAGAAACTGCCATCCAAACACCAATTTTCTGAGCATGTAGTGGCGTTTCAATAAAAATATGTGAGTTATCAGTGCTCCACATTCGCATATTCTGAGAATTGATGTATCCCGAAAGGTGGAACCAAGCTTTGTCAGAAAAAAAAAGCTAAGTTCAGCAGATCGTCATTCATTAAATTATTAACGAACCAATGGCAGTACGCAAGGCGTCTGGGGTGGTCTGCAGGCAGAAGAGCTTGATATGATTGCATCTTATATGGATGCATGTTCAGGTCCTTCTTTACAATCGTTTGGCATGTTCCATAAGAAAGCCGAATTTCTTGAGAGAGACGTTTTAAAGGTTTTGTAGGCTCTTCTTAAATACGTTGACGAACGTCATTAATAACTTCTTCTGTACGAACTCTTGGTCTACCAGCATATTTTTTATGCGTCACAGAACCAGTTTCGCGAAACACTTCAACACAATTTGTATGGCATGCATAAATTGTCCGGTAATACTGCTACGGCTGGGAAGTGCTCTCGAAAATTGTCCGAACACAAACGTTGACTGTATTCCCAAGTTCCATTAACTAGCACACCCGTTCGAAAATAGGCTTCAATCATGTAAATTTTGTGCTCTGTGGTGAGAACCATGATTCAAAAACCGTGCAGGATTAGAAAACTTCAACACAATAACTTGACAAATTATGACATACCTAAATGTACGATGCACGCTACGACAATAATTTTATAATCCATGACCACCATTGACCAATTTAATTGTTGATATCCCGGTATAACGAGCCAATCTTAGTATTCGTTCTGTCCGACTAGATATAATAAACAAGTTTTTCGTACTGTATCGCATAGGCGCCATACAATCAACGAACAAAACTATTTTTAGGTTATGCTGCCTATAGTAAAGCAATGCATGTTCGCCCTTTAGACGTTTTAGCTTTGTTACATTCGTCCTTTTGGACGGATTGTTCTGAACACGTTCGCCCAAAGGAAAAATGTATTTTTGATTACCAACACCTTATTTTCCACGAAATACTTTCATCGTTTTGCCAAAATCATCTTAGAGTAGGTACTTATTGTTTGGTACATAAAACTCTAAATCGTAAAATTGGCGCGTTCGCCCTTTTGGCAAAATACCATCGATATAATTCAACTTAAAACTAACCCTACTTCATTGACATTTATCACAGGAAAATTTTAAATAGTAAACCTAACCACAAAAATAAATAAAAAAGGCCTGCCAATTACACTGTGTTCCTATATTAAAATCAGAATGGCCAACTCAGGACAGTTCAAAATGCTCACGTTGTACATATGAATTTTGACACTTTTAAATGTCAATTGACATTTAAAATTGACAAATATATGGATGTTTTATTTAATTAATTTAATGTATTTGTAACACATATTATACTTAAATTTTATCATTCCGCACTCCTTCTCCATATGAACTTTAACTATGCCATATCTCATACTCCTCCGTGCCCGCAATTTGCTTAAAAAGGGGTACAGTTTTTTTTTCACGTATTAATATAATAATTCCTTCAATCAACGGTATAACCACAACATAACAAAAAATTTCAAATGGCGCTAACCCCATCTCATCTCCCGTTCAGTTAATATGACAAAGATTCTAGAGGATTGATATTTTCATTTGCTAAACAGGGAGGCGTAATCTTGATAAAATTTGGGATTTAGTTACCAGTCTGGTTTGTTTAGTCTTTGATTAAAATGACATAACGACAAGCTAATTATTTTATAAATCAACCTTCTATTATCCACGTAAATTACCGATTGAATGAAAAATAGACACGATTATTTAGTTGGGCCTAATGCTCGGACAACGCTAGTATCGTCGATGTCTCCTATGTTTTAGACAGGTTTTGAGAGTCATAATTCAATTAATGGTCTATAATTTGTATTAAATTATAAATGTCAAATGTTGCCTCTCAATAATTATTTTATCTCTGCCATGACTTCAAATTTTCTTTTACATTTCTTATCTATGGTTATATCGATTTGTCAAGTTTACGCATTCTAGGATGATTGTACCAGTTTCATTCGTTCGTATAAAATTTAAAACTGATATTAATGAGCGTTGTATATTTATGACTAGATAACAAGAAATTGTACTTACTCTAAATGTAGGAAACATTAGTGTATCCTTATTTGGTATTTGCTGTAGAACTCGAATTGATAGAAGGTGTGTACAGAATTGTAAAACGAGCCCGGTACTGCTAAATTTGTCCTCAGTTACTTCAGACAGAAACCAGTTGATGAGCATATGACCTGTAAATAAGTAGATAGTTTCCTTTTTTTTTGCCAAAGAAAATCTCTATCAAGGAGGATAGAAGAGAAGCACAGAGCATTTTCGATAAAATTTTAAAGTTAAAGCGGGAGGGGTATGTTTATATCCGTAATTGGTGAGTAATTACCTGTTTACTTGTCCTATATGTATTTTGAATTTTATTCTTTATAATCGTGAGTTACAAACTTATGTTAAACTATATTTTATTTAATATCTTCAATACTATCATTCGTTGTTAATTAGGTTAAGATTAAGAATAGTGGAGCAGGCCAAATTTGGTTCCAAACCAAAGTAGACTTAAGTTAAATGTTGAAATATCTGGATATAATAGTATTAAAATACATTTGCTGTTGTTTATGTTCATACTTTTGCTAAACTAATTACATACTCACATTCTTAATTATTACATTTCAAGTTTCAATTATGTATAGAAAGTTTACGAGTAATTTAAAGGCCCTAGCAAATCTGTAATTTGTTTTTCCAAAGTATAATTATTAGGCAGGTAACTTTAATTTAAAAACAATTTATGTCATTTAATAAATTTTATTACCATGGTATGCAACCGCTAAGGTTGCAACTTTTTTACCATCCCCTTTTCCTCTCGACATTATTTAATTTGTTTACAAATGCTATTATGCGCTCTCTATACAGGGTGTTTAAAAAAGATGCGGCAATATTAAAGGAGTTGATTGTTCAGGTCATTTTATACAAAAAAGTTCATAATAAACAAGGTCCGCAAACGCTTCGTTAGCGATCTACAGCGTGTTGAAGTTTAATTAAAAGAAACAGTAAAAATTAGATTTCTCCAAGACGGCATTAAAGATCATAATGAAATTTTAGGCGTGTTATTTTTCAAGAAAAAAATAGGACGCCGCTGATTTCTCTAAAAATAAAAATATGTTTCTATTCTTTGTTTAATTGTGAAGAAAAAAGCTCTCTTAACTTTCTATCATACGACGTACCGTTTTTTAGTAAAAAAAAAACACATTTTAGTGCATGTACATTTATTACAGAAATTTTTTTTTTAAATAACAAGGGTTTTATTTAAGGGCAAAAACAAATATTTTACCATACCAACAATTTTAGCAAGCAAAAATTACAATAACTGTGCAAAGTGACCACCTCGAGCTCGGATGCAAGAATCCAATCTTCTCCTCATCGACTGGCGAACTCTCTCAAAAACAACAGGATCGGTTTCAATTGAGTTGCACCCAGCAATGATTCGATTTCTTAAGTCTTCTACGTTTTCCAATCGAGAAGATTGGATTCTTGCATCCGAGCTCGAGGTTGTCACTTTGCACAGTTATTGTAATTTTTGCTTGCTAAAATTGTTGGTATGGTAAAATATTTGTGTTTGCCCTTAAATAAAACCCTTGTTCTTTAAAAAAAAAATTCTGTAATAAATGTACATGCACTAAAATGTGTTTTTTTTACTAAAAAACGGTACGTCGTATGATAGAAAGTTAAGAGAGCTTTTTTCTTCACAATTAAACAAAGAATAGAAACATATTTTTATTTTTAGAGAAATCAGCGGCGTCCTATTTTTTTCTTGAAAAATAACACGCCTAAAATTTCATTATGATCTTTAATGCCGTCTTGGAGAAATCTAATTTTTACTGTTTCTTTTAATTAAACTTCAACACGCTGTAGATCGGTAACGAAGCGTTTGCGGACCTTGTTTATTATAAACTTTTTTGTATAAAATGACCTGGACAATCAACCCCTTTAATATTGCCGCATCTTTTTTAAAAACCCTGTATATCTTATTCTAAGATATCGTTAGACAGAAGAAACTGGTTTCCATTATTTATACCATATAAATATATTTTTAAACATAGTAAGCTTTCATTCTTGGAATACCAAATTTTACGTTTTTAAATAAAAAAATATTTTATTCGCGGATTCTTCAATTTATTTAAAATAAGTCTTGGATATGATAATATTTAAATTTAATCATTTTCGTGTTACTTGGATCTGATTTTAGTATTTATCAAATCTGACTATTTGGAAATAATACCAATACTGAGTATTCAGCAAATGTCTACTTTTTCAAATAATCTATACTTATAAAAGGAAGTGTTTGTGTGCGTGCGTGCGAGGTCGAGACAAATCTATCGCACTTACAGCCATGAAATTTGGCACACAGGTAGTCGTAATAGTGACTCCATGCACCTCGAAGCCGAAATCCAAAATTTACTATAGAAATTTTTGTACTTAATATTCTGTGTTATTTTGGGTAGTTCGAGAACATACATATAGGGTTTGTTCGTAGAGAGAATTTGTGATAGTTATTCGCCAGTTTCAAACTTTTCCAATGGGCATGCGCCAGTCAAAGTTTAATACCAAACTAGTTTGAGATTTTCATAGTAACTCATGACGTGAAATTGTTGACGATGGATAACTTGAGTTAAAAAAATTGTTTGGGCTATTTCTTAATTAGTCGAGTGGTAAAGTAGTTATACAAATATGAACCCTGATGACGGCAGTAGAAGGACCGCCGAAACGTTGGAATATCAAGTTTCCACAAACGATGGAAATAGCCCAAACAATTTTTTAAACTAATTTTCATAGTACGAACGCTTTGCTTACTAATGTTGACTAAGTAGGGGAAGTGTGGGGAATGGGGGCCGCGTAAGCAAAATATTTCATTACACTTAACTGTAGACGATTTGGACTACACCATGCGGGGAATTGAGGCACAACAAGAGATATAAGCTGTTTTAATAATTCTGGACTATCCACACAGACGGCAATAGATGTGTCAACAGCAAATAATACAGCAAGTCAGATACGACGGCAATTCGTTGGTAAACTATAAGAATAATAATGGGCCCAGCTCAGGCCCTTGAGGCGCATCTGCTTTTACATGGCCGTCGTCAGATCTACAACGGGTAGGACCTCAGATAGCTGCCTATCCTTTCAAAAGGACTCAAGCCACGACAACAACGGGTCTCTTATACCAACTGCCCACAATTTGTCGACGATATACTCAATGTGAAGGCTGTCAAATGCGCTTGACAAATCGAAAAATAATCCAGCCGCATACTTTCTCACATCAAAGCTTATCCCATATACGTATATACAGTGTGGAAATAGAGTAACCAATAAAGGATATATTCGTAAACATTCATTTTTAGAAAAAGATCTCGAATTGGTAGAGGGATTTTAACTAATGGGAATATTTTCAACGCATTTTCAATTTCTTACGTCATTTGTTCTTCATGCTATGACGTCACCCACTTTTTTTTTAAAGTAACAATATTTTTTTTTAATTGATTGCGATATTACTTTCAATTCCCTATCCAACGATATAAAACTTTTTATATATTATACTTGAAAAAAATAGAGAAAAAGAGTCTTCAAATTCAAATATTAAAAATTCACATATTGGCAAAAAACATTAGTTACGGCTGTCAGAATAAATTAATTTGTCAGCCCCACGATAAAATAAGTATTATTCTCTTTTCAAAATGTACTTAATTTACTTTTTGCAAACAATTTATTAATAAAAGTGGTACTACTGAGCAATATCCTCACGTATGGGAAGGAATTATTGGTGACAGAAGTCCATTCTTTTTTGCTAACAATTTGACTGGAGATACTTGCAATTTCTACAATTCGAATCGATGCCTGCATTAGCTGCATTATTTCCTAATGCAAACAGCCCCGACTTACCAAATAATAGTACATGGTTACAACATGATAGTGCTCCGTCTCATGACGCAATTAATGTGCGACGCTACTTGGACCAAGCTCTCCCAAGAAGATGGATAGTGAGAAGATCCGATGGAATGACCGGCTAGGTCTTCAGATCTAACGCCAGATTTCTTTCTATAGGGGTACTTAAAAAGTAAAGTGTACAAAAATCGACCTAATAATTTAAAAGATCTCAAGCACAGAATTTGACATGAAACTGGATTAATATCATCTCAAACTTTTTAGAATGTGAGAAATGAGTTTTATAATCGTCTTGGGTATTGTCAGATGGTACAGGGTCGTCATTTTGCACACTCTTTGATGTTATTGTTAGAGTTTTTTCTTCTGATTAATCAATTTAGTTTTTATCTAATTATTAACTTTGTATGGAGTAGATAGGAAATTTATAGTTCGATTTTTCAACATTGTTATAATTTTATAATAAAAACGAATGCGCCGTCTATCTTTCCATCAAATTTATGTGACTAGATTTGTTTCAAAATTTTTTAATATTTCAACTTTAAAACTCTTTTTCAATTTTTTACAAATGTAATATATTAAAAGTTTTTACCATTGGAAAGGGAATTGAAAGTACTATCGAAATCAATTAAAGAAATTCTAGGTTATCATTTAAAAAAAAGTCGGTGACGTCATAACATGAAAAACAAATGACGTAAGAAACTGAAAATGCCATGAAAATATTTCCCTTAGTTGAAATCGCTATACCCCTTCGAGATTTTTTTCGAAAAGTAAATTTTAACGAAGTCAATGCCTTTATCCGTTACTTTATATCCACACTGTATATTGCAAAAATTGATCGACGTTGATGTAGTGGAGCGGTCCTTCCGATAACCATGTCGTGAATCGGAAAGAATATTATTATAATTGTTGAGTATGAGTAGCTTTAGCTAGACTTCGCCAGTTTTCATCAATGTGATGGTTTACTTTCTCGAATAAAGACAAATTATTATTATTATTATTATTATTATTATTATTATTAAATAACTCAGGATACCCACGATACTCTTAAACATTTATGTGTCAATTACTTACAAACAGCTTGTATAAACAGTCTGTTGTATTTACCCGCCATATCAGAAATATCCATTATAAAATTTAATGTAGGTAGCAGAACTTTCCCAAAATTCCAATTTTAAAACTGTTCGGAAACTAGGATTTTGAACTATATCAGAAGCAGCATTTGGCCGGGCATGGACATTTCTATCAGAATTACTAATTCTAGAAAGAATCGAGAACTGTTAAGAACTGGGGTTCTAAACAAACCTTTAAATTATGTCTATAGTTTTTGTTTGGACCATATTTTTTGTAAATTAATAATAAATTAATGTAAATATAATTTAAAAGTGTTATTACTACTCACATTTTTTGAATAATGTTTTATAGAGTTCCTGAACAACAGTAAAATAATTATAAACGGTTTATGTATTGCATTCTTCATAAACTTCACCATATTAGTTACTGTATATTCTTATGTTTTCCAATTTACATTGTAATAATAAAAAAATATATTTTTAAAATAATATTATTGTAAAAAGACATACCTGAAAATTTCTGGCACTGTTTGAAGTCCAGCTTCTCAGGAACAAATTTCGGTTTTGTCACTCGGAAATTTTCTTTAGTGCTGAACGATAGGGAGGACCCAACCCTTCTTAAAACTAAACGGCCTTCCACTGAGCTGCAATTATCTCCTGGCTCCGATTTAATCCGAGCAACTACACAATATTCAACGACATATTTGTAAATACCTAATCATACAATTATACAACATGCAATAAAGTAAATGATGGAGGATTATCTTTATTGGGGTATTTCTTAGAAATGCGGGGGAAACCAGGAGAACATCTAATGTTAATGTTTATACTTTAAAAGGCTTATATACCTACTTCAGAATAAAGAAAATGCCTGGACTGATTATCTCGGTGAATAGGAATATGATCATTATTAACTTGGTAAATAATAATTATTGTTTATGAAAATTGTCATTTAAAATATGTATAAATATGTTCATTCGGAAATATAAGACACGCCCAAGTGTTTCAATAAATTCTTTGTTGCGGTCTGTTTACACAAAGATTAGGAACCAAGGGGTCGGTTGTCTATTAAATAAAAGGACCCTAACACAAAATATTAGAGGCTATTATAATTTATACAGGGTTAACGTTAAATAGGCACCAGGTTATGCGAATATGCAGAATACGTATAAATGTCTAACTGAAAATCAAAAAAGAAATTTATTTGTAACTCCTCGAAAATGTCTAAATTTTTTGGGCCAAAATGTAGTTAAGTTCGGTCCATAATTTTGTTGAGCCTCTACGCATCTACGTAAATACCACTGGTAATTCCAGTTTATGGTTCTTCCAAAAAAACGATAAAATGCAAATAGTTATAACCTTTGAGAATAAATGGCAATTGAAAAGATTTTGTATGGCGATGTTTTTTTTTTGTGAATAGCACGCCTTTATGTAGAAAAGGTCAACAACCTCGGTGCATTCCATGTTTTTCCCCCGTTAAATAGAAGTATTATTTTGAAACTTAAATTCCTCTATATGAAAATTATTATGTTTGTATATATTAAACTGCGACACTCGTCACTGCGTGCACATTGGACCGCGATTTTTTTTCTATGGGCATTACTCATATTTTTCTTTCACCCCCTTTTTTCAATGACTCTCTTTAAAACTAACCCTGTACATACTTATACATAAAATTACAATTAAATAATAATCATTTTAACCGTTCAAAAATGTATTGATGGATTACATTGTCATGAATAATATACTTATACATATATAGTAATGTAATTTCCTTTTGTGAAAATCCAGAAATATATTAACCTGAATAATATTACTGACCTGTCATGACCGTAATACACGAAAACATCCATTCTTATATATGGTATGTATATATGTAAGAAGTGTAATATATGTGTCCAGTTGTGAAGATATTTTGTTGGTGAAGGTATTCTATTTTGTGTTTCAAAAACTGTTCAAGATGTGGAGACCTTGATGGGATACCGAAGAATATGAACAACATGATGACGATGTTGATTTATCGACAGAAAATATAAATTTTCACGACGACAAAAAAGTAAGACTTTGTTTAGGGATTCAGGCTAAGCAAATAGTTCTGAATGTTTATAATAACTTAAAATCGGAAAATCACGAATCTACACCTGAGTCAGATATTATAAAAAGAACATCAACGTTAACAGAAGTACCTTGTGGAACAATTTACAAAATTGTCAAATATGATGTAAAAACAAGAAAATGTTGAATTGATAAAGGATCCTCAAGGAAAATTCCAATTTGGGAAGTCGAAAGTATTCGTCAGAAAATGTATAAAGACAAAACCAAGTTCCTACCATGTCAAGTTTAAGGGAGAGCTTATTCAGGACAATCAGGAAATTTAGTGCCCTATTACAACGTTATGGCAAACATTAAAAATCAATGGTTTTAAATATCACAGAATTGATAAACGGCCTGTCATCATGAAATCAGAAAGGATCCGGAAACTCCATTACGACTATTTACGAAGCATAATTTTTTTTAGAGAAGATGGCTGTTTGATTTGTTACCTAGACGAAACATGGTATGATACACACGACACCGTAATAAAAGGCTGGACTGATAATACTGATTTTTGTAGTTTAAATGTGCCTTCACCAAGAGGAAAGAGAATAATAATTTTACATTGTGGTTCGGAAAATGGTTGGGTTGGTGAAATGTTGCTATCAGCAAAAAAATGAAATCATCTCATCTTGACTACCTCGAAGATATGACAGCATAATTATTTGAAGACGTGCCCACAAATTGTGTTATTGTAATGGGTAACGCTCCATACCATTCACGACAGGTCAGTAAAATACCAGGCTGTAGCAACAACAAGGCAGAAATAGCACGATTTCTGGAATCAAACGATTTATATTACGAGGACAGTTATACGAAAGTGCAATTGTTAGAAGTCCTCCGGACAAGGACGTTTGCGAAACAATATCAGGTGGATAACATAGCTGCAAGCTCCAAGCGCGGTACACACAGGTTTGCGATTACCGCTGTACTATTGCATATTTAGTTCTATAGAATTAATCTGCAGTCAACTAAAGAAAAATGTTCGTCCTAACAACATCAATCCCAAATTTAGCGAATGTACGTTACACAGTATTCGTAAAGCTGCATGGAATATCACACAGGAAGACTGGAAAAATTGTATTCGACATACAGTTACTATGGAAAATGAATATTACCAATACACATGCATGAATCAGGAATTTATAATCCATTTAAATGATGGTGATGAAACAAGTGTTGAAGATTCCGGAGAAGATTAATGCATATACATATGTAATGTGTAACAAACTCCACTTTATAAGTATTATATAAATATGTCTTTTAAATTGGGAATATTTTGTTAAATTAGTTGCCTCATTCATTATGGCTGACTCCTGCGTTTTGCTCGGACAGACCGCATTCCTGCTATTTCCCTATTTTTTTTATTTAATTGTACATTTGATAGCTTTTGTGACACACATGTATACATATCTATATTTTCTTAAACACTCAACAGTAAGAGTGGTACATGAAAAGACAATCGAATTTAATGTCACTTAAAAATTAACCTGTTCAGAATATTTTTGTATCAAACATGGCTTCATTAACTGATACTGAAAAATTTGATATGTTGAGTTGCTACATCCTTTGTCATAAAAACAGAAAGAAAATAATTATAAAAGATGTTCAAACTATTGACCATCCCGTTCTAGACATAATTGTGCCCTGCGTAGTGTCGACGTAATGCCACTGCTACCAAATGCTGCAAAACGGCTTCACGAAGATTTTCGGCATTATCAAATGTTTGCACGTACACCCGATTTTTTACGTATCCCCAAATAAAAAAATCCAGTACCGTTAAGTCTAGAGATCTAGGTGGCCACAAAATCGATCCTCGATTACCAATCCACGAATTTGGAACTGATTATTAAGATATTCGTTGATTATGTTTGAATTGTGGGGTGGTGCGTCATCTTGTTGGAAGGAGATGTTAATATTCTCAAGCAACGGTAATTATCAAGTCTATTTTCTAAATCAGTTTCAAATACCTTTCACTAGTCTTTCGTTAAAAAATATGGGCCCAATAGGGTTAGCGCCTAACTCTCCACACCAGAAGTTAAAGCCAAATATCTTTGGATGCCGACGTCCCTGAACATCTGTATCTATTGAAGAGACCATTATTTGTAAAGCTGCTTTCGTCAGACCATAAAATCGTAGCAGGAAAATTATTGTTATTCTCACATTGGTTAACATACCATTGGCAAAATTATAACCTTCTCATTTGATACGGGTGGTATTTGTAACGCATTAAAATTATTTGTGTTCTAGTTTTTGAAATACCAGTGTTATGTTCAATTTCTCTAACAGATTGAATGATTTTCAATAACAGATTGTAATACATTTAATTTTACATATTCATTCATTAATTTCGGATTTCTAGTAGGTTTAGAGTATTCTGTTACCAAATTTCTGTACGTAAGAGTACTGGCCTGCCTTCTTTCAGAATACAGCCTCAAGTACATCCTTTCAGCTTCGATACTGTTTTTATGACAACAGATGTAACAACTCAACATATACATTTTTTTAGTATTAGTTAATGAATGTTTGACATTAAATTCGATTGTGTTTTTATGTATTACGGCCCACTTATTGTTGATTGTTTAATAAATACATTTTTTAAATTTCTTTTTGTTTTTAAAAATAAATAGCATATATGCTATATCATTGTAAAGAGGATAAAAAAGCACATTCAATTTAAAAATTAAAGTTAACGGTTAAAAATAAAAAAAATGGAAAGTGGAAGAAAAAATCCAAGTCGATATTTCAATTCTGCATAAAGAGTGCCTCAAGAAAATGCAAATAAAAATTATGTGTCTACTAAAACAAAAAAGTTATTACATGGAAAAAAATGACATTTTTTCTTTTCTTGCAAGTCCTGAAATACATGGAAATTTTACCCATTCTTAGGAATAATTTATTTGATTTAACCGAACCTCTATCTTTTATAATAAGCGAGATCCCCATGCTGAAAATGTTACCTGGGACACGTTGTATACCATTACATAAGGAAATTGAGACAAATTACCTACCTCGCATTCCAATGCTTCTGCGCCCGATAATTTCTTGTTTCTTAACATCCATTTCACTATAAATCTGTTAGTTTTATATATGATCATGTATTATTAACACTACTTGACCACTTGTGCTTCAATGTTACTCTGTCTTCGTAGAAAAGAAGAAAAACATCAACATGTTTTTGTAACTTTGTTTTGTATGTGCAAATATACCGGCTGTCTATTTAAGCTATATCTCGGCAGCCGTTCAACGTACAACCTTGCGGCAAAAATTTTGATAAAAAAAATGGCCAATGGAATTTCAACAAAAATATTTCTAATGTTCCAAAATGACCCCAAATTGTGTCATTCTCAATGTGAATTTGGAATTTCACTATTTCCCATTAAATGCAAATTAAAGATTGGTTAAAATTATTGCGAGCAAAGTGCTCAAACGTTTTTACACAACTTGCATTTAGGACTTCTTAATCAAGCTCATCTACGAAGGAATGGGTGGAAGGAAGTAGGGTATAAAACAAGTTACAACTTAAGTTTATTGTAACAGGATTTAACGTTTCTAGGCTCATTAGAAGGAGAATTTTACGGAGAATTAAACTGTATGTAATGTTGAGGTTATTCCAAAGGGATACCAGTGGTCACTGTTTTAAATTTATATACATATTATTTTTCTTTTCTTTAAAAATATAAACGGAACGATATATCTTTAATATTATAATACTGAAGTGCATAATTAATCCAAGATAGTTATAAAAATAGTAAGTTTACACCTTTCGTCTTTATGAAGTTGCAGCCGTAAGAATAACTTTGAAAAAATAAAACTATTAAAAATAAAATTCTACTAATGATGATTGTCCACTTCATGCATCCAGTTAGGATATGGTTACAATTTGTGCTTCATTAAGATATTATCTACGAACTATCTTGTTCAACTAATTTTTTATGATGTTTGAGTGCGGACCAGTCATCATAAGCTAGCAAGCACATAACACTCTTTTTGTTTCGATGTATACGAAATCTTTGACTAGGAAACATAGATTGAATTTGTCCTGTTTCACATAAACATCTCGTCAAGTGAATAAGAATTCTAATGTGTCATTTCGAGATTATTCGAAAGTGCTCAACGTTAATTTCTTTTGAATAAGGATAAATAATTATCGTTACGTGTATTCTAATTATATATTTCCCCTTAAAATATTTATTTTTTAAAGCAAAGCAAAATATGTTCATTATATAAATATCATGAAAAGTAAGTAAAGCATTATTAAGGGTGTTGTATATCAAGCTAAAAATTTTGACGTCTTCGCTGCGGGTATCGGGGGGTAGTGCTCATGGGTGGAGCTCGCCAATACCCCACTACCATGTACTGTTTTGCTTAATGCTAGTAAAAATCTATATTGTACAGTTTCGGGTTTATAAGTACTGTCCCTATAGAACGAAGCGTTCGAAATGACATACGTATGATGCGTTAAGTGTCAATTGTCTCTGTTCAAGCTACACATACTCTACGTAACGTAGGTGCTAGTAATTTTGTAAAGTTAAACCAGGATTACTAGATAATGTCTTCAGTTTTATGAAATGTAAAATAATATAAATAATGTTTAATCAAATATCTACTGAAAGCCGCAACAGAACAATTTCTGTATTTAAGAATTTCACCTAAACAAAGTAAATCCGCCCTACCCTTGGATTGCAAGAATATATCAAATAATTGACTGCAGGTGGCCTACTAAAACAGTGCCAAAAATGCATTTCATACCTACTTATCAAATTACATATTTAATACAAAAAAAATTTACTAGAAATTAATATTCACAATAATATTTTAGCGTCGGTACGCATTTTATTTATCGATTGTCTATTTATGTTTAATATTTTATAACTCTTAATAAAAAATTGAAAAAACAAAATATTTCATCTAAATCATTTTTGCATAAAGTTTAAAGGTAGCTTGTAATTAACAGATTACAAGCTAATTTGAAAATGTACCTATACAATACCCTTAAGACGGGCGCTTACCAACAAATAGAAACTTATGCAACTTAAATTACTCTCGGGACGGGTAGACACAAGGGGCTGTGAGTAAGTGAAGCTACACGATATTCGGTTTTCTTCACAGCGCTTCGGTTTTATTCATAGATTAAGGAATACTATAGATGGGAAACATATGTATAAAGAATGAGTACTTACGACACTGTTGATGTTGTTCATGTTTTATAATAAGCCAATTTTCGCTTGCTCATAACTGTTATGTTATTATACACTCGAATATTATAGGTATATATGACATTTAAATGCCACTGACAGTTTGTAATTAAACTGTCACTCGCATTTAAGTTTGTAATAGCCGACCGATTCCGATAGATTTTCGTCTTCGTTGGGACCGTTAGAGATACCGTAAAGTGGGGATAGACGACGCGTAAAACCTTGTGTGAAATATGTGTGACAAGGTTTACTGTTTAATGTTTTTTATCTTTAAAAATAAGTACATAAATTTGATTTTTTCTTTATATCGTACATCAAATGTGCAGCTGGCGCGTAGAGGTCGTTTTGTTTTCTTTTGTGTACCAACCTTAGTTAGTAGACACTAATCAAATTCATGCATTTTTGTGGTTATTTCTAAAACACATAACTTTCTTAAAAAAATAAATTAGTACAAAAACGGACCTTGACATTATAAATTGATGCCTTTTGCACCACTAACCCAAATTTGAGATTCTAAAATTACAAAATAAATTCAAAAAACGCGAAACGGCGATGCATTAGTTTTCGATAGGTAAACGCCCCTCTTAAGCACATGGATAAAGGTCAGGGAAATAATAATAATAATTGGGTTGCAAATGCTTTGCAAAACGTATTTGGTATTTTATTCTTTGACTATGCTTGCTGCTTTTGCTCATGTATGCACGCAATTGCTTCTGATTGTGTTTAAACTTACATTAAATGTTATTTGATGAAATAATGTCTTATTTAAATTAATTATATTTATGTTTAGCACCTCTACTTATTATTAAATAGATCTTGAGTTATATGTTCTCGTTTTTGTTTGATATGATATCTTATCACGTTGACTGAAAGATTGTTACGCTATGCATGAGCCCCATTGTTGAGATTTACATTTTTATAGTTAACTTTTTTTACAATTTAGACAATTTGCAGTATTACGCAACACATGATAGGAAATTGTTGCAGCAGGATTTTTTCAGCTTAAATACCCTTGAACACTGGCATGTGTACAGGAGCACAGTCAAAATTCAACAATAGCTCTCCCAATAATAATTCCAGATATTCTATTGGATGTTAGACAAAATAGACTTAATTTTCAATACCCTTTGTTTGAAACAAATTTCAAAATTCGGGACGGAAGTAACACTTTTACTCTTACTTAATAGAGATTTTTTTCAAATATATCGTAAATTATGTATATTTATCAAGAGTCCAAAAGTATTTGGGGCTGGATTTGGAATATTTTTTGTATAAATGAAATTTCAAAATTCGGACCGGAAGTAACACTTTTATTTACTCTTAGCGAGTAGCACTTTCTTTCGAATATCTCGCAAAGTATGCATTCTAAGGAGATTTATTCAGAGAATAGAAGTACTTAGAATAGGATTTAGAATAATTTTGTATAATTTGAAACGCTCATACGTATAAGAAAGTCGTGTGGTGGCCACACACTCACTAGTATTTAATTGTTGGAGGATGTCTGTTTGTGGATCAGAGATAAAAATGAAACGATTGCTTTGTTAATGTATTTGTATACACCTTAATAACAGTTTGCTGTAAATATTCTTGGTATAAAGTGGTGTGTGTCATCTTTCGAAGCTGGACAATTTGTTACTGCACGATATTCCATAGAGTAGAAATAGATCATCCAACTGATTAGTAATCCTATATTTAATAACAGAATGATGTTGAAGTGTGAATGATTTGCTCTTAAGAAAGTTAATGGTGCTGTAAAAACAAACATTATCAAGAACATTAGTGGTATAAATATATCCAGAACAGCAAAAAAGAAATATTCGTGAACAATGGCTGATATGAATAAAACTGTGACCTTCGGAATCACTTTACTGTTGGGCGAAATATTTTCCTTAGTATCTTTGTAAATATAAATGAATATCCAACCTTGAATAGGTAAATGCCATTTTCTATAGAAATTAGCAAAGTCTGTTGCTGTCCACCAATCCTAAAAAAAAACAAATACTAACCTCATTAGCTTTGCTAAAAACAAGATTAAATTACACTCTTCATACCAATTAAGGGATATCTCAAAAAAGTGGTTTACATAATTTTTAGGTTCGATATATTTGTGAATAAGTACGCTATAATAATTGTCATTGCCTTAAGGATAGTAACCTTTAAAACAAGCGAAAATCGTCGGAAGTTTGAAATCATTTTTATATATATATATATATATATAAATGTGAAACAGTCCGAAAAGTAGCAAGTTTTTGAAATTCACATATAAAAGAAACATATACTTATCATATAGTTTTTTAAATATAATAATAAAAAAAATATAGACAGCAGTTGGACTTGTATGCGGCAAAAATTTTGTACGCATTATATAAAATGAATTTTGTAAACTTTATAAACATATGCAAAAAACCAATAATTAGAACTTCTTGTATAGAGAGATTATAGAGATCAAATACTCAAAATATAAAATTATATATATTATATGTAGCTATTTTAAAAATTCTCCAATGCATATTATAATTGTTTTTATATGGAGCACTATCGATACCTTTCTACAATTTTCATGGGGTATGTGCTTAAACTTTTTTTTTGTATGATTGATGCCATGATTTTATAAGAGTTGTTCCTCTATAGTTTTTGCATATAGACTGATCCCCTTACCCCCCATATTTCTTTAATAAGTTTACACATATTCTCTTGCAATGTTTTTCCTCCATAGTTTACTATTTACATGTTTATCTTGTCATCTCTAGGTGTTTTTCATTTTTACTATTTGTTATTATGTCCTTTATTGTTTGGTTTGTATACGTCAATCTCAGGTTTTTCCGCATTATATACTATTTTCATCATTTCTTCTTTGTTCATTTATGCATTGATATAACTTTCTCGATTTATGATTTTTTTTTATTCTAATTTGGTTTCCCCTCAATACTTACCGTACTTTCCTGATTACACCATTCATTTTGGTACCCTTTATGGGTTGTTCCTTTTTGCGACTAGGTCGTTTCAACAATGATAATTTTTCTATTTTTTTATTTATATTTGAATCTTTTGCTAGAGTTTTTCTATTTCTATCTTTATATCACTTTCATATTCCTGCCTGTTTTTCATGCTTTCCAAAAGTTTCAATAATCCATTTCTTCCTTTTTCTTTTCAGAAATATTTGTAAAAGCATTAAATTATTCGTAGCTAATATATTATTATAAAACAAATGTAAAATATCATCTTGACTTAGTGACAAAATTAGTTTATATTTTGTAAACCATTAATGCCCTTTTAACAATACATAATACAAAGTGGAACATACACAGTTGTAAACAAAGTATAGTAATTCCAATATAATTACATTATTTTACCATAAACGTATATAATTTAATAAATTCAGTATCAGCATAATGCTGATTACAAAAACGCGTTGAGAAAGTTTAGCTCTTCTGCTTTTGCGACATCTTTTAATAATTGACTTACCAAGAAAATATTCACATCATCAATTGACAGTAATTAACTAAAACTTACGTATGTCACTATGCCTATGCACCTTTTAACTTTTGAGTGTTCTTTTGATGTAAATGAAGTGTAAGGAATTTAACATTTCATGAGAAACCTTTTCTCCCGAGAACTGATATTTCTCTCCAATTAATAATCATGCCCTAGGCGTATTTTATTGACAATTTAGTTCAATTATCACTGGATGCAAGAAAGCCATGCACAGCATCCACAAAAATTGAATGTTTGGGCTGGTTTTACCAGGGGTCATGCTTTGGGTCCTTATTTTTTCGATGGTTCATTAAATGGGGAGATGTACGAGGGCGTATTTTTATGTTATCTACCTAGCCATGAAACAAAAGAGTGACGATGTCAAACAAATTATTGAAAAATTGCTGTCAGTGTTAGAAGTACATGTGCTAAGTTGTGTTTAGTTTATGCTGTGTATAGAGATTTGAGACGGTCCTTTTCTCGGTAAAATGAGTGAAACTAAAGTTAAACATCGCAGAGTAATAAAGTTCCTGACAATGGAAGGCAATCGTCCAAAAGTAATTCATGAAAAAATGGTTGCTGTATATGGCGAAGATACACCATCTTATTTCCAAGTAAAATATTGGTCTAAACTCTTTCGATGGGGCCGAGAGTCAATCAATGATGACCCAAAGTCCGGACGACCCGTTGAAGCTGGAACTGAAAACATTGTGCGAAAAGTCGAAAATTTGGTACTGAAAGATCGGCGTGTAAAGATCTCTGTCATTGCCAATGAAGTCTGTATATCCGATACAAGTGTTCTTAAAATTTTGCATGATGATTTGGTTATGAAGAAGGTGGCTACCCAGATTGCTTACACCTGAATAAAAACTGTGCAGAAAAGAGGTTTCTCAAGAAAATTTGGTCAAGTTGGAGAGGGACAAAACGTTTTTATCTTGAATTATTACCGGGTATGAGACTTGGGTATATTACTGGGACCCTCCTACTAAACAAGAATCCATGCAGTGGGTTCATAAGGGCTCTCCACCACCAAAAAAGGCTAAGACACAATTTTCTGGAAAAAAAACTGATGGCAACTGTTTTCTGGGATGCTGAAGGAGTTTTGCTTATTAAATATATGCCAAGAGGGTCTACCATAAATGGAGAGGCCTACGGAAACACAATTGAAAATTTAAAAACTGCTCTGGAGGAAAAACACCCGCATTCTTATCCACAAAGAAACTTGTTGCTGCACGACAATTGTCGGGTTCATAAGGCAAACAAAGTTCAGCAGATAATCAATGACTGTTGGTTTATAGAGTTAAGGCATCCACCTTATAGGCCCGACCTAGCTCTATCAGACTTCTTCTTATTCAAAAATCTAAAAAGCATCTCAGAGGAAAGCGTTTTGCTTCTGATGAAGAACTCAAGGAAGCTGTTGAAGAATATTTTGCGGGGTTATCGAAGCAATTTTTTTCTGAGGGTATGGGGCAACTGGCAAAAAGATGGAATAAGTGTTTTAGTGTTGAAGGGAGTTATGTAGAAACATATTTTTTTTTGTTCTCTTATGTGCTTTTTTTCATGGTTAGGTAGATAACATAAAAATACGCCTTCGTATTTAGAGTTCCTTAGATTGGAATTAATACCTGCTCTAGCGATATTATTTCCAAATAACGAGGACCCAGATTTACCGAGTATTTATGTCTGGTATCAACAAGATGGTGAACCAGCACATTATTCACTTCGTGTTAGAGAATATCTAGAGGTAGTCTTTCCTAATAGATTGATAGGAAGACGTGGTCCTATGGAATGGCCAGCTAGATCTCCTGATCTCACCCCATTTGATTTATTTCTATGGGGTTATTTAAAATCACGTGTGTATCAAACAAAGCTTCGAGATCTTGAAGAACTGCGAGAAAGAATAATGTCTGCAGAAATATCGACCAAGAAATGAGAGATAATGTTTTGGAAGAAGTTCAACTCCGACCTTATCATTGCCAGGAAACAAATGGGTGGCAATTAGAACATTTATTAATGTAAAATTTTTATTGTTTTAATCGTCCCAAGAATAAATTATTACTATTTGCGCTCTTGATTTTCAAGTTTAATTATTGTTGTCATTTTAATACCTATGATCCTCAGTATCTCTAAAACTACTAATGTTAAATACCACATATGTGGTACTGCTGAATTCAGAAAAAAATCTCTACTATTTATTTCTGGTCTAAAATTAATAAGGTACCAATAAAAAAAATGGATGACGTCATAAGTCCCAGAGTAGTAAGCGACAAAAAAGAGAAGTAATGTCCATAAAGTCCGCAAGAACAAAATAAAATTGACCTGCCTGAGCTTTTCTCCCAAACACCGATAATAAACAAAATATGAATATTATTCCTTACTTTATTTACACACTGTGAAGAGTATTATCGTTCATAGAGAGGAGTAGTTCTCCCAACGCTGTTGCATACAGAAGAATCGGACAATCTTATATCTGGATATCTTTAAACAGTGAGTGTTGGCTTTTCTATGAATTAAGGTCGGTCTGCTTTTTAGTACTTTTCCTCTTCCAATAGTATTGCTTTACCACCCTTGCCCGGAAAGAATGTGCGTTAGGTTTCATCGTAAATCAGAATTTTCTGACTTCAAGCTGCACGTAAATTTGAGTTTTTGTCATTGAATAGTATTCTGTTGAATAGTAACATGACTTCAAGCGAAAGGTAAAATAATAAACAACAACCTTCGAAAGGCAAAACAAGCTCACTCGAATATGGGACACACATGGTGTTGTTGACATTACCCCGTCTTTCAATTGTCTTTTAACGTATGCGTAAAACGTCTGTATATTTGGTTTCTTGTTTGAAAAGATTAAAACTAGGTGGGTGTTACATTAACGGACACTATTTTTTTATTACCAATTAAATGGAATATCGTACTCCTAAATTGGTACTTACATCATAAAAACTTCTATCCGCAAACCGTAATATCTCCGCAATTCCGTTATACCAACAATGCAGTATGTAAAATACTGAACAAAAGATGCACATGCCAATCAAATAAGATTCAAATACATTTATGGTAACATCCACCCAATCGATCTTTACTAATCCAGCATCTTGATATATGTTCAAACAATACCTTTGAGATACAAAACTGAGCAACCATATTGCACAGAAAAAGTTAAAGAAGCATTCGATTATAAAAAGCGTGTTGATCTTACATGTTCTGAAAACAAAAAAGTGTACCTTTATTCAAACATTGACTTTAATTATTTAATTATGAAAGACTGGTACGGAATGTCATTAGGACTTAATTTTTTATGATTTAGTAACGACACAGATAATTTCATTGCGTCAGATCTTAATCATTGCAACCATTAATAATATTAGTTCAAACAGTGTCTAACCTAACAAAATTTGACTGACCATTTATTCTTCATGATTTTATCCTAATAATCCAAAAGACATTCCATACAGCAAAACATTCATAAATATAAGGATATAAATACCTTGCATATTCGTTTTTGTAAACTAGGGTGGGTGCAAATGAAAAATACAAATAGTTCCAAATTGTAGGTAGCTTTAAAATTTCTTCAGAATGTTGTTTGTGCTTCAGAACTGTTGGAACACTATTTCGTATAAATGAATGTGTTTTCATGATGAAGCGTACCTTAAATAATTTTTAAATATGTATATTATATATTATATAGAATATAGATACAAAGACATTCAAAAGAGAGTAGCAATATTTATTTAAAAATCTAATTAATCTAGGACTCCGTAAAGAGCGAAGTAGAAATGATATATGTCGTTTAGGTGTGCGTCCTAGGCCAGGGGCGAGGGTGGGGTGATTAAGACGTCAATTCACAATAACTCTTTAACCGTTGCTTTCACGACAAGGATGTCTGCGTTCAAACTTGAAGAGAAATTAATTTTTAACAATTGTTTTTTGTATATCTAATACCTATAACCACTTTTTTCAAAAATCAAATCAAAATCAACATTAAATACTATTTCTGAGTACGATTTATTAACATATTATTAAGAAATTTGTAAACTTAACACCAGTGGTTTTTTATGTTGCATACTTAGTAGGCCTATTATTATAATAATAATAAACTTTATTCATCTTTAGATGTTTACAATGTTACACTATAATTTTAAACTGTACAATCATTCCTAACATACCTCGTACAATAGTGTCTAAACTCTCTTATAGAAGGACTATGTTTAGTCGCTTCAGGCATACCATTATATAATTTTAAACCCTTATAAAAAAGACTATTCTGCGAAGCCGATTTTTTGTGAAAAGGTAACCTAAAGTTATCTATGTATCTAGTATTGTAGTCATGAATCTCATTACTACACGAAACATATTTGTTTAAATACTTTGGTAACCTATTATGTATTATTTTATAAATCAATATAAGAGTGTTGAACTGAATCCTTTGCTTAACACTAAGCCATTGCAATGTATCTAACATTAATGTAATTCGAGTATACCTATTGCAACTCAGTATAATCCTCATAGCCCTGTTTTGCAGTTTCTGTAATCTATATATATCCCCATCTTTGGCTAGAAATAGAATTGTGGAACAATAATCAAAGTGTGGGGCAATGATTGTCTTATAAACATAGATTCTAGCCCATAAACTTAATTTAGCACTTATCCTACCCAAAAAACCTATTTTTTTTGCAACTTTCTTTTCTATGTAGTCAATATTTCTAGAGAATGTTAATTTATTGTCAATTATCACACCGAGATATTTAATCTCATTTACCCATTCAATAATTTCATTATCAATTACCACTGATTCACTAGTGTCATTTATCACACTGCTGTAGATAAGCATAGCTTGTGTTTTCGACGTATTCAACTTTAGTTTATTAATTTTTAACCACTTGCTAACACCTTCTAGTTCACAGTTTATCTTTTTTATTGCTGAATCAACATCCCTATCTGCAACACTTATTAGCGTATCATCCGCAAACAGGTTAATCTTGCAGTCCTTAGTCACACTTATCACGTCGTTTATGTAAAGGATGAAGAGAAGTGGTCCTAGAATTGATCCTTGAGGGACTCCTAGGGAGACCTCCTCAGCTGTTGACTCTTCATCGTCGTACCTAGTTTTTTGTTTCCTATCTGTTAAATAATCCTTTATCCATTCCAAAGCCATACCTCTTATTCCATATTTACTTAACTTTTGTATTAACTTCTTTCGGTCAAGTGTCTCAAAAGCCCTTTTCAGATCCAAGAAAACTGCCACAACTTTGTTATCGCGATCTATCTCTTCCTTCCAGTTACCTATTACTAAATTTAATGCTGTTTCACATGAGTGATTCCTCCTGAAGCCGGACTGCACATCCACCAACACGCAATTTTTTTCCAGAAAGTATTCTAATTGTTCTTTTGCTGCATATTCTATGATTTTTTCTAATGTTGGCAACATGTTGATCGGTCTAAAATCAGAGCAGTTCTTGGTGCCGTTGATCTTTGGAATCGGTATTATCGTAGTGGTTTTCCAAACATCCGGAAACACGCCTGTCTTGAACGACTCATTAATTATTCCCAACAGCGTATGTCCAATAATCGGAAATGCGTCGCTAATAACTTTTGTATCAATACCATCAGTTGTTGACTTGCTCTTAAGTGATTCTACAATTTTTCGTAGCTGCCCCATTTCAAGCGGTTCAAAAGTGTTCAATATGTTTGTGTCTCCACCGCGATAGTCATCCATATTTGCGTTCTCTACAATTACTTCGATATTGTCATGTATTTCCCTGATACTTTCGATGAAATACGCATTAAACTTCTCCGCAATTTTCTTTGCTTCACATTCCCTGCTCGATAGAAAATCAATATATTCAGGCTTTCTCTCGCTAGTAACCGTGACTAATGATTTAAGTTTTTTCCACATTCTTTTTGCATCGCCCCTTGTTTCATCAATTTGCCTCTCATAATAAATATTCTTACTTAATTTTATATGTCTATTGTAGTAGTTCCTCATGTTTGTGTAATTACTCCAGTCGTCCTTACTATTGCTATTCTTTGCTACTCTGTATAATGCGTTCCTTTGTTTCTGCAATGACTTTAATTCATGATTAAACCATGGGTTACCCTGACCCACAGCAATTGTTTTATTGTTGACAATGTTGTAATAACTTGCATTTAGTTCATTTACTAGTGACAATGTCCGATTTTGTAAATTATATTTATCGATCTGTTTCCAATTACGTAGTATCAGCATGTTTCGCAAGTCGTAATCTGTATAAGCACTTTTGTCTAATATTTTTTTGCGCTGAATCATATCTATCGAATCGCTGTTTGTAAACTTTAATAATAATGTTTCGTGGTCGGAAATTTTGCAATCGCAAATTTCTACCGTCGCATTCCATTCATTTGTTATAACTAGGTCAATTAATGTTTTCGAATTGCTTGTTACCCTAGTATAATCACCAACCACTTGTTTCATTCCACTTGCAGTAATGATATTTTTCAATCTAGTCGCATAGGTTGAATCTCTGGACATATCCACATTGAAATCACCAAAAATAGTACACATATCCCTTCCATCGAAAGTTTCCTCACACCAGGCCTCAAAAAAGTCCAAAAACTCCACCTTGCTTGCACTAGGACTATGATATAAAACTGTATAAATACCCCTAGCAAACCCGACCGAAACACTTATACTTAGCAACCATATAGCATTATTTACTGTTATGTTGCAAGTTTCACTATAATTGATGTCATTTCTTACGTAAATTATAACACCACCCGTGTGTCTGCTGTGCGAATCACATCTCGCAACCGAGTAACCTCTACAGTTTATTTCTGACTCCCGGACATCAGATGTAACACGCGTCTCACTAAGCAGAAGGATAGGCGGGCGATATGTCTCTATCAAATTTTCTATTTGCTCAAAGTTTGCAAGTAAACTCTGTACATTCAAATAAATTACCCCATATTGCTTTGTCGTAACATTACGATTTATTCTAAAAAATCAACTTTATCTCTGGCGTTTTGTAACTTCCGTTTAAATACCGGACAATCTGAGTCCCACGTAGCGTGATTTATGCTAATTTTTAAGTGAAGTTTATCTACAGCATACTTACAATTTATACACTGCACTTGACTATCATTTGCACTACAGCTGCTTACATGGTGTGATCCCGCACATTTAGCACATGTTAGTTCTCTCGTACAGTCTTTCCCTTTGTGATTATATCCGCAACATTTGTAACATCTAGTCACTGTCACTGCATCAAATACTTTACATACGTCCCAACCAATATTTATTTTCTGAGTTTCCAATAGTCTGTTGTAACTCTGCATCTACTTCCGCATAAGCGAAAAACCTGTCAGGCAGCTTTATTTTGGATATCATCCTACCTACGTGAACAATTTTTATGTTATCTGTTTTTAGGAAGTGGTTCTGAGCTATGATCTTGCCTCGTATCTCTTCAGGGTCCCGCTGTTCACTCATACCTACTATCTTCACACGTGGTTTTCGCTTTTCTGGTTCCTTAATATCATACTTTTTGCCAAGCTTCGAGTTCGCTACCTCTTTTAATTTCGAAATAGCATCCTTATTTTTACATTCAATAACAACTCCACCGCGACTTACATTCTTTACACCTGTAATTTCAATATTCGTTGGATCGATTAGTTTCTTAATTTCTTCTTTTGTTGTGAGACTCTTCTGGTTTTCATTTCTTGGTTTAATTACAAGGACCTGCTCCTGCTTCTTTGCCTTCACTTTGTCCGCGTATAATGTCACTCTTTCTTTTCTTATTATTATAAAATTATTATTTACTTTTCATCTACATCTCACATAACATATATAAAAACATTTTTTGGTTTTGTATTTATTTCTAATTTTAGCCGGTCCGGGAGCCAGATTGACTTGGTTGTTATGGTCCAAGTGTGGATTGAAAGTTTGGATGTTGCATACTTAGTAGGCCTATTATTATTATAAAATTATTATTTACTTTTCATCTACATCTCACATAACATATATAAAAACATTTTTTGGTTTTGTATTTATTTCTAATTTTAGCCGGTCCGGGAGCCAGATTGACTTGGTTGTTATGGTCCAAGTGTGGATTGAAAGTTTGGATGTTGCATACTTAGTAGGCCTATTATTATTATAAAATTATTATTTACTTTTCATCTACATCTCATATAACATATATAAAAACATTTTTTGGTTTTGTATTTATTTCTAATTTTAGACGGTCCGGGAGCCAGATTGACTTGGTTGTTATGGTCCAAGTGTGGGTTGAAAGTTTGGATGTTGCATACTTAGTAGGCCTATTATTATTATAAAATTATTATTTATTTTTCATCTAAATCTCATATAACATATATAAAAACATTTTTTGGTTTTGTATTTATTTCTAATTTTAGACGGTCCGGGAGCCAGATTGACTTGGTTGTTATGGTCCAAGTGTGGGTTGAAAGTTTGGTCTTCAATCAACGAAATCTCTTCCTCGTGATTACTCTCAATGTTGAGGTGATATTCCGGTGCATTGTCACATGATTGGCCACTACAGTATCCACATGCGACAGAACATTTTAATAGTTCTTTGCTGCATTCATATGTGGCGCCACATCCTTTTTTTCAATTACTGGAGATATGAATTTTTAATAAAGTATCGTCCTTATTTGTTAGCAAGAAGCTACATTAAAATTGCTTTTTGTTGTTGAGATCTCAAATTGTTGGTGGCGGACTTCGTCCATCGTATTTTTTGCCCATTTTCTTCACTTCTAGATACATTCTAGATAAAGTTATCTGATAGATATCCCTTAGAAACGGACAAAAATAGATTTCTTCACTTCTAGATAGACTGTATCTTGAAGATAAATTTGTCAAGCAGTTGAATTACTCGATAAAAATTAACTTACAGATATTAGGTTGTGCGCGCATTTTGTTGATGCGGCATAAATAGTGACAGTTGTCATTTTGAAAAAAAATATTTAGTGCTATGGATTTGCTAATGTTGGATGTAGACGTTTTTTTCTGATGAAGAGGAAGACGAAATAGTACACTTGATCAGGAGGCCATATACATTAAAGTATTGTCCTAATTATATGGTGAAATTGGACGACATGTATTTTTATTCAGGATTTCAGGATTCTTCTTGCGAATATAAAATTATAAAATATATGTATAAGGTTTACGTGAGGGTTAAATCAAGAATAACGCCGATTACTGGAGAAATATCCATAAATGCAATGAGTATACTTTACAGATATTATGTTACATACCTCCAAAGAAGTCACCGGCCCAAATAATATTTAGCGTTTAAGTAAAACACAATTTACCAAATAATATTTTTAAACTGTACACCACAGAAAACCGAGAAACCAGAATAAGGGAAACAATGAGGACGAACTAACATCCACAACTATAAAATACAATATCGATATCCTAAAACAAGAATCGGCACAGTTTCTTTACAAACTAAGACTAGCTTCAAAACTTGCCAACTCAAACCGGAGAGAAACTGCTGAAGAAGAATATCAAAATATAAAAAGATGCGCCTATCAGGCGGCCAAAGAAGCTTTGGTATATCAGGAAGCAAACATCCGGAATGGTGGACTGAAGAAATAGGAAGACTAATAGACAACAAGAAGAGCGCCTACCATAAATGGCTAAACACGAATGATTTAGAAGATCGCATAAATTATAGCAAACTCAATAGAGAAGTGAAGAAAGAAGTGGCCAAGAGAAAAAACGAGATGTGGGAAGAAAAATTTGAAGAGGTGGTCCGATGCTTGGGGGAACGAAAGTGACGCGGGCCTGGAAATTCATAAGGAGTCTCAGAAAAGAAAGAAAAGACGGTGGAAACATAAATCTAATTAAGAATCAAAAATGGGCGGAAATACTACAAATCACTTCTGACAGAAAGTAGACATGAGTTTTTAGGAGGTATAGACAAAGTCACACTCAGAGAAAACATAGAGATACATAGAATAGATAAGGAAGAATTTAGAAAAGAGTTAACACAAATGAAAAATGGAAAAGCCTTGGAACCTGGAGACATTCCCATTGTACTGGTGAAACACGGACCAGACGCTCTTCTAGAGACCCTAGTAGACATTTTTAATAAATGCCTAGTGGAGGGTCAAAATATTCCAGAAGACTGGAATTTGGCCTACATTAGCCCCGAGACAGAAAAGAGTGCGGAAATTACAGAGGAATTAGCGTGACTAGCTCACTGGGACGGTTGTATGGTCGCATATTGAAAAAAAGAATAGAAGAGGAGTATAATGAGATTGAAGAACAAAGTGGATTCAGGGCAGGCAGATCATGCACGGACAACACATTCACTCTTCAACAAATAATCGAAAAACGAGCAGCTCGGAACCTCGATACGCATCTAATATTCATAGACCTGGAGAAGGCCTACGATACAGTCCCCTTGAAACTGTTGTTCAATGTTCTGACGAAGACAAACCTTAGCAAAACATATATAAGAGCACTGCTTAATATCTATAAAAGTCCTCAAAGCACGGTTAAAATAGGTAATACTCTTTCGGAGACATTCACAGTAACGAAGGGTCTGAAACAAGGATGTTGTCTTTCTCCTACCTTGTTCAAAATATATATTCAAGAAGCAATATACAAATGGAGACAGAAGTGCGCAGGAATGGGATTGAAGATTAACGACCATGATTTGACAACGCTGTTCTTCGCGGATGATCAGGTGATAACTGCAAGCCGTGAAGAAGATGCAGATTATATGCTCAGAAAACTCAGAGATGAGTATACAGTCTATCTAGAAGAGAAGAAATCTATTTTTTGTACCGTTTCTCAGGGATACCTAAGTCGCCACTATACAAAGCGCCTAGAAAGCGATTTTCAGCGTCTGCCACTTCCTCAGGCTTGGCAGCACCCTTCTTAAAGATGCCATCGATCGTATTAAGGTTTTGGTGTTTTTGGAAAACTAAAATAAATGTTGTTTTCAACTAATTGAAGACAGACGACGTGGTATCGTAGCCACTAAACGCATGCAGAAAAAGAACGTTTTCTGCTGCTTTATCATATTTAAAACGAATACGTATAATGTTTTTCTAATTAAATTATAATATATAATGTATTACACGTTAATACACGATTTTTTGGAAAAGTGGTATTTTCTTGGCGCTGTGACTTGTTAAGTATTAGGCATACAAAAATTGTTAGAAAATACGCCTTCAGCTTTGAATATAGATATTTTTGTATCTTGACATCTTTAGTCCAAGATGTCGCTTCGAGCGCCCCTCCTCCCACACGGTCAAAAACTTGATTTTTCATTAGAATCCGGACCTAAATTACATATATCCCTTTTGCAAGGCAAATGCCTTATTTGATCATTACTTACTAAACTAAATGGAGAACTAAACCTAATGCAAGTGAGAGCCAGTTATTATTATAGAATGACTTGGAGCTTACAGGCTTTGATAACTATAATTAGTAATGAATAAAACAATCGATATTTTACTTTTTAATATACCATACTTCTAATAGTGTGATAAAAATATTAATTTGTAACACAAAAGAATATAGTTTTTCCATGATGAAGTAATAAATTCGAAAATCCAAATTAATTTACTCTCCTAATTTTGTTATGTAACTGTAATTATTGGCTATTAAATTCGAAATTTAATAATTTTAGATGTACTGTTAGCTATAAATAGATGATAGTATATACTGACAAAATTTTCAGCACAATCTGCTTAACACAAGAGCTGTAGCATTCACATGCTGTAGTAGTGTCTAATCAATCAGGCTTCAAACAAAGGAATTCATGTGAGACTATAGTAGTAAACATAAATTGTATAACATGGTTAAATAAAATAGATGATGGAAGAGATTTTGAGACAATAAATTAAACATTACACAAAAGTTGTTCCAAATTATGTGTTAAATATTTTCATCTTCTTAAAAAACCGAACCTGTAAATATGTTACTTTAACTGCGAATTTTTAGATTTTCTTTTTGTAAAAAAAATCAAAAATCCCATTGTAAGTACTTCTATTCTTTCAGAAATTTCTGTAGAATGCATACATTGCGAGATATTTGCAAAAGTGATAAGTGTAAAAGTTTTACTTCCGGACCGAATTTTGAAATTTCTTTTTTACAAAATTTACATTTACATTTCTCTAGAGCTAGCTCTAGAGCTGGATTTGGAATAGAGATATAGAGAGATATAGAATACTAACTTACGAGATATTTGCAAAAAATCGCTGCTCGATAAGAATAAAAGTCTTACTTCCAGTCCGAATTTTAAAATTTTTGTTATACAAAGAGTATTGACAATCAAGCTCTAAATTCTTTTATACTCATAATGTATCTGCCGAGGAAGCATGGCTTACGATATATTTACAAAAAACTGATTTTCGATAAAAGTAAAAGACCTACTTCCGGTAGGAATTTCGAAATATTTTTTTGATAAAATTTTTCTCAAATTTTACTTTTCAGTACATATGAATTTTTATAAATTTGTTTAAACTTAGTAGCTGATGAAATGTTGGTAAAATTCGATTTCTTCACTGAAGTAGACTACTACTACCGGTCCGTCGATTTTACTGAAATTCTGATCACATCTCAAGAGGGAGATTATACTCGTAAAAATAAAATTTGTAATTGATAGTTCCAGCCGTTTGACCGCTGTCGTGGTCACAAACACACACACACAGTGAGAGAGAGAGAGAGAGAGAGAAAGAAAGAGAGAGAGAGAGAGAGAGAGAGAGAGGAGGGGGAGAGAGAGAGGAGAGAGAGATTTTTTAAAAGCCACTTGATGTCGAAAATTTTTGTCATAACAATATTTCCTTAACTACGTATAAGAAAGTAAAAACTGGTTTTCTCTTGATAGACAAGAGAACAACAAACAAACTATAATGTACTTCAGGAAACTGTTTTAGGTCCTTTATTATTTATATAGACATGAATTAATTGCATTATATCTACAATAAAAAAGGGTATATTATTTGTATGTTCGCTCCTGATGTATATTAATGAAAACAACATTCAGGAAATACCGGATACTGAGATTGAAGATATAAATTGTTGTTTACCTGGCTTTGCAGAACAGTCTTAATATTCCGAATATGTATCGGAAATAGATCCAAGTTAGTTAATATAAATAGTAAGCATGAATGATGTGATATAGAACAGGAAAACTATATAAAGTATTACGTTATGTGAGGTAAGTATTCAGAATTTAAAGAACACCTACGTAAAATATATATAAACTAAAATGATTTGAAAAAGATTTCTATACAGAATCTATCCCCATGAAAGATTTGGTGAAAGAGAATTGAGGGGATAGAAGAAGGCGAGCGAGAACACTAAGACAAATCAACAGACTAGCGAGGGACCATGGGAAATGTAAGAAATGGATAATTTCAGTAAATAAAAGCATAAATACTACAGCCTAGAGGGTAACGGGATATTCGTAAAAAAGTAAAATATTTGTACTAATTGAACCTATAATAATTCTGTCATCGTTAGTAGTTTTCTCAGAAACAGTTGAAAATCGGTAATAGAAATTGACGTTAATTTAATTAATTCTTAACGGGCTGTCATACAGTGTAATAAAATACATAGGTTTCTATTTAAGTTTGTTGGGGTGTGCCGTTCTCATACACTCTGTATATATGAAAATATATTAATTTAAATTATAGTAATTATCTATACCTTTTTATTAAAAATGTTTCGCTATCTACATTGTTGATACCAATAAAGGATTTGGTCGCTTCTCTGTATCTTATATTATTACATTATTCGATTTTATTTTTCACTGACTATTTTATTTAGAACCGAAGAAGACGGTAATAGTCAAAGATAATATAACGAGATCTTGACAAATAGTGGACTATTTCATTGTGATCAATTTTTCGAGTGTGCGCTACGGTCAATTTGACGAGACCAAAATTGGCATTAATAATTTGACTAGAGCACGAGAGCTTTAGCTCGAGGGCTTTAGTCTTTAATTATTAATGCCACTTTTGGTTAAGTCATATTAGGAGGCACACGAGAAAAATTGAAACAATGTAATAGTCGACTACTTATCAAGCTCGAGCTATATTTGTTAAGATTATTTCCTAAACCAGTTGTCAAATCGATGTGATTATCAATAATTTCACCCGAAACATCGCTAAATCACTTTTTGTCGGACATTTTCATCTATTTGACACGTTTGCCACTTAATGAAAAAATACATACTTGATTTGTTACCTACATTTGAATAGTCGATTTGTAATAGTCGCTGATATCAAGAACCGGTACCGTTCATTGGTTAATTTCAACTTCAGCTTTGATTGTGATTTGACAAAATTTAAATTTGACGGGTGAAGGAAATAATCCAAATTAGTAACCAATAATGACAGCATGAACATACTATATAATTAAAGAATTCAGTATGTACCTTATATGTAATATCTTACAGTTCAGTTGGTGTTGTCAAGTAGGTATGTCATTTAGCAACAAAACTTCATAAAATTATAGAGGTTATTTTGTCATTTTCATTTCTCCATATACAGAGTGTCTCAGCTTTTGCGTTACAGACATTATCTACTTTCCCTGTATAGTTATCAAAAAACTTTTCAAATCAAAGTTACTTGATATTATGGTGTGTCGAAAATGACAAATAGAGGATTTTATTTGCTCGTGACCTTGAAGGAGATTTTAAGGTGAACTTTGTTTTTTTTAATGGATATATGTATTTTTTAATATTGCATCTTATTTTTCAAAAGCTAATAAATAACTTTTATTTGATGCATTTTTTATTTTGCCGTGTCAGTTTTGACACAATTCAGATAAACTTGTCAAAAGTAAAAAGTTGTGTTCTGTCAGTCAACAACTGTCAGTCTTGCTTAAATCACAAAGATTTGACTTGCGTTATCCGCAGCTTTTTAATATGCCACTTACATATACAACTCCAACGAATATGTAGATATGTTAATAGTCTACGGAGAATGCAGAAGGAATTCCCGAGAAGCTGCAAATTTGTATCGAGAAAGATTTCCGGAACGTCATCATCCATCACATACAACATTTAATAGAGTAGCAGCGAAGTTACGAACTGGTTCATTTCCCTCTACCGTAAAACATGCTAACCATAATGCTCCTGCTAGAAATGAAGAAAATGTAATCAACATTTTGGCTTATGTAGCTGTAAACCCCCATGTTTCACTTCGACGTTTGGCAGATGAAATTGGCGTTAGTAAAGCTACAGTACATAGAATTTTAAAAGGGCATCGGTACCATCCATTTAAAGTTCATTTATCACAAGAATTAAGACTAAACGATTTATAAAGACGCCTGGATTTCATTGCACGATTGCAAGTTCTAGAAGATGAAAATCCAAATTATCTTAATTGTATTTTGTGGAGTGACGAAAGTCGCTTTCACAATAATGGTGTTGTGAACAAACATAATGCGCATTATTGGTCCAACCAAAATCCGCGGTGGATGGAGGAAGCATGCTTTCAAACAGTGTGGGGAACCAATGTATGGTGTGGAATGTTTAATGGGGATTTAATTGGACCCCACTTTTACGAAGGAACCCTGACAGGACAACGTTATTTACATTTTTTACAAAATGTGCTTCCCGATTTAATGGAAGCCCCATAATGCGCAAATTGTGACGAATTATTTAAATGCGCTGTACACCAATGGATGGGTTGGAAATAGAGGTTCTATCCCTTGGCCTGCTCGTTCCCCGGATTTATCGCCTGTTGATTTTTTCATGTGGGGTTATTTAAAGGAATTTGTATATCAAGTTCGGTCGGCAGATCTTGATGATCTGAAAAATCGAATTCGCATGGGATGCCGGATTATGACTCACGGAATGATACTTTCATCTTGCAACAGAGGATTAAGACGTCGTTTGGAAGCTTGTGTCCACGCTGATGGAGCCCAATTTGAACATTTATTAAATTAATGCCGCTTGTTTTGTGTTCTTATCCAACTACATACACTAATTTGAGATATTTATTATTGAAATACTTACTCCTTATTTTTTTAATTTTTTTTGCACTGAATTACTTACTTATAATTATCGTATTCCTTTAAGTTAATAAAAATTGCTTTTGACAAGTTTATCTGAATTGTGTCAAAACTGACAAGGCAAAATAAAAAATGGATCAAATAAAAGTTATTTATTAGTTTTTGATAAATAAGATGCAACATTAAAAAATGCATATATCCATTAAAAAAAACAAAGTTGACCTTGAAATCTCCTTCAAGGTCACGAGCAAATAAAATTCTCTGTTTGTCATTTTCGACACATCATAATATCAAGTAACTTTTATTTGAAAAGTTTTCTGATACCTATACAGGGAAAGTAGACCTGTAACGCAAAAGCTGAGACAGCCTGTATATAATTTACTCTAATTACATGAAAATATTTAGTTATATTATCGATTGTGCAAAAAATATTACAACCATTTCAAAAGTTAATGATATAGCTGATCTTAGTCAAATATTGTATCTTTCTTGTAGATAACGTTACGCATACATATTATTATGTACTTACATTCTCCAAATGTATAACGAGGGAAGTTAAATAGCCACAATTGATTGATTTTGTAAGTTTTGGAGCATAGTAGAAACAACACATGTAGTATGTTATTAGACCTGTCATAGCTAGGATGTCCCATGGTCTTTTAATTCCAGCTGAAATTTACAAAATTAATACTGGAAACATTCTTATATCATTTAATTATTAAAGATATAGAATTAATAGAAGAGGTTGCCAAGCTGATTTCCTTTATGAAATATTAATACACAACGTGTCCACGTAAGTATGAGGCATCGTTAATTTGACAAGAAATTTTATAACAAAAAGTTTATGCAACATAAGATACCTAAAATCTTTTTATTTGGAGCTATTTTAGAGTATTTGGTTAGAGTAAATATTACAAAAAAGAAAATTTTAGAGTTAGAATAGACTATGCCGATTTTTATTTATTTGTGTCAGATTTACGTGGACACGTTGTACATTTATGGAAATTACTCAAATATTTTGTGTAGGTGTATAATAAATGTCAATAATGTTAAGATATTATTGACATTTGGTATACATCTAAACATCTGTAGGCTATTCACATAATAATAATAATAATATTAATAATAATACATTTATTACTCAATGGTGGGCTAAATGAAGGCTACTTACTGTTATATTCCCTATATAACTCAACCTATTTTCGAGATATTTTCTATTTTTGAAAATGTAGATCAAAATTTAAGAGTCATTTCTGTCTTACATATTTCAGCGAATTATTTTAAATCGTATTTATTGTTCACTCAAAGCATCAGACTTTAAGATAAGTTAAAGTTGATATCTAAAAATTATACAGAGTCTTTAAAAACAATATTTTTGTTTTGACTAATATTAAAGACAAAAAACTTTCTTGTCTTAAATGGAACAGCCTATATTTATTACCATGTTTAGATACTAATTTTAATTGGTTTTAAAACTGCAATTGGGTCTCCTATCCCTATCTCTTTTAGTTTCTTAGCAATTTAGGATTTTCAATTTCAAACATTAATTTCTTGCTTATTTTTCAAAAGTAGGCTTTGACGGTGTTATTATAAGTTATTTGACAGTTACAGTACACATTAGTTAAGACATCATCGCTGTTCCACGTCGTTAAATTTAAATATTTAAAAATAGAACCGACTCTCAAAGCAAAAAGGTGGATATGATTTTAGTAATTGGAGAGTGTGACAAAAATTACTTGCTAGTATCAAGAGTTTATGCTCAAAGATATCTTAACAGGCGTCATTCTGACAGGCGGTAATTAGAAAATTTATTGCAAGTTTTTCGAAGAACAGGAAGGGTGTGTTATCATAAACCAAAACGGCAAAGACCTATTATGGGAAATGAAAAAAATGATTTTGTGGTTATCGAATGGAATAAGCAGACGGAGCGTCAGAAAAATTATAAAAAGGCACAACTTTTTCCCGTATCGTATTCAATTACACCAAGCACTTTTGAAAGTAGATTATGATCGTCGACTCGTATTTTGTTAATTTGTTATTTACCTAGTTATGACGCCTTTTAAGTATTGTGAAACAAAACCAATTAAACCGTAAGGTTAATAAATATTAGCCTTTTGAAAAATGAATTACAAGAAACTAGTGTTTGAAATTTAAAATCCTAAATTACTAAAAAACTATAAGAGATAGGTATAGGAAACCTTAAAGCAGTTTTAAAAACAATTAAAATTAGTATCTAAATATGGTAATAAATATAGGCTGTTCTATTTAAATTAAGAAAGTTATTTGTCTTTAATGTTAGTCAAAACAAAAATTTTGTTTTTAAACACCCTGTATAATCTTTAGATGTCAAGTTTAAAAGTTTGAGTAAACAATAAATACAATTTAAAATAATTCGCTCAAATATTTAAGACAGAAATGCCTCTTAAATTTTGATCTACGTTTTCACAAATAGTAAAATATCTTGAAAATAGGTTGCGTTAGGTATAGGGAATATAACAGTAAGTGGTCATCATTTAGCCAATAGTATCAAAATATGCCATAATATACAATGTGTTTGATTTAAATGTTCATAATTTTGTTGCGCAACATTTTATTGAATCACTCTGTATATTTCAAAATGGTTTTAAAACGTGAGGTTGTGTAATGAACCTACACAACCTCTGATAAAAAGATTTTTGAAATATTTGGCACTTTTCCTATATAAACTATCAATTTCAATTTATTATTAATTTGTAGGGATCAACTGCTCGCATGTATTATCTAAACTTATACCGGGTGTCAACGAGATCATGGCACGTCATTTATTTATTAGTTAAAATAAAACTTTGAAATTCGGACCGTATATATGATTGATTGGTGGGCTTCTTCAGGTATACTCAGTTTTTCTATAGCACTTCCGGTCAAACCGGAAGTGACGTTAATTTTGAATTTTTAAATACAACATTTATTATTTCTGTTCATATTCTCTTTCTTCTGAAAATTTGCCATCAAGTGCAGGTTAACTTTTGACATTTTTGTCAAAGATAGCGATATCTGTTAAAATTATCCATTAACGTGAAACTGCTTCGCAACAATTGTCGAAATGTAACAACCATCAAAGTTAGCTTTAAAAACAATTAAGAAACGTATTTTTCACATTTACACGCATTGGCGAAGGAAACGTGTATTTCACGTTGAAATTACTAAAGAAAATAAGTTTTTTTTTTCATTTTCAAATGACAGGTACGCGTTTTTTTAAAATAGTAACACCTATTTTTTTTACAGTGCCATATTGGCATAATTTTTAGTTTCAAGTGATATAAAATATGCTGTGGTTTAGTGGTAGACAGGTAGTACAAAATATAAAATGTTTTAAAAGTAGTCTAATTCCAAAGCAACAGAGCAATTACACGTCAAATGAAAAAAACACAGTTATCATTGGAAATAAACGTTACCTGTAAACAACTAACAGGCTGTGAACTGTCAATATAAGTTGATTGATAGTTCACGTTATTTTTGTGTATTGTTTAAAAGTTATTTTATAGTTGTACAGTAAACAATACATATTTGGTAATGTAGACTCGAAATGAAAAATTTGATATTCTTTTAATTTATGGAGAATGTCGTAAAAATTCAAGAACCGCTGCAGCGCTCTATGCACAGCGCTTTCCAGACCGAGAGCACCCACCCCCAAATTATCTAGAATCTCAATTCAGGAGCGAAGAAGACAATCCACAAAATAATAATGTAAAGCTTATTGTTGACGAAGCAACAGAAATTAATGTGCTCGCTTTAGTTGAAGTTGATAAAACGGCTTCCCTCCGACAAATCGGTTGCGAGTTAACTATTAGTTATAACTCTGCGCGAAAAATTCTAAAGAAACATAACTACAAATCTTTCAAGTATCAGATCAACCAACACCTGTTCGAAACCGATTTTGGGAGAAGATTAGAGTTTTGCAACTGAGCTGTAGATAATATCCGCAGAGGCGGTAATTTTGCTGGTTACATTATTTTTTCCGATGAATCAAGATTCACAAATCTTGGATTATTTAACCGACAAAACACGAGATACTGGGCTCAGGAAAATCAGCGATTGTACAGACAAGGTAACCATGAAGTGAGTTTTGGTTTTAATGTTTGGCTGGGAATGATTGGGGACGTTCTTTTGCTTCTTATAATTTTTGACGGACATCTAACTTCCGAAAGATATTTGGATTTTTTACATAATGAAATTAATGACTCTTTAAGTTATTTACCAAGGGAGCAAAGATATGCTGTATTTTTTCAGCAGGACGGCGCACCACCTCATAATTCACGACTCGTTAGGGATTACTTAAATCAAACTTTTGGTGACCTCTGGCTTGGTACCAATGGGCCAGTCAGGTGGCCTCCTAGATCACCGGATTTAGCACCCTTAGATTTCCATATCTGACCATATTTGAAAGAAAAAGTATACACTGTACAATCTGCTACTCGCGAAGAACTGGAAGCACGAGTGAGGCAAGCAATAAATAATATAACCAGGCACCAGTTACATAATTGTGTGAGGGAATTTATACGACGTGTTAATTTATGTAGAGATCAGGAAGGGCGACATTTTGAACATTTATAAGAAATACCTAAATAATAATAACTTACATCTAGCTCCTTTCAATAATACTCATAACATAGATTTTGTAAATTACTGTTTTCGCGCTATTGTTGTGTTACTAATAGTTTTAATGCAAACATTGAACATGTGTGTATCTTTGTTTAATATCTAGTAGTTGATTAAATTTCTGGAAGTCGTTTATTTCCTATGACAACTGTGTTTTTTTCATTTGAAATGTAATTGTTCTGTTGCTTTGGAATTAGACTACTTTTAAAACATTTTATATTTTGTACTACCTGTCTACCACTAAACCACAGCATATTTTATATCACTTGAAAGCTAAAAATTATGCCAATATGGCACTGCAATAAAAAATAGGTGTTACTATTTAAAAAAAAACGAGTACCTGTCATTTGAAAATGAAAAAAAAAGAAAAAAGTATTTTCTTTAGTAATTTCAACGTAAAATACATGTTTCCTTCGCCAATGCGTGTAAATGTGAAAAATACGTTTCTTAGATACCGCTATCTTTGACAGAAATTTCAAAAGCTAACCTGCACTAGATGGCAAATTTTCAGAAGAAACAGAATATGAACAGAAATAATAAATGTTGTATTTAAAAATTCAAAATTAACGCCACTTCCGGTTTGACCGGAAGTGCTATAGAAAAACTGAGTGTACCTGAAGAAGCCCACCAATCACTCATATATACGGTCCGAATTTCAAATTTTTATTATAACTAATAAATAAATGGCGGGCTGATACATGATCTCGTTGACACCCGGTATAAGTTTAGATAATACATGCGAGCAGTTGATCCCTACAAATTAATAATAAATTGAAATTGATAGTTCTCGGTCTGGGCATCGGAAAGACGTCAGTGGAACGCGTGACCTTGGATGGCACCAAGAAGTTGACCTGAGACAATAGCACCGGCGAGTCCACCACATTGTTAAAGTTATATAAAAAAAAAATGCGCCGCTGTATTTTCTTCTATCTGATAAAGATTCAACGAAATGCCTATCAAGTAGCTCAAAGTAGTCCGTGTTCCGAGCCGGGTAAAAACTATCACTTTTGTAACTAATGAATTTCAAGAAACCCTTTTGTACTCTCTCTAATGCCAGCTGCTGATATAAGTAGCGGGGATACCAAATAGTGGCTCCGTACTCCAATGTACTCCTAACAAAGGCAAAGTAAATAGATTTAAGAGCCAAGTGATTAGTTAATCCTTGCAGGAAGGGATTAGGAATCCCAAAAATCTTATGGCGGTATTACAAACTCCATGTATATGGTCCGAGAACAGAAGAGCTGAGTCAAATACAACACCCGGGTCTTTAAATTGCTTTTTACTAGTTAGTATGTTGTTGTTTACATTGTAGGTAAAGAGTGTAGGATTGGTGATTTTAGCATAAGTAACAAACTGACATTTACCAATGTATAAAAGTATTTTCCTTTGAGCAGATCACCAATTACAATATGCAAGTAATTCTGAAGTATACAATTATTATTCATACTAATAATTCGCAGGAATATTTAGATTTATCAGCATATGCCAAAACACCGCAGGTTAGCGAATTCAGTAGATTATTTAAAACTATGATATATTAAAGAGCAACGGGCTAGGTTGGATCCCAGTGGCACATCATATGTTGGGGTGAAATGTCCATACTGATATCCATTGTAGAATACATATCGATTTGTTAAATATGACGAGACCAGCTTAAGTAGACAAATAGAGAAACCGAAACTATCCAACCTATTTATCAGTAAGGAATGGTCAATACTGTAAAATGCTATTGAGAAGTCAGTGTAAATTACATGCACTTGAGAGCGATTGACCAAAACTTCACATATATATTGTGTTATTTCAGCCAAGTTTGTAATGGTGAATCGACCTGGTGTAAATCCATGCTGACGTGGGAAATGGTAGGTTACAGATTCACCAAAAATTTGCTGATAAACGACGGACTGAAACAGTTAAGCAAAATTACTTAACACATTAATTGGCCTACAATTCTCGAGATATGAGCGATCACCCTTTTTAAACACAGGAATAATTCTATTAAACTTCCATACATCAGGAAAAGTCGAAGTTTTGATGATTAAATTAAAAATGAATGATAGAGGTTCGCAAAGTACTGGAATGCAAACCTTCGCCAAGAAAGTTGGTAGTAGTAGAAAGTTGGTACTGCGCGTGATATCATTCGACGACACAGGCAAGTAAAAGGAAAACTTGGTTGGAATGCGTTCAAAAAGACATTAGCAAAAGCATCAACCAATGCCTGCGGAACAGATATTTCTTCTTCGTTATAACGCATACACCCGGGGATACACGAACCACCTCTCAAGCTTCTAATGAACTTCCACAATACGACAGGATCAGAATTACTTGATTTTGAATGTAGGAGGTAGTTATTATATGTTGTCGAAATCTCTTGTTTTATTAACGATCTATGTCTGTTAAATTCATCTCGATAATACTGAGAACTGCCTAGCTTCCACTTTATGAAGTAATATTCTTTCCTTCGTATAATCTTTTGATTGCACCGTTAAACCATGGTGGAAACATACGTTTAGACGATCTTATGGATCTTTGGAACAGAGCAGTCGACCAAGTTTAAAAGAAGTCACGCAGAGCGATATTAATATTATAATGGGTTTCAGGGAAGGACCTGTCATGTCATTATACAGTTTAGGTAAGTCAGCGTGACGGAAGTTCTATATAACGTTAGAATTCTAACGAAAATTAACACAAGTCATATTAGAATTGAAATCCAATGTTAGGTCAAGCGCTGGATGATTCGGATCCTCTTCAAGCAGAGGGACAGTATCACACGCAATGTCCAGAGGACAATCAAATGTAGTGAAAACTAAATCTAGCAATTTAGCGTCTGTATTTGTTGCATGGTTGCGTTGGTATAAATTCAAACATGCAAGTAAATGCAAGAGAGCTAAACTCTTGCGATCGAAATTACAGCTGTTCGAGTAGAATATTGAACAATTGAAGTCTCACAGAATAATCACTTATTATCACAAATATACATATATCCATTTATACGTAAACGTATATGAATATATATACGTGTAGAGATACACAGCATACACTTAGGTGTCATTACCAACAGCGAACGCACAGACACCGGTGTTTCGGCCTTTGAGGCCTCTTCAGTGTACGTGGTGCTGCTGGCAATGATCCACAACTAAAACCGTGTCTTATGTCCGTTGAATCGCAGAAGCGCCTATGAGAATATCTCAGCGACATCTGCCATCCAAGCGCGACACCGAACACGACAGTTTCATCTTGCACACTGTGCTAAAGACAAAACCTGTACGCTAAATGTGTATCTCTGCATATAAGGCCAATAGGTGGCACCGCCATATCACAAATAATTGTCTTTAGCACAGTGTGCAAGATGAAACTGTCGTGTTCGGTGTCGCGCTTGGATGGCAGATGTCGCTGAGATATTCTCATAGGCACTTCTGCGATTCAACGGACATAAGACACGGTTTTAGTTGTGGATCATTGCCAGCAGCACCACGTACACTGAAGAGGCCTCAAAGGCCGAAACACCGGTGCCTGTGCGTTCGCTGTTGGTAATGACACCTAAGTGTATGCTGTGTATCTCTACACGTACATATATTCATATACGTTTACGTATAAATGGATATATGTATATTTGTGATAATTATTATCCGTTAATATACGTTACACATTCAAGTATTTCATATCCTATTTATTTTTAATCACTTATTTATTATTTACTTTGTACTTCAGTCTTAAACCACCGAGAAATATTTCGTATTCATTTCAAGATATGTTGGGAGGAATATAGATATTAACAATATATACAAGAAATCCCGATACTTTACATTTTAAAATATGAAAATCAATTACTTGTACTAAAGATGCAATATAAGATCAATTAGCTTTATCAGAGAATTTTCAATAGAGATTATTCGAAGATATTCACGTTTGAGAATTCGCTTATTAAGAAAAAAATATCTTTTGGATATATGTCTGTGAATACTAACAAATACATGGAATGAAGAAGGACAACTAATTGAACCTCGAAAGTGTGGTTTTTAGCGCTGCTAGATATAACGCTAGGAGTAGGAAGGAATAGAGAAAGTTTTGATAACCGGATAACAATAATAATAATAATACTTAGATATACATACTTACAAATAGGTGAAATTTCTGTCCGAACATAAGCCCAACATTGGAACAAAGGAACTACTAGTAGGTTTAAACCGAAAAGCATTGACCACACAATAAGACCCAAGTGAAACTTTTCAAAACCCACCGTTAATGGTTCCATAGCAAAAGTGGCTCTAAAAATAAAATTAATTATATATATCTACACATCGATAAAGTTATCGCACATTATTATTATGCTTTCATTTTTTGAATAATGGTTCTAAAGTATTTATAATTTTCGGTAAAAAATAAATAGTAATTAAATTTTTTAAATATGTGTAAGATATTACTTGCTTTGGACATGTTATGTAAGTGATTTTTTCCAGTAGTGTTTGACAAAGTAGATTCTTCTGAAATTCGTCTTCAAATTTTAAATGTATCGGTTATTCGATTATGTTTTAGCGGAAGCAGTAGCTTGATCATGTACGGAACAGCTTATAGAAATTTCTATTTTCTATTTGAACAAATTAGTTTAACATTTGTTGAGGTTACATGCATTATCAGGGAGGGGTATGCGGGATGGTATAACATTTTATATTAGCAAATAATGGATGTCTGTACTTGATTTACTGAACAATCATCTACATTTTAGCGATTTTTATGTTTTTCAATGTCTGCCTCTGTTTGAGTTTGAGATAATCATAAGGGCACTTTAAACAAGATTTTTCAGCAATGATCTTAAAAATTGAAGTAATCAACTTGAACATGATATAAATACAAAATTGACCTGTCATTTCTAATGCTATTTCATCAGTTATAACTAGGGCGCGGACACGAACGGTTGATGACTCATCGCCCATGGGCGGACTATTGAAATGTTGTATTTTTAAAGAGGTTTTAATTTTATTTATATATTTGGATAACAAATGGCTGGTGATCTATAAAATACAAAATACCTTATTATTTGATCATTTTCTCTTCTGTAAGACTTGTTCTCTTTGAATTAAGTACATCCTTGTAGATAGAAAACGTCCTTTCTACATCGCAACTGGTTATAGGTGCGTACTGGAAATATTCTTTTATTTCAGCGTATTTAGCATACACAATTGCCGAAATGTTATTAAATCTGGATTTCTATTAAAAATTGCGTCTAACTTTTGCCGAAGGCCACATCCGAAGTCACTTGAAATACTTTTGAAATTATTAATAGCCACATCTAGTTTGGTTAATCCATCTTTTAATTTGATATTTAGATTTTCAAAATATGTGATTAGTTTAGGCAAATTTCCAAAGTGTTCCTGAAGGAATAACAACTGATTTTTTAAATTGGGGGTTTGTGTTAGTTCCTTGCACTCAGAAATACTTCGAGCATTGTCATTTAAACATGTAACGAAATTTTATAAACTATCGAAATTCTCTGCATAAAAACTATTTCTGTGTATGTTTTAGCAAAGCTAAGTGACGAACGTGCGATATTTTGGCATTCTGTAATGATACTTTAGAGACTTTGTAATAAATTTCGGAATCACTGACAATTCATTTTCATATCAGAAAAAGTAACATAAACAACGTTCTAGATCTAAATAAATGATAACTAAAAATGTACGCGTATGTTATTTAAACTAAATGAAATCCAGTGCACACTTACGTCTAGATAATTGGGAGAAGTCGATTCAATAAACCGGTATTAAACAGACTATTACAAAAATTACGAAGTACGTAATTAACAGTCAAAACAATGAAAAAACGAAACTAACGCAAGTATGAATGAAAATTTTATTTCTCCTGCGAAATATAAGGTAAATATAATAAATTTTAAAAACCCCTCACTCTCCTATCTACGCCGATGAAGAAAGGATTTTACTCATAAATTCCTTATTTGATGGACATTTGTTACTCTCATTCTCGGACACTTCTCGGGCGTAAACAATGTTGCAGTTCACCATATGAATTAGTGCTATTCAGTAAGCGTGTGTTGTTTACATTATTTCTTTGCTCCGTTGTAACTTCGTCGTAGTGTAAACCGGTCATGTCCGCGCCCTTGTTATAACATGAGTTCGAAATTGCTTTGATGATTTTATTCAATTTTCCTCGGGTTTCCAATGGGAAGTTAGTGTTTTAGGGAAATCACTAAATTTGTTGTCATTTCTCTTTTAAATTTGTCATTGGCTTTCGCTACCATATTTATTATTTTCCATATAATCGTCATAATTTTTTATAATGACACAACAATAAATGTGATTATAAAAAAATATTTGTTTGTCAAATTACGAAATAGTTATTTACGAACCAAGTGCGGGAAAACATATTTCGCGAATGAGTGGCCATTTCACGAATTTCTAATATATTTTTGAACTGAACAGTTCAAAAATATATTAGAAACGATGAAAAACACGAATTCAATAGAGATTTCAAAGTTTTACATATACAAGACAAAGGACAGAAACTTAATTTATTAGAAACCTTAGAAATTAATAGATATAGTAAATTAGGTCGTGCTTTAAACGATCAGACTCAGTTCAATTATTCCCCGTTGTTACAATGCTATAGTTTATAAAATACCCCCACTCATATCCCATGCTTTTGTGACACTATATATTAAGTTGTAATAATTTTGTATATTCAGTTACTCATCACCTGATGAAGACAAAGTTTGGCGAAACGATATTGTAGTGATATTATTAAATAATTTTTGAAACCAAGTTTAAATATTTTATTTATTCAGTCAAAAGATTTGCTGAAATCCTTGTCAGCAATAGGTCTATTGTATAAAACTATTTAGAGTTGAATTTGGAATGATTTTGTATACAAGAATTCAAAATTCCGACTAGGAGGTATCACTTTTACTCCTAGGTTTATTAAGAAGATAAAAGCATTTAAAACTTAATTTACAAGAAGTTTTGCATAACAAAGATGTTTTTTCTAGTAGATATACCTGTACTTTTCTTTTACTCTTATAGAAAAACAGCTTTCTGTGAATATCTCGCGAGTCATGTTTTCTCGACTGATGTATTGAGTGTATAAAAGTATTTTTTGTACTCATCGCCTGTAAAGTGACATTTGGCGCATGTGTAGCTCGACTGGGAAATACGTTTTCCCGGTCGAGGCGACTGAAAAAATTAAAAAAAAACACTGGCACTTTGGGACATTAAAAAAAAAATCTAACTTGGTAGTAATAAAATTTAGTCTATAAAATACTACTTCCCTCCACTATTCCTCACTAAAAGTTGGCGAAATAGGAGTAATAATTAAAAATTCTTCCAAAAAAATTGTGGTGCCATCTATTTGACGACATTTTAAGCGGCATCTTAAGAAAGATTCAAGCGCCATCTTTTTGAACCACATCGATATTCATATTGGCAGTTCGGAATTGTTTGTATTTAAACCAAAAAACGCAATAAATGTACTATAAATTTATAAATATAAGAATAAATATGCCATGTGTAAGAATATAATAACTTAATTTTAGGGAAAGGTGAGTAATAGTTACTTACATGAAATGCTTAAATTAATTAGGTAATCCATTTTAGGTTAGGTATGATACTAATGACATTAATCAATAATATTTCTTTAATTTAATGTTCGTACAAAAAATATTGTACAAACCACTTGCGTGAAGACATCTTCCACGCATTCGCGCAATTAAAAGCACTCGCTTCCTGCGGTCGCTCGTGCTTACAATGTGCGGGAAATCAGTCTTCCCGCACTTGGTTCGTAAATAACTATAATGCTTGATTTTAAATATTTTTTGTATAAACAAAATTTCAAAACTATGACCGGAAGCAGCACATTTACTCCTAATATATTAGCAGTACGTCAAAGAACAAATCCAAATAATTCCTACTGGCTTTATATTGGACGTAGCTGATTTAAATATTTCATAGTGCTGAAATCCAAATTTTAATCAAAATTCGCACTAATTATATAGTTATAGCTGGTAGTGTTTGAAAGTGAGCTTCGGTTAAATTTCCGAAGCTTACTTCGGAAATTTAACTTGATTTTTTTTTGTTCCAGAAGAATTTAAAAAAACAAGAAATTTGCAAAATATGCAATGTTTATATTTGTAAGTCTGTTTAGTATATTTTATAAACTTCATTTATAAAAAAAATACTTACGGTTTAGATTGGGTCGAGTAAATAATTACATCTTTTATTAGAAATGTAACTAGTGACGCATAGAACATATTCCTTATGGCTCGAAAATGTTTAATATTTAGCAGTTCTGTTAGTAGAGAATCACCATTTTGGGAAGTTTTCTCATAGTTCTTAATACTACTAGAACATTTTAAGAAATAGTAATATATATAAGACTGACTTTCCTAGAACATAAACACACTGAAAAATTACCTTTTGGTGATGTTTGGTTCAGCCATAGCTATTATACATCTATATATGTTCCGTATAATATATACTCTGTATTTAATGAGTGTTCACATCCAATAAGTACAAATGTTACTAACACCAGAATATCTTTTAGGCAATTTAAACAAGTTTCATTTATTATATACATATGTGTGACGAACAAAAAAGCATGTTTATACATAGTATATGCACCAAGGAGATTTTGTTAATTATATATAAATTAAAATTGATGTCGTTTAGGACCGGTTGTCGCAATTTTATACGTACCTGCAGTACATGTTCAGTAGACGTACAGTTACAAGAGAACATATTGGCACACAAATTTATCATTCTGCAGTTGATACTTGTCTTACTTGCAAACATTTTACAAGATTGGGCATATAACATGCACAAACAGGGATGGAACGGAATGCAAGGAAAGTGTCTTGAAACTCATTTGGAATATTAGTGCAAAATTATTAGAAAGAATACATTTTAATGACTACAAACATTTTATAAATTCCTTAAAGAGGAACATTTTGGAGAAGGCTTGACTTGCAAAAGACATGCAACGCAAAGAACTCTAACGTCTGCTGGAGAAGCGGGAAGTAAGTGCAGAAACTTTAGTTGTATAAGAAATTGAGACCCATTTCCATGAAGGCAATTAAACGAAGGAAATCATGTCAAGACAACGCAGCCTCGGAGTTTCGTCTCGCTTGTTTACCTATCATAAATCCTGTTTCATTCGAAACTTGTTTGTCTTCACCTCCATACAACAGTGTATATTCTTCTTTATTCATCATGCGCCCCGCCATCTTATTTCCTGCAGAGCCACGTTATTATATTCCAGGTTCCCATTCTTATTATTATCTTCTCCTCTTCACTCCTCCTTGTCATATTTTTTCTCGTGTCATAATCCTCTTCGGCTATCCCATTTTCTTCCCTTAACAGGCTTTTGGTCCAGTTTTCATGATTGCTGCTTTCACAGTTGCTGCTTGATTTTCATACTCTCTGGGAATATTTCATTCGCCGTACGTTTACTGTGGTTTTCATTTTATTTATTTTCAGCTTAAAATATTTTACCACTTACAATCAGCTTATTATACCTCAGTGAGGCTCTATGTTCTTGTTGCTTTGCTAGTTCCAAATGTGAAATCAGGTGTTTCCTATCTTCTTGAACTTATTTCGTCTAGTATTTATTAATCCAGATGTCTCTTCCTGTTTGGTTTATAGGATCCCAATTTTGTGATTTCGTTGATGTTTAGGTACGTCTGCATTAATTTCTATTTTCTATTTTCTTAGTAATTCCACCCACATTCTTCTTTTTCTCCTTCTGTTCTCTTCTGTCTGTTATTCCTTGTACTATGGCATTCTTTCTTCTTAACTCCCTTTTACTTCTTTCCAGATTTTCTTCGGTTTTTTCGTACCTCGTTTTTGCCCATTCCTGTTTTACTAGATCAATTTCATCTTTCATACTGCCGTGATCTCTATTGGTAAGGCATTATAAATTAGTTAGACAATTAAGTATTAGAATAAATTTTTAGTGGTAAACATAATTGTTGAAAAATGAATTATGAGTTACATAACCGCAACGGCGTTACATTATGATGATGGGTATATAGTAATTGAAATTGAAATAAATTTATATGAAAGGTACAAAAATAAACACGAAAATAAATTCATGTATTCTATATTTATAGAAACGAGGAGCACAAGATGTATTTTCAGTATACAAAGGCCGAACCAAACTTTTTGCATTGTGTAAGAGTGGCACTAAATATATTGGGAAGTGAACCACTTTTCAAGCTTAATAATGTCTTAAAAATAAATAACAGAGAGAGAGTGATGATGAAAGATGGAACAGTGAAAAGAGTTAGTCATTTGAATGCTGTAAAATTGTATGAAAAAGGTGAAATTAGACATTCACGACATGAAAACATCTTTCATCATGAATAGACGTAAGAAATAAAATAAGTTTATAAAAGATTGTTATCTGTTAGACATTTTATGGTCACTTAACAATACAATAAATACCTGATTCTTATATTTAATAGTAATTTAAAAAAAGGATATATAGAAAGGTGTTTTTTATTCGACACGATATAATAAAGCAAAAACTTCAGAAATAGCAGGATAAATCTGGTTTAATCCAGAAAAGTTCCAGAAATAATGGGATAAAATTGGTTTAATCTGAATAAATCTACAAAGAAAAGAATAATGTTAATGTTGTTAACAGCTGCGTATAAATCAACCTACACGAAGATGAGAGAAGGTGGTTCGAAGACAGGGATAGAGCTGTCAAGGTTCCTGACAAAGTAATCATAAAAGGAAGGATTCCATATGTATGCAATGTCTTTCCGATTATTTCTAACGAAGATGTCTGCAAAAGAAAAATACGGGTAGTGTTAAATAATTGAAAAAGGAAGTATTTAAACAATGATGAAAGAGGCAACAAATTCATTTACAAATACAATGAGGGATGGCGTTAATGGAAGAAGAATATACCTACTCAAGACAAGGAATCGCGAATGTGCATGGACATTAATAATAAACAATTTGTGTGTGTATATTTTTGTGCAATTTCTAACTGTCAAAAACAATATAGGTATAGTTCAACTTGGGGAAAAACTTGAAGAAAACAAATATGAGCAGGACAATGCCAACATAAACATTAGTGCGTGAATTGTGGCGCTGCAGACGAATAGTTGTGTTTTTTCGATGACCGAGATGATAAAAAGCCGCGAACGACGGTAAAGGAGGAGAAGCTGCCGATCTTTTAAATTGTTCGAACGTAAAAATTTTGTTTCATGCTGAATTGATTGCAGGCGTATAGATACACTGCATAAAATCATTTTTAGTTAAATGTATTAAGTTATTTTTGATTTCAATAAGTAGTTTATTACATTATAATTAATTCATTGTTATTTTGTTTGATTTCATTATTTTTTCTTATTATCAAAATGGTAGATAGAAATCAAGAGGAATTTGATGAAATGTATGAATATTATAAGTAAGTTTTTCTTGAAATAAATTCATAATAGATATTTGGTGATGTGTGGCGTATGCTAAAGATACTACGTGAAAATGTTCATTTTTAGCAAAGCGTTTAACATCGTCAATATTTTGAATAAAATATTATTTTCTTTGCTATAGTAGATTAATTTAACAAATCATGGGAGTATTGTTAATGATGTAAAAAGGGCATTAATGGCACAACGTGAGAATGTTTGCTAGCAATGTTAACTGTGCATTATTAACAAGTTATTAGATAAAAAATTAATAAAGATTTCAAGCATATTTAAATACGTAAAGGTATAAGCATTTTTGATGGACAAATAGCCAATTTGTGGTATGTACAACGTGTAAATATTTGCATATGACGATTGGTGAGAGTCTTGTCAAGGTGTTTTCTACTTTGCGAGATTTTAGATCTCCAGAGGCATTTCGTGCAAATGAATGTCTTTGTTGAAATAAAATTTAGCGTCGTAAAAGAAAAATTTTATTTCTTTGAAACTATACGATATTAAAAATTTGAAGATGGCAAGGAGTAATATTTTATTTTAAAACTATATAACATATTAAAAGCAATGTGTTTTTCGTATATATAAAATATACAATTTTTTTTTGTTTGTGATTGGAAAATAAAAGGACAATTTCTTTTACAGCCACATGTGGCAAAAGAATTTCTTTACTGATGTTGTTATCAAGTATTGAGTTGAATACAAATATTATATGAGATTTAGTTTTTTATTAGTAACCTTATCCTATTTAATTTTAAATAAGAAATGTTGTCGACAAATAAAGGAAGGATCACTGCTAGAACCTACAAGAATAATATGAATGTTAATAGGGATTGAATTTATAAATTTATTGAAGTAGTTTTTTTTAACCTGTCAACGCAATCTCTGCATTTGTGATATATTATGCTGCTTTGCATTATCGTTGTTTTTGGTTAATTTCTGCTGGTACAAGATTACCATATTTTAATTTGAAAGCAAAGTTACTGCAATACGTTTCATATCTTCAAAGTTCACCTTCATTTCTTCTTTCATCTCGTGTATGTCTTCATATTTTTGATTTCATCTTATACCTCTTCTTTCATGGCCCTCAATATCTTCTTCAATATCATTTTTTTAGGTCTTTTAACATCGCCTTGATTTTTTCTATGCGTATTTACTTTGCTTTCTGGAGATTTTAGTGGTTTTTTGCTAGTGAGCTCTAAAACTGATATCAGATTTAATTCCCAGACTTCAATATTCAAAAATTTAAATGTTTTAAAGTCCGTCTCTGTGTTCTTTACTGTTGCTATAACTTTATTTGTGTATTTATATTATAGTTGCAATTTATTTGTTCTTGCTTTCTTACCGCGCGAAATGTCTTCGGCCGTGAACATTATATACGGGTCGACCTTCACTTTTATCGGTGTTTTAAATAGTTGTCTGTAATATTGTATACTAGATAATTATTTCATCTTACCTTTTGTTGTCTTAGTACAATAAAAACAATAATTCATCACAATCTTTGCATCTTAATATATTCACTCCACTTTTTTTGCTTGATTTAATTATTTTTAATAGCTCTGAAACTTGATGTTTCTCACTGAGTAACACTCGACTCAAAAGTATTTCAGATATATTTATTTATTTATATGTTTTTGTATATTTGTTATGTTTGTATAATTTTTCTGCCGTATTAATACTATTGTATGGAATGAAATCTCGTATTGTATGTATACTTATTTATTTTTACGTTCTTATACCACGTATAGATGAACACTTTTGAGGTCGATATTTTTGCAGATGTCCATGCTTTGGTCCCCTATACCAAAAATTTGGTTTTTGAAAATCTCTCTCTCTCTCTCTCTCTGTGTCTCTCCGTTTGACCACGACAGCGGCTATATGGTTAGAGCTACCAATATCAAACTTTAACTACAAGTATAATCTCGTCTTGAGATCTGTTTGAATTTTCAGTGAAATCGGTAGACCGGTAGTACTAGTATACTTCAGTGAAACAATCAAATATTATAAATATTTCAACAAATACTAAGTGTAAACAAAGTTCTAATAAATACAAATGTACTCAAAAGTGAATTTTAGGTTTTATAAAAAAAAATGAATTCTTATCAATAGTGGGTCTGTTATTTTTATCGATAAATAGTTTTTGTTTATTTGCCTATCTTACAGAATAAGAGATATAAAAGAAAAGAATGTCAATTACCACATTTACATATATTTATTTTACCGCCCGAGAAAGACCCGCGCGTAACAGCCCTATATGGTACAAAATAGTTGCTAAAATTTACAGATTGTACACCCTATCATAACCAACATTATGTATTATCTAAATTAGAATGGCACTAACCAAATTAGAAGAACATATTTTCATAACGATATAATGTGAAATAACTGTAGCACGGACCTGTAGGGATGCTGTGTCAACCAGGGGGTTTGTCCTATATATTATTTTTAACATTAATTATGATAGGGGAGAAAGAATATGTGGAAACAAAAGGATTGGTATTGGGAACCATTGTGTTGGACGTTCTGTAAAATGTAGTGCTTGGCTTGAATTAAAAATCATAGATTGCTGCGAATATATTGCTGGATATTATAATAGACGAAAAACGACCATTTCGATCACACGTGATTCAATTATCTACTGAAACAAACAAGAAAATGGCCAGATTCTACAGAATAATGCTAAATAGTAAAGGTGCGGTGCTAAGGAGCGTTGGTCATATTATCTTGTATGGAGCTCCTATTGGTCCCATATAGGAATTCAATAAACAAATAATAATTTATGAAAATCATCACAAGGCTCAAAGAAACCTGCATTGCAGGTTACTCCCGTAACAACACCGGTATATATGATAGTTTAGGAGTGAACATACATCTATGAACATATAGATAAAGCATTGAAAGGTAACCACAATGCTGTCAATCAAAAGACATAAAGATAAGTAAAAGAACATATCGCAAAACGAGATGGGAAAGGCAAGGGCTCAAACGATTACTAAGAAATATTAATCTGTAAACATCGCAAACTGTAATATTAGCTTGACATTTTAAAATATTAACAAATACCATTAATATGTTACAAATTATTAGATTGTGTATACAAAAAATACAAACAAATTCTAAATACATGTATTTGAAATACTGACTACATTCACAAAAATAATATATACAAAATCTATATATTATTATACATATTAGTGATTAAAAAACTCATAATGACTATATGATAATAAGAAAACAATCTTAATCTGAAATGCTACTTTTATTTATCATTTACACTGTCTTCTGAATTAGAGTCAGCTACATTAATTATATAAGGTAATATCGAACCATTTTTGAATTTAACTTTCACATTGGTTAACGCTATTTGTCCAAATGTCTGCGGTTACTTGCGTGAATGCCTTTTTCTAGAGTTGTATACATTCGTCCATTTTCCTACCATATTTGCCAATTTTATTGTTATAATATGTTTTTGTTATACCTGTAGTATTTTGTAACAATAGCTTATTATTCAATGAACAATTAGATCTTAATAATTCACCTCTTTTGAATATGTATTGTGAAAATCCAAACCCACATTAAATAATTACCTATAATAGACCTTAAGATCGTAAACCATTTAAAAGCTATTGTTAGAAAATACTTTTAAGATAAAATAGATAATAAAAAGTCATTAAAGTAAATTACAGAAATTCCCCACAGTATCCTAGACATTGTAAGATCTGAACACCTGATTTTGTAGAAAATATATAGTTTAGTAGTAATTGAATATCCGAAGAAGCTAGTGATGGCGAAACATGTCATATACTTTGTATTAAGTTGTGTTAATATACTGGATTTATTGTAAATTGTGTTTTATTCCGTCTACTATTATTAATTAATATTAGTAACCGTCTAACTCAATTCAGTACTTGTATTTTTAAGACAACTGTGTAATAGTCAAAGATAATATAACGAGATCTTGACAAATAGTCGACTATTTCATTGTGATCAATTTTTCGAGTGTGCGCTACGGTCAATTTGACGAGACCAAAATTGGCATTAATAATTTGACTAGAGCACGAGAGCTTTAGCTCGAGGGCTTTAGTCTTTAATTATTAATGCCAATTTTGGTTAAGTCAAATTAGGAGGCACACGAGAAAAATTGAAACAATGTAATAGTCGACTACTTATCAAGCTCGAGCTATATTTGTTAAGATTATTTCCTAAACCAAGTTTCATAATAAAAAATGAGTTGTCAAATCGATGTGATTATCAATAATTTCATCCGAAACATCGCTAAATCTCTTTTTGTCGGACATTTTCATCTATTTGACACGTATGCCACTTAATGAAAAAATACATACTTGATTTGTTACCTACATTTGAATAGTCGATTTGTAATAGTCGCTGATATCAAGAACCGGTACCTTTCATTGGTTAATTTCAACTTCAGTCTTGATTGTGATTGGACAAAATTTAAATTTGACAGGTGAAGGAAATAATCAATGTTATTATTGGTGAGCAATGTCTGAATTTCATTTTTAGTGGCAGATGATGTTGGGCTTTTATTTTGAACAGTACTATAGTAACTAGTATTATCCATAATTATTATAGACGGTTCTTCTAAACTTATAAGGAGTTGATATCCAAACCACTATACGAAATTGTGTCTGTTCATATCATGAATATCCAGATACTGACTATTTGTTGAAAATATTAGTTCTTCTCCAGCAATAAATCCAATAGAATTACCTGCATGTAATACAATATACCTACCTAAAACAACACATTACATAGAAATATGCTACTCTTAGAATTATATTGAACCTTTTACCACCCACTTTCGATGCTCTTGAGGTTCTTATACTCATTTTGCCAAGACTTGCGAATAGTTCGATCCTGGAAAATCTAGATTTCATCAACGAAAACAAACTGGCGACATTTTCATGTTTTATACGAAAATTTGTGTAACGATATGGAACAATTTATGTTTTTAATAAATTTTGTAATGTTAAATATGTATACAAATGGTATTTTATAATTACGTATTAGAAATCAAAAGATATATATTTCTAGAACTATATTTCTTTTATATTTATTTATATGTATAATAAGCATGCATTTGTAAGAATGTTGGTGCCGAATATTTGTGTTTAGTATAAGATTTAGTGACGAGGTGTTTACAATTTCGCAAGTTATACGTGACATTACGTTTGAAAAACCACAACGAGGATACATGGGCATCCTAGAAAAAGATTTGAACTATGAAAGGTGAACAACGAGATTCCAGAAAGGAAGTCGTTGGAGAGCTTTGGATGAGATCGGTCACCGTGAAAATATCTCGGTTTTACCGCTAAATAGTAAAGTTCTCTAAATAAAAAGTATGTTGACTCACACATATAGCGGTCGATAAAGTATAAAATTATAGTTAGAACCGTAAAGTAAATAAATATGTTCTTCGTTACAAAAGATCGACCGTCAACAAAATGTTAAAGTGTTCAGTTTGTCATATCTTCCAATAAGAAGTTATTGTTCTGCGCATATCAGTTTGAGGAAGTTACTGGCGTTTTGATCGTCGAAGGGACCAATTGAACACATCGACAATAAGAAGATATTCTTCCGTTCAAGAAAGAAGAAAACTCTAAGTGAGGTATTTAGAAACTGTTGTTATGTGAATGTTAAATAAAGAATAAAATATAAAAAAATCGTCTTAATGTAGAGACGAAATTAATTAATATATTGATCTGAGAAACATAAATATATTTAATAAATTGTTATAAATATAATAGTGTCTCAGCATCTCTAAATTGTTTGCCGATGCTGAAATCAAAACTATCATTTGCGTAGTAGTATTATATATACATATATGTAATAAATATCTAGCGTAAGTTGTTTATTTACCTAGGTCAACGTAGTAGACATTGATATATTATATACTCAAGCGATGGAAAGTCAACGCTCTACGATATACATATATGCTATTTCGTAGAATTGATAGTATTAATAAATCATATTGAAGTTTGCAGTACATATTGAAAATGCATTGATGTTATTTTATTAATGTATTTGATTTCATTAAAATTAGTTTTATTTTGTAAATGTTTTCTCCTGTGTTTGTATCAAAATATGAAATAATATTGATTTTTAATATAAATATTATTTACATTTATACAATAGCGTTTTATTGGATTGTGCCAAATAATGCCCAATAATTTTTATGGTTGACATCTCTTACCTGGATCGACTTGAGAAAAAATTAACTGAGCTAGTCAGGTAAATAATTCAATTACTTTATTTTATTTTATTTAAAAATTATTAAAGAATAAAGGGCATTATAAGAGTTCTCTTCGAAAGATGGCTACTAATAGTAGGGCCATTATACCACGCGATCATTTAAATTCTAAATTATAGCAGGCGGGATTTTTTTTATTAGGTTGTCCAGAATGTCAATTATTGATTAATTAACATTTTGAGACGTCACTTTGACAATTCAAATTGTAAATTAGTACTTATATACCAACTTAATTTAAATTTCACAGCCTGCTCTAATTTAGAATTTAAATGATCGCGCGGTACATTACGTTATTATTAATTTTATATATACTACTACCATTACAATTGTTGCTAGAATGTAACACGTTTAATATGTTCCATTAATGCTCGTTTAGGATCATCGTTTATGTAATTACAACCAGTGGTATGTAATATTGTCTTGTAAAGAAGTATTACAACCAGAAAGAAGTTGCTTTTCTGTAAGAGTAATATTCAATGATTGAACAATATAGGTAATATGCTGTTCTATAATAACTTCAAGTATTAATTTTATAGATGTCAATTCTTAAGGACTTTAAACTGCTGGATGTAAAATGTAAACAACTATCACATTTGACACAATAAAAAATGCTTCCAACTTGTATGTTGCAACCACGTACAGTTCTGGTACATATTATAAGATATACTGAAGGGAGAGTATTAATACAATTATTTGTTATTTTTTAAATTTAATGTTACTTGGTCCGAAGTAATTGTTTATGATGTGACTCGTATGTTTCGTTAATTGGACTATAACCACTGATAGTAGAAGTAGGCAACGATTGGAAACATCTATTATGCAGAAAAAGGTCAGATGAACTGGAGAGGCAACGGATACTAGCGAGAATGCAAAAGCAGTGAAGCTAACGGCAGTGTGTGCCGGTGGTATCAGATACCTCAGACGCAAACGAGAAATTTTAATGAGTAGTTAGTTTGACTTTTATGCTAGGAGTCCCACCAATGGAAAAGTTAGCTCATTAATTCTGTGGAGGTAAAACCCTGGTCTGAAAAGATGTGTATCTCTTTTCGTGTTTTAGTATGTGACACGATAAGATAAGCATATTTTTACTGTAAAATTTTCCATATATATTAAAAATAAAATAAAATAAACAAGAAAATGGGTGTGCTTAAAACCACACGGCAGAAGTGAAAACTTCATCAAGGCGAGGTTAATAATACGAAATCCAACTTTTTTTTTCCGTTCTATATTACATTAGGGTCATCCTGCATCGACGAATTCAGTTGCTGAGATTTAGTGTGCTTCTTTTGATGATATTTCTTCACGGGCGCATTAGACAATTCCCTTTTTCGTTTTAATTTGTCATCGATTTGATTTTCTTCATCCATCCTGTGTAACAGAAATGAATTAAATGCTTATAAATTCGTATATAATGAGCAATTAAAGCAATGCTCTATTCTCAACGTTTCTGTTTTGCATTGGTATACAAATTATAGTAAATGCGTGTTATTTAACACCTGGAATATACTGATCAGTTTCCGAGTCATCCATATCATTTTAATAAACATGCTAAAACTTACCTGAGCGCGAAATATTATATTATATTATTACAGAGATAATGTCTCATACACACACAACAAATTTTTTGGTTAACCGTCCGCGAAGTTATCAATTAGCGAACGCAACACAGTCCGCGAAATACAATGTCGCGGCCGTTGCTATGGCAGCGCCCGCGATATATAATCGCGTGGGTGTACGGACAACTTTAAAGGGTCGGTTCGGACGCATGTATATATATATAAATAGACAACATGAATACTCGCTTACGAGTCCCGCGCTGGTCTGATGCTAACATGTCGGCCTCTCACCCGTGCAGCTCGGGATCGAATCTGCTCGGGGACATGAATTTATTTATTCATATAAATTACAATGTAATTGAAATTAAATACATCTATACTTCATTCACGTTAAGAATGCAGCGTTGGATTAGATAGGAGAACATTTCCCGAACTGTGATTGGCTGTTACGCGCGACCGATTTACATTAAAAAAATTTCGAATCCGTCAGTTGTAACTATTCGTAGATTAAAATTTGAAAACATAATTTGAATTTGTTGTAGTTATTTTACAAATAAATAATTTGAAGTGGAAGTTTGAGGTTAAGAGAATAAAATTGACATTTATATTTCAAACCGCCCGCCATTCTTTATTTCTATGATTGTGCCAGTGTCATACAGATGCCGATTGTTGCGCTATTTACTGCATTCTTAACGTGAATGAAGTATATATGATATATTTTTCTCGTTCCCTTAGTCGACTCGAGCCGACTTTACCCGAACGAGCGTTACATAGCCGAGCGTGACGGCCCAGTCTTGTTCAGTGACCACAATCAACGCAACGCGCCCAAAGAAGTTTACACTTCAAAAAAATTAGCAGTGAATCTACCTGGTGAAATGTTATGGTACAGGACAAGTCTCGTATAAATATGCAATACAGTTATTTAATGAAAAATATCCTAATCTAAGTGTAAGCAGAACAGCGTTGAAGAAATTAATTGATACGTTTGATGAAACGGGATCCGTTTGAAGCCTCGCGGAGTGTACAATAATGATGATGCTGTGACCATTATGGCTATTGAATGAGTTGCGGAACCTCCTAGGAGTCTTTATGCCAGCGAGCAAGTAGTTACAGAGATTATAAACAACATTTTAGGCTTTACTTAGTTTGGATTATAAATATAAAATGAACTTATGTGTTTTGGTTTTAAAAACAAAATGAACACTGTATATGTTCTTGTAGTCTTTCCTGATTTCTTGTTTTTATTGATATAGAAGTTATACCTACATTTATCTTTATGTGTTGTAATTGCCGTGAAATTCTCATTATAAATTTATTCATATCCTAATTATAGCAGGGTCAAGTGACAAGTATAGGTCAGGATAATATATTATTATGACTATAGCTGGACAAAAACAATTAATTAAAAACAATGTATTTTTTTAATAATTGTCCGTAACATATAAAATATCCAAATATGACTCTACATGATGTGATGAATTGCATAGTATGTATAGGGGAAAAAACAATCATGAAAGATGTATACGTCCATCAGTAATAGACAGGTAGCCAATATAAGGTAATACTGCTTTCATATAAAGTGCGTGACGGTTTGTACGTCAGTATTGCCAGTTAATGAATGGTTTAAGTATTTTACTACAAATTTTGATTTTATATTATTTTAAAAGTGGTTGAGAATACCGTGCAAATATTAGAAATTTAAATTGCATTGACATAAATCGCAGTAATATATTTTCAACTATACTAATGCTGATATTAGATTTATTGACGCGTTGGCAATTTAAAATAAGTATTCAAAATACACATTTTTAAAATAGACTTTTTGATATTATTAAGATTTTCATTAAGATACAAGTTTATGACCAATAGGAATACAGATTTTTCATTAAGATACAAGTTTATATCCAATAGGAATGCGACATTTCAATATTCAATCAATATTCAATATGGCGACTGCATATCTGACAGATATAAAAATTAATTAAACATGACAGTTCTCTGCAATTTACTAGTAAGTAGTTAAAATTTATGCTTTTTTGAAAATATAAACGGTAAAAATCAGCGATAATGACAGTGAAATGTAAAATTTAACTCCACCAGAAATTATGGAACAAGCCTTAGTAGCCACGAACAATTTATTACCAGCTAAATTCGCAAAGATGTACGGAAAATTTTACGCTCAATTTATGAAATGGAATGTTCCAAAAATAATGTTTTATTATGGGGTCGTAGAAAAAATAGTGTATGCAACTCGCATTTAATGGCTATAAAGACAATCGTATTCATTACAATACTCGCCTTCGGCTCGTATTGTAATTTTCTTTCTCGTGTTTTAATAGCTACCACTAAATGCTGATTGCATAATATACTATTCATCTCTACACTCTATAGAGATAAAAATATATTATAACACAGCTGTTCAAGATAAAAAACTTATATTTTCTTAAGTGAAACGAAATTTTATTACCTTTTATGATATAATTTAATAGTTGATTAAATTACGATGAATTTGTATTAGCTGAAGAAGTAATCTTATGTAAAAGATTATACACTTTTATCTCGACTAAAAATGTCTATTTGAATTTACTTAGGTGAGTTTCTTAATTGAATTCTGTTGTAAATGGAACCACTAATTGACACCCATATGGCTTGCTAGACCTATGTTATTGATTTAGGTAAAATATCGAATTTTTATTTCTATTATACTATGTCATCTGATAGTAGGCCCAAGTGTTGTAATTCATGTTTTTATAGATTTATAGATAATACCACATTTGATAATTATAATGATTATGAAGAAATGTAGAAAAATATTACATAAATCGTGAATAGTATTATATAGTCGAGTCGTTCTCGTAACCGATATACGCCACCAAATTAAAATGGCGTTATAACTCAAAATATTCAATTAGACTTGCGGTTTTAGCACTACCGACAATAATTCTAATTAACTATTAATTTGATAATAATTTTACAAAGTACTATTGCAAAGCCGAACAGCTATAATAATTATTTTATATTTGTATGAACTTGCCTGCTGTTAATTACTAAATATAAGTACAATAAAGGTAAGACCTTAAGAGAGAATTGAACTTTTGAAGTTTATTCAAACATTCAGGAATGTATTAAATAAAAATATGTTCCAGTTAGTTTTACTAGACAATAAGGGATATTATTTACCAGCAAAGACAATTGTACAGTATCCTTACTTATAGCGCTATATCGCTTTTCCATTAAACGCATTAAACCTAAAGTGATTTTAAATGCAACAGCAAGATGGTCAGAAAAGTATTATAGCAATTAATTATAAAAACATATTTATTTGCCATATTCTTACTGTTCACTATTATTATTACCATTATCACTGACGTACTAGAAGCAACTTGTTTCAAACAATTCTCTCAAGTATTATCATTGATTATAACATACTTTTTTCATGTTAACCAATTTTGATTAAGCTAAACACAGTTATAAATATTATATATTTAAACTTTAAACTAGATATTAAAAATTTTATTTAATGCTGAATCAAAAAAATTGAAACACACCATGAAGTATTTCATACGTTAGAGTGTTCTTAAGCTGAATCTTTGCTATCTGCTCATAATCAACATTAAATTATAAAAGTGAAAAAGTATTTTTAATATTTCCAATTTACTACATTCATATTATATTCATGAAACATGCTAGAGGTTTTTTATGTTACCTTTTGAATACTTGTGACTATAGTTAGGATGATGTGTTTATGATATTTCTTTAACTTATTAATGTGTGCGCGAATTATTTTAATTATCGTAATCTTCTACTGAAGCCTAACAGCGAGGCTAGTCAGGATTACTAACAATATGTAAACAGGCTCCAAAATCTGTCTTTCGTTTTTGATATAGATACTTAATTTAATCCACCTCTAATCTTTTATATGCTACAAAAAAGCTTCCTGTTTGATAAAACTTAAGTTTTCTTATATAAATTGGTTTAGATCAATATATTTCACTTATTTCTGTACAGGAAATTGTGCTATTGGTTTTTAATGAAATTGAAAAAACATTTCCTTCAGAAAAATAATAGTCAGCATTTCTTACGTCTTTTATAGCTAAATTGAAAAATACGTTCTGACAATATTTAGTTTGTATTCTTTTATGAGTAAGATATTCGTAGGTTATAAAATCCAAATTGCAAAATATTTATGTACGGCGAAACTAGTCAGGATTACTAACAATATGTAAACAGGTTCCAAAATCTGTCTTTGGTTTCTGATATACGAGGGTTGGGGCAAAAGTCAAGGCAACTATTTTTACTTTCTTATACGTAGTATAAGGAAGTATTGTGATAATGAAAATTTTCGACCTCGAGATTTTTGCAGATGTCCACGTTTTGAGGTCCCCTGATACCAAAAAAGTGGTTTTTAAAAAATGTCTGTGTGTCTCTGTGTGTGTGTGTGTGTATCTGTCTGTGTGTGTGTGACCGCTATCGTGGTCACACACACACAGACAGATACACACACACACACACACACAGACACACAGCCGCTGTAGATATCAATTCCAAATTTTGTATTTACGTGTGTAATCTGCCTCTTGAGAACTGATTAGATTTTGGGCAAAATCGGCCGACCGGAAGTAGTAGTTTACTTCGGTGAAAAAATCGAAATTTGCAAATATTTCGTCAATTACTAAGTTTAAACAAATTTATAAAGAATTCATATGTACTTAGAATTAATCTTGATAATTGAGCACTTGTGAATTTTAAACAATTAATTAGAAAGAAAAACTCGTTTCACAAAAATATATATGATTTATTTCATAAACTAAATGTACATTTCGTTTGCCAAGCAAACATCATCGGTAATAGTATACAGATTCATTCGTGTTTTTACATTATATATATGTTCGAACCTTTGCAGTGGCAAACCTTCTCATTGTAGTAAGTTAAGACCTCTATAAATCTAACCGTATTTTTACTTAGAATTAAGTTTGAAACAAATTGCCTTAAAAAAGTTTTTCGAAATTCCTACCGGAAGTAGGTCTTATCGAAAATCAGTGTTTTGCGAATATCTCGCAAGTCATGCTTTTAAGACAAGTACGTTACGAGTATAAAAGTATTTATAACATAATTTTCAATATCTTTTATATAAAAAAAATTTCAAAATTCAGACCGGAAGTACCACTTTTACTCCTATCGAATAGCGATTTTTTGCAAATATGTCGTAAGTTATGTATTCTATATATATTTATCAAGAGTACAAAAGTATTTAGAGTTGGATATGGAATATTATTTATATAAATGAAATTTCAAAATTCGGACCGGAAGTAACACTTTCATACGTATAAGAAAGTCGTGTGGTGGCCACACCTCATTTTTTTCTTGAAGATACCAGTCCGGTTGGAAAATGTGCCAACGATGTGGGAGGCGCTGAATACCATCAGCGATTTGCAACACGAGAGGACATTGCTAATGCAGTGCGCCAACAGATGACCCGATTCACACATGGTGCGGCAAATGCTGAGACTGATGGTATTCAGCGCCTCCCACATCGTTGTCAGCGTGTGGTAACAGTAGCAGGGGACTACATTGAGGGTCTTTAGGCCCAGGTTTGTCATGTCAACTTTATGTGTACTGTGTTATCATTCTTTTGCACGGTGAAGGCCATATTGCCCTGTATACTACCGTAATAAATTAGTGTGTTACGATATTTCAGTGCTATTCATTGTCCACACATGTAGTTAACACCTTGTCCTTTCGTCTATATATGTCATATTTTCCAACTGGACTGGTATCTTCAAGAAAAAAAATAGTTGCCATGACTTTTGCCCCAACCCTCGTAGATACTTAATTTAATCCATCTCTAATGTTTTATATGCTACAAAAAATCTTTCTGTTTAATAACACTTACGTTGTCTTATATAATTTGGTTTAGGTCAATATATTTGACTTATTTCTGTACAGGAAATTGTGCTAATTGGTTCTTAATGAAATTGAAAAAAAACATTTCCTTCAGAAAAATAATAGTCAGCATTTCTTACGTCTATTATAAGTAAATTGAAAAACATGTTCTGACAATATTTAGCTTATATTCTTTTATGAGTAAGATATTCGTAGGTTATAAAATCCAAATTGCAAAATATTTGTGTACAGCGAAACTAGTCAGGATTACTAACAACATGTAAACAGGTTCCAAAATATGTCTTTGGTTTTTTATATAGATACTTAATTTAATCCATCTCTAATGTTTTATATGCTACAAGAATTCTTTCTGTTCAATAAAACTTACGTTGTCTTATATAATTTGTTTAGGTCAATATATTTGACTTATTTCTGTACAGGAAATTGTGCTAATTGGTTCTTAATGAAATTGAAAAAAACATTTCCTTCACAAAAATAATAATCAGCATTTCTTATGCCTTTTATAAGTAAATTGAAAAATTCGTTCTGACAATATTTAGCTTGTATTCCTCTATAAGTAAGGTTATAAAATCCAAATTGCAAAATATTTATGTACCAGTAAAATCTCAAAACAGTATTAATAGCAAGGTCATGTAATTATGTGAAATAAAAGTTCTTTGCTCAGTTTTTTGTACATAATCTTACTCTTTGCAAATCATTTGCAAATAATCTTGCAATCCGTTGTTCATTGTTCAACTATTACTCGCATTCTCGCATCACCATCTGGCTACTACAAATAGTTCCTCCGCGCTGTTATTATTACGCGGTATTAGTCCAAGTTTCACGCGTACTCAAAACGCTATAGTAAACACTTGTCATATGCTACGCTTTTCAAGTGTCATCCGCTATCAAGATGTCCGACGAACGCGGTACAGAAACTCCAAACGCATCTAGACCACACGATGAAATGGTTCAAACAATGGAGGACAACAAAAAACGAAAACAAATTCCAAACAATAATCTTTCAAAGGAATCGGAAAATAACAGACAACAAAATAACCATCAACAACAACACTATACCATGGAGTCGAGAACTTAAATATCTGGGAGTATACCTGGATATAAAATTGAATTACAACACACACATAGCAAAAACGATAACCAAAACCAAACAAACAAGATGTCAACTATGGCCTCTTATAGGCAGAAAAAGCAAGCTGAACTCGAACAACAAAATCCTACTTTACAAACAAGTACTAGGGTAAACGGTACAATTGTTGGCCCCTGTGGTGTTATTGGCCACTTGCCCATTTTATTACGAAAAATAAGGAAACGACAGATATTAGAAATTTTTCCATAGTTGTGATGGTATGTTTGTTTCGTTTAGCATGTGTTGGTAAAATTTTGGTTTCAACAGTTACATCACTGACAAATTAGGCGCCATTAAAGTTGAAGTGCACATGTGCTCCAACGACCTGCAGCGTCCGAGTCGTTTTTCGGTAAGAAACTTCTAACTTTATTTATCTGATTGGAGATTAGTTCGTACAATTTAAGAGATTTTCTTCAAATGTACTTACTGTAAATACTGCATAGATACTCTAAATTGATTGCGAAATCACAAAATATGATAATGAAATAAAAGAAGTAGGGGGCCAACAACTATACAATCAATTTAAGCTGTTTTATAATTATTGGCCCCCTCGGCCAATAATTGGGAAGCATGTTTTTAATTTTGTTTTTGCTTTCTTATTAAATAGGGGTATAAAACCTCATTAATCATTTTCATAATTGTATGTATAATTACAATTGTTGGCCCAGGCCAATGATTGTATCTTTAAGGGGCCAATAACTGTAATTAACCTACGTACTTTCATTGATCAAAATATAAACAAAATTCTATTATTTTTTAAAGAAAAATGCAAAAACTTGAAAAAAATTGAAAGCATACAAAAAATACACCGAAGGGAATATTCAGGAAGCTATTTCCGCGATAAAAGGAGGAATGCCAAAATGAGTGGCAGCAAGACTTTTTAAAATTCCCCGTGTCACATTACAATTTAGGTTAGATTTGAATTTTGATAAAACCAGACACGGACCCTCAACTCCCTCAGATGAAGAAGATGTATTGGTGGAATGGATACATGAATGTCAGCGGAAAGGCTTATAGTTCTCCTCGTGATAATCCGTTTCAAAATAATTTTCCGGGAGATGGTTGATAAAGGTCTTTCTTGAAACGTCATCCAAATATTGCAGCCAGGAAACCAGAAGCTGGAACTTCTGCTTCCACACGAGTAAGCGAGATGAACATCAGAAAGTGATTTAAAGATATCTAAAAGAAAAGGGATACGATAACATTCTAGAAAATCCAGGTAGGATATTCAATGGCGACGAAACGAATTTTATGCTGTCGGCAAAATACGAGGGTTTTGGTGCCACGAGGGTGACGAAATGTATACGAAGTGGATAATGCTTCTGCAAAAACTGCATAAACAGTCACGTTTTCTTTTGGTGCTAACGGTCAGACAACTCCATCGTTAATTGTATACCCGTACAAAAGAATTCCTAAAGATATTGCAGCTTCCATCCCTAAGGATTTGGGTTAAGCTGCTTCAGAATCAGGTTGGATGAAGAGAGAAATTTAATATAACTGAGGAGAATTTCGGCATTAATTGCAGCACATGCATACGATCCTATCACGTTAAATGTATTGTTAAATATAATATTCACAAGTTTAATTCTAACATATTTACCTGTATGCCATGTTTAAAAAAGAAATAAAATATTGTTCAAGTTAGAAGTAAGTAGTGTATTTCATCTTTTTCCATCCAATGTGCATTTAAACATAATTAAATATTCCTTTGTACATTATATAAAAGTTACCGACCAATATATGAAAGTACCTATATTAATAACAATAACATGAAACGATTAACAAACAATTAGGACTATAGTACCTATACCCTCTTAACGCATGAAGTACCCTAAATCTGTCCTTCTCTTTTGGGGGCCAATTACTGGCTAACACGGGCCAATTACTGTGATTTAGTGTTTCGGTATATTTGTTTAAGTATATAGCTGAATAAATGTTGGTTTATTAAATTTCGAATATGTAAAAAGAAACTTTACATTAATGTCAAAACAGTAATAGTGACAAAATTAATTTCAAGCTATTAATTTCTATAAAACAACATCACGGATATTCAAAAATCCCTTAAGGGGCCAATAATTGTATAGCTTACCCTACGCCCAATATTGACATATGCATGCCTAATATGGGAACATACGTGCAAAACTAACATCAATAAACTGCAAATAATACAAAACACCAGTCTCAGAATGATAATAAATGCTCCATGGTATATGAGAAATAATAAAATAATGAATGAAACAAATACCCCAACCATCATTGACTACATCAAGGAAAGAGCGCTCAGCTTCTACGTATAACCAGATTGAAAACCACTCAAACCAAAATCTTAAAAGAGCACTCGCATACGATGGAAATGAAAACTTCAAACACAAAAGACCTAAAATGGTTCTACTTTAATACCTCTCCCTAAATCTTAATCAAAACATTAGCTAATCAAACTCAACTCCAACATTCCAAGATTCACCGCACTCATATGAAGAGTAAAAGACTAAATAGTCTAACTCAAAGCCACAATAAAGAAGAAGAAGAAGAAAGTGTCATACGCTCCGTGAAAATAAAAATCTGACAACAATGTTACCTTAGTAAACAGAACAGTCATGTATTGAATAAAATATAGATATAGAAATGTAATATTTAATAACTTTATTTGTAATATTCAATTTGTAACTGGGTTTCATGTAATAGTACTTTACTAGCAGATATTTATTCTGAAATATTAATTAGTTAGTTGAATTTTATTGTTCTAAAATTGTTCCGGTCGATTGAAGTTTCTAGTGGTATTGAATCGTCGCCTTTAGTTCGTATTTTTGCCATGTGGGTGCCAAAACGACTCGACTATATATATATAGTAATTAGATTGTGTAATATTGCAATAATGGTAGTCGCTATAAGCAGTGGTATAGCTTGAAAAACAACATCACGAAGATCCTACAATAATGGGCTCTTTAAAAATAATAAACAATGTCTCATACTTTGCTATTCTTAAAATGAACACCATATTTAATATAGTAGTAGATATTGAATGCTTCTGCTTTAAAAATTTTCTTTCTATGCTTTTCTTCTACTAGTATACCTTGCCTTTCTTCTAGTAGCAGATTTACTGGGTTAAAATGCTTTATAGGCATACCTAAACCCAGTAGCACTTCTAAAAACGTATAGGATTGTCAGGATCTGAAGTTCTTCATTTCTGTCAAAACAGATTTTAATAATCCCTTGAACTCTATTACGCTGTTATTACCTTGTAATTCTCCTTTCTTATTTACGGGATGGGACAACTTGGCGCGGCAAACTTGGCGCGGCCAACTTGGCGCGAGACAACTTGGCGACGAGACAACTTGGCGCGGCCAACTTGGCGCCACTGCGAAATGTGTAGACAATTTAATACAGACCGTGTTATTGTAACTCTAAAATGTTTACCATTTCAGGTTTATTTTATTCAATAATGTAATTTAAAACATATAAATACTTTACTATATTTAAATTACGACATATGATCGTTTATTTGATATAATTAAAACATTAACGCCGACATTTGATCCAAAATCTTTCACGTGCGATTTTGAAATGGCTGCTTTTGAAAGTTTACGGCAAGCTTTTCCACGGGCAGAAATTCGAGGATGCTTTTTCCACCTGGCACAAAATATGAAAAAACACTTACAAAAAACACGTACAAATAATCATGCCGAAGCCGCGCATCGACGTTTACAAATAGAACTTAGTGCAGATCATCCAACAATATGGAAATTTATTGATTGTTTAAGAAAAATCCAGGCTAATCGCGACCTCTACTATGAGCAGCTGGTTGTAGGACATCCTCCACCACTAAAATTAAAAAAATATAGAGATGCTGACGAGCGCATTTTAAGAATCGTGAGGGATTACGACAATAGAGACTCAGTGGAATATTTACGAGGTATTGCACACAATTACCAGATAGATCCATGACTTTGTAGTATTAAGTGTTAGTGTTAAGTGCAAATGATCTAGATCTAGTACATTAACGACGAGGTATCGCTGACAATTACCAAATAATAAAATAAATATGACAAGGCTCGTATTGCTAATACAGCCGCTTTCTAAGCTCATTTTGAATTGACTTGAAGATGAATAGTCGATTTATGATGTGTTTAAAGCGGTCTATATTAAATCGTCTACATATTTCACGGCGGCGCGGCGCCGAGTTGTCCCGTCGCCAAGTTGGCTCGTCGCCAAGTTGTCTCGCGCCAAGTCGGCCACGCCAAGTCGGCCGCGCCAAGTTGGCCGCGCCAAGTTGTCCTAGACCCTCTTATTTATTCGCACTGAGAGTGTTGCCCGTCCATTTTCCAGGTACATACAACAGTTTGTAAATTGTTTTGAATAATCTGCAGATTCTTTGCCGCAACTGCTCATCTCAGTATTTTAATTTAAACATACTGAAGCAACATTAAAACCAATTTAAGAGAGAATACGATAATTAAATATCAATTTATTTGTACGTGTGATTTTATAACAATGGTTACATCAATTTAAAATTCAAAAAAAGGGCGTGGCGATATATAAAACTTATGACGAACAATTGATACTGAGAAATCTAGGAACAAAATATGAAGGATTTTCGCCATCTGAATAGGGGCAATTGACTCTTGCAAAATATTCTATAGTGTGAAGGCTCAATTGAATACCATTTCCTAATGCTAAACTATACAAAAATAATATATTAAATAAGGGATGCTTGGTCCTTACTGTTGTGAAAGTTGCACCAAAACAAAAGAAGAATATAAAAACTATTGGTAGAAAATGTCTTGTCGCCAAGAAGATGATGAGCTCATGTATTACTGCCGATACTAAAAATACCATGAATTTGGCAAGTCCTTTTCTATCTGGTACGATATGGTGATAGAAGTCTCTGTATATGTATTCGTAAAGCCAGTCGTGAACGACGATGTTCCAACTTCGAAAATATACCGAAAAATTCGTCGATGTCCACCAATCCTGAAAGTATAATACAAATATTATTCAGTGAAAAAATATAAAAGCAACACGATAGTAAAATTAAATCTTAAACGCTAATATTCAAAATAAATGTTTGCACTTTTTTTTATTTTCTTTATTAGTATTAAAACAACGTGATTCCTGCAAAACTTCTTTTATTAAATTAAATGTTTTGAATCTGTGCTCGATATTTATCCACAAAACCTTGCGTTTCGTATATAAGAATTTGAGCTCGTTTCAACTTAATAAAAAGAGTCATGAGCATGGTATCAGAACCAAGCCACCTGCATACCGGTGTTCTCTTTTACCAAAACACCTGGAATATGCAGGATGTAAACTTTTTAATCATTTGCCTCCCAACATTAAAGATATAAATAATTTTTTTGTCTTTAGGAAATCGTTAAAGCAGTTCTTTTTGCCGAGGTACTTCTATACCATTGACGAGTATTTATTTTTAAGTATGTAATTTCATTTTATTTTCTCTTTTATATTATGTATTATGTATTATATGAAATGTATTTAAATTAATCTATCATCATGACTGATTAATTAATAACAAAAATGACCATTAGGAAATTAAGTCAATTAAGTAAAAGCATTACAAAATCTTTGATTGTCAAAAAAGACATCTAATAACATTAAAGGGCAACAATTCCGACCTATGACCTATGTATTTAATAGCAAACATAGAAAAATGCCAACGCGATTACACAATTACACAAATAATATCGTTGCGATTTGTGTAATTAAAAGAGTAATTATAAAAAAATTAGGAGTAGTGCAGTTGAATACAATTCATGTAAATTGATCAGAAGATCTAGATTTATCTTAGATGACATATAATAACATCACACAAATAAAACTGTCTATGTTTCAAAGACATTATAATACATAATTGTGTAAATCAAATATGAAAGTATTAATTAAGAGGCATATATGTTTCTACTTTAATTAAGACTTTCATATTTCACACTCTTACCTACTCTATAGAAAAGAGTAAATCCAGTCACAAAGGATCGAAGAAAACATTACAAATGACATTAAATATTGTTCTCAAAAAAAGTTAAAAGATTTACTCTTATTTCACAGAAAATTGGTCGATATGTCTGAGAGAATGGACGAGTTGATAATTAAAGATGAATTATGTAAATTTGAATTTTAATTATTTTTAAAATTCTGTTTTTCTCAGCGGAGAAATACCTAAATTGATTTTTCTGCTTCGCGCTGAGTAAATTAATTAGGAAATTTTATCACAAAAATTTGCCCACGATGAGATTTGAACTCATGACCTTATTAATGCCGTCAAGATGCGCTAACCAACTGCGCCACGAGGGCTTGAGTTCATATCTACTTAAACGTCTTGATATCATCAAATGACAGATTGAAATAATACAACTTTATCCGGCAGTTCGGAAATGAATGTGTAAATTTGAATTTTAATTATGCATCTTGACGGCATTAAGAAGGTCATGAGTTCAAATCTCATCGTGGGCAAATTTTTGTGATAAAATTTCCTAATTAATTTACTCAGCGCGAAGCAGAAAAATCAATTTAGGTAAAGATGAATTATCGTGAATAACTTTGCAGTTCATACTAGATCCAACAATTTGCCTTAAGTGGCATTTATTTATGTATAGGTGCCCATTTTCTATCTCCCTATATGGGTAATTTTCTTAATATTGAAGATGTAGGACCGGTTATATTAGCAAAGTTGTTCAGAAATCTAAGGAGTATTTGGTAGCATTTTCAGATTTGAAATTTATTGTTAACATTCGAAGCTATTTAAAAAAACTATAAAATAGCCGAGTCAATATCGTCGTAACCATTAAAGACAGAACACAACTAAAAATGGCACCTGGATGTAATTTTTACTTAGAATTTAATAATCATAATTAAAAATTCATTGCCAACTTATGTAATTATCAAGATATGACCTAAACTTATGTTTTTTTTAAATGGCAGTCACAGTTGTGCATGACCTCATTCAATCAATCTTCTTTATATATTCTCAGACCTTATTTATATTGTCAATGCGCGTAAAATAGGCTATCAAAACATTCGACAGGTGGCGCAGTAGTCAAGTTATTAATAAATACTATATTTATGGACCAAAATTACTCATTTTCACAAAATCTGTTCGTTTAGTGCCGAAAAAGAAAATTACAAAATCTGGACCCGATAGGTAGCGCTGTGGTCGAGTTATTAACAAAGTTTATATTTATAAACCGAAATGATTTATATATAGGCAATTTGTTCGCGTGCTCAACAAAATTGTATTTGGTATATCCTGCCGTCCGACTATTTTTTTTTTGGGTAGAACAAAGCCAACTGAATCTCGCTATCGTTGCGCGATGTAAGGCCTTCTCATAACGAGATCTTTCTGATTCTGATAACCTAAAATATTGATCCTTAAGTGGCGCCATCTATCCAAAGCACTGTAAACTACTTGGTAATCGAGGAGCGTTTTTAAAATCACATGCTAAAAATATGCAATATGATTGGATTATATCAAATCTACTGTTATTGACAGCTGTTTCATTTAATGTGTGCTATAATACATTTTGGAAGTTACGTTGAGTACCAATTGTATAATTTAATTTGATCACACAGTGATCTGAGACTCTAATAATAATGTATTAAAGAAAAAGAATAAAATAATATGATCAAATACTTAACCTTTTCAAATTTACCGCGGCTTTAGCTCTTGTAATGACAGATGTTGACAAAAAATGATGTATATAACAGCTTGATGTAATATTAAATTAATACTTACATGATCAAATATCTTATTGAAACTTATAACTTTTAAATCTCAGGTAGTGTAAAAGGTTCGTCTTATTTTAAGTGATTGTGAAAAGATATGTGTGATAAGAAATACAACTAATAATACTATATCAGCTCATTAATAGTTTCATCTATTGTTAACTCTGGTATGTGTTCTCGCGCAAGTTTATTTTGTGACATTAAGATTAAACCAGATTCTGGACAGTCTGAGTCTTCTAAATTGCCATCATCATCGCTGTCGTTATATAATCAGCAGTCACAGCTGGTACATTTATAGTATCATCTGAGTCTGAGGAAGGGCTGTCTTGTGTCTTGCAAATAATTGTTTTTTTTTATAAAGCACATCACAGACGGCAAAATTGATACCTTGTGCGAGACACAGTTGTTGTTCAGTGCAAACAAGGCGTCCCACCTTTATCATAACGTTCAAAAATTTGAAATTTACTTAGACGCTCTTTCAATATACGAAGACAATTTTCAGCCGTGATACTTACATGAATAGGAACGAGTCCTAAGCTCCAAATTTTTTTATATGAATGAACGTTGACAGCCATGTATCGTTTATTGGACGTTGATGTCCACTCGTCGAAAGATAGACTGAATCTTTCACCTACACTTTTCAAATGTTTTAATTCTGCAGTTACTTGCTTTCTGAGTTTTTCACTGTAATTCATAACACACTTTCGAATTGTGACGGCTGATTTTGGTAAATCCGTGTATTTCGCTAAGAGAAATTTTCTCAAATCGTCTGAAGTTATGAATACACTGAATGGAAATCCATCTAATGCAATCATTCTTACCAAAACATCATCCAGGCTATCGTCGGCACTTTTAGTAATATAATCTTCTAACTTTCGTTAGCTGGCGGCGGTGCTGTGTTCAGATCTTCAGAATCTTGACTTGTTGGAGCTATTAAACGATTAACGTCAGCTAAAATCTTAATGTTATGTTTTGATGACAAATGTGTATGTAATCGCTTAGTCAGTTATTATTTGGGCTGTACCTGTGTAGTTCCTTTATCGTATGGTGTACCTAAGGTTGATTTTTTTGTCTTTATAATAAGTGCTGTTAATTTAATCTAGGTAAAGTCATTGTCAAGGAGCAACGGATTACGGAATGCAAACTAGACCTGTTAGTGGCAATCCAGAAAATCCCGAGATTAGCCGACTACAGTCTCGGGATTTTTGGGATCAAAAAACGGCCGGGATCCCGATATCCCGGGATTGTAATCTCTACCTGAATATCAACGTAAGGACTCTTGCATATGACACTACACTGAGTAAAGGTGTCTTGTCCTCAGTCCTTGTGAAAATATTACTTATAGAAAGAGAGTTATATTTGGCTGTTATGATATTGGGGTATGGCTTAAATTGCTTGATAACATGTCAAATTATTAGTGTGTCTAAGTAATTTGTACCTTACTAATTGTTTGTTACTTAAATCATTCGTTGGCCCATCAAAGAAATTGGAGTTGTAAAGTTGTAAAGTTGTTTAGCAAATGTTTTTGATATCCGTTACTTCTAAAAATGTTGAATAATTTGTTCAAATTGGAGTTTGCAAATGAAATATGACAAATATGTACAATTCTGCTTTTCATTGCAATTACTGTGTTATAGTTTGGTGAGTGGGTGGTGGAAGTTAATGAAACGACCCGAGCTGTGGGCTTTTGGTACTAATTTAAAATATCACTTCTTATCACAAGTGTGTTCAAGAAGGGATATGATTTCAGTGTCAACATCTATAGTAAATTGCGAATTGGCGTTAAATGAATTGGAAGTGTTTAATATTGTTTCTATCATATCATAAAGCACAGCACAAAAAACGTTTTCAACAAATTTATATATAAATGACAATCGAAATGGAAGTTTGTGGATCACATTGTCAAACAAATAGTCAAGCACGATAAGTGCCAAAATTGGGCTGACCACCTCATTGGTTTGGTACCCCAAATTTCTGTTTTAAAAAATGAGGTGTTGGCACCACACTGCTTTTCTATACATGTGTGTATTCGGAATGTTTTAAAATTGTTACGAATGAAATTTCAAGCACAAACTTGATCCTGTGTTCTTACACGATCCCCGTAACCAAACATCATGAAAAAGTGTTTCTTTTTTACTCAAACGTACAAAGATTTAATGGAAAATTTAATCTTTTCATTACATGACGAGTAAACCTGTCTAGATGACATGCGAGTAGAGTATTGCCATGTAATTGAAATAAGTAGACATAATTATGACATAAATACTACCATTTAATTATGATTAAAAGGTTACCTATTAATAAATTAGGAGAAAATAAATAATAATGAGATATAACATACATTGTAATTATCTAAATACATACAGAAATTAACTACAATGTTGCATACTCCATGAATTGATATCTGTTTCGCAATTTCATGATAAATACCATTTGACACAATTCCTTTGACGATATTTGTTAGCAAAACATTTGCGTATTTGCTTTTTAAAATGCAATGTAAAACAGTAATTAAAAGTCGAAAATAGTTGAATGAACAACAAATAAACATATTTTAATACCTAGTTATTTTTATTTATGGTGATTGTAGTATGATAATTGGGCGAGGCTGTTGAACATTTACTATCCTATATCCATATTTTACTAATAACTACTAAAAATAAATGCAAAAGAATTTGTCCGATTGCTTTTAATTTTGAAGAAATGGAGATTTCGGGAAACTTTCCGAAACAAGTTACAGAACAGGAAGATGTGATGTAACACATATTAGTGGATTTTCATGACATTCTTCGTGGATCTATGAAATGAAAAAATATATTTGTGATTTATACGTTCCTCTATAAAATAGTTATTTATGTAACAAGTCAGTAAAGTGATACTTTATCGAACGAGTCTGATTTACGAGCCAAGCGAGTGAAGCGAGCGCGGCGAGTAACAGACGAGTTCGGTAAAGGTACTTTACTGACGTGGTGCATACAAAATTTTATCGCCAACCGTGAAAATTGTTAATTTAAGAAATAAAGATATAATAACTTATGACAGTTTATGACAGTGACAAACGTAGCCATGACTGATGACTTTAAAAATAAGTCATCAGTCATGGCTACGCTGACAGATATTAGCGGCAGGTAAAGTACTTTATTGTACAGTACGATAAAGTGTTTCTTTACCTCCGTAAAACGCTATGGTAACGCATCACTTTACTGACGGTTGGCGATAATAGTTATTTATGTAACAAGTCAGTAAAGTGATACTTTACCGAACGAGTCTGGTTTACGAGCCAAGCGAGTGAAGCGAGCGCGGCGAGTAACAGACGAGTTCGGTAAAGGTACTTTACTGACGTGGTGCATACAAAATTTTATCGCCAACCGTTAAAATTGTTAATTTAAGAAATAAAGATATAATAACTTTTGACAGTTTATGACAGTGACAAACGATTTATTTTAAAAGTCATCAGTCATGCTACGCTGACAGATATTAGCGGCAGGTAAAGTACTTTATTGTACAGTACGATAAAGTGTTTCTTTACCTCCGCAAAACGCTATGGTAACGCATCACTTTACTGACGGTTGGCGATAAAGAATATTACGTTACAGTAAAATTTCGGGCCATTTTGTTTCTTACTGTATAAAATTGAGATTTGACTGAAACATGAAATATCATGAAGATAGTCAGGATATGACTAAAAGATCATCACTATTCATCACCCAAAAAGTATATGATAAGTTCACATAATTTAAAAAAATGAGGTGTGGCCACCACACGACTTCCTTATACGTATGAAAGTGTTACTTCCGGTCCGAATTTTGAAATTTCATTTATACAAAAATTATTCCATATCTAACTCTAAATACTTTTGTACTCTTGATAAATATATATAGAATGCATAACTTACGACATATTTGCAAAAAATCGCTATTCGATAAGAGTAAAAGTGGTACTTCCGGTCTGAATTTTGAAATTTTTTTATATAAAAGGTATTGAAAATGATGTTTTAAATACTTTTATACTCGTAACGTATTTGTCTTAAAAGCATGACTTGCGAGATATTCGCAAAAAACTGATTTTCGATAAGAGTAAAAGACCTACTTCCGGTTGGAATTTCGAAAAACTTCTTTAAGACAATTTGTTTCAAACTTAATTCTAAGTACATATGAATTCTTTAAAAATTTGTTTAAACTTAGTAATTGACGAAATATTTGCAAATTTCGATTTTTTCACTGAAGTAAACTACTACTTCCGGTCTGCCGATTTTGCTCAAAATCTAATCAGTTCTCAAGAGGCAGATTATACACGTAAATACAAAATTTGGAATTGATATCTACAGCGGTTTGACCGCTATCGTGGTCACACACACACAGACAGACAGACACACACACACACACACAGACAGACAGACATTTTTTAAAAACCACTTTTTTGGTATCAGGGGACCTCAAAACGTGGACATCTGCAAAAATCTCGAGGTCGAAAATTTTCATCATCACAATACTTCATTATACTACGTATAAGAAAGTAAAAGTACACTATTACATTTAAAGCAAGAAAGTTGTTAGTGACTTTGAAAGAAAATGAGGTGTGGCCACCACACGACTTTCTTATACGTATGAGCGTTTCAAACTATACAATTTTAAGAATTTTTTTATACAAAAATCATTCAAAATCCTATTCTAAGTACTTTCATTCTCTTAATAAATCGCTATAGAATGCATACTTTGCAAGATATTCGAAAAAAAGTGCTACTCGCTAAGAGTAAAAGTGCTACTTCCGGTCCGAATTTTGAAATTTCATGTTTACCAAAAATATTGCAAATCCAACTCTAAATACTTTTGTACTCTTAATAAATATATATAGAATGCATAATTTACGACATATTTGCAAAAAATCGCTATTCGGTAAGAGTAAAAGTGGTACTTCCGGTCCGAATTTTGAAATTTTTTTTATACAAAAGATATTTAGAATTATCATTTAAACACTTTTATACTCGTAATGTACCTGCCTAGAAAGCATGACTTGCGAGATATTCGCAAAAAACTGATTTTCGATAAGAGTAAAAGACCTACTTCCGGTAGGGATTTCACAAAACTTTTTTAAGACAATTTGTCTCAAATTTAATTCTGAGTACATGTGAATTCTTTATAAATTTGTTTAAACTTAGTAATTGACGAAATATTTGTAAAATTCGATTTTTTCACTGAAGTAAACTACTACTTCCGGTCTGACAATTTTTCTCAAAATCTAACCAGTTCTTAAGAGGGAGATTATACACGTAAATACAAAATTTGGAATTGATATCTACAGCGGTTTGACCGCTATCGTGGTCACACACAGACACACAGACACACACACACAGACATTATTTAAACACCACTTTTTTGGTATCAGGGGACCTCAAAACGTGGACATCTGCAAAAATCTCGAGGTCGAAAATTTTCATCATCACAATACTTCCTTATACTACGTATAAGAAAGTAATAGTTGTTAATCATTCAGATTAGTATGCAGGCATTCAGAACCAATTTCTGTAGGTTGTTCGGTAACCGTGAAATATCTGTATACTGTTTTTACTTTCTTATACGTAGTATAAGGAAGTATTGTGATGTCGAAAATTTTCGACCTCGAGATTTTTGCAGATGTTCACGTTTTAAAGTCCCCTGATACCAAAAAAGTGGTTTTAAAAAAATGTCTGTGTGTCTGTCTGTGACCACGATAGCGGTCAAACCGCTGTAGATATCTATTCCAAATTTTGTATTTGCGTGTATAATATCCCTCTTGAGATCTGATTAGTTTTTCAGTAAAATCGGTAGACCGGAAGCAGTAGTTTACTTCAGTGAAAAAATCGAATTTTGCCAATATCTCGTCAACTACTAAGTTTAAACAAATTTATAAAGAATTTATATGTACTTAGAATTAAGTTTGAGACAAATTGTCTTAAAAAAGTTTTTCGAAATTCCAACCGGAAGTAGGTCTTTTACTCTTATCGGTAAAATCAGTTCTTTACGAATATCTCGCAAGTCATGCTTTTTAGACAAGTACGTTACGAGTATAAAAGTATTTAAAACATAATTTTCAATATCTTTTGTATAAAAAAAATTTAAAAATTCAGACCGCAAGTACCACTTTTACTCTCATCGAATAGCGATTTTTTGCAAATATGTCGTAAGTTATGCATTCTATATATATTTATCAAGAGTACAAAAGTATTTAGAACTGGATTTGCAATATTTTTTGTATATATGAAATTTAAAAATTCGGACCGAAAGTAACACTTTTACTCTTAGCGAGTAGCACTTTTTTTCGAATATCTTGCAAAGTATGCATTCTATAGCGATTTATTAAGAGAATGAAAGTACTTAGAATAGAATTTTGAATAAGTTTTGTATAAAAAATTCTTGTATAGTTTGAGACGCTCATACGTATAAGAAAGTCGTGTGGTGGCCACACCTCATTTTTTAATACGGAGAAAGGTAAACAATGTGTATTCAGTCTTTTATATGTAGTACATAGTTAGTGATGTCGAATTCAGTTACTTTTCAATACTTGTAACTATCCGTTACTTTCGAACTCAATATCCGTTACTTTAGTCGTTACCGAGTACTCGTTAAAATGTGTAGTGCGGGCATATACCGGGGTCGACATATTTTAATTTCTGATACGAAAGTAGAAAGAGGAAAAGAGCGCGACGAAATAAACTAAAGATAAACATAAGCGAGGCTGCCACACTCGACAAACGTTTGCTATGAAATGTAAGGCGTGGGGGTCCCCCGCCACTGCGTTGCTCTCCCACCACTGTTAGCAAGCAGGCATCGCTACATATCATAAGGTCATCTTCTACATATGATACTAGTGCAAACCGAAATCAAAATTTGACGACTATGGTATATAGTTAATATATGGTACAAACAAAATGATCCGTTACAGAGAGAAGACTGAATAATACAGGCTATTAGAAGTATAATCGTAAGTATTAACTTTTGTATTACGCATAGTGACAGCAAAAAAATTTAATACACAGTATTACACAAATTTAATATGAATCTGTTAATTAGAATTATTATAACGTATAATACTATTAATTGTTCGTCTTCTTTTTTACTTAAAATATTTTTCAATTAAAGTAACAGGAAGTAAGTTACTTAGCACAGTCTGAATAGTTGTCTCGATTGGTTCAGCCTATATACAAAAATTACCCGATTGTCTTTCATTACGCCGTTGTCTTCTGCAGATTAATTTAATCGCCATCGTATTAACATCAGCAAAGTTGTGTATGTATATACAAAATAAGCAAATATTGAGTGGTCATCCACAAAGTAAAACAATTTAGGAAACGACAGGTGCACCGCATCATATTTCGATTGTTATACCCAAACTTTCAACAACAAAAAAAGAGCTGCGTCCAAACCGTTACTGTTTTTGGGAAGGTTAGTGCTTAAAGCAATTTTTGAGGTTTTGTTTTTCTGTAGCTATTCCTTTTCATTGCCTGCATTAATATCTTTTTCAATATATTTGAAATTTGAAAGCACTTAAATTTTTATACACGCCAAAACATTATTGTTTAGTAAATGTTAAAGACATTGTATTATATTATACACATTGTATTATATTTGTATTATAGAGACAATTAAATGGATTATTAAGTATTAACAAAACTTATTAAAACCGGTATTATATTTTTTCTATAATCTAGATTGTATTAGACAGTCTTCTCTGTGTATATAGGTACTAATTTTAATATATATATTACGTTAAATAAATAAGATTCCTTAAAAGTATCATATAAACCATTCCAACTCAAAATTAAAAGTAAAATGCGAAGCCTTAAGTATTTTTTAAAGAGCCATTTTATTTACGATAGGGGAGATTTTATCATAAAACCATAAAATCCCGGATTCCCATATTAAATCACGCAAATAAATGTGGAATGTAGTATGTGCATGGCAAAAAAATTACTTTACATTGCATCAATCCAATAAGTTCAAACTTTTATAATGAAATCGACCAATGCAAATATAAGTAATACTGATAATTGGTTAAATTCAAATATTTTGTACTAAGTTATTTAATCTAAATTATATTTCTTAATAAAATATTTCAGACAAGAATGCATTTTCTAAAAGTTATATATTATGAGAGTAACTATTTGGAAAAGTAACGATTATTTGAAACCAGTATTCGTTACTTCGGATCTTATCGAGTAACGAGTACTTTAGTAACGGATAGTTACATTTGCAACACCACTAGTACCTACATAGATGATAAATAGATAGATGGATATTTATTTCATTAAACGCCCCATCTTAAAAGTACATTTGATTATTATTTGACTTTTATGTCTTTAATATTTAATTATACTCTACAGATGTCACGGATTTCATTGGATGTAAGTAAATCTTATAATTAGAGTCCCCCACATTTATATAATCGTTGAGCAAAGACCGTATCGATGCCGACTTAAAATTAAAAGAATAGATAACGAAAAGAGGACAGCCAACTTTATAATTCCTTTCGAGGAACATTGATCTTAAAGTGTTACATAAAATATATAACTAAATCGTAGAGGAATTCATAAACTTGTACAAAAACATATGATGCAGAAAAGAGAAGACTTAATTTATTTAATAGTGTATTAAAATACAAGTTTAATAAGACACGATTTTCGCGCACGCGTTCAAGTTTAGAAAACTCGCCTAGCCGCTCGTTTTCTAGAGAATAAGTGCGCAAAATGTTTTATGAACCGTGTGTTTTATACTATTTTTTCTATTTCAGTTATTAAAGGTTCAAAAGAGCTCAAGACATGATTTGTTCGAATATTTTAGAAATTCTGTTTTTTTTGAAGTTGGTTACTCTGATTTTTATGTAGAACATTTTAAATATTTGAATATCGGCGGTGATATATGTAATTATGTTTAAAATTCAGACTGATTTATGCAATAAATTATTTAAAATTATTAACAAACAGGACGAAATAAATAATTGTACGCCCCCAGAGATTCGCAACGTAGCAGTAGACAATTTACAAATTCTCTACATATTTATCAAAACAAACTTTTATAACAGTTGTACTATTCAACATGGTAAGTAAATGTCAATAGTAGAATCAGAAAACTTATCATCCAACTCTGCTTAACAATTTATATTGTTAATTAGTAAATAAAATGTTAGCATGTGTGCTTCTTATTCTTTGTACAATTCTATTGCACATGTTTGTTACTTTAAAGGCTTATAGTTTCACATTTAAATACGATTTGGTTCCATTTTTTTTGTTACTAACTTTAAAAAAAAAAAATTATCGTGCGATAAAGTAATACTTTATGCAACCAAAACGGATGTCGTAAAGTGAACTCTATAGCACCCGAATAGAGAAAATCATATTTATAAGGGCATGCCATCTAGTGTCTATTGGCATAAGCATCTATCTTTATATGTTTTGTAAAATTATAAACCTGTTTTTATATTTCACACTTATCAAGTCATTTTAAAAATTTTGTAACGTAGTTTGCCCATTAATACAATTTGGTATGCAAAATATATAAGCAAGCTAGGGTCAAATACCTCGTAAAATCTTCTGTCGCCGAATCTCAGCAATTCAGCCCAAGCGTTCGACCAGGCATGTAAAAGTAAGTAGAAATTGATGAGCATGAGAGTACCACCAGCTATGGAACTCTCAAATATTAACACGATCACTTGCTTCCAGTCGATCTTCGATTTTCCCACGTGTTGGAATGGCTTGAAGAAGAATATCTCGCAAATTTGACTTTCCAGCCAAATTATCAGCAAGACTTCCAGAAAATACTGAATTACATGTTTAAAATTCACGTTTTCTGTCCTAGCAAAATATGAATTAATTATTATTTTATATTGGATACATAAATAACAAGGTTTTACAATGTTTACCAAACATCTTATTTTACATTTTGGTGTTCATGCTATCATCATCATATAAGATGCTAGGAAATATTGTTTTAAATTAACAATTGTTAAGCAAATGAAATATGTTCACCTCAAGACTTTCTTAGACGTAAGTACAGTTCGAATATTTCTAGTTTTCATAAATTTACTTTGACAGCATCATTTGAAAGATACAATTTTTTTTTCATAGACAAGGACATAGTGTTACTTCCGGTCTCAGTTATGACATTTTTTATATAAAAGTTGTTTTACATTAAGTTATAAATAGATACAATCATTATATTCTGGCAAATAAGAGTAAAAGTGTTACTTTTGATCCGAATTCTATTTTTGTTTCAAATTAAGCTTTTTCTACTACCATACTTTAATTGTATTATTAGATATGCCGAACCTGTACTCTAATGATGTCCATTACGATACAGATTTTCATTATGATACAAGTTTATATCCAATAGGAATACAGATTTTTCATTACGATACAAGTTTATATCCAATAGGAATGCGACATTCCAATATTCAAACAATATTCAATATGGCGACTGCATATCTGACAGATATACAAATTAATTAAATGTGACAGTTCTCTGCAATTTACAAGTAAGTACTTAAAATTTGTGCTTTTTTGAAAATATAAACGGTAAAAATGAGGGATAATGACAGTGAAATGTAAAATTTGAGTCCACCAGAAATTATGGAACAAGCCTTAGTAACCACGAACAATTTATTAGCAGCTAAATTCGCAAAGGTGTATGGAAAATTTTAACCTCAATTTATGAAATGGAATGATCAAAAAATAATGTTTTATTATGGGGTCGTAGAAAAAATAGTGTATGCAACCCGCATTTAATGGCTATTAAGACACTCGTATTAATTACAATACTCGGCTTCGCCTCGTATTATAATTTTCTTACTCGTGTCTTAATAGCTATTATTAAATGCTCATTGCATAATATACTATTATTACATGCTTTTGTATTCCTAATAAATCTGTTTGGATTGAAAATTCCAATTGCGCAATAATATTGCGAGCAACACTTCAATCAATTTTTTTTTCAAAATGTGGAAATGTAGATACTAATATATAATATATAATTAGTTTATTAAACTCGTGGTAAAAATTAAGGGTGATTTGTTGTGCTTAAACTAACGTCTTTCCGAAATCATTTAGGATATTCGGCCCTTGGATAATTTTCCGAAGATTGTTTTTTTGTATTAGTGGAAGAAGTTTTTAAATGCAACTGGTCATAGCCGAACATTAAGCAGTTTAATTCTTGCCTAATTTAATAATGTTTAATCTTAATCTCAGTATTACTCAATAGGAGCCCTTATTTTTTCTAATGTTTAAGTGCACTAATCGTTAACTTGCACACTACCGCACAGCCTCTGCTTTTAAACTAACACTAAAATCAACTCGAAGGGTTTGGTTCTTTTGAGTTTTCTCATTAAATCTGTGGTGTCCAGTAGCTGGATTGCCTCGACATTCACATGTTGATGACGCATCTCCTTGTGGTTTTTGGCAAACTTCTTCGAAGACTTAGAACGAAAAAAAGTTTAGACATTTTGAACATTAATAATGCACAGTAATTAAAACAATAGTATAAATGGCTTCTGCAGCTATTTGTTCAAATTCCTCAACTGAAAATAGTATTTATGGTCTGATGAAAAACCACTTGCGATAAAGGACGATCGTTTTCAACATAAATTTTCCTTAAACGTTTGTGTTGAAGCTTTAGGTCTTTGGGTAATCTGACCGCTGTTCCTACAGGGAAGTTTTAACATTTTTTGTTAGAAAAATCATTCTTGGATTACTAGAGCGTGTACCACCAGCAACGTGGTTTATGCACCAACACAATTTATTGTGGATACTCACACATTTTTGATCGCTAGATTGATCGAGGTGAAAGCCACTTATAGTCTGCTTTTAGAATAATTATTTTTTTATGTTCAATGTCTTAATTCTGCGTAATAAATTTGATTTTTGATGCTTGAAAAAGCCTAAGAAAGTCGTGTGGTGCCTACACAATGTATTTATACTGTGTGGAAATAAAGTATCGAATAAAGGCATTAATTTCGGAAAAAATCTCGGAGGGGTATAGCGATTTTAAATAAGGGGAACGTTTTCATCTCATATTCAGTTTCTTACGTCATTTGTTTTTCATGTTATGACGTCATCAACATTTTTTTAAATGACAACCTACAATTTTTTTAATTTTGACTTCCATAGCTTTCAATCCCTATCCAATGGTATAAAACTTTTAATATATTACATTTGAAAAAAATTGAGAAAAACAGTTTTGAGTTGAAATATTAAAAATTGATTAAACAAATCTGGTCACATAAATTTGATGAAAAGATTGACGGTACATTCGTTTTTATTATAAAATTATAAAGATATTGAAAAATCGCACTATAAATTTACTATCTATTCCATTCAAAGTTAATAATTACATTAAAACTTAGTTGATTAACCAGAAAAAAAATCTAACAATAACATTAAACACAAAAATAAGAACAGAAATAACACTTTTTAAATTATATTTACACTACGTGTTCAGAATGACGACCCTGTACCATCTGACGATACCCAAGACGATTATAGAATTCATTACTCATATTCTGAATAGTTGGATCTGATGTTAATCCAGTTTCATGTCGAATTCTGTGCTTGAGATCTTCTGAATAATTATTAGAGCGATTTTTATACATTTTACTTTTTAACTTCCATCATAGAAAGAAGTCGCCTAGCCTGCCATTCCATCGGACCTCTTTTTCCTATCCATCTTCCTGGGAGAACTTTGTCCATTCATTTTGCCAATATAATGAATTATTAATATTTGAACTTTAAGACTTCCTTTTTTTTTTCAAATGTAACATTTTTAAAGTTTTATACCGTTGGATATGGAATTAAAAGTACTATCGAAATCAATTAAAAAATTATAGGTTGTTATTAAAAAAAAAAGTTGGCAACGTCATAACATGAGAAACAAATGACGTAAGACACTGAAAATGTGATGAAAATATTCCCCTTAGTTAAAATCGCTAACCTCTTCGAGATTTTTAAAAAAATATGAATGTTAACGAAGTTAATGCCTTTATCCGTAACTTTATTTCCACACTCTATACTGGTTTATTTATACATCTAAACTTGTATGGCATAGCATGATAACTGAATCACTTAGCTTTATTCTAATAAATTTTCGAAGACGTACCTAGGATATTCACTTCTATAGATTAAAGTAGGTGCAAACGAGAAGTATATGTAGCTCGAAAATGGAGGTAGTCTTACTTCTTTATCACTGTGTTCTTTGTAATTTAATACGTCGGGTGCATTGCTTCTGACAAATGCGTGTGCTTTCATCATAAAACGTACCTAAAATGTTTTAAAATATAACACAAAGATAATGACATCACTCATAAATAGAAAAAAAAAGTAATCTTACATTTTCTATTTGCATCGCAAAACACGAACCTATCCCTAAATTTAGATGATTGTGAACGAAGAATGGAAACACAAACAAAACGAAAATGTAATAGAGAACGATAAAACTGAGGAATAATACGTCCCATAATTTCTTGCTGAGAGCTGAAACAAAATTCAAAATTCTTTAAAACTAGGAGTAAACTGTAGTACAATAGTTGTTTTTATTTTTGAGAAAATTATTGGTGTTCGAGTACAGAAAGGAAAATAATTATTAAATTAAGTAGTCATATTTAATCATATCATATCATATACACTATATACCATTTAAGATAAATTTCTATGTTTCTTTTATCACCTTTTTAAGAAATTTTATTAGTACAACTTCATTTTATAAAGTATACCATACCCACTTGTTCCACCGTCGCACATAGGGGTATTTGTTAAATTTAGCCGGCCAAAAGTCGAATTTTCAGAATTGCACTCAGGTAAAAACGAAAAGGTTTCTAGAATAACAGGGTAGTGGAGCAACCCAGCCGCAATGTTTTCATTTCACCCTTCCCAACTTACAGGGGATAGGGTCAGTCGAAAGTCAGGTATTGTTCACAGTGGTTGTGTGTTCTCGATATTCGTGCTTTAAAACTCTATGTTTCATTAATTATTATTTTGTGTTCTCTTGTGAAAAAATAAATTTTAGTTATTGATTCTGAAACTGCTGGTAAGTGACTTTTTTTTACAGCCACAATATTATATAATGTCTACCCCATTTATTTCTTTTTTGCATTTTTAAGAAAGCATTTCAATTCCGTAATTTTTCGCGAAAATAATAGTTTTGGGAGGCTTTTTGTTTTAGTGCCAGGCATTGCCCGGCTATGATTCTTATATATTCTTAAAGTATAATACTTCTACTTTCTAAAAATGTGTAAATTGGTTCCAACTAATTCCTACTCCTCAATTTAGAGCGATTTTAAATTTCTGACATGAAAATATGAAAATATTATAACTTTCGATAAATTATGTTTTTATTATTTCAGGACCTTCTGGAGTAGTATGATGACTCGTAGGAAAATATTTGACCTAATGAGATCACAAAATGATCTCGATTTTAAAGGTCAATTAAAATGCATCGAAGATTACTTGATTTCACATAAATCTTATACCGAAGAGCAAGTAACGGAAGTAAAGCGTAATTTTTCAAAATTGGGATCCGAAATGAAACATCGTTGGGTGGCAACAAAATATAGAGGTGATTTATTTGTGAAAAATAATGAAAAGTGGTTGAGTGGAATGTTTCAATTACCTATATTAGCGACAAGACCGGGCAGACCAACGAAATCTTTTGAAGATGTTAGTGAGAGGAGCAAAAGACGCAAGACTGAGAATATACGTTTGTCTGATAGCGTGCAAAATTTGTCTGCCAAATCTGAAGCAGACAAACTCTTAATACAAAAAAATAAAGAGGGAATTCAAGACGAATTTAAAAGCAAGTCTCCGTGTAAATTTTCCTAAAGCTGGATTCGGAAACACGGGAATACGAGCCGAAGACTATTGAAGATCCTGAGTTGGCAGCTGAAATAACAGGACTGGATGTTACTTTGATAAACAAAATCAATGTGATTATTGAATGCATTTCAAGTGGGTACATAATAGATGTACAAAAATTTCGGACATTTACCAGTGATACTGCTGAACTGTTGCGCTGTATAGTAGGCATAATATGACCCCTACCATGCATAAAATTTTAATACATGGTTCTATAATAATAGAGAATGCCCTTTTGCCAATAGGACAAATGTCTGAAGAAGCGGCAGAAGCCAGAAATAAACATTTCCGTTTATATAGGCAAAATTTCGCACGAAAATTTAACAGAGGAGACTGTAATAGAGATGTTTTAAATAGGCTCTTGTTAAGGTGAATAATTATGAAGAAAAAACGAAATTCTTTTATGAAGGAAACACTTGAAATGTTAATGTGAAGAAAATTAACTGTTTTTGCATTTAATATTAAATTTTCTAGTTTTATAATATAATTATGATAGTTACTTATTTTTTATTTAGTTAGTAGATATATATTTCACAGCTGTAATTTTTAAATAAATGTTACGTATAAGAACTATGTTTTTCTTTCGCCTTTTGCTTTTGCCCTTTGCTGCATTGCTAAAAATTAGAAGTGAAGGTACGTTTGCATACTTTTAATGAGTTACCGATTAATTTCCAAACGATTAAGAGCGATAAATAATTTTGTCCGGCTAGATTAGTCAAATACCCCTATGTGCGTCGTGGCAAAATTATTAAGAAAAGCTATCAAACGATAATTCTCGTCTAAGCTTATGTCATCTTTTTTATGAATTGGATATAATTCAGTTACTTTCCAGCACTCAGATAGATTAAATTAGCTAAATTAAAAATTAAAGTGAGATGTTTAGCAATATACACGCACGAGCAAGAAAACCTGACCCATAGTATTTATAGTATTCTATACTAGCATTCTTTAAGTTGCTTACAACTTCCAATTCTGACAATGAAGATACACTAACTCTAGGAAAACTTACCGCAAATGACGTAGTATCCAAAATGCCCATCCAATCGGTATAAATAGATTGAAAAAAATATGTATTTGAAAATATTTTTTTTTATACTTGGACAGTAAGTTTCAAAACTATATGCTAAGTATGCACGATATTGTAAATAACACGGTCTATATAAGACCGAAATACGTGTCTGTACGTTGTTGTTCCTAATGCCAACTTGGCGTAAATGTGGTTTCATTCATCCATATACGAATTAATTCGTGTATGTATGTCTTAAGTGATCTTTTATTCCAGCTTTTTCAACATCCCTCATTGAACTCGGTATAACCAGGTTTCGTCATTTAGAAGCAATGAATGACCAAAATTTTTTTGGATTTTCTTCAATATTAGCAATGTAGTCACTATACAAGATTTTTGAATTAACAATTTTTGAATTGACCATTTTGCGTTGCTCCTTGAATTGGATTGAAGGCCTATGGTCCAACGCGTCCAGAGTTTTTATAAATATTATGGAGCAAATTGTGACGTTTAATGTTAACAATACGCTATTTAATGAATGAACCTTCATTAATATTACTGAAGGCACATAGAAAAGTCCAGTCTATGCTTAGCAAAGAATCATACTTGCAAAAGTAATCAGCTTTTCTAAATTTATAAGCCTTAGAGGCCTGATTACCTAATGTATTGGACAAGTGTACATTTATATTTACAGATTGCAACAACTCTTAATTATCTAGATCCTTCTCAGCAAGGGGAATGTCGTTTTGGCTAACATTTAATTCAATCAGGTTTGTAAGAACCAGATCAGGTTATTCAAATTTAATATAGAATTAGTTTGTTTAAGATTAAGGAATTCCATGAACTTATTAAATAATTCAATCACATTTTCCTAGAGTAAGACTAGCATTACAAAACAGAGGGGTATTGAAGTTTTCAGTAATAAAATTTTAAGGTCATATCATTGGTTAAAAATTTCAAATAACCCATTAGATGTATCAAGTCAGATAAAACATAAAATAACTACGTAAACATAAATTCTAAAACTATTTAAATCTATTCTACAAACCAAAATATTAACAAGTGGTACAACATTAGTTACTGTAGTTACATCAAACTCATAAACCAGGAGTTAGTGATTATCTATAAAGGACACTAGTTGTTTTGTCAAAAATCCGTGTACTTTTCGTGCAAGCCTAACAACTCGACCAAATAATATCATAAATCACAATCATAACAACATTCTATAAAAAAGAAATAAAATTCTGTATTATTTATATTAAATTAAATCTTTAACAAAAAAATTTTAGTAATAGACGTTCTCTTCCCATTCGTTGAAGGCAAGGTGAATGTTGCCACCATTTTTCCAACTGACAATCTATCAATTATGTACTTTAATTTGTATACCCTCATCTAAAACCTGATCACACGGTATACACTACACAATATTTGTTTTGTCAAAATCAAACGAAAATATTAACCTGGACGAGGTACTTCTTGGCAACAGTTTTCTTTTGAATGCTTGTTACAATTGATACCAGCTCACATTTTGTAATTTTTTAAATTCGATTTGTTCACTATCGTTTCAATACAAAAATATTCTAAATAAAAATATACTTACATTTTGGTGAAAGATGTATGCGAATTACAGCCCAACATTTAAATAAAATATACGTTAATAGATTGATTAAAAACAGACATATCCAACTCAGCAAGACTAAATCAAAATTGGCAAAGCTACCCTTAATTGTACTCCAACCAAAATCAACACTGAAAAAAAATTCTCATTTCAGAAAAAACTACTTTAAACCTAATTATTGTAATATGTAATATAATTTAGTATATACTCACTGATTCACGTTAGTTAAAGACCTTAAAAAGTCTCGACATATAAATCCAAATACTAATGCTAAGAACACGTGCTTGATAATTGCAAAATGTTTCACTTTTAAAAGTTCAGTTATTAAAGATTCTCTGTTAGAAAATACTTTACTACTTAAAACACCATTCCTAAAAGGAAATTACAACATTAACGTTGAATCACCTGTTTCTTTTTTTAAATTAATTTATCTTAGGTTAACTTTACGTTTTTGTCGTTGAATTACTGGACATTGTTGGACATTTGGTTCAAACAGATCTATCTACACTACATTGTATCTAAGTACTGAATGACATGAGAAGACTATATGTATATACTGTGCACATTGTATCATATTAATCAAATGCATATTATATAGTACTATATGTGTACATGTTCATGTTAAAGTGGGATTGATAACGAAACTATAACCACAACCGTATTGTTATCGTGTATTCAGTGAAATTCTGTTTATTCACGTGATTTTATAAAAACTTTGGTGACACTAATTATTTTAATGTTTTCTAAAACAGATGCTCTTCAAATGACGGGAGAAATGATAAGAAGCTAGATTAATTTGAACAAAAAAAGAGAGTGATAAATATTTAATAGCTGGCTATTTAAACCTTTATCAACATGTGTTTCGTGAAAAAATATTTATACACGTATTGGTAATAAATTTTCGTAACCGATGCAACAAAAGAAGAATTGCTGCTGCTTGTACTTTTTTTTTTACAATTTATTTAAAGCAATATATTATTTATGACATTTTATTTTGTACTATTATTTATATGCAGGGTGAGTCATCCTATGATAGCCACTTATTAGAAGCATCTTTTAAAATTATTTTGTATTATACAGAGTGTTTCATAACTTGGTGGTTGACCATCATTATAGTTTTTTAAATGGAACTCCATGTATATTATTAAACTTTTGCGTTCCCCGCATAATTCTTAGTCAAAAAGTTAGAAGAAAGTATAGGTCTATAATTTAGGGTTTTCGACTTATTACCAATTTTCTGAAAAATTCAATGATTTTATAAAATTATATTTCTCGAAACGACGTATTAGATGAACACAATTTTTGGTAGCGTTGTTCATAATAAGAGGTCCTAATACAAACATATTTTATTTTTTTGCAGTTACTAATTGAATTTGCGGAAAACTGGATTAAAGTTACATGACAGACTTGTGTCTAAAAGTGAATTGTGTCAAATGGAACACTTTGTATATCGGTTAATTCTTGAATTGCTTACTAAATTTTGCACCCAAAACATATAAGACATTATTTTTGTAAAAGAGTGCATTACTGAGTTATTGTCGTTTTTTATATAATTTTGCCAACTTTATGCTTTTTATTTTAATACGTTTTTTTTTGTACTGTAGGAATGTCACAGAGTTTACCTCCAGCGTTACCCTGAGAAAAGATGTCCTAAAACATATGCCTTTAGAAGGGTAATGGATGCTTTCTGGTAGTATTGCTAATTCAAAACCAAGGAAACCTAAATATGTGGTTAATGATGAAAATCAATTAAGAATTCTCATGGCAAGATAATCCAAACGTCAGTACCCCATGATAGAAGTCGTTTTGCTGGATATTACCTAAACCATCGTTGCAATGACCTTAAAATGAAATATGTAAGTATCATCCGTAATGAGTACATTTAAGTATTGAGTTACGCGCCCGTCATTTTGAAGGTGTGATCTGACAATAGGCAGTAATTAAAATGAAAGCTCGGGCAATTCTTGTTGGTAGTGTGTTATTTGCGGATGACGCTGGTTTCCCTATTACCGAAAAAGTTAACAAAATTTATTTTCATTATAATCAAATGAAAACCTTTACTTCACTAATAAAAAGATTATCAGCATATGTGGAGCATACATTTATGGGGATGTGTTCTTGGTGATTGGATGATAGACCCGCATTTATTTGAAGGCAGTATTAACGGAGAAGCATCTGAGTAATTTCTGTCAAGCATTTAATGGAATTATTGGAAGATGTTCCGCTAAATTCACAAAGAGATGTAGATGCAACAAGATGGCGAATCCCCACATTCTATGCCACAGACAAGAAATATTTTAATGAAATGTTTCTAGCGAAGTGGCTAGCCCGTGGGGGCCCTACTGACTAGCCTGCTGGGTCTTCGGCTTATTTTATTGTTATTTTATAATTTCTGTTCCACTAATTTCATCCATTCACGTAACAGCTCCTGGTTCCACACCTGCTAAAATCAAGTTATTATTTTTTTTGTTTGACGACAATAGCTGAGTAATGGTCACAAAATAATAACGTCTTAAATGTTTTTGGTACAAAATTTAGTAAGCAATCCAAAAATGAACCGATATTCGGTTTGAAAAAAATTACTATTAAACAAAAATATGTAAATTTAATCCAGTTTTCTGCAAATTCAAATTTTTCAGAAAAATGGTAATATGTAAGTCGAAAGCCTTGAATTTTAGGCATATACTACCTTATAACTTTCTGACTAAGAATTATACGGGAAATACAAAATTGTAATAATATATAGGTTGATCCATTAAAAAAACTCCAACTATGGTCAGCCACCAAGTTATGGAACGCTTTGTATAATACAAAATAATTTCAAAACGTGCTCCTAATAAGTGGCTCTAATTGGAAGAAAACCGCTTCGAAATATATTTCCTCATGCCAACATACTAGTTGGCTCCCGCGGTCAGTTTTTAGGAAGGGATGGTGGGTAAGTTGGCTCCCATACTTTGTACTAGTTGGCTCCCGGCTCATATAATAGTTGGCTCCCAGGTGTTTATAGGATTAAATAAACTTAAATAAAACATTACGCGGAAAATAAATGTATTTAATGTATAATGCATGTATATAATGTAGCTAAGTGACATTTTAGACAATAATTTATGGTTTGAACTTTTGCGATACGCATTTTACAAATTCAAAATTAGTAATTATATTTTTATTTAACAATTCTATTTTGCTGTCAATAAAATCTTTCTGTGATTTTTTTTTCTCCTGTACACTTTTTTTTTAGTTGATGAGCTGAAGATTTTAATGTATGTGTCAATTTGAATATTTTTTAAAACTTCAACAAACTGGTAGATATTAGGATGTGCTGTGTAAAAAAAGGGAATTAAACTTGGAATGAAACGATTCACACGCGTTCGTGGTCCGTTCCAACGAGGAACTGCATTCTGCCCACATACGTGGTGGAAACAGTGTTTCCTCAGAAATGTACGTGTCGACCAGATAATCTGCAAAATCCCTAACTTTCTTGCTGTCGGGCTGAATTTCGGCGAAGTCCAAGGCGAAGCAATCCCCCACAGCAGTTAGTTTCAGAAATGGAAGCCCAAAAATGTATTGGAGATATTTTCCAATTTCAGAATCTTGCAAAAATTCTGAGCGTAGCCCTACTTCTTGTATTTTACGCCACCTACAAAACATGAAATAATGTATTTTACTACTTTTTAACTTAAAATTTTGACTTACCATGATTGACCCAGATGAAATCTACATCCTTTTACTACAGCAGATGGAAAAACACTGTAGACTGCTTTGTGGATGTTTATTTCAAAATCGGCATAAACAGATACAGGGTTGAAATACAAATTTAATTTTTCACACTCGTTTTTTAGAAACTCGAAAACAGCAATATAAGAATGAATTTGTTTGTTCGACAACAAAAAAAAGGCGAGAGGTATATAGTGATCGTTTTCTAGACCATGAACAGTAAAAAGTTGATAAAAAATTTTTGTTGCACATTTGAATGTTCCATCAACGTAGATTGTTGACATTTTACTTAAAAATTTTATGTTTGTTTCACACGAAAAAGCCACAAAGTTGTTGTTAACATCGTTTCGATGAAGAAATAATTCTCCCTTATTTGTTTTTATGTCTATACTATTCAAAACATCATGAACATCCTTTACATTTTTCGGAATTTTTGGAATCACACTTTTCCGACCATTGTACATACACTTTCGTATTAAGTTTACATCCGTCACAGTTATTGTATCAGCGTCGCACGTTTTCAGTTCTTGATGAAGGATCTTCATGGGTCTTTCACAAATGTCGTCAACTGCATTTCTCTTAACGGAATTGCTTATTTTTTGACGATTTAAAGTTTGTACACTTACAGGATCATGGTTATGTACGTCGTTATGATCCATTATGCAGTCATTTGAACCCTGAGTTTTAATGAATGATTTACACCCACGTTTTGCACATTGCCATCTTTGCACATTCTCGCACAATATTTTGTGAAAATTATATTTAAAATTATTTAAAACAATTACAGGTTTCCCTTTTTCACTCAACATTTTTTCGACACACTCCATTTTACGGTAAAAGTAAACTAATTTTCATAGTTCTAATTCTTAATTTATATACCTCAAATTTTTCATAAACTGTAAGTGGGATTTATAATGAGAGGGTGGGATTTGTTTACTTCTTTTCTTAATAACACAGTTTAGGTGCTTCTAAATGACATTTTAAGTTTCCATGTTAATCCGCGGTGGAGGATTAACGGGACCTAATTAGCAAATATTTTCGGAGCCAATTTACCTGTAACCTTTTTGCACAAGAGGATTAAAAATTGACCGCCGGAGCCAACTAGTATGCACCCTTCCTCATAAAGTCGCAATCTGCCTTCTCCGCGGAGATGACTCATCCTGTATGTATATTACAATTCTTTGCCCAAATATACACGAAATGTATTTAATCAGTCTTCTTGACTTTGCGGCATGGATTATTTAATAGTAATCAATAACAGAAACAGCAAGAGGAACAACAGCTATTATCCAAACAGTTTCACTACCGTAAACATTATTTAAAAATAGCAAACAATACCAAAAATGATTTTTAGGAAAGCAAAACAATTAAATAGAATCATCGGAAACTACATAGATAGTAGCGGCTATTCTATGCTTAATTGTTTACATTTTCACTTTTAATTACACATTTTGCGTTTGCATCGTCCTATGTTAGTGGTTAAACTCAAAGATCACCATTCTGGCCTTGTAATGTTATTGGATGTTGTTTTTGATAAATCAAAGATTTTCCAGTGATTCTGTTTAATTGTTTTGTTTTCCTAATAATCATTTTTGTTGTTGTTTGCTATTCGTAATTAATGTTTACTGTAATGAAACTGTTTGGATGACAGCTTGCTTTTCTATTGTCATTTTTGTTATTGATTACTATTAAATAATGTTTGCTGCTACGTCAAAATGACTGATTAATTTACATACATTTCTTATACCGCGAGATTCAAAATTATATCGATAAAGGTTTGCCATGGAATGTAAAACGTCTGTCTTAAGTTATATTATTAAGTGTTATACTGTCATTAATATAATGACAAATATTCATGGCAGTAATAATTTAAGACAGACCTTTTACATTCCATGGCAAACCTTTATCAATATAATTTTTGATCTCGCGGTATATATATTTATTTTACTTTCTTATTTACCACAATACATATTTTAGGTAATTAAAAATATGTTTGTAGGTTACGAGTTGTGCATTAATAAAGCACATAAAATTATATAAAATCATATACCAATTGTTGGTTGTAATTATAATGTATGATTACACATAACATATTTAATTTAGCTAGCCAAGGTAAAACACATTCACTAAAAATTTAAAGGAGTATTGAAGAAACAGAAGTGTCCACACACTAAAGTGTGGTAGATAATCCGAGAAATTTACATAACGAAAATTATTATATTTCTCATAATGAGTCAGAAACACATGTCTGTGGTTGTATTACATCTAGACGTTTTCCAGAATTCATATTTAATTTATACATTTGCGCGTTATCATCTTGCTGTGTTTACGAGGGTCATTTAACATATATCTCCATGTAGTGGAATTGGTTGTTCTGTAATGTTTTGAATAATGTGGCTGGCTGAAAATGTTTATACAGTACAGAATACATTACTAACTAATGTTGATGAATATAGAATGGACATGGACACGGTTTTTGGAGTTAGAAATTTTTCAGGTCTTAGCCTTAACAATTCCTTATACTATACATATTATTCAGTAAAAACAGATTAGTTTACGTATTCTGTACTGATAAGACTAATTAGTTAAAAACGCCTGTTTTCGATTATACTACACCTAGAAGTTTCCAATAATTTCTCGTTTTAAATTTACAAATAATAGTCTGTTTTCTTATTTTCGTTATTAGTTTAATATATTTTGTTAATGACGTCCCTAAGTCAATGTGATATTTTAGATTCGTCTAATACGTTTTTCAAATACCTAATATATTGTCTACAAACAATATAATGATTTTAGTAATGTGCCTGGCAGAACATTTGGCATCTCCATAGTATAGAATACTTTTTCTATTCCGGTGCTATAAAGTTCACTTTACGATACCCGTTTTGGTTGCATAAAGTATTACTTTATCGCACGCTAATTTTATTTTTTTGAAGTTGGTAACAAAAAAATGGAACCAAATCGTATTTAAATGTCAAAATATAAGCCTTTAAAGTAACAAAAATGTGCAATAAAATAGTAAAAAGAATAAAAAGCACACATGCTAACATTTCACTTACTAATTAGCAATATAAATTGTTAAGCAGAGTTGGATGATAAGTTTTCGGATGCTACTACCTATTGACATTTACTTACCATGTTGATTACTACAACTGTTATAAAAGTTTGTTTTGATAAATATGTAGAGAGTTTGTGGACGAAAGATTTTGTAAATTGTCTTCTGCTAGTTTGCGAATCTCTGGGGGAGCGTACAGTTATTTATTTCGTCCTTTTTGTTGATAATTTGAAATAATTTATTGTATAAATCAGTCTGAATTTTAAACACAATTACATATAGCACCACCGATATTCAAATATTTAAAACGTTCTACTTAAAAATCAGAGTAACCAACTTCAAAAAAGCAAAATTTCTAAAATATTCGAACAAAACATGTCTCTTATTTTAAGCTTTTTTGAACTTTTAATAACCGAAATAGAAAAAATAGTATAAAATACACGTTTCATAAGACATTTTGCGCACTTGTTCTTTAGAAAACTCGCCTAGCGGCTCGTTTTCTAAACTTGAACGCGTGCGCAAAAATCGTGTCTTATGAAACTTGTATTTTAATATACTATTACTAACTAGTGTTGGTGGACGTTGTTAACATGGATGGCGAGCTATGTCATGAAATGAAATATATTTCTGACTGAAAAATTATTTGAAAAATATAATTTTCCAAATTAACGCTGATACTGTTAATTAGTAAAATTGTTTTTTTTATAGTTGTTAACGCTCATAATATAGGATTTTTTTGTGACACATAATACCAGTGGGGTGGACAGTAATCCCAAAGTTTTTCAATTAACAGGGTAATAATAGTCGAGAATTTTTTTATTTGAGATAAGTACATGCAAAAACTATTGAACAAAATGCAGCATTACCAACACGCAGATATGAGAATTGTGGTGAACATGTTTGAGTATAGAGCGTTCATATGCTACAATCCACAAATTTGTATTTCCTTCGTTATGCGATATGCCAATATCAAAAATCCAACAAAACATAGAAGCTCCTCGCCATTCAGATTTTTTCATAAATCTCCGTGCTTTAGTTGAGCTTTTGCATTAGTTTACTGAACGACATGGGTTATTATATCTCTTAAAAATATGCGAAAACAACTACTACTTGTGTCGTTCTTTCGCTTAGCATATCTTATTCTCCTCCTTGATGCATAACATTTTGTAGTGGTTGACGTTCCGTACTTTTCTAGCTTTCTTTTGATCAGCAATACCATATAAATATTTTCTACTTCAGTGAAAAATATTTTGTTGATCATCATTATCACTGGATGTAGATTCTGTGTTAGACACATTTTTATGATTGTATTTTAGTAAAATCCTCTTCATTGCTTCATATGTATTGGCAGCAACATATTGTCATTTCACCTCACTGTCACATTCTTCAAACTACTGTCGCATAATATCTTCTGCGTCTTCATCGGAACGCGTATCTTCCAATGATTACTGAACGAATGAACAAGAGTACGAATGGTATGAAGGTAGATATCTCAACACTGATAGAATTTGAGGAAGCACTGGGCATATAGAGGGAAGTCATTGCATCAACTATTGCCATTATTACGACGCTAAATGTTCCTTTATAGTTGACGTAACGCGAGCCGGAATTCGCTGTTTTTTTATCTGAATGTGTTTTCCGTCAACTGCACCAAGACAATGTGGAAATTGCCATTTTCTTCGAAATCATGAGCGACTTGTTTCCACTCTTCTTCCTTTTGTGGAAGCTGTAATAAGAAATTAAAATTAACACAAATATTCAGGAAGCTATTTAGGTAATAAATATTAATGTTTTTGTTATAGGTTACTCCACCTTTTCCATCAGCTCTCGATTGGAGTTCGACTTCCTACTCTCATCATTCTGAACTCGAACTGCAAGTTTGAAGGGATTTTCGTACGATGACAACGCATACAATAATTAACAATGACCTTATATATACATACGTACATACCTTCTCAATTTCTAAATCTTATTTTCTATTTCTACATACATGTACATTTTTATTTAGTAAGTATGGTAATAAAGTATGGCTCGTATTTTATGAATATTTATTTAGTCACATCTATGATCTTATCAAGAAATTAAAGTATGTGTGCCTGAATATAATTTTGCAGTGCTTTCTGTATTGCCAGGCATGTTTCTATTATTATCTCTCCGAGTGCTTGAGGAGATACCCTCATCGAAAATTTCAAATCTTGGAAATTTCTCCCAGTTGCCAGGAACCGAAGAGTCGCAAGCCGTCTCACATGCGGTGATATTGCTTCTCTCAAGACTGTGTCCTTTTTTTACAATGAGAGGAGCAACGTTGCTTAAAAAAATTTGAAACGCATTTTTGCCCATCCGTAGGTAATTTTTATAATTGTAATTTTCACCTCCTTCTTGTAACTCGTTCAGTAAGTGGTAGTCGCTGGGCAAAACGCTTCTTTGCAGATACTAATCTTTACACCAACGTTCACGGCGTTTTTTCGTTTTTCCTTCTTCTTCTTCTACCACGATTGCTGCAATTATGCAACAAACTTCCGCCCTTCTTTTTCTGTCACCCATTGAACTTATTCATTTATTTAGAACCAAACCTCGCGAAGGTGAAGAGAAAACTGAAGAAAAATCGGACGGAACTGAGACGAAAACTGAAGGTATCCTACACACCTTCAGTTCAGATAAACGTACAGATTTTCACACAGTTATTTACCACAGATAACTGCGCAGATAAACGGAAGGTGTGTAACCCCCTTTAATGGACTTTACCGCTACGCTGGGACACCTGTATATGTATTTTTAGTTATATTATTTATTTGTGTATGTTATATTCGACATTTACATATATGAAATTTGATATTGAAAGATTTCAAAAAGTGTACTTATATTGTTTTTGTGTCATGAATAAAGATTTTTATTATTAAAATTTGTAAAAGTTTCCGAGTTTATATTCCAGAAAAGCGTTATCAATTTCTCCTTGAAATAACATCGGAAATTGCAGCAACATAGTTCGATTAAGTTTCATTCAGTGCTCAGTGCATGTTGTACTTGTAAAGAACACTAAACATGGAATGAAGTACATATGCACTGAGCAATATGTCCCGTCTGCTTGGCGTAGCACACAACGACATTGTACAATAATAATTCGTACATAGTAAACAAATATTCTTTTGTAATAGCTAGACAAAGTTACTATTGTATATTTGTATTTATTGTATAAATTTGGTTGTACATATTTCAGTTATCACGTTATCACGTTTGGTTCTGCTGTAAAATATTAAATAAACATTCCTAACATCCGTCTATTTGTAAGGTTTAGTGGGAATTACACATTACTTGAGTAATTCTGGTATTTCATTAGTTACGAATTGGTTGCGCTTGTTTTACACTTTGCAAATACGGTTTCAGTATTTTTTTGAAGTGTAAACTTCTTTGGGCGCGTTGCGTTGATTGTGGGCACTGAACAAGACTGAGCCGTCACACTCGGCTATGTAACGCTCGTTCGGCTAAAGTCGACTCGAGTCGACTAAGGGAACGAGAGAAATATATCATATAGAGGTATTTAATTTCAATTAAATTGAAATTTAAATAAATAAATAAATTCATGTCCCCGAGCGATTCGATCCTGAGCCCCACGGGTCAGAAGGCGGCACGTTAGCATCAGACCAGCGCGGGATTCGTAAGCGAGTATTCATATTGTCCGAACCGACCCAGAAGCGTATTGGAAAATCTCTCCGTCGAGGAACCCTTTAAAGTTGTCCGTACACCCACGCGATTATATATCGCGGCCGCTGCCATAGCAACGGCCGCGAAATTGTATTTCGCGGACTGTGTTGCGTTCGCTAATTGGTAACTTCGCGGACGGTTAACCAAAAAAATTGTTGTGTGTGTATGAGACATTATCACTATAATAATATAATGTAATATTTCGCGCTCAGGTAAGTTTTAGCATGTTTATTAAAATGATATGGATGACTCGGAATCTGAGAAGTATATTCCGGGTGTTAAATAACGTTGAGAATAGAGTATTGCTTTAATTGCTCATTATATACGAATATATAAGCATTTAATTCTTTTCTGTTACACAGGATGGATGAAGAAAATCAAATCGATGACAAATTAAAACGAAAAAGGGAATCGTCTAATGCGCGCGTGAAGAAATATCGTCAAAAGAAGCACACTAAATCTCAGCAACTGAATTCGTCGATGCAGGATGACCCTAATGTAATATAGAACGAAAAAAAAAAGTTGGATTTCGTATTATTAACCTCGCCTTTATGAAGTTTTCACTTCTGCCGTGTGGTTTTAAGCACACCCATTTTCTTTCAATTTTGTTAACGTCTACGTGATAAAGAGTAAAATTTGAAATGTATAGCTCCTCAAGTTTAACTATCTGAATAATAAGTAATGTATTGCAACAAAATTTGTTCTGTTGCAATACATTACCAATACAGGTTTTATAAAATTTCAATATTAGTTCTGCTTCATTATTTTAAATTGATGTATTATACTTACTCAATTACTAATTTCGCATGATTAACTGTTAAAATGTATGTTATATTATCGTAGACGTATGCAATAAGGTTAACTGTTGTTCTTGTATCAATGTTGTTTCTTCCGTTCTCAAAGAAACTGTCTCGAAGAAATTTTCGGAACATACCTATATAAACCGTGAGTTTGTCACGCATCTTCAGGATGATGAACAATCAAGAAACAATGTACACTGTTCACAATTGTGCAAATTTAAAAAAAATTAAATTAGAACAAGAAAAGTAGTTCAACTGGTGCATTTAAGCGAAAACATCGACAGGAAAGAGATGAAAATACACAGAAGTTTCCCAAGTTAAACAAGTTATTAATTAAACCTGTGTACAACAATTTCGAATCAGAAAGTCCTGCTGATGACTCACCACTAACTATGATTGCGGAGTTTATGTGTATGTATGTAGTGTACTTGGTTGTCACAAAGAAGCAAGTGTGAAACCAAACACAGCCCGTGCTTACGTAGCAACTACGCAGGTACCGGAATGAAAAACGCATATATGTATATACATATATCTATCTTTATATTATATTCATTTTCACACGACCGTCTTTCAATAAAGAACAATTATTATAACCCCATGTACTATCTATAAACGAATCTAAGCAACTTAGAAGGTTCCATCACAGGTGAAGAAGTTTGATAGAGATCCGGCGATTTAATTAAATCTATCGCTATCGTCAACCGCGACCACGTTCGCATAGCCAACAGAAGAACCATTCACCTCAAGATGGTCCAGAATTCTTGAAACTGACAATGCCTTTAACTACTAAAGAAAAACATTAATTATTTATATGGGTTTTTTAAAACGTTCCGGGCCTTCTTAAGCTACTTAAGAAATCATTGTCCAACAAAAAATATTTTGTAGGTGTTTTCTTCACTTCTTGAATCAAATCTTACTAATTTTGTGTTAAGAAAAACGAATAAGACAAAGAACATTTTATAATAGCCTTTGTTTTCTATTTTGACGGATTAACAAAAAACGAAACATTTCCATTACAAATGCCAACTACATTGAAAGTCCATTTGAAAGTTTTTTAAATGACATTTGCATTTTAGCAGTTCTGAATTGATGGAAGAATACTTGGCAGTTGGTTGGGTTTGAAGGGAAGCATGAGGTGGCTTCATGAGATCGTTGTCTTTTGACTTGCCTTTTGTAAGTGAGTTCTGGAGCATCCCTACACAAACACCAGCAGTAAGCCGCAAGCATTGTTTCATTCCAACCAGCCCTGATATCTTTCGTCCATTACAGAAATATCGTGATGGAATCTTCCTTCGTGATCATCACTGACAACTCCACAACTAAGTGTAGAAAATGTATTTTAAGGGACACGTTGCATTCGAGTTGATATTATTGTCACCAACTAACAGTAGTTTTCATTTCCTTTGTTGCCTAAAAATCCATGAATTATCCTCTTTAAGGGGTCCAAAGCTTGCTTTTCGTTCCCCTCCAAAATTCGGTCAAACGAAGTATCCTTTACAAGTTGTGGAATTTGTACCTCATCAAAAATATCTTCCTTAACTGTAGGAAATTTGTCTGTTAATTACTTATGCGTGTCCTTCTCGGTTCATTTTTTATCAAAAAATTTCATCAAACCTCGCTTTATATAAAAGGGTGGCAGAAAAATACCTTTTGGGTCCACGATAGGCTCGGCAATGACATATTTCTGCTAGGGTTAAGATTTCTTGCACGCTAATCTGCTTGAAGCTTGAATATAATGTGATATCCTGTCCCTACCATCCCACATACATAAAAAGGAGCATTCCTTAGAGAGCAGCGATGACTTTTAAATCGCCACAGATTTTTCACTTTTCTTCAGCATATTTACATGACTAACAGGAATAGAAAGAAGATGGCTGCCATTGTGAAGTAATATAGCTTTCAAACTAAGCTTGGGGAGTGTATGACTAGTCTCCAATTATTAGGTTGCATTATGAATCAAATTCAAAAATTTCATCAATTTATTAACGTCACAACAAACAACAAGATTGTTTTTCTTTTCAAAAAGAGGAATGAGATTCCTATGACGATGTCTATACTGTGAGATTCTGACATCACGTTGGAGAAGATTCCATTGCTGTAGCCGTAACCATAAACATTTTGTCTTCTGCTTTGACAAATTAAAGTCTCTAACGATATTACTCAATTCGACTTGACTTCATCAGTCTGTACGGTTTATCATGTATGGTTTGTAGAATGTTGATAAGCAGTCTTCACAAGAGGCGGTAAACTGCGTTTCTGTGACGCAAATGCCATTCTACCACAAATGTAACAAAAATTAATCACTGAATTTACACATTTTTGTGGCATTTTGCACTTCAAAAGCACCCAAAAAAAAATCAGCGTTAATTACAATACAAACACTATAAAACTGGCAGTCACAGCAATTGTAATAATGTTTATAACCTACAAACAGCTCGAAACGTCGTGTTTTGTCATGTAACAGGTGTGACAACTCCAAAAACAAAGTTATCTCAAAACTAAAAATGTAAATCGGAAAAATAGAACATGTCTCCAAAACAAGAGTTAATTGGTCATTCTTATTGTGAATTTTGAATTCAGCAGGTGGAAATACAGAAGAATAACCTATTTTTGAGCCCGGAACATTTTCATTGCTGGGCAATGTAATAGGTGTTTTTAATCATTACATTATGTTTAACGTAATCCTAAGAGATAAGTGAAACTCATACATAATGTAGAAATAACACCTGCCTTATCTTGGTTACAATTGACTCAAAACCAAATAACAGCACAGTACCTTTGATATGACCCAAGGAAGTAATTATAAAAATTATAAAATGATAATAATAATAGCCTTTATATATCCACAAAAATATACTTGCATTATATTCAATAGCAATAATACAGATTAAGGACCTATTCTTTTTTGCACCTCGGCCCTTAGGTCGCTGATTCAAATGTGTTATAACATGCAATCGAATCATATTTATTCTTCATATTTGTTATTTTCCATAGCATTGTCATCGTGATAACTATGGTTATAATAATTTAATAAGAAAGTGTTGTGTTTTTGGTTAAGCAGGAATAAGAACTGATAACTCACGTGCTAGATTTTTAAAGCAGAGTGTACGGGTTTACTATAAGCGATCTTTGGAGATTGGCATAACAATTAGCGTAAAAAAATGTATCAGTCACAAATTTTCACACCAAGATCAAGAAGCTAGAAAAGAGTGAGTTTATGGGTTCCAAAAAAGACACCGGAAATTTCCCTTAGATGCCCGGAAGCAAAACCTGCAGCCCGTGATAGAGCATTTAACACATCTGCTGTTACTAAAGTTTTCATTTCCTTAGAAGAGTTCTCACTCCTCAGTAATAAAAATCATCCGCCTCATCAGATTTACAATGTAACAGAACGGGAATAAATTCTAAAATCTTTGTAAAAGAAGGTAGAAAACATGTGGCAGGTGTAATTTCTACCGAACGTGGTGTATCTACAGCGACAGCTATATGTATGCCTGATAGTGGGACATTTATTGCCCCGATGATGATCTTCAGTAGATAAAGATAGACGGTGCATCTCCAAGCACTGTTGTTGCTTACAAGGATACTAGTTGGATAAGGTTGGAAGTATTCCCATCATGGTTTGAGCATGTTTTGTCATTTGTAAAACCTTTTGAAGACAATCCAGCTTTACCATACAAAAAAATTAAACATAATGGAAAAAGCGAGTGAAAGCTTGGTGACAATATTATGCCTCCCTCATCACTCTCCATACAAATTGCAGCCACTGAATGTAAGTGTAATGTTTCCATTTAGCACCTATATTAATCAAGCGCTAGAGAAGTGGATGAATAATGATCCCGGTAAAAAGCTATGTAATTTGTGAAGTCTATTTGAAAGCAGCTATTCCGTAAAATTGGATAAATTCATTCCGAAGAACAGAAATCTGCCGTTTTGATCAAGATGTGTTCACTGTTATGGATTTTATAATAGCTAACGTAACCGACCAAACGCATGTGGAGTTCCACTGTCTACAGAAAACTTCTCATACAATTCCTACAGTTGGTTGTGATAATAGTTTTGACCCTCAACCTGGCCATAGTTCAGAAGAAGTTGCGACAGTTCATGATAGTATTAATTTGGCTAACCGACAGCCTGGACAATCATATTTCAACTTTGAAAACTCCTGCTTGTGTTCGAACATGAACACCATCAGAAGAGAAAATAAGTTTTTTGTTTACCTACGGTCCTGCAAAATGTCATCTCTCAAAAATACAAGGAAATAGATGTACTATTAATAAACAAAAATCATTTAGCAATAGGCGATGACTGAATACAAGTAACTGCCAAAAATGGGTCCATAGACGGTGTATGTTTTGTGCAGATGACAATGATAACCATTTTGGATTATTCCGGGACATTTGCCTCAATAGAGTCCGAAAAGTATTAAATGCTTCCGAAATATGTATCTATGTAGCCAAAATAAGATATTTTCATTTCTATTGCTGTTTTAATAGATAATAAATAATTTTGTTCTCAAATTTTTAATGGATTGTCTTTTTTTTCCGAAGGGGATTATTTGACTTCAAAGGTTGAGGTAAAATTATCCTTTTACAACCTTTCATAGTTACATAATTGGGAAAAAATTAGGAAGGTTTACAATATATATGCTTGATGTCAGAAAATGATTATGCAAATGCAAACTCTAAATTGATACTTTATAACGAACTAGGAATTTTTTACCCCAGTGTCCCCTATGTAAATGTGTACCCAAGTTATACAACAACATATATTTAGACTTAGTAATATTTATAGGTTATCTCATGTATTAATAAAATTAAGATTAAAGAATAAATTCATTTCCAAATTTTCTTTAACAATATTTACACTGAAATAAATGAAAATACACATATAAAATATTTGACTGTTGATGCCTTAAAATCACTAGAAACAATTCATGGTGATAAATCTAGGAAGGAAATACATATGATGAATCTTCTTTATCCGAATAAAGGTAATTGGCCCTTGCAAAATATTCAAGAGTGTGAAGACTCATGTTAATTGTATTTCCTATTGCTAAACTATATAAAATTTAGATTAAAGAATAAATTTATTTCCAAATTTTCTTTAACAATATTTACACTGGAATAAATTAAATTTACATTACATAAAATATTTGATTGTTGGTGCCTTAAAATCACTAGAAACAATTCATGGTGATAAATCTAGGAAGGAAAGATGATGAATCTTCTTTATCCGAATAAGGGTAATTGGCCCTTGCAAAATATTCAAGAGTGTGAAGACTCATGTTAATTGTATTTCCTATTGCTAAACTATACCAGAACAGTATGTTAAATACAGGATGTTTAGTTTTTATATTTGTAAAAGTTACGCCAAAACATAAAAATAATATAAATAAAACAGGCAAAAAATGTTTAAATGCAAAAAATAGTATATGTTCGTGTATTACGGCCGATAGTAAAAATACCATAGATCTTGCAACACATTTGCTATGCGGAACTATATGCTGATAGAAATCCCTGTATATGTATTCGTACAACCAGTCGTTAACGACGGTATTCCAGTTTCGAAAGTACATGCTGTAATTCGTTGATGTCCACCAATCCTGAAAATATTATTAATATTAATCAATTTTACAGATACTACCAGATATATTATAAATTAATTTAGTCTGAGGATAAATGAACTCTGATGCAACATGCACCATGTCCAGAATTAAGAGTATACCACAGCCAACTTGGTTAATATAGCCATTTCGTTGCATTTGTTGTTTTAATTGAAATCGTGAACACAGAAAAACAATTGAAAGTTTTTTTATACTGGGTGATTTAACGATCTGACAAAGTAAGTTCACTCCTTAATGGTTAATATACCTAATCAAAAAATCACTCACATTTGTACAAAGTGAACCAAAAATCTCAAAATATATTTTTTGTAAATTAAACTATATGTTCAAATTCGGGTTTTACGTTTAAATAGGAATATTTTTTTTTTTATTAAGGATCATTAATGGCAAAGCTTAGTTTTCGAATTACTTGTGAATAAAATCTGAAAGTTACAATTTACAGATTCCTTTTTGTTTGCCTATAATTCAAAAGTGTCAAGACAAAACTATTATCATGGTGTGGTAAGTGATATATACAGAACTTGTTTTAATATATACTGGATGCCCGCAAAGGTTTGATAAAGTTTGGAAATTTTAAACAAAAATACCTTATTCACCTCAAATGCAGCACCCAATATTTATATATTTACACAATAATATTAAAGCTTTTGATATCTTCTTTTTGATTATATTTGTTATTTACCTATTTTCGATATTTTAGAAAATATTCAATCTTATTTTAGATACTTGGTTCCAGAATTACGAGGTAGGCGTTATAAATTCTCGGTCTGGTATACAAAAAAGAAATTTGGAACAATATAAGAATTTTTATTTTTCAATGTAATCTCCCCTAACTTCTATACATTTATTACAACTATTAATTAATAGTTCGATACCCTTGTAAAAATAATCTTCCGTCAAAATGTTCTATAACAGCTGCTTGTAACTCACTGTCGTCCTTAAAACTACGTCCCCTAAGCTCTTTTTTTAAATTAGAAAACAAACAAAAACTCACAAGGGCCATATCCGGACTATACGGTGGATCTTCCAATTCTTGAAAGCCGCATTCGCGGATGGCAGTTTGTGATTAGTCAATTAGCAAAATTCCCTCACAATCCCAGAATATTGTGGCCATCACATTTTTCGTTGATTGAACGACTTCCGCCTTTCTGGGACGAGGTTTATCAGGTCAGCGCCATTCCATGGACTCCCTTTTCGATAGAGGATCGTAAAACAGAACCATTGTTTCATCCCCTGTGACAATGGACTCCAAAATCGATTTTGATCGTCTCCACACTTGTTTAAAGACAACGGTTAAACGCCGTCTAATCGTTGTTTAATGTGATAGGGTGTATGCCCTTCTTTTGTTAAAAATTTAATAACCACGCGGTACTCAATTTTCGTTACTTCAAACATTTCTGTGCGCTAGTCACGTTGGTTGGCTGGTTACTAAAAACTACGAGGCCTCGCACCGTCATATTTATAGTGTACACCTCGCGTATTTGCATGCATGACGTGACGGAGTTTGAACACGTGTGAACCTGTACAAGCCTGTCATGTCGGGAATTTATGACGCCTACCTCATACATTTATTTGACCTGAAATTTAATGTGAGCTACCCATAAATAAAGAAACGAATTCTAGCAATATCTCAAAAATATAAGGAGACGGATCATTCTATGTGACGGAAAAACAAATACTTACATTATTATGGCCAAAACAATAAAATTGATTATGACCAAAATAATGTCTTCTGATGAGGAAGAAGTAAAAGTATTATTGAGAAAATTGAAAACTAATTTTAGTGATGGACAGTTTAAGGAACATTTCGGATATTCCCCATTACTTCTGAAGAACTTACGGCAAATCCATGATGCTCTGGATAAAATACATGAAGTACAAATTGATTAGCCAAATATCCCAATTCAGAGGCAAATTTGTATTTTACACAATATATGTTTCTTAAATGCAGATTAAATGATCATGATGGTGAAAATAAAGAAGTTGCTGCTATTGCTATAAGAAATTATATTGCAAATTACATGTAAAAGCTTCAGATTATGGTGTGGCTGAATAAAATGTAAATATGAAGTATATTATATTTTTACATCTTACAATATTTTTATATCAAAAAATAGACAAATAAAAATGAACATGTTTCTTGATGAATAAGACTAGTTATTCTAACAATAACTCTTTTACTTTCTTATACGTAGTATAAGGAAGTATTGTGATGATGAAAATTTTCGACCTCGAGATTTTTGCAGATGTCCACGTTTTGAGGTCCCCTGATACCAAAAAAGTGGTTTTTAAAAAATGTCTCTGTGTGTGTCTTGTCTGTCTGTCTGTCTGTCTGTCTGTCTGTGACCACGATAGCGGTCAAACCGCTGGAGATATCAATTCCAAATTTTGTATTTACGTGTATAATCTCCCTCTTGAGATCTGATTAGTTTTTCAGTAAAATCGGTAGACCGGAAGTAGCAGTTTACTTCAGTATAAAAATCGAATTTTGCCAATATTTCGTCAAATACTAAGTTTATACAAATTTATAAAGAATTCATATGTACTTAAAATTAAAATTGAGAACAATTTTGTTTAAAAAGTTTTTCGAAATTCCTACCGGAAGTAGGTCTTTTACTCTTATCGAAAATCGGTTTTTTGCGAATATTTCGCAAATCATGCTCTTTAGACAGGTACGTTACGGGTATATAAGTATTTAAAACATAATTTTCAATATCTTTTGTATAAAGAAAATTTCAAAATTCTGACCGGAAGTGCCACTTTTACTCTTATCGAATAGCGATTTTTTGCAAATATGTCGTAAGTTATGCATTCTATATATATTTATCAAGAGTATAAAAGTATTTAAAACTGGATTTGCTATTTTTTTTGTATATACGAAATTTCAAAATTCGGACCGGAAGTAGCACTTTTACTCTTAGCGAGTAGCACTTTTTTGATAATATCTTGCAAAGTATGCATTCTATAGAGATTTATTAAGAGAATAGAAGTACTTAGAATAGCATTTTGAATAATTTTTGTAAAAAAAATTCTTAAAATTCTATAATTTGAAACGCTCATACGTATAAGAAAGTCGTGTGGTGGCCATGTAATGCTATGCACTTTTACTTTCTTATACGTAGTATAAGGAAGTATTGTGATGATGAAAATTTTCGACCTCGAGATTTTTGCAGATGTCCATGTTTTGAGGCCCCTGATACCAAAAAAGTGGTTTTTAAAAAATGTCTGTCTGTCTGTCTGTCTGTCTGTCTGTCTGTCTGTCTGTCTGTCTGTGACCACGATAGCGGTCAAACCGCTGGAGATATCAATTCCAAATTTTGTATTTACGTGTATAATCTCCCTCTTGGGAACTGATTAGATTTTCAGCAAATTAGGTCGACCGGAAGTAGTAGTTTACTTCAGTGAAAAACTCGAATTTTGCCAATATTTCGTCAACTACTAAGTTTAGACAAATTTATAAAGAATTCATATGTACTTAAAGTTAAATTTAAGAATAATTTTATTAAAAATTTTTTTCCAAATTCCAGCCGGAAGTAGGCTTTTTACTCTTATCGAAAATAGGTTTTTTGCAAATATGTCGTAAATTATGCATTCTATATATATTTATGAAGAGTACAAAAGTACTTAAAGTTGGATTTGGAATATTTTTTATATAAATGAAATTTCAAAATTCGGACCGGAAGTAACACTTTCATACGTATAAGGAAGTCGTGTGGTGGCCACACCTCATTTTTTACTTTCTTATACTGTATAAGGAAGTATTGTGATGACAAAAATTTTCGACCTCGAGATTTTTGCAGATGTCTACGTTTTGAAGTCCCCTAATACCGAAAAAGTGGTTTTAAAAAAATGTCTCTGTGTCTGTCTGTCTGTCTGTCTGTCTGTCTGTCTGTCTGTGACCACGATAGCGGTCAAACCGCTGTAGATATCAATTCCAAATTTTGTATTTACGTGTATAATCTCCCTCTTGAGATCCGATTAGTTTTTCAGTAAAATCGGTAGACCGGAAGTAGTAGTTTACTTCAGTGAAAAAATTGAATTTGCCAATATTTCGTCAATTACTAAGTTTAAACAAATTTATAAATAATTCAAATATACTCAAAATTAAATTTGGGAAGAATTTTATTAAAAGAGTTTTTCGAAATTCCTACCGGAAATAGGTCTTTTACTCTTATCGAAAATCAGTTTTATGCGAATATTTCGCAAGTTACGCTTTTTAGACAGGTACGTTACAAGTATAAAAGTATTTAGAACTTAATTTTCAATACATCTTGTATAAAGAAAATTTCAAAATTCGGACCGGAAGTATTATTTTTACTCTTAGCGAGTAGCACTTTTTTTCGAATATCTTGCAAAGTATGCATTCTATAGAAATTTATTAAGAGAATAGAAGTAGTTAGAACAGGATTTTGAATAATTTTTGTACAAAAAAAATTCTGAAAATTTTATAATTTGAAACGCTGATACGTATAAGCAAGTAGTGTGGTGGCCACACCTCATTTTTTTTACATTGCTAAAGAAGTATATATAATTAATAGGTGGCTACGAACACTTTATTTTTCTGATGAGGAGAAAGAAGTTTTGGATGTTTTACTTTCTTATACGTAGTACGAATATAAGGAAGTACTTACTGTGATGATGAAAATTTTCGACCTCGAGATTTTTGCGGATGTCCACGTTTTGAGGTCCCCTGATACCAAAAAAGTGGTTTTTAAAAAATGTCTGTGTGTCTGTCTGTTTGTCTGTCTGTCTGTGACCACGATAGCGGTCAAACCGCTACAGATATCAATTCCAAATTTTGTATTTATGAATATAATCTCCCTCTTGAGAACTGATTAGATTTTGAGCAAAATCGCCGGACCGGAAGTAGTAGTTTACTTTAGTGAAAAAATCGAATTTTGCAAATATTTCATGCTTTTTAGACACGTACGTTACGAGTATAAAAGTATTTAAAACATAATTTTCAATATCTTTTGTATAAAAAAAATTTCAAAATTCAGACCGGAAGTACCACTTTTACTCTTATCGAATAGCGATTTTTTGCAAATATGTCCTAAGTTATGCATTCTATATACATATATATATATATATATATATTGTATATAGAGATTTATTAAGAGAATAGAGGTACTTAGAATAGGATTTTGAATAATATTTGTATAAAAAAAATTCTTAAAATTGTATAGTTTGAAACGCTCATAAGTATAAGAAAGTCGTGTGGTGGCCAGACCTCATTTTTTATTTATCTTTATTGGGCGCATTCAATACAGCTTTAACATGACCATAACCTACGTACGCGTGCTATAATCTCACACTCGTTAAATATGTCGCTTACAATTCGAGATCTAGCTCACAAAACTCAGAGTGAAGCGAGCGAGCTCTACTAGCTCAGAGATTTTTCAAAGAAAGCAAGCTTATTTAGCTCTGTTTCCAAGAAAAATACCTACCTCGTAAAAACTTCTGTCAGCGAATCTCAATAGTTCAGCCCAAGCATTCAACCAGGCGTGTAGTAGTAAATAGAAATTGGTAATGATGAACAATCCGCCTCCTATAAAATTTTTGAAAATTATCAGAATCACTTGCGTCCAATTCATTTTAGATTTTCCTGCAGCTTGAAACGGCTCGAAGAAAAACTTCTCATAAATGTGGCTGCTGATCCAAATTATGACGAGAATTTCCACAAAAAGTCCAATTGTACGTTTCACATTTATCTTCTCTGTCCTAAGAAAATATGGAATCAGTATATATTATACATATTGTCTGTCCAATGTTTCTTTGCCGTTCTTCTGTTAATTTTATGTAACTGTAATATATAAACGTCGCTCAACCCGTCTTATATAAATTCAATATAAGAGGAAAGAATAAAAGCATATACAAATGAAATCATTTGTCTAATTAGCCTATGAATTAAGTTTCGAAATACAATCCACAGTATAGTAAGTAATGAAAGAAGAAGAAGATATAAAGTCGTAACATGCTATGATTGGCTAACATCCGGAAAGGTTCATCAATGCACGAGCGTGCTGTTCACAATGCCTTACAAGCTTAAATTACCTGCATATATAGTCGACTTACGTACCAAATGCCATGAGAGATTCTCAGCGGCATCTGTTACACAAGCGCGACAACGCAAGGTAATATTACCTCCGTAGTACAACTACTAATCGGGCAATTGTAGATATACGTGCACTCAATGAACACGCCTAAATGTAGCGTACCTATTACAATAAAATGTAACAAAGTACTTCGTGGAGAATAAGCTCTCACACTATTAAATCACTCAAGTATATATACACGAAAAACTTCGTATATGAATAAATGTATGAATGCACATCTACACCAAGCTGGCATTGCGAACAACAACGTACAGACAGCTGTTTCGATCTTACATAGATCTCATTAGTGGCATCATGGCATTTGGTATGTAACTCGACTATCTATGGAGGTACTCTAAGTTTATAAGCAATTTAGAAATTTCATATAAGGGAGGTACACTCTCAAATTGTATGACATATTTTTTACAATTTATCATCTATGGACAATAAGGAGATTATGTTTCACTACTGTATTGCTTGTTGACAAACAAAAGTTGGTAGACATATAAAAAACTTTTGTTTATTAATGATTTCACAAATATCGATGGTTGTACGGATGGTTACGAATATATGGGCGACAGAAATTGTTCGAATACTAACACTACAAATGAATGCGCATTCGTTCCTATAATATGTGTATCTCAAAACACTGAAAGAATTTCAAATTGATACTGATATCAAAATACAACATCTACATATTCCAAATAAAATAAAGGATAGGCATGTAAAACATATGTAACTAGGAAAATTGTATAAATCGGGTGGTGAGAATACCTATACTATTAACATGAACCCTTACATACGGTGGGGAACTTGCCAAGGAATAAGGTGTACCTTATTCCTTGGTTATACCGTACTGATGACGACCAATTAGTCAGAAACACGTGTCTACGGTTGCACTACAGCGGATTTTACCCAATATTCTCTTTTTCTTGTTTTATTTTATGTATCCGCGATAATTTATCTCTTTATATAATTAAATTTCTTGGGCGATTTAGAGGTCATACTAATTTCAAATTAATTTAAAATTAGTTTAATTGTTAATTAGGTAATTTCTAATATCTTTAAAAATTACCCTGGGTAATTAACAATTAAACTAATTTTAAATTAATTTGAAATTAGTATGACCTCTAAATCGTCCAAGAAATTTAATTATATATATATGCACATGAATATGTGAATTAAGGTCAAGAAAATTTAGAATTATTTATCATATACAGCACATGGACGTCTCGGTGCTTATATACGCTGGTATACCAGCAATACTTTCCATCTGTTACTTGTTATATGTATATGTATATCAGTACAATTTAAAGGAATCGAGACCGAGCCCACGGTAGCGTAGGGGTTAACGCACCTGACTGGTAATCGGGAGATTTCGGGTTCGATTCCTGGACCGCTGGGTAATTTTTAAAGATATTAGAAATGACCTAATTAACAATTAAACTAATTTTAAATTAATTTGAAATTAGTATGACCTCTAAATCGTCCAAGAAATTTAATTATATATATATATATATATACAAAAGATACTTTCTTGGGAATAGCGGCATGAATTAAGAAAACTACTACATATAACTGTGACGTTTCAACATTTTATTTCATGTTTTCATCAGACATTCTGAAATTGTTTAAAAAAGGACAATTTAATTTTTTTACTTATACTTTACAAATAATTAAAATTAGATCTATTGACTTTCATTAGTTTGTATAAAACACTCTGTACAATAAATAAAAACAAGTTTCACATATAATATATAAACATTGTATGACCGATGAACATATACTTATAAAATCAACTTACATTTAGCTTTGTTTATCTTCACATTAATAATCGGGTTTTAGACTTATTTGTTTTTCTTTTCTTCATTATTACCCTTAGCTTTCTCTTTTATTTTCTTGTTAGTATCGTTTTGTAATTTCAAAATTAGTGTATTCTAAAATCTATTCGTGGTCGATGTTATTTTTGTATTAAACCTTGAACAGAGAAACCCCAACATCTGCATTTGTGTCAAAAACATAATAACAGAAAAAGAGAAAAAAGAAAAACCAGACAAAAATAAACGCACACAGAAATATTTATTCGTATATACAAGGGTTACTTAAAATAAGCCGTTATCAACTTAGTAATTAATACAATAATCAAATAATTCCGAAATAAATGTCGGATAGTCCATTGATGTCTGTTCGATCATTCACCGCATGTTTTTCCTTCTTTATATGTATCATTTCCAACACGTTTCGTACTTTGGTATTTTTTGCTTTGCTCAATATACTTGTTTTGTCAAAATTAAAACCATGTCCTGTGGTGTTACAATGTTTTTTTAGTGACGTCACTAAAAAAACATTGTAACACCACAGGACATGGTTTTAATTTTGACAAAACAAGTATATTGAGCAAAGCAAAAAATACCAAAGTACGAAACGTGTTGGAAATGATACATATAAAGAAGGAAAAACATGCGGTGAATGATCGAACAGACATCAATGGACTATCCGACATTTATTTCGGAATTATTTGATTATTGTATTAATTACTAAGTTGATAACGGCTTATTTTAAGTAACCCTTGTATATACGAATAAATATTTCTGTGTGCGTTTATTTTTGTCTGGTTTTTCTTTTTTCTCTTTTTCTGTTATTATGTTTTTGACACAAATGCAGATGTTGGGGTTTCTCTGTTCAAGGTTTAATACAAAAATAACATCGACCACGAATAGATTTTAGAATACACTAATTTTGAAATTACAAAACGATACTAACAAGAAAATAAAAGAGAAAGCTAAGGGTAATAATGAAGAAAAGAAAAACAAATAAGTCTAAAACCCGATTATTAATGTGAAGATAAACAAAGCTAAATGTAAGTTGATTTTATAAGTATATGTTCATCGGTCATACAATGTTTATATATTATATGTGAAACTTGTTTTTATTTATTGTACAGAGTGTTTTATACAAACTAATGAAAGTCAATAGATCTAATTTTAATTATTTGTAAAGTATAAGTAAAAAAATTAAATTGTCCTTTTTTAAACAATTTCAGAATGTCTGATGAAAACATGAAATAAAATGTTGAAACGTCACAGTTATATGTAGTAGTTTTCTTAATTCATGCCGCTATTCCCAAGAAAGTATCTTTTGTATTGTTGAAATTACGGCAAAGAAATAACCAATTGTAATTATATATATATATATATATATATATATATATATATATATATATATATATATAATAATTAAAAGAGAAGGTCTTTGCCGTTGAAAAACTCAATGTAAGGCTTAATTATTGGGGAATCCAGCATAAAAACAAAATTCAATTTAGTTCTTTATTTTTTTCTTCCAATATTTCGCACATTGTGTGTGTGCTTCCTCAGGGATTAAAAATGTGAACTGTGATGTGGACAAAAATTACTTAAATACATCTACACTACTATCGACAGGTACATCTCTTAAATGTATACTCAGAGTATACATTTAAGAGATGTACCTGTCGATAGTAGTGTAGATGTATTTAAGTAATTTTTGTCCACATCATAGTTCACATTTTTAATCCCTGAGGAAGCACACACACAATGTGCGAAATATTGGAAGAAAAAAATAAAGAACTAAATTGAATTTTGTTTTTATGCTGGATTCCCCAATAATTAAGCCTTACATTGAGTATATATATATATATATATTTCGTGTGTTTTCTTCGTGGGTAATTTCGGCTTTTATTGAAATAATAATAATAATGTCTTTATTCTGTTAAGATATATAAAAATATGTATAGAATACGTCAAATGTAAGAGAGTTCAGAAATAGTAATGAAAATCTCATGTAGAATGGGATGTAAAATTTATTTAACGTTTCGACCTTTTTTACATTCGGTCTTCTTCAGAAATTTTTTTTTGCTTAATTCTGTAACAAGTTAATTTTTTTCTTATGAAAGATAGTCAGGTACATTAAAAAGTTTTTTACAATGAATATATTAATAGTACAATAGTCAAATTATTTTTTATGTTGATTTTAAAGTGTAACATTGATCACAAAACAAACAGATTAAAATATTAACATTAGAAAACACTCAGTATATGTATATAATACGATACATGTTATATTTAAAGTTATTAAAAAGTTACTTTTTTATTAAAAAATTTTTTTCTTCAAAAAGGATATTTCACTTTCACCAAACTTTCCTTTTGAAAAAGAGGAGAAGGGGCTTTTGTTGTAATGACTTAATAGGTTAATAAAATAATTCTAAATAAAAATTAAAACACAGCAAGAAAACTCACCTCATAAGTATAAGAAGTATTCTTCTTTTTTTTTTGTAGAAGAATACTTCTTATACTTATGAGGTGAGTTTTCTTGCTGTGTTTTAATTTTTATTTAGAATTATTTTATTAACCTATTAAGTCATTACAACAAAAGCCCCTTCCCCTATTTTTCAAAAGGAAAGTTTGGTGAAAGTGAAATATCCTTTTTGAAAAAAAAAATTTTTTTAATAAAAAAGTAACTTTTTAATAACTTTAAATATAACATGTATCGTATTATATACATATACTGAGAGTTTTCTAATTTTAATATTTTAATCATTTTGTTTTGTGATCAATGTTACACTTTAAAATCAACATAAAAAATAAATTACAATCTATTGTTTATAAAGTTATATCATATCAAAGTCGTAGGCTTCCACGGTTATCGTTGATACCCTCCTGGTTTCTGGGTTGAAACCGCGTCGTCGTCTTTACGTGTACTGCCGACGTTTTGTCCACTATCTTAAGGAACATATTCATGGCTTCTACTGCGGCAAATACCTGTAGTAGAAGTTCTGAAGATGTCCTTTAAGATAGTGGACGAAATGTCGGCAGTAGAAGGAGAGACGACGACGCGGTTTCAACCCAGAAACCAAAAAGGTATTATATCATATCTTTTAGTTTTGATAGTTTGCAAATAAATTCAAGTGCTTCTCAAAGTTTGCGCGTATTTTTGACTAATTCAGTATGCCGTTTGAATAGGGAGTATCAATTTGATTCGTACGTATACAACTCAAATTGAGAGTGGCAAAGAAATATTACACAGACAATTATATATAATTATGATGTTGAACAAGCTCAATAATTATTTCATATCGATCAGTCTGTATGTTAAATGTTACCATCCAGTATACGTGGATGCAACAAGGTTATTTTTATTAATGTACTTGCACAATGATCAGACTAAAGTTGTAAATTTTAATTTATGCTTTATTAATATAAACATTTGTATAACATAAATATTCTTTATTAATCTTTCATATATTTTTCAAGTAATTGTAGACAGAAAAAACAATGGATTATACTTTACAAGAAAAAGAAATTTCAAGTCACATTCAGTTTAATTACCTACGTTTACTTTAATTGTTATTATTACACACACACTTAAATACACACACATACACATATATGTATATAATGATATTAATTAGACGAAACGTAATTGACACTAAACGAACAAACAGATTTAAATTACTCCCCTCTACTGCCTATCTAAATTTGTAAAAACACCCCCTCTTTGAACCCCGATACTTATGTAATATACCGTAGTCGACATATTTTAATTTCTGATACGAAAGTAGAAAGAGGAAAAGAACGCGACGAAATAAACTAAAGATAAACATAAGCGAGGCTGCCAAGACAGTACACTCGACAAACGTTTCCTATGAAATGTAAGGCGTGAGGGTCCGCCGACACTGCGTTGCTCTCCCACCACTGTTAGCAAGCAGGCATCGCTGCATATTATAAGGTCATCGCCTGCATGGGATAGAAGTGTAAACCGAAATCAAAATTTGACGACTACGGTATATAACACTGTAATAATTTTGTAAGCATTACTCTGTCATCACCTGATGAAGCCAAAGTTTGGCGAAACAATGTTGTAGTGAACAATAAAAATTATTTGAAACTACATATTTTTATGATTATTATTTATTCTGAAATTCAACCATCTAAAATGATAATTGCCTGCAAGATGAGATTCTACCTACTCTTAGTGGTGTTATATTTAATACATTCTCCGATACTTACCTAGGATATTCTTTTCTATAGACTAAAGTAGGTGCAAAAGAGAAGTATACGTAGTTTGATAATGGCTGCACTTCGAATTTCTCATCACTGTGCTCTTTGTAATTTAAAACGTCAGGTGCGCTACTTCTTACGAATGCATGTGATATCATTAGCAAACGAATCTGAAATGTTTTAATGAGATGGATATTTTTTTAAAATTTGATATTACGAGGGATGTTCATCCGAAGCTCATCTTTTGTCAGGTTAGCCTTGGAAAAATTATAATTACTCTACTGATGTTTGCAAACATTAGTATTATTTATAACTGTTACACTGATAAGTTTTCTTTGTTTATATTTACGAGAGATTTTAAGCATTGTAAGGTTGAAATGGCATTTGTTGCCAACAATCCATCCAAATGTGAGCAACGTGCTGTCATTGTGTCCTGAGGGATTGCAAATGTTGCAATTCATAGGCGAATGCAAGCCGTGCATGAAAACGTATTTATTTCTTATTCAAGTGTGAAGGAAATCTGATAAAAAAAGTGATGACAAATGATAAGTCGCGACCAGGTGCATTGCCTACTGCGATGACAGACAACAATATTATATGTATGGAACGACTTCGTTTCGAGCAAATTGTCGCATTTCAGAAAATATTGATATGCGGATCAGTCTATAGCAACCTATACAAAGTTGATTACAGTAAAGTTCGTGCGGAATGGATTCCTCGTTTTTGACCGAAGAACAGAAATGCTTCTGCATAAACTTTTCTCTGCAGCAACTTAAAGAGCACAGGTAAAGTGTTAATGGCTTCCTCTTGTCAAGAATTGCTCTTGTCGAAACTGGTTGTAATTATATTGATCTATCCAGTAAGTTGTCAACGAAGCAATGGAAACATTCAAATTCAACACCACCATAGAATTTTAAAGCAGAACATTTTACATGCAGGTAATTTTGACTTTCTTTTTGTCCATGAAGGATTCATGTTGATAGAATTTAAAAAAAAGTTATAGAGACGATCAATGCCAACATATACGCTGAAGAGTTTTCTTCAAAGAATAAGAAGAGAAGAATCTGTTGACAAAAGATTCTATGAGTAGGGTACACCTTAGTTGGTGAAACTATGGGATGCGTACTTCACTTGTGGTGGTAGTCTCTAGTAAATATACAATAGTAATAAGAATTATTATTTTTTCTTAAATATTTTTATGGAACAAAGATGTATTTCAACTAAGCATCCCTCGTATCAATAGATAAAAGTAAAAATAAAATACTAACATTTTCCATGTGAATAGCAATCTGCGAGGCAATCCCTAAGTGCATATGATTATATGTAAATAATGGAAACATATATAAACTAAAGAAGTAATTGTTAATAAATGAACGTACCTTGGAATGGACAAGAATGGAACATTTATTTAGTTGTTATTTAATTGTTATTGTTGTTGAAAGACCTTTTCGAATGTCAGTTTTAGTTTTGATATATTGTCAAAAAATATAGAGTGACATATTGACAGCTTAATAGTTTTTATAATAGAAATAGTTAAAAATATAGTCAGATATAGCCAGATAGTAATAGAAAATAACATTGTGGTCCTTCGACGAACTTTATTCAGCCCTATAGATGTACAGATAGAAGAATTATGGATAATAGATCGAGAAAGTCAGATGATGTCATGTCCGACAGCAGAAAAAATTCGTCAAATTTAGGAGAAACTTTACAAAATAGGAATGAGAAAGAGAGTACCGAAGATTTTTTTGGGTTCAGTAATGCCTCTATACTCCATTCAAAACATTTAATGCAAAATATGATGAAAAGTAATGATGACAAAGGTACCAGTAGTAAAAATAAACCTAATAGCACAATTACCTCAAGCAGTAAAGGTACGAAAAAATCTTCATTGTTACCTAGTCAAATACTATGTTTACAGTTAGAACATCAGAAAAAGTTAGCTAATATAGAACTACAAGAAAAACAGCTTAAATATAAACGAGACTTAGAAGAAAGACAACGACAATTAGAAGAAAGGCGACTTAAATTTGAGCGAGAATTAGAAGAAGCAAGACTTCGGAAAGAAAAAGAATTTTTAGATTTAGAACTACAAATACAGTTAAGCAAAGGAAACTCGATAATAAATGAATTTGTTGAAAATAGAGGAAGACTGAAAGAAGTCTCTGAAGGTAGGAATAATATATTTGAAAAAGAGGAACAAGGTAGTTTGCAGAAAGTAAAAACTTGGCTTGAAACTAACAAAAATGATTTAAAAACAGAAAGTTGTAATAGCAGCCATAGAGATGTAGTAGATTCTAGTAAAAATGATTTAGAAATGGAGACATTTTGTCAAGATGACAGATTAGAAAAAATTCTTCTTAGACAGACAATAGATAAAGAACTGCCAATTTTTTCGGGAAATGGTAAGGAGTGGCCAAGCTTTTATAGTAATTACACCTACACAACAAAAGCTCTAGGACTATCAGACGAAGAAAATATTTGTAGGCTAAGAAAAAGCCTAAAGGGTGATGCCCTTAGATCTGTACAAGGTCTGTTAATTTCCATGTCGGTTCCTGCCACAGATATAATAGATATTCTACGAAATAAATATGGCAGACCTGATATTATTGTCAGAAACATGGTAAGTGAAGCTAAAAACTTACCTATCGTAAAAAACAATGATTTTGTTGCACTTACCCAATTTTCGGAAACTGTATCAAATCTTGTCCTGACTTTTGAATCACTCAGTATGGAAAACTACCTGTCATGCCCCCAGTTAATGGACGACTTAATGCAGAAACTACCATTTGGTATGCAGCTATCATGGGGTGAGAAAGTTGCGAACAATAAAGGTAAATACTCACTTCGTGATTTTAAGAAATGGGTAAACGAAAAAGCCAATGCTGCTAGCTACGTTCAAAGCATGTCATCACAAAGACAGCTAAATCCGAATTTTAAAAGGACTTTAGTTGTAGCAGGAAATAAACAAGAAAATAAATGCCTTTTATGCAAAGAAAATCATAACTTAGACATGTGCAAAAGATTTATAGAAAAATCAATAGAAGATAAATGGAAAATAGTCAAAGAAAATAAGGTATGCTTTTGTTGTCTAAAAAGCTACCATAGAATTAGTAATTGCCGAAATAAAAGAAAGTGTACTATTGATGACTGTCAAAAAATTCACCATAAACTTCTACACTTCAAAACAAATAAAACGGAACCTAGAGCAAGAGCTGATGCAAGAAATTTACAGAATGAAAATATTTTTGAAACAGGAAATCATATAGTGGGACATACATTACAAAATTATAGAAAAGAAGTGTTACTGAAAATTGTTCCAGTAATTTTAAGAACAGAAACAATTGAAATTGAAATTTATGCTCTATTAGATGATGGTGCCACTGTCAGTCTACTTGATGAAAGTTTGGCAAATGAACTTAATCTGGTCGGAGAAGAAACTATTCTGCGCTTAAAATGGACTGACCAGCATACAACAAAACAGTCAAGATCAAGAAAAGTGTCCTTCAGCATTTCGAATATTGACAGAGATAAATTTTACCCAATGGAAAATATATATACCTCAAAAGATTTAGATTTGCCCATACAAAATGTTGATTCAAGGCGCATTAAAAGCAACTGGAAACATTTAGAACATATTAATTTTCCAAACATTGAGAGTATTAAACCAAAACTGCTAATTGGCCAGGACTATTGGGAACTGATAACAACCAGAGAACTTATAGAAGGCCCCAAAAATTCCCCAGCCTTGTCACGTACTAAGCTCGGATGGATAGTCCACGGAAATGTAGCCCAATTTAAAGGAAGATTAGACCATTATGTAAATTTCCTTGTTCGAGACGACGAAGCTCACAGTGAAGATCTCCACGATATGGTAAAATATTTTTTTACAATTGAATCTTTAGGGGTAAAATATCAAGACACAAAATCAATAAAAGAAGATGAGGAAGCCGAAAACTTAATAAAAAATATTTCAAGAAGAAAAAATGGTAGATGGGAAACAGGATTGTTATGGAAAGATACAGAAGAAACACTTCCCGACAGTAAAAATGTAGCACTTCAACGCTTTAGGTTTATAGAAAGAAAAATGAGTTTAGATCAAGATTTCGGACAAGCTTATTCTCAGAAAATAAAAGAATATAAAGAGAAAGGATACATTAGAAAACTATCTATTGAAGAAGAAGAAGAATCTCACAAAAAAATATGGTACTTACCTCATTTTGGTGTAGTAAACCCAAATAAGCCTGGTAAAATTCGTTTAGTTATGGATGCTGCTTCAAAAGTCGAAGGAAAATGTCTAAATGATTTTTTATACAAAGGTCCAGATTTGCTTAATTCACTTATCAGCGTAATTGCAAAGTTTAGAGAAAAGCCCATAGCCTTCTCAGCTGACATACGAGAGATGTTTCATATGGTTGAAATAAATGATGAAGACCAGCATGCTCAACGAATTATATGGAGAGATTCCCCGGCAAACGATTTTGAGACATACGTTGTTCAGGTGATGATTTTTGGAGCGGTGTCATCACCATACAGCGCCCAATATATCAAGAATATTAATGCCCTAGAATATGAAAAGGTGTACCCTGAAGCTGTTGACGCCATTATTAATCAACACTACATGGATGACTACATTGATAGTTCAGAATCTCCAGAAAAAGCATCAAAATTAATAAATGAAGTAATAGCTATCCATAAGATGGGCGGTTTTGAGCTAAGAGGATGGATTTCTAACTCGGAGGAAGTTTTTCAAAATATACCCGAAGAATTACGTACGGCAGAAAAAATATTTGAAGATTCTGCACCCCAAAGAATATTAGGACTAAGATGGCTACCAAAAGAAGATGTGTTAAGCTTTTGCATTAGCTTACATAAAGTAGATCAAAATATTTTAGATGGAAAAAAAATACCTACAAAAAGAGAAATGTTAAGCGTTATCATGTCTTTGTTTGACCCATTAGGAATCCTTGGAAATTATATTGTGAAAGCGAAAATCTTAATGCAAGATATTTGGAAAAGTGGAATAAAATGGGATGATCAGATTTCAGATGCACAAAATAAAAAATGGAAACTTTGGCTTAATGGTTTGGAGAAAATAAAATCCTTCACAGTTCAAAGATGCTATGTTTCCAATTATTTTCAAGTAAAAAATATACAGCTACACTTGTTTTGTGATGCAAGTAAACAAGCCTTTGCAGCAGTCGCTTATTTCAGATTTGAAGTAGGAGAAAAAATTGAAATTTCATTAGTTATGTCTCGCAATCAAGTATGTCCACTAAAAACCCTGACGATACCCCGTTTAGAGCTACAAGCAGCAGTACTTGCAAGCCGTTTGGCAAAAACAATCCAACACCAACATACACTTAAAATAAATAGAATTGTATTTTGGTCAGACTCCACGACTGTTCTAAATTGGTTACGAACGGACTCAAAGAAATTACCGTCTTTTGTTAGTAACAGAGTAGGAGAAATTTTAGAAAACACTGACGTTTCACAATGGAAATGGGTACCTTCGAAATTAAATATAGTTGACGAAGCGACAAGAGACGATAAAGAAGCTGATCTTAGACGTGGAAGCCCATGGTTAAAAGGTCCTGAGTTCTTGTATCAGTCACCATGTTTTTGGCCAGAAGAAAATATTGAGCATCATCTAAGCAAAAATTACATTGAAGAATCGCAAATACTCCTTTTAAGTCATGCAGAAGAAAATATTAAAAATTCGTACCTACCTGACATATCAAAATTTTCATCTTTAAGAAAACTATTGAATTCCACAGCCTATGTATTCCGATTCATAAGACAAGTCCAAAAGAAACCATATTTTTCAGATAAAGAAAAATATTTAACATGTTCAGAAATTCAGAATGCGAAAAAACTTTGGTGTCTTCAGTCACAAAAAGACTCCTTTTGTCAAGAATATAGGACACTAGTAAAAGGAAAATCAGTTAATAAAGATAGCAAGCTTTTCCCACTTTCACCATGTTTAAATGATAATCTAATATGCTTAAAAGGAAGAATAGATAACTGCCCCGAATTAAAGATGGAGACAAAACGACCCATTATTTTAAGTCACAGTCACCCTTTTACACGGCTCCTTGTACGGGAATATCACGAAAGAAATGGACATGCAGGGACACAATTAGTTCTTAATGAAATAAGACAAGAATATTGGATAACCCAAGCAAGGAAACTTATAGCCTCAGTAATAAATAGCTGTAATTTTTGCAAAATTAAGAAAGCAAAGCCTATAATGCCGGAAATGGGTCAGCTTCCATTAGAAAGATTACAACAACCCCCAAGAGCTTTCTTTTTTGTGGGAATTGATTATTTTGGGCCAATAGATGTTGTAATAGGCCGAAGACATGAAAAAAGATATGGTGTACTGTTCACTTGTTTATCTGTCAGAGCTGTCCACTTAGAACTTGCGGAATCTCTTAATACAGGTTCGGCTATCTTAGCTATAAGAAGATTTATCGCAAGAAGAGGACAACCAGTTTGTATATGGAGTGACAATGGAACTAACCTTTGTTCAGCAGACAGAGAACTGCGTAAAGCTTTAAATGAAGTAGATGATGAAGAAATTAAGAAAAATTGTTTGGCACAAAATATCGATTGGAAATTTATAGCTCCAGCAAGTCCTCACATGGGAGGTGCTTGGGAGAGGATGGTACGAACAGTAAAACAAACACTAAAGATTATTTTAAGGGAAAGAATTCCAAAATTAGAAGTTTTACAGACAGTTTTAGTAGAAGCAGAGAACATAGTTAACAGCAGACCTCTGACTTATGTGTCGTCAAATGAAAATGATTTTGAAAGTATAACTCCAAATCATTTTTTGATCGGAACATCGAGCATTGTTAAACCACCAGGAATATTTGAACAAAAATTTGATTTGAGAAAGCAATGGAGATTTGCCCAACAGTTGGTAGACAGATTTTGGCACAGATGGGTAAGGGAATATTTGCCTACTCTAACTGCTAGGTCCAAATGGTTGCAAGAAACAAGAAATATAGAAGTAGGTGAAGTAGTCGTACTGATGGATAATCAGTTACCAAGAAACAATTGGCCATTAGGAAGAATAACTGCTGTTTATCCAGGAAAAGACCAGAAAGTGCGTGTGGTAGACATTAAAACAAATACAGGGACCTACAGAAGATCAGTATCAAAGATTTGTCCAATTGGCCTAATTGAAGGTGAAAATGTTTTGTGATTTCAAGGGGGAGAAATGTTAATAAATGAACGTACCTTGGAATGGACAAGAATGGAACATTTATTTAGTTGTTATTTAATTGTTATTGTTGTTGAAAGACCTTTTCGAATGTCAGTTTTAGTTTTGATATATTGTCAAAAAATATAGAGTGACATATTGACAGCTTAATAGTTTTTATAATAGAAATAGTTAAAAATATAGTCAGATATAGCCAGATAGTAATAGAAAATAACAGTAATAAAAAATGATGCAATTGAGGAATAATATGTCCCATGTTTTCTTTTTAAATGCTGTAAAAAAAGATTAAATTGAGTTAATGTTGTAACAAAAATTAAATTCAGTTATCAATTTGGATGCTTAATAATATGGTATTCAACAAATAAAAAAACAAACTTAATACTGTACTTTTCGTCATAAAAATACGGATTGGAAAACCTGTGTGGCATCTATTTTTGGTATATACATACACAGTGATGTAAAATTACCTTAATTTATATTTTTGGTAAATTACCGTAGCAAATTACTGCTCTTTTTTACCAAGATTTATTCTTGCGTAATTTACCATTTTTTGAGTAAATTTCCGTGGTAATTTCCTCAGAAATGGTAAATTACGCAAGAATAAATCTTGATGTTATACACTATTTCTTTTGTCCGTCGTATTTTTGGGCTGATACGTCCGGACCAGTGATGTAAAATTGCCGTAATTTATATTTTTCGGTAAATTACCGTTCTTTTTTTAACCAAGATTTATTCTTGCGTAATTTACCATTTCTTGAGTAAATTCCCATGGTAATTTAAAGAGCGGTAATTTACCAAAAATATAAATTACGGTAATTTTACATCACTGTACATACGAGGGAGTACCAAAAAGAAACAGAGCTTATTTTTCAAAGATATTTTTTTTTGAGAACTAGTGCAATATTCTACCCAAAAAATGTTGGTAGATTTTTCATGTTTTATCCAACCTCATAATTTTAATTTGAACAATGCTTAGAATATGCACGCACATATTTGAAGAGTCTAATAGCTTTAGTCTATTAATTATTAATTATATTTCAAAAGGTCTTTCTACATCTGTCAATGCATTTAATTAGAAATTGAAGTTAAAATTGAAGGCCATCAAAATAACTTAATAATAGCCTCAATTATAAGAACCTTAAACTGAACTTGACATTGACAGATGTAATACCCCAATTGGTGACAACTCCGACCAAGTTATATAAATTGAACATAAAACTGATAGATGTAGAACGAGCTTAATACCCATGTGTACGAAACTGTAGATGCAAGGTTCCCTATAGAAATGTCTATTGACCTAACAAAACTACGATATATGCATCGCAAATCTGTTGTAGTACCTCTCCGGAATATTTATGAGTAAGTTTTTGGATAAAGTGGTATTGTTGTTTCATTTATATCAGACAATAATATCAGCGTTTTTTTTTTAGAAAGGGTTTGATATAAATATTAAATTGATTTGAGGAAATCCTGCTAATTGCAATTCAATCACCTACTATAATATTATGATAAGAGATTTCTGAAATCTTGAATATAGTTAATGATTCAGCAGAAAGATCTTTGGTAAGTATGCTAGAAAATTACCATTGCCTTGCATTAATATATTTCTGTGTACCCTGTATGCCCTTTTAATGCAATAAAGTAGAATTAAGAACAATAAAAAATTACTAGTAACTAAAATAAATTACTTCTACTTATGATTGGAATGCTTGTATACAACGTGCACTGTTCGTTATTTGATTATAGCAAAGAGTAGAGAAGTGTAAGAGACGACACTCTCGTCGGCAGCTTTGATCTTTGCTTTACCTTGAGCCCTGTTGTCCATTTAAATCGGAGTATCGGCAAAGGTGATCGGTTCGAGCGTGGCTAACAATCGTAGGCGACACGTGAATAAACCTGTTATCGCGAAAACCAAATCGGAGCGAAATTGTTTTGTTAAAGTTGCTCGTGAGAAACCTTTCTCTCTTATCACAAATTTCGGCTGTTTTGAAGAAGTACGGTGAAGTTACTCTTAGTGCACGCACGATAAAAAGTTAATTAATGAGTCGTCGTTCTACAAAAAAAAAAAAAATCGTTACTGTCAAAGAAGTATATAAAAGCCCATTAGAATTTGCTAAATTTCATATTTATGGACTGTTGATGACGGTATTTGTCACATAAGGCGTCCGAGGGATGAGCGACTAAACCCTAAATATACAATTGCCACAGTAAAGCATGGTGATGGTTTGGAGCCGCTTTTATTGATTAAAAAATGGTGCCGCTAGATAGAATTTGTGGCAACATGGATCAGTATGTACAGAAAGGCATTTTGGTGACCAAACTGAAGCCATATGCGTATGATATTGTGGCGTGGCCATCGCAACCACCAGACCACCTCAATCCTTCGAGGCGTTAAGTACCGTTTGGTATCAAATTGACCGTACAATAATAGATAGATAGACTTGTAGAATCTATGCCACGGCATATGTCTCACAATAAGATTTTGCAGACACTGCCAGCACATTTATTAGATACACACCGAGTAAATCGCGGAGACACGCCAAAAAAATATGTAACATTCCTGTTTTTTTTAAAATTGTAACCGGTATTGATACATATTTTGAAATTATAAATAGCATATAATCGAAATGGTATCTTTCTTAGAAATCATACATATAGTGACTTTTTACAGCACTAGCCTTCTCTCCATCACTTTCTTGATCTTTACTTTTTTTCGGTATTTCCGTGGTAATCAATTATGTACGATATTTCATAACTTATCATCATGTATTAGTGGTGGGCATAATAGTTCGAATCGATGAATTAGTTCATACGAACTAATTGCCATGGAAGAACTAGTTTGTAGGAATAGTTTGCGAAGAACTACTTGTAACTTATGTCTATACTTTAAGACAGAACTGGTTGTTGAACTAAACTAATATTGATTGTAAATCCGTAAATTTATGAGAAAACTAAATAGGTAAACTCCGAGTTAAAATGAGGCCACTCATTTAGTATTATACAACAATATTTCTAAACTAACAACCGATAATCACCATATTATAGAAATTATAAAAAAATAAGTTATAGTACAAGAGAGTTTAAATGCTGCCTGCATACCGTGCCTTCAAATACTTTCCGCGTTAGAGACGGCCATGCTTTTTTTTAATGGTTGGTGACAGTGCATAATTTTAATAGTTTGGTTATGTCATGTAAATAATAATAGCCGTCTATAACCTGAATTTAAGTATGACAACTGTCAGAATTTGAAGTTTTCAAAAAATTAGCATGTACACCAACATTGATTACTTAGAAATTTCAAAAACAGCCTACTCTAATGCGGAAAGTATTTGAAGGCACGGTACGTAATGATGGATATACAAAATGGTCCTCTAATTAGTAAATCTACAAGATTCTTTTAATTTCCTTATAGTTTAAGGTTTTTTTATTTTTGTAAAGGAAATATGTATTGCAAATATATTATTATTCGTTTATCTCTAAAAAAGTATTGGGGTATTCAGATTTAAAAAATATGGGTTTTGGAATTAATGCAAATATGACACAAAAAATGAAAGTCTACGTCGTAAATTGTGTTCTGTGAAATTCATGGAGAATGAGCCTACATTACAACCAACTTCTGCCCATCCAAATCATGGTAGTCAAAACGTCTATTGCCTGTGGAAAGAATTTGATAAGGAGATAGAAGACTTACACGCAGTGCACAATCCGACTTCAGAGGCAAGCAGAGAAGTGGACTCACGAGTAAAAAATTTAAAGAAATTGTGTTTCTTAATCATAATTTTTCATTCACTTCTTAAGTTCATCCATTGATGTTGCTTTTATTATTTATGTATCTTGCGCTAATGTGTGTTTTGTTGAAACAATAAATTATTATTTTTTTATCTTAAAAATAATGTTTTCAGAAATGCACAGAACATTTATTTTATTCAGCTAACGAGTACTTTGGAAAATAACATTGCTCTAAATCAAATTTTATTTTATACACATACGTATTTGTCATATAAATAAAAATTATTATTTATAAAATATATTTTTAATTTTAGTAATATTTTCTTTACAGGTATATAATGTTGTATTTACACGGTCAAATAAATTCAAGAATAAATTGTCGAATTAGAACCCGCTCTAATTTTTCGTCAATTTTCTAGGGAAATATAGTAACATTTTAGTTTAAAATAGATTCCAACTTTCGCATTGTGAACCTTCTGTCCCGTGAATAATTTTTTTTATTATATAAGATTGACAAAGTAAGTAAAATCAGTCGTATTTGTAAAGAAATATTAATGTTACAATAAATAATATGCAACTATTGCTATTCTATACAAACGTTGCAGAGGACCGACAAAAAATCGATTGCGAGAAGTGAATAATTTCACTTAACAAATAATTATTTTAATGATCATGATCAAGTCTCACAAAAAAGATATTTGTGATTACTACAATCAAGTATTTTGCATATATAATCGCCTATTATTAAGCCCTACCAATGTCAGATTAACAAGTTCCGCGTAACCTCCAAATTGATGATTGAAAACAAAAACATTTAAAGGTTGCAAGAAAACAAATGTCACTATTTGATGGTTGGTACTAGCGGATATCGTCAATAAAATATTGGATGAATCTTTGCGTTTACACGGTCCAATAAATTGATGAATAAATTCATGGATTTATTCGTGAATAAATTCGTCAATTTATTTATGAATTTATTTGACCGTGCAAACACGGCATAAGGAATTAATTTAAAACCTTGCGCATTAAATTTCTCTGACCGAAAAAAGATGGTTTTAGCACGATTTCAGTAGTCAGAGAAAATTTACTGCTTTTTGTGAAAAGTAGTTTGCCGAGAACTAGTTCGCTGGGAAATTTCGAACTAATTCATTTACTTCTATGAGAAGGGTCGTTCTTTTTGAATCGGTCGTTCGTGAACTACCCACCTCTATCATGTATCCGTGCCGGGAAGTACTTTACTGTTTATTTCTACTACTATTTTACTACCCCGTATATTTACAGGCTGAGTTAGTGAAAAGTTAAAAATAAGGAATGGATACTTACATTTTGGTGGAAGACGTATCCTAATAGAAGCCCAACACCTAAAGCAGGTATATGTCAACAGATTAATTAGGAATAAGCATATCCATATTACCAATGCTAGATGAAAGTTTGCGAAACTATTTTCAATAATCCTCCAACCAAAATCTACTCTAAAATTAATATAAAATATAGAAAATTATTTCATGAATATGAGCCTCGTCTCTATAAAATTAACCCAGTCAGCCAATTCCACGGAATTCTCAGTTTACTGTCAAATGCTTAACTTGGTGAAGAATGTCGACCTTCGTTCAATTTAATTGGTATACCAGAAGAATCTATATTAAAACTAACGCTATTTACTTTCTGTACTTAGCACAATTTAGTATAATTTAGTAATGATCACGATATTTTTGCAGATCTTCACATTCTGGTATTTGATGGTTTTTATAATAATACTTTTCTCTCTCTTTCTCTCTCTTTCTCTTTCTCTCTCACTCTTTCTATATCTCTGTTGTTGTACACGATTACCGCTAAACTACTAAAGGAATTGGCACCGTATTTTAAACTTAAATTTGTAAGTTAAATTTATTGAAAGAAGTGACTAATCTTTGAGGTTAATCGGTGAATCGAAGATAAACGTCATTTTGCCCCAAAAACCATAACTTACGAATAATTAATCTGTTTTTTGTACAGAAATCAAATAGGCCCAATTTTAAAATTCGCACCCAATAAATTTATTAGAATCTCAGAACATTTACGAAGATATAAAATATCGTTTGACGTTATTTTGCAAAACGCAGTATTTTGCAATCAATTACTTTGGTTTTATCGTTGTATATTTCGTGTTGTAGTAGAGAGGGGCGCATAAAAACATGTAAACTTCAGCATCAATATTCTCACTGTACTATATATGGCTGAACAAATAATACCTAGATGATTATTATCTGTTTTGTTAAATTAGAAAAGAATAGCGTTTATTAATTTGTTGAGTCACTATTTGAAGATTTTTTGTCGGCCCATCTGACATAGTAGAAACGTGATCTAAGAGTATAATTACATGTGCTGTATTAACGGTATAATAGCCTTACCTTAAATAGATTTATTTCTGTATATTCTCTTTACTATAATTATAATAATGTTTAGCTACCAATTCATCAAGCTTCTTCAGTACGCTAAAATTACGCGCATTCTCTTATGACACGTGAATATTGCGTTATATATATATTTATAATTATACTGTCAATTAATTCGTAATAGGATCAATAAAAATCAATGATTAACCCCAAAAAATATTATCATGCATCAAAAAAATGCAAATGAAAACATAACCACTGTTAATATACCAAAAATTCAAAATTTCTAAGTTATGCGTATGTGTAAGAAATGGTAATGACTGTTTAACACTCTATCTGGTTAAAAATTTTCCGACATTTTAACAACATTCTTAATGAATGATTAGTACTAACCGGTGACGGTAAAACGCAAATCTTTACGTTGAAAAAAAAATTTTTGGAGAAAAAATCCGATTTGATAGAGTTTTTTGCGTGTTTTAGTGATATTATACTAACTTTATTTTTTCCCATTTTTTCCATTTTTTTAACACTTGTATGTATATTATAATTTAGAAATAGTTTATCTAATTCAGCGTCCTTAATTTGACCTAGGTTTGTATTTAAGGATTTTAGATAAATGATAAATGGGGCGAATTAAAAATTTCGTATATAGATTGTGAACTACTAGTGAAAAGGAATTTTAATTCTTAATAACCTCTCAATAAATTTGTTAGTAAAATTTATAATAGTTTTATTAAGGGAAACTGGTTTCGAGACATCAACATTGTCGCCGTTTTTCTTCTGCAAACAAAAAAAAATACCTGTTTAGCGTTTTAAATACGTATTATTATTGTTATTAATAAGAATATATGTAACTAGCTTGGCAAATTTTATTGAGACGGGGATAAAACAATTATTGAGAAATTCATATAAAACACTCACTCATTTTCATTGGCTAAAATTCTTATAATATCCCTACAGAAAATTCCAAATATTAACGCTAGAAACACGTGTTTGATAACTGCGAACTGTTTTTCATTTAAAAGTTCGGTTATTAAAGATTCTCTTTTAGAAAAAACTTTACCACTAAAAGCACCATTGCTAAAAAATTATTAATGTATGTATTTATTAGTTTATATTAAGTTCACTTTACTTTTTAATAGGCAAAACTTTCGACATTGTGTTAGATATTCCCAACACGTCCAATCATTAAACTATATACTAATGCAACTGGAATGGATGTTTAGTTTAAATCACTGACGTATATACTAAAGAAACTGGAAAGGATACGCCTGTAGCCGATGCAGGACAAGTTGCACAAGTTGCGTTCCGTATTTCATCTCTTTTTAATTTATGTGTTTGTTCATTCTTTGTGAGGTTATGTTTATTCTAATTCCATAGTCTACGTTTGTTTGTGGTCTGGTTTCCTCTAATTTCTCAGAAGATCATAATTATTTGTTATAAATTGTATTCTCTTTTTGTTTTTTACCGGCATTTTAAAGTTTATTACACATATCTATTGGTTTAGTTAGTGTAGGTATTGTAATATGATGAAATAAATTATGTAATACATTCTCTATATTTTTACTTCTAGAAATTTTTAAGAATAGCTAGAACAAATTTTTAAAAGTCTTTTTTTCGCTCATTTGCTTGATTAACTTGGACTGGGATCTTGTTAATCAATATGCAAATTCGTTAAAAAAATTATGACTTTCAAAACTAGTTGTACAAATAACTATTACATAACAAACACCATAATTAAAAGAAAAGGCTATTAACACCTTGTTTTTCAAAAACGAAATATTTGCGAATATAGTTTTTTCCCTTATTTTTTAATGTAGAATTCGTTTTATTATTCACCAAAACAATATTTTGCTGCATATTATTTTAGATGTACCTACATACCTACCTACCACAATTTAAAAGATAAGTTTATTGAAAATAAAATATTAAAAGAGAAAGATACAAAAATTATTTCCGATCAGTTACAAACATCAAAATACAGTATTTTAAAATACTGAATTAACTTTAAAAAAACTTTCACTACGACGACGAGATCTGTGACTAAGGCGAATATCGCCAATCAATCATCGAATAAATAGAACGCGACCAATTGGAATATGGAACGCAACTTGTGATTTAGCCGCTCGTGATGCAGGAGCCGGCCGAGAAATATGCAACCCGCAAGGATAAATATTTCTTATACGTATGAGTGTTTCAAATTACAGAATTAAAACAATTTTTTTCAAAAAAAAATTATTCAAAATCCTATTCTAAGTACTTCGATTCTCTTAATAAATTCTATAGAATGCATACTTCGCAAGATATATATAAAACTGCTTCTCGCTAAGAGTAAAAGTGTTACTTCCGGTTCGAATTTTGAAATTTCGTGTCTACAAAAAAAGATTGCAAATCGAGCTCTAAATACTCCTGTACTCTTCATAAATATATATTGAATGCATAATTTACGACATATTTGCAAAAAATCGCTATTCGATAAAAGTAAAAGTGTTACTTCCGGTTCGAATTTTGAATTTTTTTTTATACAAAACGTATTGGAAATTATGTTTTAAGAGTCTTCTAAACCTCCCCGTTGTATTAATTGAGATTCAGATTTGTTAATATGATGTTTAGGAAAAAAATGAGGTGTGGCCACCACACGACTTTCTTATACGTATGAGCGTTTCAAACTATACAATCTTAAGAATTTTTTTATACAAAACTTATTCAAAATCCTATTCTAAGTACTTTTATTCTCTTAATAAATCGCTATAGAATGCATACTTTGCAAGATATTCGAAAAAAAGTGCTACTCGCTAATAGTAAAAGTGCTACTTCCGGTCCGAATTTTGAAATTTCATGTATACAAAAAATATTGCAAATATAACTCTAAATACTTTTGTACTCTTAATAAATATATATAGAATGCATAATTTACGACATATTTGCCAAAAATCGCTATTCGGTAAGAGTAAAACTGTTACTTCCGGTCCGAATTTTGAAATCTTTTTTATACAAAAGATATTGAAAACTATGTTTTAAATACTTTTATACATGTAACGTACCTGTCTAAAAAGATTGACTTGCGAAATATTCGCAAAATACCGATTTTCGATAAGAGTAAAAGACCTACTTCCGGTAGGAATTTAGAAAAACTTTTTAAATAAAATTGTTCTCAATTTTAATTTTAAGTAAATATGAATTCTTTATAAATTTGTATAAACTTAGTATTTGACGAAATATTGGCAAAATTCGATTTTTTCATTGAAGTAAACTGCTACTTCCGGTCTACCGATTTTACTGAAAAACTAATCAGATCTCAAGAGGGAGATTATACACGTAAATACAAAATTTGGAATTGATATCTCCAGCGGTTTGACCGCTATCGTGGTCACACACACACACACAGACAGACAGACAGACACACACACACACAGACATTTTTTAAAAACCACTTTTTTGGTATTAGGGGACCTCAAAACGTGGACATCTGCAAAAATCTCGAGGTCGAAAATTTTCATCATCACAATACTTCCTTATACTACGTATAAGAAAGTAAAAAGAACTAGTTATCAAATAACGTGTTGTGTTTTGGAGACAGTAATGATAATAATATTTTTAAAGACGTCTAGAAAATTATTCGGACTACATTAAGTAAACAGCCCGGCACCCAGACATATTTTTTAGGATTATTTGAAAGCTACACTGTTTTGGAGAAAGGGAAGGTATTTTCTTATTTAACCGCACATTTCTCAATAAATTTTACCATGAGAAAAGTTTAAAAATAATTAGATATTCATATGTACAAGGGTAGAAAAAATAATTTAAAAGTAAGCTAAAATGCGATTTTCCCTAAATGTGTTTTGCGTCAACATTTTAGCTGAAATATAAAAAATGAGGTGCGGCCACCACACGACTTTCTTATACGTATGAAAGTGTTACTTCCGGTCCGAATTTTGAAATTTAATTTGTACAAAAAATATTCCAAATCCAACTCTAAATACTTTTGTACTCTTCCGAATTTTGAATCTTTTTTTTATACAAAAGATATTGGAAATTAAGTTCTAAATACTTTTATATTCGTAGCGTACCTGTCTAAAAAGCATGACTTGCAAAATATTTGCAAGAAACTTATTTTCAATAAGAGTAAAAGACCTACTTGCGGTAGAAATTTCGAAAAACTTTTTTAATAAAATTGTTCACAATTTCAATTTTAAATACATATGAATTCTTTATAAATTTGTTTAAACTTAGTAATTCACAAAATATTTGCAAAATTCGATTTTTTCACTGAAGTAAACTACTACTTCCGGTCTGCTGATTTTGCTCAAAATCTAATCAGTTCTCAAGAGGGAGATTATATTCGTAAATACAAAATTTGGAATTGATATCTGTAGCGGTTTGACCGCTATCGTGGTCACACACACAGAGACAGACACACACACACACAGAGAGAGAGAGAGAGAGAGACAGACACACAGACATTTTTTAAAAACCACCTTTTTGGTATCAGGGGACTTCAAAACGTGGCCATCTGCAAAATCTCGAGGTCGAAAATTTTCATCATCACAATACTTCCTTATACTACGTATAAGAAAGTAAAAAATGAGGTGTGGCCACCACACGACTTTCTTATACGTATGAAAGTGTTAATTCCGGTTCGAATTTTGAAATTTCATTTATACAAAAATATTCCAAATCTAACTCTAAATACTTTTGTACTCTTCATAAATGTATATAGAATGCATAATTTACGACATATTTGCAAAAAATCGTTATTCGGTAAGAGTAAAAGTGATACTTCCGGTCCGAATTTTGAAATTTTTTTATAAAGAAGATATTGGAAATTAAGTTCTAAATACTTATGAATTCTTTATAAATTAGTCTAAACTTAGTAATTGCCGAAGTATTTGCAAAATTCGATTTTTTCACTGAAGTAAACTACTACTTCCGGTCGGCCGATTTTGCTCAAAATCTAATCGGTTCTCAAGAGGGAGATTATATTCGTAAATACAAAATTTGGAATTGATATCTCCAGCGGTTTGACCGCTATCGTGGTCACACACACACAGAGAGAGAGAGAGAGAGAGAGAGAGAGAGAGAGAGAGAGAGAGAGAGAGAGAGAGAGAGAGAGAGAGAGAGAGAGAGAGAGAGAGAGAGAGAGAGAGAGAGAGAGAGAGAGAGAGAGAGAGAGAGAGAGGGAGAGAGAGCCACACAGACATTTTTCTAAAAACCACTTTCTTGGTATCAGGGGACTTCAAAACGTGGACATCTGGAAAAATCTCGAGGTCGAAAATTTTCATCATCACAATACTTCCTTATACTACGTATAAGAAAGTAAAAAGAACTAGTTATCAAATAACGTGTTGTGTTTTGGAGACAGTAATGATAATAATATTTTTTCCCTCTTGATTTCATATGAATATTTGTTGTTTTAAGTATAGTTATAGTTTTGTAGAGTTTATAATAAATTAATATAAGAAAATACAGACAAATACATATTTTGATCGCACCAGACGTATGTATAAATACTATCTTTTTGTGGAATGTGTAAAAATAAAATCCACTTCAGAGATGAATATTTATTATAGTATTCTTATTATGTAATCATTAAAGACCACCCCTTTTAACTAATATCCACATTTTAATAGCTAATTCGAGTTGCCATAGCTACTTAATTTAAAACTTCTTGAAAATGCAAAACCAAACAACGAAAAGAAGAAAGTCAAGTAATACATCCAGCTTAAAAAAATGAGGTGTGGCCACCACACGACTTCCTTATACGTATGAAAGTGTTACTTCCGGTCCGAATTTTGAAATTTCATTTATACAAAAAATATTTCAAATCTAACTCTAAATACTTTTGTACTCTTCATAAATATATATAGAATGCATAATTTACGACATATTTGCAAAAAATCGTTATTCGGTAAGAGTAAAAGTGATACTTCCGGTCCGAATTTTGAAATTTTTTTTATACAAAAGATATTGGAAATTAAGTTCTAAATACTTATGAATTCTTTATAAATTAGTCTAAACTTAGTAATTGACGAAATATTTGCAAATTTCGATTTTTTCACTGAAGTAAACTACTACTTCCGGTCGGACGATTTTGCTCAAAATATAATCAGTTCTCAAGAGGGAGATTATATTCGTAAATGCAAAATTTGGAATTGATATCTGTAGCGGTTTGACCGCTATCGTGGTCACAGGCAGACAGACAGACAGACAGACACACACACAGACATTTTTTAAAAACCACTTTTTTGGTATCAGGGGACCTCGAAACGTGGACATCTGCAAAAATCTCGAGGTCGAAAATTTTCATCATCACAATACTTCCCTATACTACGTATAAGAAAGTAAAAAATGAGGTGTGGCCACCACACGACTTTCTTATACGTATGAGCGTTTCAAACTATACAATCTTAAGAATTTTTTTATACAAAACTTATTCAAAATCCTATTCTAAGTACTTTTATTCTCTTAATAAATCGCTATAGAATGCATACTTTGCAAGATATTCGAAAAAAAGTGCTACTCGCTAAGAGTAAAAGTGCTACTTCCGGTCCGAATTTTGAAATTTCATGTATACAAAAAAATATTGCAAATATAACTCTAAATACTTTTGTACTCTTAATAAATATATATAGAATGCATAATTTACGACATATTTGCCAAAAATCGCTATTCGGTAAGAGTAAAAGTGTTACTTCCGGTTCGAATTTTGAAATCTTTTTTACACAAAAGATATTGAAAACTATGTTTTAAATACTTTTATACACGTAACGTACCTGTCTAAAAAGCTTGACTTGCGAAATTTTCGCAAAAAACCGATTTTCGATAAGAGTAAAAGACCTACTTCCGGTAGGAATTTCGAAAAACTTTTTAAATAAAATTGTTCTCAATTTTAATTTTAAGTACGTATGAATTCTTTATAAATTTGTATAAACTTAGTATTTGACGAAATATTGGCAAAATTCGATTTTTTCACTGAAGTAAACTGCTACTTCCGGTCTACTGATTTTACTGAAAAACTAATCAGATCTCAAGAGGGAGATTATACACGTAAATACAAAATTTGGAATTGATATCTCCAGCGGTTTGACCGCTATCGTGGTCACACACACAGAGACAGACAGACAGACACAGACACAAACATTTTTTAAAAACCACTTTTTTGGTACCAGGGGACCTCAAAACGTGGACATCTGCAAAAATCTCGAGGTCGAAAATTTTCATCATCACAATACTTCCTTATACTACGTATAAGAAAGTAAAAAATGAGGTGTGGCCACCACACGACTTTCTTATACGTATGAGCGTTTCAAACTATGCAATTTTAAGAATGTTTTTATACGAAACTTATTCAAAATCCTATTCTAAGTACTTTTATTCTCTTAATAAATCGCTATAGAATGCATACTTTGCAAGATATTCGAAAAAAAAGTGCTACTCGCTAAGAGTAAAAGTGCTACTTCCGGTCCGAATTTTGAAATTTCATGTATACAAAAAATATTGCAAATATAACTCTAAATACTTTTGTACTCTTAATAAATATATATAGAATGCATAATTTACGACACGTACCTGTCTAAAAAGCTTGACTTGCGCAATATTCGCAAAAAACCGATTTTCGATAAGAGTAAAAGACCTACTTCCGGTAGGAATTTCGAAAAACTTTTTAAATAAAATTGTTCTCAATTTTAATTTTAAGTACATATGAATTCTTTATAAATTTGTATAAACTTAGTATTTGACGAAATATTGGCAAAATTCGAACTGCTACTTCCGGTGTACCGATTTTACTGAAAAACTAATCAGATCTCAAGAGGGAGATTATACACGTAAATACAAAATTTGGAATTGATATCACGAGCGGTTTGACCGCTATCGTGGTCACACACACACAGACAGACAGACAGACACACACACAGACATTTTTTAAAAACCACATTTTTGGTATCAGGGGACCTCAAAACGTGGACATCTGCAAAAATTTCGAGGTCGAAAATTTTCATCGTCACAATACTTCCTTATACTACGTATAAGAAAGTAAAAGGATGGAGGCAAACTCTCAAACAATTCACAAAAAATGTCGCAGGTCAAAATAATCACTCTCATGTTTGTCAATTATTTCATTGCGTACTATTATTTGATTTTTACTTTCTTATACGTAGTATAAGGAAGTATTGTGATGATGAAAATTTTCGACCTCGAGATTTTTGCAGATGTCCACGTTTTGAAGTCCCCTGATACCGAAAAAGTGGTTTTTAAAAAATGTCTCTCTCTCTGTGTGTCTGTGTGTCTGTGTGTCTGTGTGTCTGTGTGTGTCTGTGTCTGTGTGTCTGTGTGTGTGTGTGTGACCACGATAGCGGTCAAACCGCTGTACATATCAATTCCAAATTTTGTATTTACGTGTATAATCTCCCTCTTGAGATCTGATTAGTGTTTCAGTAAAATCGGTAGACCGGAAGTAGCAGTTTACTTCAGCGAAAAAATCAAATTTTGCCAATATTTCGTCAACTACTAAGTTTAAACAAATTTATAAAGAATTCATATATACTTAAAATTGGAATGAGAATAATTTTATCTAAAAAGTTTTCCGAAATTCCTACGGGAAGTAGGTCTTCTACTCTTATCGAAAATCAGCTTTTTGCGAATATTTCGCAAGTCATGCTTTTTAGACAACTACGTTACGAGTATAAAAGTATTTAGAACATAATTTTCAATATCTTTTGTATAAAAAAAGTTTCAATATTCAGACCGGAAGTACCACTTTTACTCTTATCGAATAACGATTTTTTGCAAATATGTCGTAAGTTATGCATTCTATATAAATTTATCAAGAGTATAAAAGTATTTAAAACTGGAGTTGCAATATTTTTTGTATATAAGAAATTTCAAAATTCGGACCGGAAGTAGCACCTTTACTCTTAGCGAGAAGCACTTTTTTGATAATATCTTGCAAAGTATGTATTCTATAGAGATTTATTAAGAGAATAGAAGTACTTAGAATAGGATTTTGAATAATTTTTGTAAAAAAAATTCTTAAAATTCTATAATTTGAAACGTTCATACGTATAAGAAAATCGTGTGGTGGCCACACCTCATTTTTAATATTATTTCTTCTTCCCCGCACTATGCAGTGCGTTTTTTTACTTATGAACAACCGTAGTGAGTAAGGTAAATATTGTAATCCTCCTGGTACAGAAATCAGCCCGACAGGCAATGAACATTTAGTTCTACGACAAAGATGAAAATAAGAATATATAAATGACATATCACTTCAAATAATGCGGGGGTCATTGTACATTTACGGTATAATGAGCATAATTGGAACATACACATATCATGTTATTCGTAGTTTCTTGATAACGCAGAATTGATGAGTTACTAAGATGCAATTGTATTATTTTATGTAGTACGTGTTTAATATATATGTATTTACATTAAACATGTACATTTTTTAGTATAACTAGAAATCACAACGTTTGGAAATGAATTGTTCATCAAAAGTAATCAATGTGCTGATGTTTTTATAGTAAATGTTTAATGTAATCACGGAAGCGTGTTCTAAACATTTTTCTTCGTTAGGTGGAATCTGGAACCAAAAATGATATATTATGTATAGCTATAATTATTATATTGATTATGTACCTTTAAGATGGTTCCTCATCTTCATCTTTTGAGCAGTAGGTGCATGTCGTCTCTTTTATGGTAATATATTTTCTATGTTGATCGCACACAAATTTATTGCATTTGTCGCATCGTTTAGAATATTTATTATCATTTCCACGACATGTGCGCCAACGTCTTCTTTTAGTACCTTGAGTAACGGTGTCATCCTCACAATCTTTCCTTAGTTCTCTTCCAGCAATTTCTATAGCTGCAGCCACCTTTGGAAAACCCCGCGCATTTTCTTCAATTTACTTTGCTCTTCTGTCAAGATTTGGCTTAGCAAGTTCCATCACCATATCTTGAAGAAATATTTTTCTTCGACATGATATGGATGAATCACCCGTGCCATTCAGGATTTTTGATGATCCACAAAACAAAAGCATTATAACATGCTATGTCAATCAAATTAAAAAACAGTCTCAGTTGCCATTTGTTGTATTTCTTTTGCATGAATACTCACTCACAAGTTTGTCTAAAATATCAAGGGCACTTTTTGTTTTATTGTATTCCAAAATTATATTAGGTTTAAAATTTTCGTTCTCATCAGCAATGTCATGTTCGTGATGCATAGAGGAAAGTAAAATAACGAATTTTTTAGGTTTAGTAACATAGGACAGTAATGTTAAGCCTATAGTAAAGAGAAAATAAGAAGAATATACTGCATTTTATATCCAAAAGCTTCTTGAGTAAGTCCTTCCTATTTTTGCGCACAGTTCCAATTAATGTTAGTTTTTCTTTTAGGAGATCCGCAAGTGTTAAAGCGGTAAAAAAATTATCGGTCGTTATATTGCGGCCATTTCCATACCAATGGTTTGATAAAGTTTTATCTACGCGAGATCTATGTTTTTTTCAGCTGTTTCTCCTTCTTTTCCTAGATATACTTCAAACTTACAGCAGTAAAATGTTGTTGCATCACACAATGCCCAAATTTTAATCCCATATTTACTGCGCTTGCTTGGTATATAAACCTTAAATGGACATCGGCCTCTAAAACTTACCAGCTGTTCGTCTATTGTTCCATAAGCTGATGAGTAATAAGATTCTCTGCAATTTTTTGTGAAAATATCAATTACATCGCGAATAGGTGCAAGTTTATCTAGAATTTTTCTTTCTATTCTTGTGCAAATATCGTCAAAACGTAGGAAGCGTATAATATCGCAAAATCTATTTCGGCTCATACAAGCTTGCCTTGGCCTTGTCAAAGATTTACTTGTTGTGACCACAAATTAATTTGGATTTCTTTTGCTTCTCTAAATCTTCCTGATAAAATAAGTATTGCACAGAAAGCACGTATTTCGATAACATCTACTTCTTTCTATGATTTGAATAAATTGTCTTCATGATTCTCATTATATTTACTTATAATTTCTTTTGCTATATGATTACAAAATTTCACAATAATTTCAAAACTTTCCTCAGATATAAATAAAGAAAAACAATCCAGGATCGATCCGATATCCTTACTTTTCTCTGTCAAGCCTTTTTCTTTGCGAATGAAATTTGATATCCTTGTTTTACCTTTTTTAAGAGCTAAATATTTCCATGTGCGACCAACAACTTCAATATTACGGTCCAATTCTTCTTCGAATTCATCACTGTTATCATTTTCCTCATTAGAGTAACTAATGTTATCAAAATTTACTTCATTTTCCTCTATAATATCTTTTACTTTTTCAGACCCATCACTAAATGTTTCCTCTGTAACGCCAGCGTTATTGTTCACAAAAGATAGTGTAATAAATCCACCAGCAGGGTGCTATTTAAATAATAAAATCTATGGCTTATTATACCTGAAATTGGAGTAGGTATTGCAGTTTATGTTGGGCTTAAAATAGCAATATACAAAACTAATTACACCAATACAGTGTTAGGCACTAATACTAAGACTTCCCTTTAGGTCAAATAAACGAATGAAATTGTTTCGTCATATGAAATTGTTTACGCCTAACTCTTCGAAGTAAACACCCACCCGATGTTTTTTTAGGTGCCATTTTAGGCGAAACCAAAAGCCAAAATTCATTTTGGTTTCGAATTCAACATCAGCATAGTGCCTTTTATAAATGGGCTTAATTTTGTTCAGTGTTTTTCAACTTTAGTTTTTTTGAAAATAGTAATGGCACTAGGATTTTCAAAATAACTTCAGCTGAAGAGTGTGTTGTGACATTTACTGTGTACAAATTTTATTGTTCTTGACTTAATACTTTTCTTTAGAATGGTACCGATATCCCTTACGGACAATTAACACGGGCGAACCCCAGTTTTATGCATGAGAGACTGAAGGAGAATACACACACACTCACACATACGGGAACAGAGAGAAGGAAAAGAAGGGAGAGAACTTCAAAATACGGATATCTGAAGATAGCTATAAATCGAAAACATTTATGTTAATAGGACTTTGTTATCCTATTTATAGGAGAGTACCGACGAAAAAATGTTAACAGATTTGAAAAAAAAAATCCTATGATTTAGAAAACTTGATATTTGTGGACAAGTGTATATATATAGTGTTTAAATCTAATAAGGATTATAGATTCCGAAATAAAATTACCTTTATTCATTTTTAACATCTATTTATTAACAACAATATCACCAAGATTGATAAAACTGTTTTACTAATTAAATTTACAATAATTCTATCAAAACGTGATTAGAAATAATTTATTTGTAATAATATTTCAATCAATCAAATGTCAAATCCTTCTTTTGTGTCAACTTTTAATTAAAATTTTATAGTAACATTTTTAGGTAATATGTAACGTTTATTTAAAATTTAAAAGAGATAATAATTTTTAAATTAGACTACAAGATGAGATACATCTGGTGTAAAAGCTGGTAGATATCTGGGAACTGGTTGCACGCCACCTGAATCCTCGATTCTTCTCTGTCTTATATCTGAGTCAACTGGCCAACCTCTTTCAGCACCAGAAACACGTTGGTATTTATCCACAGCTAAGGAAATTGATATGGGATCATTAACACCGTTAGACTTTATTCTTCGTTGTGCTGCGGTTGATTGGCGTTGGTTTCTATTCTTCTGATGAATTAATTCAAATCATTTAGTGTCTTTGTTTTCAAAAAAATTCGATTTAAATTCATTTCCGTACCTCGACTTGACTTCTCCATTTATCTGCAGCTTGTCTGGCCAATTCCATACGTTTCTGTTTCTTAATTTGGTGTTTTTTGTATGCCATTTCGATCACTATAAGACCAATACCTCCAACAATACCAGCTGCCACCAATATGAATACTCCTGCCATGTTTTTCAACCCTAAAGTATTTGGAGTCTTCTCAAATTGTTCACATTGCTGTATGTTTCCTTGAAGTATCCATTTATTATCCAAACTTTCCATAAAGCCACCTGAAAAAGAATATTTATATCCTGTAATTAAACATTTTTCTCATTGCGAACGAATTATTTGAAAATTATAATCTCCTCAATTATATATCCGATTTCTGATTTCTAGACTCATACTTTCGTGAAAATCTAAAGTAGCTAAGGTTACATCATCTGCCCAAGGAGATCCTTTCTGTAAACCTATACCATATCCGGATCTACCAAATAGTTCTCCAGCCGTCACTAATTCACAATCTTGTGCTGCCTCAAATTCTAATCTCGAACTATCCCAAATAAAAGCCATTAACTTTCTATAATACGAATAATAATATTTTGTTAACGTCATGTCAATATTTTTCTATGAGATACATACCCTATTTTCACATCACGAATGGCATCCTCTGCAGTGTTGTAATTGTTGGCCTCCATGGTTCGGTACATGTTAGATAATTCAACTTGTCTGCGAAAATACATATCTACAGCAGAACCTCTAACAGTAGCACACGTTAAATTTTCCATTGTATTTCTCAGCTAAAATAAAAAAATTATATAATTATGAAATAGAGGATTGTTTATGATACTTTACCCGAGCATCGTTTATTCCTGTTAATTTAGTTTTGGGCCTTTCTAAAACTAAGAAGGCTGCTAAATTGGCAGTATATGAAGCGACAATGATCATAGCAAATCCCGCCCAAACCATTCCTAAAACTCTAGCCGAGAAACTTCTTGGCGTTCCTAAACGCAAACACATACAATTTATGTTGAAAGCATTCACAGAAATGGCGATGTACCTTCTCCAATACCGCTATTGAGCAAAACACCCCAGGCAAACCATATAGCACTAGACAAGTTCAACGCGTCTTCTTCAGTACCATCTGTATTGGCCAACTTAAATCTACCAAATGGAGAAAATCTGTCTAGCAAATAGAGTACCAATGCAACTACATGAACAGAAACCATTACTAAAATCCATAATGTATTACTAAATGGTTGCAAGAAAGAGACCAAAGTTGACGATCTAGATGGCTGTTGAGGAAATTTTGTTAGTGGAATATTAATAAATGAAAAATACTACTTATCCACCTTCTTTTCTAAAATTGTTATTCCTTGATATTTGAATGGTTTGCTGAATTCTATAAACTCAGCTCTTTCTGGATTTATTGTCAAAGGTGCTACTATCATATCCGATCTTTCACCAACTAATTCTCCAATTAGACCTGTCCATTCTTTCTTACCTAATAAAGAGAAGCACACCCATTTAATTTTAATTTACTTCTGGTTATAATGCCACCTACTTGAATTGTTTTTGATAATATAATTTCCAAACTGTCCATCAGGAGATAACGCTAAGCTATATGTAAAATTGATTTTCTTCGATAATTCTTTCAGCAAATCCATGCAGAATCCACGACAACAATATCTGGCAATTTCTAAAAAAAGATGAAACATTAGTTATTTATAAATCGATTTGTCATTCTGTTTGGATAAAATCACCATCCTGAGTAGAATTAAAGTGAGGACATGGTATTTCGTCGGAGGTGCAAACTTCTTGGTCATCGTTTAATTTTCTCGTATAGACGAAAGGTTTTTCTTCAATTGTTAATACTTTCAGATGTGTCGGTATCATGAATCCTTCCGGTTTAATTTGAAGTCTTCCAGGCCAAATTATATTTTTTTCGTTTACGTTCAAATGCATCCGATTATTCTCCTGAAAGGAAAGAGAAGATTTCTATTGTAGGTTTCAGCACCGATTTGAAGAAGAGAGCGAAACAGGAATTGGTAAAAGTAATAACTGAAGAAGATCAAATCCTGAATATATTAAAAACGGTGAAGGATTTGACATTACGATTGTTATTTTATTAAAATTCAGAATTTTTTTCTCACTGCGCAAGCGTCCCTAACATGGCCTAACGGCTACTGAAATAGCCGAAACCGACAGGTTTACGTGTTCTCCCAAGCACGGTAGCTGCTCATAGAAATTTTCTAAATAAAAATTTTCAGCAATAAAAATGTTCAATAGATGAGGAATGGAATTGAATCCGTTATTCAGTATTTAATCAATAAACTACAACTGCTTTTTTACAAATGTTTTGTCTGACTTTCTCACTACCGTTTAACACAACATATCATATGGTCGAAATCTTGCCCAGTCAAGATGATCATAAATGCTCTTGATTATTAGGGAAGTGCCATCGCTCACAGATCAGGGCTAGAACTCTATAATATTGATATTAATACGGTTTAACTTGATATAGCAAAATGGTAGTCTGTAACTCTCACTTGGACGCCCTCCCCAACTGTGAGTATCTCCGATGTTCTTTAGTCAACGCATAAAAGCTTGTCGCTTATCAATATCGATATACTTGTCTTTGTTTCACGACTAGCTAAATCGTGTATCATCTTCTCTATCAATTTAAACTAGTAAGATTAGGTAGGTGTTAGAAATTAAGTATACATACATACAATAACAAAGAGGATTTCTATAGTCGTTAGTCATTTACGCATAGGCTAGTATTGTCTATCATGTAGTGAAGTTGGTTGTTGTCTTCAATAAATTGTGGAACACCCGACAGAAGCAACAAATTGGCTCTTGCTTTTCATGCTTGTTATTTTGGCATTAGTTTGCTATATTCGATCAATGAAGAGCCTACGTCAAGATGACATTTAGATTCATTTTATACATTTCGTTGAGATACCGACCACGAATAATTGAATGTTTATATATATACAGCACGTGTCAATTTTCATTAGCCATAGGCGATTAATTCATGCAATACGTGACAACATGGCACCCCCTACTTTTCTCTTCAAAGCGAGCGCGACCGATGATGCAAGCTCAAGTTAGCAGTAGCTGTTGGACTATTGACTTGGATGTTTGTACTGCGCTTAGAAATAATATTTACGCCTTGCAAGGATTTTTCTTTTTCCTTTCAGTAAATGCAGAGAATTATTAAGCATGACACAAACAAAAGCGTAATTCTAATAAAATTAAAAATAAGGTAAATAAAAAAGGATTCTGAAAATAATAATAAACAACTAGATCGCGCCGGCCATTTGATGATGACGGATTTTATTGCAGACTATATCTCGGAACGTGTTCGCAGCAAAACATTTAATGTAGAAGTGGCAAGATCGGGGAAAGTCGCTGTGATGTCGATTGTTGCCGGGAGATAGACGTTGCCACGTATTATTTGTATACGTATAAATCGCATGTAAACATTGAATCCCTATAGCTAATGAAAATAGACACATACGGTATATAAAGAAGGATAATGAGAAAATTCCGCTGTAGGGCAACCGCGGACATGTGTTTCAGACTTGTTGGTCAGCATCAGTACGGTGCAGCCAAGGAATAAGGTGGGGTATAAAGGAGTTTGGAGTTTGAAACACGTGTCTGCGGCTGCTTTACAGCGGAATTTATTCATTATCCTTCATTTTGTATTTCATGTATCTGCGATTATTCATTTCTTTATTATATACGTATATATATATACCGTGTGGCCGCCGTTCATAGCGCGATGCATGTATTAGTAACTACTGGTCGACTATAAATGGGCGTGCCAACTTGAATTGCCACACCGACAGCGGGCGTATAAGTTATACGTATAAATGTATTCGTAGGCAAATCAAGTGAAAAGCAGTGTAATAGGTATTGCGTTCCCGTTGTAAGTAATTATTTGTAGTTGTTTGAAGCATCAGATAATCACTGATAATATGTCAGTGAAGTAACTCATCACAACTTCATAAACAACATAAAAGAGCAAAAATAAATAATAAATAACTCCTAGACTTTAAAATAAAAAAAACTTTTTAACTAAAATAATATTTTTCAACAAATATTATAATCTAAAAACTCAACTATAATAAAATACTGAAACATAAAATATTTACTTCTTAAAACAGAATTGTAATTCAACATTGCAATTAACCTGTAATTAGCTAAAAAAATGTTATTCTTAAGCAATAATAAAACTCGAACTGACGCCCATATGTGGAAGCGACGGCGAATGCGACTGCCCGACTACACCGTATAAATGTCGATTTTTTGGACAAATGCGAGTGCATCATAGGCATATGCGAAATACTAGCTCTGTTGTAATCCAGTATAACACTGCGTCCACTTGTTTACCGTTCTAATACACAGATATCTCTATCTGTTTCGCTTACTCTACAGGTATCGCGATAATGCAGACGCACGCGGTCTTATGGTATATATAACAATTTGTTGGCTATCGCATAACTTTGTGTTACAGTAAAGTATGACCATTTTGCACTTTCTAACTTAGAAATTAGGTTTGAAAAGTATTGTATCCGAATCAATTAACAATTTTATTAGAGTATAAGATATAAAGAATTCCGATAAGTGTTCAGTAAATCAACATGGTGGCATAAGAAGATTTGGCGAAAAAAAATTTAAATTGAATATAAAAGAATAATTGAGATACAAAATAAAAGATGAAGTCAAAAGCCTTGGAGGCATACACCTTAATGGTTTTGGCGACTTGCTTTCGAAGTTCGTTTTCAATACTTAATGGCAGAGCATTTTAAACTATTAATGCCTCCCTTTACCACATCTATAAAATCTACTGTTACTAAAGTATTGCCTTACCTTATAGTAAAAATACTTCCCAACTTCAACTTGATTCTTCTGCGTCTTGTTATGCCCTTGTATATTTATTATATTATACTCGGCATTTATTCTATCTCCTTGGTCGTCAAACGCTACTTTACCAGTCTGACCATTGATCAAAACTTGCTTCTTGATATAATCAAAGAGTATCTTGCCAGTCTCCCATATCGCCCCGGAATCATCACAGTCTTTTGGTGCTTCCGTTATCAACCTGGTCTGATTCATTTGTTTCAGGGCAGATGCCAAAACGTAACTACAAAATAAAATTTGGACTTTGACATCAACCATGATCCGTTTCATGTTTATACATGCTATCTTTAATGTGGGCTTCTTCGTTGGAGGAATTCACCAGTTGCAAACCCAGAATTCCGTCTGGTGCGTTCTTGGCTTTTAGTGCTTGCTCGGTAACAATCCATGCATAACCAGCATCTGTCATGTTGAGCCATGTGGCGTCTCTAAATATTACTTCCGCGTCGGTCTTACTAAAGTGTTACTTATATTAATGTTTAGAAAAGAAATTAGAAAAATAAAAAAGTACTAATAGAATACAATAAGTACAGATAAATTATATTTATCAAAAATGTTTTTACATCAAGTCATTGCTAGGAGTCGTGATGTTCTTTACTGTAGGCTGTAACTTGTCGTAAAAAATCAAAGGAATAATATTATAATAATACTTTGCACTCTTTTTACTAATTGTTTATGAAAGTTTTAATTTTTAATGAATGATTGGACAACAGTAAATAATAAACCTTGACCTCGAACGTGAGGGCGCTTATTAATCATAATTTATATTTTATATTACTGTGTAATTACTCTTATACTTTTTATATTTCATACTGTAGTATTGCCAATAAGACAAAAGAAACTTGAACACATTTACACTAATCGCTAATAGGGGGAAGGCGAGATTTTTGAATTACCTGCCCTGCTATGACGAAAACAAGTGTTTTCTGGACCAAATTTGTTTGATATCCAAAGAGTGTTTTGGCTTTTGTTAAGCTTAAACTAACCAAATATGAATAAAATTCACGGAGAACACAGAAGCGTTAGCAAATTCTTGATGGGGGGAGCAAATGGATCTAAGAATATTAACCAGAAGATGATTAATATTTATGCTAATGTGGGTCGTTATATTTTAGTATAAAATATTTGTCTAAACAATTATGATGCAATAGGGAATCAATTAAAGATGACCCAAATTTCAGAACATCTGTTGAAGAAAAACTAACGAAGCATAATGAAATGTGAGTTGTTAACAGATCGAAAAATTACAGTTTCTTTGATTGCCGATGATGTAGAAATGTATGAAGAAAACTTGATCTGGTTGACGACAAAGAACCTTTCTTTTAACTATAAAAGGTGATGAAACATGAGTGTATTACTGGGATCCATCGACAAAACAAAATTATATGCAGTGCTTCCAGCAAGAATGTAGAATCGTCCAACTATATAATTGTATTTATGAGGTAAAGAGAAATTTCAATTTAGATTTGTAATACGTATTTAGGTCTTATGTTATTTTATTTGTAAACCCACACCCTATTGTTACAATATAGTTAATACTAGAAGAGTTATTGATGCCTGTGAGAGTACATAATTATAATCAATTTAGAAATCGATCTAAGCATATATAAGCTGTAATATATAGTTGTTCAAATGCAATCATACCATTATAGAAATGCTATTTACTTTCATGAAAATTGCATAATAATAAAATCTTTACTTCTACTTTGTTTAATTGTATCAAAACTCTTGCAATTACATATTAATTTAATATAGCAAAACTTTAGTACATCTACACATATGTTTCTTGCAGATTCTTCTTATATAATTACCTTGCATACATTAAATATACTCTTGCCTGAGCGTTCTTCATATCCAAAAGGTTCTCCGTGAAATTTTCTAGGCCGGGTTCAAATTCCACGACGGATTCTACCTAAAATAATACGAAGGCCTTAATCAGAATATTGCCAAATATATTTTACAAAGCATAAGCCATTACGCAAAAGAAAGTGTTTGTAAATAGCTTCAAAACTAAATAGATTTGAAATGCATATGTACAACATATTGCTATGATACTGTTATTTAAAAATATATTCTGTCCTTTATAGTATCCTACAAAATGTGGGATAAGCAGTGTATTTTTGCTTCTTTCTGCTCCTTACCTTATCTTTAATCTTATTAATCGACTCTATATCTCCAGGGGTAGGATTCTTTTTTTTCAGGTGATTCACTTTTATATTTGGGACAGGAGTTGCAACAAAAGGATTGAAATTTAAAAAAAATTAGAATATAATATTTTGATCAATTATTTCAATGTTGAAATAAATTGTTTCAAGTAGTAATAATATTTTAGTATTTCAATATACAATACTATCTTCTTTTATAAAATTATCACATATAAGAAATCATATATGCAAGATTATTCTTGAATATGCTTAACGCTTATAATGTCTAAACATTTTCACATTTGCAACAAGAGTCAGCTGTCTAGCATAATCGAGAATCTTAAAATTTATAATTGCTCTTATTAATCCAAAAATTGACGATTACGTATCAACATGTAGATTACTCAAATAGTCTCACGTTTGAATCAATACTGAAAGTCTTTTACTATCAACTATGTCTGGAATAAATATTACTTTGCTGAATAATCAGACATCCAACTCATGTAAATATTCTCACTTTTGAGATTATGCGCGGGGCCCTACGTAAACAACAATAGAATGAGTTACTGAAATTTTATTAAAACCTATGTGTGTATGCTTATAAAATCTTGAAATAAATTTAAAATTTATGTAAAGGTATTGTATATTAACTCACGTTTCTCTGTTATATAATTCCTCAAATTCCTGAACAATATTATAAAACAATTACAATAAATTTTATGCTATGTCCACGTATTATTATACAGTATTAATATATTAACTCGTACTGTTTTTCTCTATTTAATAACTTAAATATTTATATTCACTATTGGTAATTCACAAATAATAATTCTAATATAAAAACAAAAGAACAGCTGAGCTAACATATTCAATCTAGGGTAGAACCTTGCAATTAGATTTGGAGTTTTACTGCGGAAATATTTTGACGAACTCCCCTCAAATTGTTCTGAACCGCCTTTTTTTATATCCTGTGATAATTGACTGCTAGCTAGCGTAGTGCCTCTACATCAAGCTTGTTCCTTTTGGTAGTACTGACTTTAATTTAGGTTGTCGGCATTTTTAGTAATATTTCGACCATGATGTTTCTTTAGAAACCTTGTCAGCAGTCTTCTTGTTTTATAGAAAGCTTGATATTATTTTCTTAACATTCATGTTAATGTTTCTTAATCACAATCGTAAATATATAATATATAACAAGTTAGTATTTATTTTTATTTTGAACGATGAATTCATGTTTATTGTCTTGTTTATCTTAGTTTTATTAGTGTAAACAAGCATTATACCCGTCAATCTTTTTACGACACTATTTTAAAATATATACTCTCTGTGTTCGGTAATAATTATTCTTATCTTCTTCTTGTTCTTAGTTACTGGAAGAATTCGAAATACACCATGTACTACTGGTATTTTTCTCCCATTGTGATTTTGATCTTCTGCATCTTCTCCATCTAATGTGCTTCGATCATTTAACCAGCCTATTGTGTTTGGTGAGTTTATTAATTTGATCACCCTTTAATCAAATTAATAGTGTTGTATTTATTTTTATTCTTATATTATATAATTTTTTTCTTTCTTTTCAGATATTCATTGATGAACGTTCTTAAAACAAAATTTTGAAGAAAACAAACAAGAAGTGCTAAATTATATAAACATTATTATTTACATGTTTTTACATGATAACAGAAATTCCTTTCTATATATTTTTATATTTATAAATTTACAATTACGATTATTGTTCTATTATTTTATAGACGAGAACAAAGTGGACATTCATGTTCTGTGATCTAATGCTTTTTTTAAAAATGATATCCGTCGCTATTTTGTTTAATATTTCTCTTCACCCTCGGGAAATATTAGAGTTTAGTAGTGAATCAATCAAACCCAAATATGCGACCATTGCAAATTATGGTAGATTTCAAACGAACGGCTATTAATGTTTTCGTATTGTCTCAGCAATCGACAGTATGATGATGTTTTTACATTTAAATAATACATGGAGAATTATACACAATTTTCATTAAAACTTCGACTATTGTCAGCTTTAGTTTTCGTCTCACCAAATAATGATAATGACGGTTGGCAGCGACTTATTACACAGAAAATGAAATGTTGTTAGTACGTTTATTAAATTACTTTGATGATATGTTACATTTAAGTTTCACTTGGTCTGAAGTCGTCGTAACACCGATTTCAATTGCCGTTAATCCTTCGACTTCTCGCGTATTTGCTATTGGGCTTTTGCAAAAACCTTATTATATAAGTAGCGAAAAGTTATTATTTATTTCATTGATTTTGTTGATATGTATTTCGGAATATTAATTAGTGGGTTCGGCTAGATATAAATCGGGTAAGCTTCTGTTTTAATTCTTCTTTCTGGGTACATTATTTGTAACTTAATTTTTAATTGTCCTTCCTTACTTAGTGCTTTGTTTTTATTCTCTATTACCCAATTATTATTACGAGGCAGGATAATTGACGATTATATGGTGGATTTATTCTGTCACGTGGTCACGCCATGGTCATGGCTATTGTGTCGCCTTTCAATACCTGCGGTATACCGTCGCTTAGTTACGGAGGTTGCTAAACAAGTTTAAGATATTAGCGCAACATGTGACTAGGACGGCAGGTAAGCAGTTCGGTTTTATGTTCATTTTGTACACTTGGGCTACTTACTAACTAACTCAAGAGGATGTGGCGGCTAGGACTACCACGTGTGCTCCCAATGTGAGTATAGTAGCACATGTAATCGTTTGTAATTTTCAATTTCAATTATATTTCTTTAATCTTGCTTTTACTGTCACACATTTATATTCAATATTAATGTATAATCTTCATTTATATATTTGGTATATATTTGCCTTTGCATTTTCTTAAGAAACAATACCATTAAAACTAAAAGCTTGTTTCATTTTCGTTCAATGAATTCCTGTTGTGTCAAATTCTCACCCCATCCAGTTTTCGCTGGTCAATTTGTGCGCGTCCAGTTGGACTGCCTGTAATTCTGTCCGCCGAATTGAAATAGAGCAGATAAATTTATTATTTAAATAAATAGTTATACTTTTTATAAAGATAAAATGCCACAAAGTGTTTTTTTTTGTCAAAATTGTGGTTCTCTAAGTCACACCAATACTGACTTTTAATGGCATATTAATGTCGATTAGTAAATTTATTGTATTGCATTGCGAGCTTTCATACATATGTGAAATACACTTGTTATTTTTCTTTAAATAAATATTCTGTGTCATGATCATTTCTGTGTTTATACTATTAAACAAGATATAGAATTTAAGAATAAAACTTAATGGGCTTTGATGAATTGAAATTTTTAAGCCAGTTGGGTTACTGCACTACTTTATGGAGAACAATCACAAATGAGGTTAAAAGACATTAAAAAAATTATTGATAACAAATATCATATAAAACGGATGTGCATATCGAAACTTTTGGAAATAACAAAATAAATCCTATAGTTATTAATCAGTACAAATAAATAGGTTTGGCGTGAATATTGAGAAAATTTCGTGCAGGCACAAAGTAGCCCAGAAGAAGTGTACTACAAAAACTATAAGTTGTTTCACGTAATAAAAACCAGATGAACATTAAGGCATAAAATAGACATATAAAGTAGCTAGTTTTTCATGTTACATATATATGTATGGTAGCATTTAATCCTTTGATAAATAGGGTATATCACCATAATGTTTATTCTAGCTTTAAGGATATGAAGAAAGTGGTACAGGCCAACGCAAGCAACTAAAATAAGGCAGAAGCATTGGAGAGTTAATCACGTTTTTTCACTATAAATTGGATATATCATATCGAATAGATAAAAGTTGTACTTTAAAGCGATGCTTGATAATTTGAACTACGGTTAGGGTAGTTGCCTTCTTCTGTATTCATTCTAAGAGGAACTATCAACCAAATAAGTTCATGCGGGTTTTGTATACAGCAGAGTGCCATGAATATTCTTTAAGTTGTTGATCGATAGCACTTGTCTGTTATCTGTCATCCACTTTAGTATCAATCCTTCTGTCATTTAATACATACACATTTCGTGACAATTATTTAATTATTAATTTGAATAGTTGAAAATGGAAACGAATAAAACTTTAATTCGAGGTTGTTTACTCTATGAGTACAAACTTGGTACTAAAGCTGCAGTGGCGGCGCGAAAAATATGTACCGCATTCGGAGATGATGTCGTAAGTGATCGAACAGCACAGAAGTGGTTCAAGAAATTTTCTTCGGGAGATTTCAACTTAACCGATGAAGCACGCTCTGGAAGACCGAAGATCATTAACAACGAGGATCTTCAACAGGTTGTGGAGGCAAATTCCAGTACAACGTGCCTAGAGCTTGCAGAAAGGTTCAATGTGAGTGACGAAACCATTCGTTTGCATCTTCATCAGCTAGGAAAGACGTGGAAGTTGAGCAAATGGGTTCCACATGAATTGTCAAATGATAACAAATTAAGTCGTCTTACCATTTGTTCGGCAAACATTTCACGCAACGATAATGAACCATTTCTTGATCGGTTGTTAACCTGCGACGAAAAATGGATATTATACTCAAATTCTAAGCGTTCGTATCATTGGTTGTCGCCTACTGATGCAATACCTCACACTCCCAAGGCTTCCTTGCACCCAAACAAGATTTTATTGTGTGTTTGGTGGACAGCAAATGGAATAGTCCAATATGAGTTTTTGAAAAAGGGCCAAACCATCACTGCGAACTTGTATTGTGAACAACTTCAGCGAGTACAAGCAGCACTCATCCAAAAACAGCCTTCTTTAATCAATCGAAAGAAAGTGATATTCTTACAAGATAACGCCAAACCGCATACTGCAAAAGTGACCCGGGAAAAATTTTGTGAACTTGGCTGGGAAATATTGCCACACCCTCCATATTCCCCTGACATTTCGCCAAGTGATTACCATTTTTTTTGTCTCTTGACAACTGTATGAGACATAGGCAGTTTAAAACTCGAGTTAATGTAATAGACGCAGTCCGTCAATTTTTTGATTCAAAATCCGTAGAGTTCTACAATACCGGCATAAAAAAATTGGTGTCACGTTGGCAAAAGGTCATTGAGTGTGATGGTAATTACTTTGATGAATAATATTGTACTATTGTTTCTTAATAAATATTTATATTTTACCATAAAAAACCGCATGAACTTATTTGGTTACCTGATACTAATATAAATAATGACATGAGACAGATGTATATCGTTGTTAAGGCATTTATGTTATTAAAACTACGCAAAGATTGTGTGACATATCTACAAATGTCAGAAGCCACTACAATATCTATCTATAGGTATATAGATAACATGTATAAAATAATTATACACTGACGTAAATAATCTTTTAAAAAATCTAGCACTAAAAAAGCTGTAGCAGTCTATTTTTAATTATGCTTGTTCGATTTGATATAAATTGTTTACGAATATAATTGTACTATTATTTTTGACATTGCTTATAATATACATGAAACTGATAATGTTCTAATTCTTCTTATGAATCAGACGTTAACATAAATTTTGGTGTTGTGAATTTATTTTAGCTAAGCTGAAATACTTGCACGACGTCACGTATAATCATTTATATACACCTAATATCGTGATAAAGCTTGCATAAGCCTGGTGCTCTGATATATCGAACGTACCTGTACCTTAATCTCGATATCGTCTTCCAGACTTTGTGAGGTTGTTTGGAATCGACCAAGAAGTGCTCTACCATCAGTATCAGAACTGTGGATGAATATAACCTTTTTATAGTTGAAATGTTTGAGTAGTTCAACCCAAACATCTGCTTGATGTGAGTATGGTGGCACCGTTCTTAGGAAAGAGACGTGAATATTCTAGAAAGAGAAAAATGGTAGTAGCTTATTATTGCATCTCAAGTAAAGTGTGGTTCCTTAGATTAGGACATTTTCGTATTAGATTAGATACCTATTCCGAGTTTTTCTATTTTTTTGCAAACACCCTTTTCTAATATTGTGATCTAAGTTATTTTTTTTTGTTATAAACAATGAAACTCTGATATGTATCATTTCTTTACTGGTATAAATATAATATAAAATATCTGTCAAAACCATATGTTCACATTATTACTGCTGTACACAGCCGTTTCGCATTACTACCAACTAGTCAATGTTGCCAACTTAAAAAATTAGGCTGCCCAAACTTCACATGAGATGGATTACTTTCTATCAAGTGAAACAAAAACATGTTACATAAAATAAACAACTCTTTAGTCAATGAAATGGTCTATAAGAGGCTAATAGAAACATATCTTATCACTTAATAAAGTTTTGAAGTTTAAGGTTTTTTAAATTAAATATGGTTATAAACTATAGTTGAAGGACCTTGTAGCGGCAGTATATTTAACTGTACATATAATCAAAAGCGAAAATGTAAAAATTAAGTGTAGAGAAGCCGTATACTACTGTTGTAGATTCACCAGAATCTTCTGATTTATAACAATAAAAAGCGTATACCATAAATAAAATAATTGGTCTTATTTCACAAATTCTTTATCAAAACTCTATGTATATTTCACATTGCGGCATTATTAGGAGTTCAACTGAAACTAAAAGATTAACATTTTGTCTTACAATTTTCAAAAACGAACCGTTACATCTTAATGGTACAATTAAAGAAATAATAATCATTTAGAAATAGAGAAAATTGAATGACTGAGTTTTTTTGAATGTTTAGCATTGGGATCTCAGAAACTACTGGAGATAGAAAAACGCTTAAATGGGGAAAGATGCGCAGTTTTACGAGTTTCATTTAAAACTGCTTGTGTTTCTCCGATAACTTTCATGGCTTATTAGATATTCAAAGAAAACTAGATTTTACGATTTTCTTTAAACATGCTTAGCATCGTTAATAGTAATTTTAGAGAAAAAGTGTTCAGACAAAAGTTTTAGATAATTTTACGCCAAATAAAACTATATAGCTAATATTTTTTTTTCGTTCACCATTATCGAGTTATGACACAAATTTGTGTCTTTTTAAATGGAAACCATAGTTGGTTTTGACATCATTAAAAAGCTTATTTTTTGCTGATTACAATGATGTAAGATTTGATATGGTTATTTTAAAAAATAAAGAGGATATAGACATTTCTATGAGATTTCTATAAGATATAAACTTTAAAAAAAAAAATGTTTGGTGTTTTGTAATTCAAAAAACAAAAAGTCTGAGTTACAATAGTGTTCGTTGGAGCAGTCGAGATAAATAGACTAACATTGCTTTCACGTTGAGTCACAGAAGTGGGAGCTGTTAATTTTTACTTTTAAGTCGAGTTAATTGTCAAACATCGACAATTAACTATTAATTAATTTAATTGTAACTTAACTATAAGTGGTGCAAACGGTCGTTAATCATAAGTTTGCATTGGCTATGGAATTTTCTAACGTAGAAAAGCGTGATATGGTTGAATGTTACATTCAGTGCCAGAAAAATTCTGCTAGAGCTGCTGAAGTTTATTTTGAAAATTATTTTGATCGACGTCAGCCGTCGCTACCTACTTTTAAGATATTATGGGATACTTTAATTACTATTAACGATGCTAAGCATGTTTAAAGGAAATTGTAAAATTTAGTTTTCTTTGAATATCTAATAAGCCATGAAAGTTATCGGAGAAACAAAAGCAGTTTTAAATCAAACTCGTAAAACTGCGCATCTTTCCCCATTTAAGCGTTTTTCTATCTCCAGTAGTTTCTGAGATCCCAATGCTAAACAGTCAAAAAAACTCACCTGTATATCCAGGTGCCCCACCGAAAACGAAACATATTGAATATCTCGAAGGAGAAAACTTTTTAAAAAAACGCAAAAACAGGTCGATTTTTGATCCAAGGGGGACATCCTTCCATCATATCTTCAACTGTGATACGTCATGCCCCTCCCCTCCATCACTCCCACCATCACAATTTAAATAGGGAAAGTACTTAGTATGATACATCATTGAAAAGGTATTTTTATGGAGAATTCAGCAACATAATTGCTGGTTGCGTTTCTTTTGATTTTGGCGCCTTCTAGCGGGATAAAAAACAGTTTCTTATTCCATAATGTGACACATCATTTCAAAGTTAATTTGATTAGTAATTTAGTGCACAATTGAAAAAAATATTAAATACAAATTTAAATGGATTACAATAGAAAACTAATTTTATTAGCAATTTCACAATTCAAAAGAAATATTAATTACAAACTCAATTAGTTTATAACAGATGTTGAAAGTGTTCACTATTAACTGTCATACATGAGTATAAATTTTGTTCGAACCGTTGTTTGACATTTTGGAGCATTTCTGGCGTTATTTGACGACATTCGGTAACAATGCGTTCACGTAACTCTTCTAGTGAAGCAGGTGGAGTGGCGTATATTTTACTTTTTAAATACCCCCACAAAAAGAAATCTAAAGGGGATAAATCCGGAGATCGACCATTCTATAAATCCTCTTCTCCCAATCCAATGTTGAGGAAATTTTTCATCCAAGTACTGACGAACCGCTACAGCAAAATGTGGACTCCTCCGTCCTGTTGGAATATTAGGTAATCTTCTAAGTATCGGTTATCGTTTTCTAATATGTCTGTTAACATTGGATCAATAGTGTTTTCAAGTAATTCCAGATAAATGTTCCCATTTAAATTACCGGGTAGAAAAAATTGACCAACAATACGATCACCAAATATTCCAGCCCAAACATTCAATTTTTGAGGGTATTGAGTGTGTATTTCATGAAATATCCTTGGGGTTGGAATCTGACCAGTACCGACAATTATGACGATTGACAGTGCCGTTTATAGAAAAAGAGCATTCATCAGAAAAACAAAAATTAAACAAAAAATTTGGATCTCTTACACGATCAATCATAATTTCACAAAATTGTAGACGACGGTCAAAATCGTCTTCATTAATTTCCTGAACCAGATGAATTTTATAAGGGTGGAATTTGTATTTTGTCATAATTCGGCCGACGCTACTTCGACTTACTCCAGATGATTCCGCAAGCTTTCTGGTACTTAGAGTTGGATCCGCAACAACTTGTTCTAAAACGGCTACTTCAGTCGCTTCGTTTCTTACTGGGTTTTTTATGTTGCGTTTTTTATTTTGTACGGATCCCGTTTCGCGAAATTTAGAAATTAGTTCCGATACATACTTACGATTTAGATGTTTGTGGTATTGTTCATTGAATATTTCAGTGGTTCTGTTGGCACATTCATTATTTTTAAAATACAGTGCTACTATTCCTACTCTCCTCCTGAATAGTGTAAACCATTTTATATTTTATTAATTAAAATATGATTTAATTATTATGACAGTGTGTACTTGACAGTGATGACAATTAAATGTCAAAAGTATTACGTATTTAGTAGCTAATAAAATTAGCTTTGAAATGATGTGTCACATTATGGAATACGTAACCGTTTTTTATCCCGCTAGAGGGCGCCAAAAATCAAAAGTAACGCAACCAGCAATCATGTTGCTGAATTCTTCATAAAAATACCTTTTCAATGATGTATCATACTAAGTACTTTCCGTATGTAAATTGTGATGGTGGGAGTGATGGAGGCGAGGGAAATGACGTATAACAGTTGAAGATGTGATGGAAGGGTGTCCCCCTTGGATCAAAAATCGACCTGTTTTTGCGTTTTTTCAAAAAAGTTTTCTCCTTCGAGATATTCAATCTGTTTCGTTTTCGGTGGGGCACCTGTATATAGTCGTTGAAATCTTTTCTAACGTTTAATCAAATAAAACATTTGAACTTACTTTATCAGAAAAAGCAGAATCTCTAGAAGAAATACCAATGACTGGTATGTGATAAAATCCACACGTGTAAGATACTGCCGCGGGAGATAAGTCACCTGTAATAGGATGAGACACAACAACAGCATAGACCTACAAATAAAAATATAACATTTTAGTTTGCATATACGTAATTGCTTATGACGCGTTACCTTATTAGATATTAAATGCTTGCAAACATTTAACGCTGTCCTAATAGGATTTGGATCCATTTTGATAGCAGTGCTGTGGTAGGTTGTTCCTTTGGGTACATATACTTGATCAAAATTCAAATGCTAAAATTCAGAAATGTATTGTTTTATTGATTTTCTATAATCGGTTTACGTTTTGCACATCTTTTGTTATTAATAGTATATTATGAAGATAATTTTAAAAGAAAACATTAAAGATCTCAAATTTGTGATTTATGACAATTTACAGGTTTTTTCACATCAAACGTAACGGCTTGTATATGTTACATGTACAACTTCGAGAAGGAAGGTGTCCATAAAAGTTATAGTGATTTTTTCAAAAGGAACACCTATATATCGGTTCATTTTTGAATTGCTTACTAAATTTTGCACCAAAAACATAAAAGACGTTATGATTTTAAAAGTGACCACTACTGAGCTATTGTCGCCTTTCTATATAATTTTGCCAACTTTAAGTTTTTTATTTTAATACTGTCTTTTTGTACTGAAGGAATGTCGAAAAAATTATTTATCAGCCCAAAGAGTTTGCCAGCAGTACTCTGAGAGAAGAAGTCCAAAACCAGTTGCCTTTAGGAGAGTAGTACTACTGGTAGTATTGCTAATTCAAAAACAAGGAAACCTAAATATGTAGTTAATGATGAAAATCAGTTCAAAATTCTTATAGCAACAACAGATAATCCACACCTCAGTATCCATGAAAGAAGTCGTTTGCTGGATATTAACCAAACCATCGTTGCAATGACCTTAAAATGAAATAAATATCATCCGTAATACATTTAAATATTGAGTTACGCACCCATTATTTTATACCTAGAAGAGTGCTCTACCAATGGGCGGACAGTAACTAAAATGAATGCCCGGGCAATTCTTTTGCGAGTGTGTGATTTGCGAATGAAGCTGGTTTCCACAGAAAGGGAACTGTCAATAAAAACAATTTTCATTACTATTCAAATCCAATAATGGGTGGAGACTGTGGCTAAAAATGTGAAATAAAATGCAAAAGGAAAATCCCTTACCACAAAAAATATATATCAAAAAATCTAGATTTTTTGATATATATTTTTTGTGGTAAGGGATTTTCCTTTTGCATTTTATTTCACTATTCAAATGAAAACTCTTACTCACTAATAAATAGATCATTAGCAATGGGGAGGCATTCCTGGTGATTGGATGATAGGCCTGAATTTATTTGAAGGCAGTATTAACAGAGAAGCTTACGAGTAATTTCTATCAAGCATTTAGTGGAATTATTGGACGCTGTTTTGCAAAATTTAGGACATTCTATGCTGTAGACACGAAATGCTTTACTGAAATGTTTCTAGTGAAGTGGCTAGTCAGTGAAGGCCCTATTCACTAGCCTGTTGGGTCTTCGGACATCACAAAATTAGTTTCTTTTTATAGGGATCCGTAAAAGCAAATATACAGTATACCTGTAATCACAAAAGTAGTTATGAGGGAATATATTCGACAAATATTTAGAAATACAAGTACTCAACGCCTTATTAATGTCGATTTATCATTTCTTAAGCACGTTCAGAAACTTTTAAAATTGAATTAGAACACTTTTAATTTATACCTATTTTAATGTTGATATTTATTGTTATTTTATAATTTCTGTTCCACTAATTACTCATCCATTCACGTAACAGTTCCTGTTTCTACATCTACTAAACTCAAGTTATTAATTTGTTATTGTTTGGTTTTAAAATTTGTTTATTGTGCCATATTCTACATATATTTTGAATCGTGTTACTGTATTATAAATAAGATATATCCGTTTTTTTTGTCATTACCCCAATACATACAAAAATCATATCTCTAAGCTCATTTTTAGAAAAATTCACTTTGAAATCAGGCTTGACAACTGAAAAGCAACTCATTGTCATCCATTCAGTTGTCAATTTCGCGGCAAATATCATGGCTCACAATACCGTATCAAAATAAAAATATAAAATTGGCAAAATTATATCAAAAAACGAAATAACTCGGTAATCGTCACCTTTAAAATAATAACGTCTTACATGTTTTTGGTGCGAAGTTTAGTAAACAATCCAAAAATGCGCTGATATATAAGTGTTTCATTTGAAAAACATCACTTTTAGACAAAAATATGTCCTGTAACTTTAATCCATTTTTCTGCAAATTCAATTAGTAATTGCAAAAAAATAAAATAAGTTTGTATTAGGCCCTTTTATTATGAACAACTCTACCGTAAATAATATCCATCTAATACGTCGTTTTCGAGAAATATAATTATATAAAAACATGGAATTTTTCAGAAAAATTGTAATAATTCGAAAGCCTTAAATTTTAGGCTTATACTATTTTAAAACTTTTTGCCCAAAATACAAAAATGTAATAATGTATAGGCTGTTCCGTTTAAAAAACTATAACTATGGTCAGCCACCAAGTTATGGAACAGTCTGTATAATACAACATATTTTTAAAATGTGCTCCTAATGAGCAGCTATTTATAATTTAACTTTAGTTATATATTCAGTACATTAACATATTACAATCAATACTTTTTTAATGTTATGTTAAATTATTTAGTTTTAATAATTTACAAATTAATACAAATGAGTGCTTAAACTTTGCGAGTCATTCTCGCTAATTCATTATGTAAGTTAGCTGGAAATACAATAATTATTATTAATTTCAAAACTGTCTTTATGATAGCGTAGGTTTCGGTATATAAATTACTTGCAATTATATATTAACTCCAAATCGCCGTTTTGGGAATATCATCTGTAAATACACGAAAGGGATAGATCATGTTATGACCTTGTTTTAAAATATTTTTGGATATTGCTTTTATACATTTTCCTAATAACATTCTCTTGAAAGGAATTAATTTTGGTAACATGCGAAACTATAGCTTATATTAAAAATTCGTTAAATTGGAATTTGCTGTTTTCCTACAACATTTTACTTAAACTTATACCTTTTCGTCTTGTAAATGTACCTGTATTTAAATTCTCATAAAATATTACTTACATCAATGGTGTTTTTAAAGTGATAAATGCTTTCGTTATTGCTTAAGACGCCACCCACGTTGAAAAAATCAGGATTATTACTTTGCCATTGTGCTTCTCCCACAGTAAGAGACAGAAAACACAGGAAAAACCGCCACATTTTCGCGAATTATTCTGTAAACATCGAATGAAAGTTTAGAGCAGTACTGAAGCTGTATTGCCGCACCCGTTTCCACAGAGTTCACAGATGATATTGATTTTGTCTGCTCTTGGCGTTCTCAGTAACTTTGCGATAGATAGAGAAAGAGATACTACTATAAACAGATGTATGGTGAATTAAAAAAATGAATTTTTTTTTATAAATTAAAGAATTGGTGTGAGCATCACACGATTTCCTTATAGGTATTTACAGCAGCGAATAACGTCACCAAGAAGCGACAGTATAATCGAATTCGCTGATATTTCATGTCCTACTTTCGCTTAGTCGAATTTCAATGTTAAACAACCATGTACCCTACAACCAAAGACGCGAGACACCAGAGCAGAACAGGGACCATTTGGCATTCGTGGCAATGACTATTAAATAATCAAGCTCGCTCCGCCCGCCGATGAAACAGGAACACACTTTTAACGTTATTATCCCATCTTGTTGATCATTAAGCGCTTTGTCGTTAGAATCAGAGTAAGTACAGAGTTACCTTAATGGCAACTTGTACCACTCCCCGCTTGTTCCTTTTGTTAGTGTCATTCTGATCTTGGCGCTGGTGTAACTTACACCCGCCCCCTCAAGGACCAACTTTGAAATTGGTTCAGAACGACCCACGCATTCTTCGATGTATTTTATATCAAATATAATTTGGTTATTGTCTGTTTTGTAGTGCGTCTCACGATTTAATCTCTCTTATTTATGATAATAAGTAAACAAGCTGAAAATAATGAACTACTCGACTTCTTCATAATTACTTGTTCCGGTGTGGGTGGGTTTATTTTGATCTCGGTCGTTTTGACCTAGTTTATATTAACTTCTAACTGGTAAGTCCTTGTTGTTTTCTGTCTGCAGTCCGAATCTAAAAAAGGTCTATACAAAAGGTGTTCTGTACATTTATACTGTTAGTAAATCGGTATAAAATGCATAAATTGCGGGATATTTTCAAACAACTGATTTTGTATAAGAATCCATATTTTGATATTTTTTTAATATAAAAGTTATTTGGAATTAAGCTTTAACTTGAAAGTATTTTATAAAAGAGTTGTTCTAAATTCGGTGTTAAATCATTTACAGGTTTTTCGTCCAAAAATGTATCTTTTGATCAAAGTAAAAAAGGAATTGCTTATGAATAGGCAAAAGTGTTTCTTCCGATCCATGCACCTATTACCTAGGGTGTCTGCAATTCATTTATTCATTGTTCAGAATTTTACATATTAAAATTTCAGCTCTTACTCTTTAAATTCAACATAATTATCAAAACTGACATTACATTCCCATAAACGCAGTTTAAAGGAATGATTTTCAAAATTATCAATATAACCTAATCAACTTCATCAAAGTTAATATAATATGAATTTAAGAATACCAGTTGTTTATGCTGTTTCAAAATATGGACTGACATAGTTACATGTAAGCACATCATAATAATGTGGTTATAAATTTATTTTGTAAATTAAATATGTAGGCAGGACTCTGGCACTAGATCAGAGGAATACGAGCCGAGTTAATAATATGACATTTTCTTAATCGCTAGGTAAAAATGAGGTGTGGCCACCACACGACTTTCTTATACGTATGGGCGTTTCAAATTATACACAAGTCGTTCTAAACTGTTTTAAATACATTTATCTTAGAAAAATAAACCGAAAAATAAACCTGTAAGTGTATTACTTCAAATACAAATTAAAAAGAAAATTATACACAAAATATTCAAAATCCTATTTTAAATACTTCTATTCTCTTAATAAATCTCTATCGAATGCATCCTTTGCGAGATATTTGAAAAAAAGTGCTACTCGCTAAGAGTAGAAGTGTTACTTCCGGTCCAAATTTTGAAATTTTATTTATGCTAAAAATATACCATATCCAGCTCTAAATAATTTTGTACTCTTGACAAATATATATAGAATGCATAATTTACGAAATATTTGCAAAAAATCGCTATTCGATACGAGAAAAAGTGTTACTGATTTTCGATAAGAGTAAAAGACGTATTTCCGGTAGGAATTTCGAAACACTTTTTTAATAAAATTCTTCTCAAATTTAATTTTGAGTGCATATGAATTCTTTATAAATTTGTTTAAACTAAATTATTTTAACGTTAATCTAGACGCGCGGTCATGCAAAAAACCAGCGCCTCTACTCGTCCTAAATTAGATAAAAGAATAAATTGCACAAAGTACTCGCTGTTGAAGGTGTAGTTTATACTAAATTATCATAAATTATCTAAATATTGGCAGTTGAGGATGATTTTAAACGTGAGTTTGAATATGTCGAACAGTCTGTCACCTTTGACAGATATAATTCTGAAATGTTTTCATAAAGTTAACACATCGGAAAAGATATATTAATTCATAGTTTCCACTTACAAACATATTTTGGTCGACATAAAATATCTACCTACGCCCAAAATGTCCTATTCAGACAACAAAATCAGTTTGAATTCAGAATCGTATTCTCATACTTCAATCGTATCTCGCAAGTATAGAAAGGCAAGGCTAGGTCTTGGATTGTTAATATAGTTCTGATTCTATTAATAATTTCAGGTTTATTCATATGAACATGGAAAATTCAACACTAAACTGCAGTTTTTCTTATATACCCTGGCCTATACCATTTCTATTGACTCCTTCAATGCTGTATACAGAGTTGGTAAAAATAAAGGTAAGAGAATTTATACTGAATCGTTAACGATCAAATCTAAAGATAAGGTGAGTGTTACGTAAAAATGATCTAATATTGAAAGAGATTTTTATACATGTTTTCCTACATATATAGCATATCTGAAGCCTTTAGGATTTTTTACCAGACAAAATTACAAGTTTTCGTCACACAAATAATGAAAATCGTAAAAAAACTTAAGCTATTAGTCAATCTTTCCTATTTCCTGCGGTATACATTTATTTTGGAGATATTATAATTAGGTAGATATCCAATAAACGCCATATAAAACATTTATGCATGAAAATGGAAACAAGAATGAGTATTCTATAGGAGCTGGTAGATCAAATTGGACAGCCCTTGCATACATTTTGCGTACTTATGATTCTATACTGCATATTCTGCATCTGAGTATTGATGTACAGTTTAGGTGAATAGTGTGTACGTTAGTAAACTTAATGTTCAGTTAAATAATACTTCACTAAGGTACTCTAAAGTTCATTCTTGGACTTTACTCTCGGCAATTCCTGAGATAAGTATACGTAAAGGTGCCAGTCCACAATGAGAATATCTCATGAGATTTTTGACTCATGCAGTAAAAATCGCTTCAATTTCATTGTGGAAACGGTCGAAAGACCAATGAAATTGGAGTTAGCCTGCGATTTTTATTGCATGAGACATAAATCTCATGAGATATTCTCATTGTGGACTGGCACCTTAAAACCTCTCCGGATATGTCTTTTAACTGCTGAAGATGTTCAGAATTGGCCATTGTATAGATTGAAATCACTTTAACCACTATGGAAAGAAGATTTTGTCAATTAACCTTCCTTGATCAAAAATCTTTGGAAGTAAAGACGAGAATATTAATTATATAATAAACCAAATTCCTTCCATCCTTTAATTCATTCCGGATCGATTCACTTATGAAGAGGAGGTAAACTAGTTTTCAGAAGTAAATTTATTTCATGCTGTGCTCACCATCCTTCCATTAATGTTGGATATATCAAGCAAGATGATGCATGCTAGTGAAACTAGTTTTACATTGGATATGACTGCTGGTATTGGAGTAAGAAATGTATTTAAAATTAGAGATAATGATATAGTAAACAACAGACCATGTAGTATTATACCTAATTTTGAAAAGGTATTTGTGCAGATATTATTTTACAAAATTTGTACTTAAACCATTTAAATTTAGCTTTGAGCGATTTACAGTTACAAATCTTGTAATTGTACTCACTTTCATTCTTCTGCGATAGATAATTGGCAACAGGTCGACATTATCTATATAGACTTCTCTAAGGCGCTAGATACTATAGACCTTGAGTTATTTCTCGAAAAACTGGCATATAATAGTTTGTGCTGTTCACTTGTTCGCCGTACGTCATTTTATATTACAAATAGATCTCTATTTATGTAGTTTTGTATCCCAGATTTTCTTGTTAACTTCTGGTATTTCCAGGCCTCAATTCTCGGTCCATTGCTTTTTATCTTTTCTGCAAATAACTTTTTATTTGAAATTAGACTGCATATACTTAAAAATCAATGTAATTCCTACATTTATATCTTGGACGACAAAAACAAAACAACATGTCAACAAAATTAAATGTCACTTTTACAACAACAAAAAATAGGCAAAAGTTTGCATGCTTTTGAAAGAAATCATGGAAATTGTTCGTATTCCTGATAGCATTCTAGAGGCAGCGAACAGTGGAAGATTGGATTTGCTGCCAGATAAATCAAAAATATGTTACGAAAAAGAAAATCGTCTGTTTTGTGAGTGGTGAGACAGAAAACAAGTTCAAGGTGCTGGAGAAACGATTATACTCGCTTATTTTACTTTCAAATGAATATTCTCCTTCATCTTTGTGGCAGAAGTATTCCATGTTGCGAGTTTGTTTGAAATTTAAGGAAAGAATGAAAATCTACAAGTATAGTATGGTGATTTGATAAGATTTATCAAAAAGGAGAATGTGTGATATAGACTAAAGTCCAAAATATTCACCAGTTGATGGATTTTTGTGTACAGCTCCCGACCAGGTATTTTTGATGATAAAAGTAGCCTTTTAAGTTTTGTGATGATGAAAATTTTCGGCCTCGAGATTTTTGCGGATGTCTACGTTTGTAAGCCCCTCATACCGGAAAAGCGGTTTTTAAAAAATCTCTCTCTCTCTCTCCCTCCCTCTCCCCCCCTACCCCCTCTCTCCCCCCTCTCTCTCTCTCTCTCTGTGTGTGTGTGTGACCACGATACCGGTCAAACGGCTACAAATACCAAATTTTCTATCTGGTATAATCTCCCTCTTGAGATCTGATTAGACATTCAGTAAAGTTCTGGAAGTAGTAGTTTACTTCAGTGAAAAAAATCGAAATTTTGCCAATACTACTAGGTTTAAATAAAAAAAAAAATTCAAAATTCGGACCGGAAGTAACTCTTTTACTCTTACCGAACAGCGATTTTTTTGCAAATATGTCGTAAATTATGCGTTCTATATAAATTTATCTAAAGTATTTAGAGCTAGATTTGCAATATCTTTTGTATATGTTACCGTGAAAGACCGAAAGTAGTGAATATCAACATCCGCCGGTGGATGTCGACAAATACCAAATGCCTTGGTGAAAGTCCGAACATTTCTTAATTGTATTATAGATTCGGACTTTTACCGGTATATGTCGACAAACACAAATGAGGTCCGGTGAATGTCGGAAACGGCAGGTCGCAACAAGTTTTACTTATGAAGTTGTAATGTTGTATTTAAATTTGTGTAAACAATGTCAAATGAAACACAGTGCGCCTAAAAAAGGTATTGTTGTGAAACCAATGGTCAGTTCCGAATTGAACTCTAGATGTCAAGTCGACTTGATAGACTTGCAATCACACAGGTATGGCGATTACAAGTTTATATTGGTATATCAAGATCATTTAACCAAATTTGTCCAGTTACGACCTTTAAAAAGCAAGAGAGCGGAAGAAGTAGCTTATCACCTTCTCCAAATTTTTTTAACATTTGGTGCTCCCGCTATATTGCATTCGGATAATGGTAGAGAGTTCAGTAATCGAGTCATATCTGAACTATGCGCTATGTGGAAAGATGTTAAAATAGTGCACGGAAAGCCTCGTCACAGTCAAACACAAGGCTCAGTTGAAAGAGCCAATCAGGACATACAAAATATGTTAACTGCATGGATGCAAGACAATGATTCAAACAAGTGGTCAGAAGGTTTGCCGTTTGTCCAATTCGCCAAAAACACAACTTATCACGAAGGAATACGCCAGAGTCCTTATGAAGCCCTGTTTGGCGTTAAACCAAAAAGGGGTATAACATCGTCATCACTCCCCCGCGGGCAAATTGCAAACATTGAGACCGAAGAACAGCTAGAAGCTTATGTTGAAGAAAATTTGGGTAGTGACCATATTGAAAGAGGCATGGATAATGAAAATACCATTGGAGCTGATCCGCAACCTGGCACGTCTTCATCTCAAGCACTGACTGACTCGCAACCTAACACGTCTTCATCTCAAGCACTGACTGACCCGCAACCTAACACGTCTTCATCTCAAGCACTGACTGATCCGCCACCTAGCACATCTTCATCTCAAGTACTGACTGAACAACACGAGCTAATTTCTTCAAAAAGAGTAGCTGCAAAAGAGAGTCTTCTACTTCAAGCAACAAAAATGTTGCGAACCTCAAAAAAAAAGTTTCCTCCTGCCCAAATTGGTGATACCGTAAGAATTCAAGTCCCTGATGTCGACCGTGGTCGTACAGACCCTCGAAATGTGTTAGCGGTTGTTGTTGGAATAGAGGATTCAGCCTTTTATAGACTAGCTAACAAAAATGGTACCTTGAAGCAGCTTTTCACCCGTAATCAGTTCGTAATTTGTAAAGAAAAGTTAGTTTCCATGGACGAAGTTTCAACAAAAGAAATGTCGCTAAGAGAAGCAGCTTCTGCTAATTCAAAAAGTGGAGGGCAAGGCTACACACGTTGTAACTGCAAAAGAAAGTGTTCCACGACTAAATGCAGCTGTAAAAGCAAGGAACTTTTGTGCAATTCGAAGTGTCATGGTAGTTTATGTTGTTGCAATAAATAAGATATTGTTATTATTTTTTATATTTCATTTTATATTTTTATGTTCTACTGTTTGTTTTGAGTTCAACAAAGTCTTTTTCCCATATTATTTTAATAAATAAAGACCTATGGAGTTTTTTTTTTATTTAAAAAAAAATGTTTTTAACATACACCATGAGTGCATGCTGAATGTCGACAATCGCCGGTGTAAGTTAGAAATAATGAAATTTCACCAATATTTCGGACATACGTCAAGCAACGTTGAGAATGTTGACATTCACCGGTGAATCTCGACATTCACCAGATTTCGGTCTTTCACAGTAACATATACATAAAATGTCAAAATTCGGACCGGAAGTAATACTTTTACTCTTAGCGAGTAGCACTTCTTTTCGAATATCTTGCTAAGTATGCAATCTATAGAGATTTATTAAGAGAACAGAAGTACTCAGAATAGGATTTTGAATAATTTTTGCATAAAAAATTCTTAAAATTGTATAATACTCATACGTATAAGAAAGTCGTGTGGTGGCCACATCTCATTATTTGATTGGGGTTGCTGGAGCTTGTAGAAATAATGCATAAGTGAAAATGTCTATGGACGATGTTGAGATTTTAAAGAGTAAGATTGTCATTACTATTCCCTACTCAAAAAATCACAAGAAAGATTGTTTGCCCTTGTAACTGAGAGTAATAATAATAATAATAATAATTCCCTGATGTTATTTAAGAAATATGTAGCATTGGGCCGTCACATTTTACCACTAAAAGACTGTTTATCTCGTACAGAAATGGAAAGTATACGATTCAGCCTTGTGTTTTCTAAAATACATGAGAAAATCGCTACATTTCTCAACCTTGAAAATTCAATTATTTTTACCGGTTATTGTATTCGAAGACTTCAGCGACTTTGCTTGTTAACGCCGGTGGAGGCATTTTAGATTTGCACGAACTGGGTGGATGGGAGTCAAGCAAAGTTGCCAGACGGTATTTAGAAGAAAACCTGATTAAGAAAGTGCTAATTGCGATCCAGATCCAGGTCGGGAACGTTTCAATAAGCAATGTGTCAAATACTAAAGAATCAATAGAATGTTCACTATATGCAAATAGTAAAGAAATTGAAGATCTAGCGATCGCACACACGAACGGCATTCTTTACACTTAATAATTGCAACGAAATAGATATTCATGTTCAAAAATGAACTTTTATTATAATTTTCTATCTACCTAATATATTATCAGTAGGGAGCGGAATCGAGCGAGTCATGACTCATCGCCCATGGGCGCGCTATTGAAATGTTGTATTTTTAAAGAGGTTTTAATTTTATTTATATAATTGAATAACAAGTGGCTGGTGATTATAAAATACAAAATACCCTACTATTTGTTCATTTTCTCTTCTGTAAAACTTGTTCTCTTTGAATTAAGTACATCCTTGTAGATAGAAAACGTCTTTTCTACATCGCAACTGGTTATATTTACGTAATGGAAATATTCTTTTATTTCAGCGTATTTAGCATACACAATTGCCGCAATGTTATTAAACCTGGATTTCTATTAAAAACTGCGTGTAAGTCACTTGGAATTATTAATAGCCACATCTAATGTGGTTAATCCATTTTTACTTTCTTATACGTAGTATAAGGAAGTAATGTGAAATTTTCGACTTCGAGATTTTTGCAGATGTCCACGTTTTGAAGTCCCCTGATACCGAAAAAGATGTTTTTAAAAAATGTCTGTGTGTCTCTATGTGACCACGATAACCGCTGTAGATATCAATTCCAAATTTTGTATTTACGTGTCTAATCTCCCTCTTGAGATCTGAGTAGTTTATCAGTAAAATCGGTAGACCGGAAGTAGCAGTTTACTTCAGTGAAAAAATTAAATTTTGCCAATATTTCGTCAACTACTAAATTTAAACAAATTTATGGTGGAATTCTGTAACTTTCTCGGAAGCTCCGGCTATCGTAGGCCCTGGCAACGAAGTGACGTTGCGATGACGATATCAGAATATTGAGAGTTAGTGACGTAGAACTGTCAAAACGTTCGTGAGTAAAGATTTTGTTGGTTATATTGTGGTTATATTATTATTATATAACTATTGTTAATATACTGTTCCTGTTGTTATATTTATAGTTTCTGTTAGTTTATTTGTTATAATTATTATTGTTTTATATTTGCAAATATGAATGGCTTTATAGCATTATTATTAGATGAAGATCACAACAGGTAGGTAATCGATAATATAAAATATATAGAGTATACATAATATTCTCTATTTTCTTTATTTTAGAAATTATATGCGTATATTCCGCAAACGTTTAAGAGATCACGGAAATCCTTTTGAAATACCAAACAGGCATTTTAAACAAATGTTTAGACTGAATAAGGACACTGTTCAAAACCTGATCCAGTTATTGGATGGACATATTGAACAAACAAATATACCATTACATTTGAAGGTTATTATCATAAACATCACTTGAAATGCATATTAACTTTATAGTGCACATTATATATTTGTTACAGGTCTTAACAACATTAAATTTCGTAGCATCAGACAGCTATCAGAATAGTGTTGGTATTAATAGCTTTGTTTCTCTCAGTCAGAGTTCAGTAAGTCGAATAGTTCATCAGGTCTGTCTTGTAATATCAAACAATTTATTCCCTGAATGCATAAAATTTCCCAGTGATTGTGAATCGAAGAATCGTGTCAAGCAAGGGTAATTATGTTGTATCAAAATATTCTAAAAATAATTCTTTATTTTGTTTTTATGATAAAAAATGGGAGACCGGAGATGTATTTTGTTTAATCGATAGCACCCAGTTCATATATTTACCAAGGGTAATTAAGGGTACCTTTTCTAAACGTTCTAAAAATTATCCTTCTGTATAGTTTTTATGAAAATGGGGTGCACGAGATGTAGGTGTAATTGATGGCACACATGTTGATATACTTGCTCCACCTTTTGCCAATGAAGAACACTCTCCTTTTGTATATATATATATTTTTTCTATTCACATACTGTAATTTTTTTTTCTAAATTTCAGCACTACTTTTATGGTAAGGTTGATAAAAGAAAATATATTTGACAATAAAATGTGTTTTATTTTTGAATATTTATACAAACAATCTCTATTTGAGTACCTATTATTCAAAGTTCACATTTCTAGTTCAGTATTATTATTTTTCTTTTTGATCTTTATTGTTAAGATTTAATAGTAAACATATAATTCATATCCAATATTAGTATAATTATCCGAGTCAAATGTCATCTATTGTTTTATAATACTTGCTGGTAAATTTATTAAACAATAATTTTTTACATTCTTTTGAGTTGAAAAAGTGCAAATTTCAGCCTAATGAATATTACTCTCCTGTAAAAACTGCAAATAAAGAGAACTTTCAATTACTATAATTTCAGAGGCTCGACAACAAAATCCTGCAATAATATCAAATGATTTGGTGTACCAAGTACAACAATACATCACAGGATTGGTCGATTTTCTAAATACAAAATCATCTATATCCTTCAACCATTTATATACTTTGGCCTATGCTATTAAAACTTAATGTTACCTTTTTGGATCCTCAAACATTAATCGTTCAATATAGTTACACATTGATAAAATCTTTGCGGTTTGATTTACAAATAAAGTCATTGACTAAACAGGTAAATTTCCTCTTATTTTCTTCAACATAATATAAAGTTAAACATCCTCTCAATTTGATGTAGTTTTATTATTAGAAAATCTTATGAAAAAGTCAACTTTAAATTGTGAAGTTATTGTGAACACGATACCATAATAGACTTTTTCGAACATTTAGTTTGTGCACATTTCACATGCTTTATGTTGTGTGGATATTGTCTGCTAGGTTTATGTATTTTTTTGTGTTTAGGTACTCTTGTAAGAAAAACAATGTCGACTTTATAGGGATACCTGTCCTTGTTGGCTTTATAAAAAAATCACATTTCATCATCCATAAATGTGCCTGAAAAGACATTTATCTGCAAATTCACTATACACTAGTGCGATACTACGTCCTTTGAAACTCTCCTAATGATAACAGTTCTTGTTGAAATTTTCCAAAGTGTTTCGTGCTATCTTGGCAGCAGTATAAACATATGTTTATACTATATCTTGGCATTACAAAATGTTCCGTACATTTTCTTTAAAAAAAAAATGTTAGCAATCGCTATATTATATTTCAAACAATTTTCGTATTAGTTAAAATTTTAAATTGAAATATTTTGGTATATGTTTACGAGATGATATGTCTGTTTACATGTTAAACATAAAGGTTATGTACAAAAATCGTAAATTGACACTTCTACGTCACTAACTGCAAAAATTCTGAAATCGTCATCGCAACGTCACTTCGTTGCCAGGGCCTACGATAGCCGCAGCTTCCGAGAAAGTTACAGAATTCCACCATTATAAAGAATTCATATGTACTTGAAATTAAAATTGAGAATAATTTTATTTAAGAAGTTTTTCGAAGCTGCTACCGGAAGTAGGTCTTTTACTCCTATCGAAAATCAGTTTTTTGCGGATATTTCGCATGTCATGCTTTTTAGACCGGTACGTTACGGGCATAAAAGTATTTAAAACGTAATTTTCAATATCTTTTGCATAAAAACAATTTCAAAATCCAGACCGGAATTACCACTTTTACTCTTATCGAATAGCGATTTTTTGCGAATATTTCGTAAATTATGCATTCTATATGTATTTATCAAGAATACAAAAGTATTTAGTGCTAGATTTGCAATATTTTTTGAATATATGAAATTTCAAAATTCGGACCGGAAGTAACACTTTTACTCTTAGGGAGTAGTCCTTTTTTCGAATATCTTGCTAAATATACATTCTATAGCGATTTATTAAGAGAACAGAAGTACTTAGAATAGGATTTTGAATAATTTTTGTGTAAAAAAAAATAGTATAGTTTGAAACGCTCATACGTATAAGAAAGTCGTGTGGTGGCCACACCTCATTTTTTAATTTGAGATTCGATTTTCAAAATATGTCATTAGTTTAGGCAAATTTCCAAAGTGTTCCTGAAGGAATAACAACTGATTTTTTAAATTTGGGATTTGTATTAGTTCCTTGCACTCAGAAATACTTCGAGCATCGTCATTTAAACATGTAACGAAATTTTGTAAACTATCGAAATTCTCTGCATGAAAACTATTTCTGTGTATGTTTTAGCAAAGCTAAGTGACGATATTTTACAGACTTTGCAATAAATTTCGGAATCACTGACAATTAATTTTTATCTCAGAAAAAGTAACATAAACAACGTTCTAGATCTAAATAAATGATAACTAAAAATGTACGCGTATGTTATTGAAACATACATATTATATTGCGAAATATAAGGTAAATATAATAAATTTTAAAAACTCGTCACCCTTGTACCTACGCCGATGAAGAAAGGATTTTATTCATAAAATTCCTTATTTTATGGCAATTTTTTCTCTGATTCTTGGGCGTAAACAGATGTTGCAGTTCGCCCTATGAATTAGTGCTATTCAGATATAATGTAAACAACACGCAGTTGTTTACATTATTTCTTTTCACGGTTGTGGCTCCGTGGTAGTTTAGCTCGCTCGATTCCGCTCCCTAATTATCAGTTTGAATCTAACGTATTATGGGTAACCAAGACAACAATATTATATTCTCATTAATTATCAATAAATGTTTAACATAAAAACAACTTAATAGGTGATGATACGATAAAATATTTTTTTCTCTGTTTCGGTATTAGAACAACGTTATTCTAGCACCCATTTTCGTGTTAGAATGGACTCCATTCTTAAACGATTTTTGGTAACTTTCTATTTTAGTAGAAGTAGGTTGGTGCCATACATTTTCCATACTTGCTTTTTGATTTACCTGGTAGTAAATTATTTATGGCGTTGGAGATCACTTCCCGCAATTCTAGTGGCGCAGATTGAAGCTCTTCGTCTGCTATTCCGCCCACAGATATGAGTTTTTTTTCTAATTTAAGCAAACTTTTCAATTCAAATGATTCTTACGAAAGTCAACTGTCACATATAAATCAGTGCTACCAAGCGACTATGTATATTTTTAATAATTTTTCTATAAATAAATAATATAAATACAATCCGAAACAGAGAAAATATGTAAAATACTCGTAACAGAAGGCCATTCCAGCATTCTTTCCTTTAGAAATCATGCTGGAATGAAAGACCTTCTGTTACTTGTATTTTAATATACTAATTCTACTCCCATACTTTAATTGTATTATTATATATGCTGAACCTGTACTTTAATGATGTCCGTTACGATACAGATTTTCATTATGATACAAGTTTATATCCAATAGGAATGCGACATTCCAATATTCAAACAACATTCAATATGGCGACTGCATATCTGACAGATATAAAAATTAATTAAATGTGACAGTTCTCTGCAATTTACAAGTAAGTAGTTAAAATTTGTGCTTTTTTGAAAATATAAACGGTAGAAATGAGGGATAATGACAGTGAAATGTAAAATTTGGCTCCAGCAGAAATTATGGAAGAAGCCTTACTTGCCACGAACAATTTATTACCAACTGAAGTCGCAAAAACGTACGAAAAATTTTACGCTCAATTTATGAAATGGAATGATCAAAAAAATGTTTTATTATGTGGTCGTAGAAGAAATAGTGTATGCAACTCGCATTTAATGGCTATTAAGACACTCGTATTCATTTTTTCATTCATTTTCATTCAATTTTCATTCTCGTGTCTTAATAGCTATCATTAAATGCTCATTGCATAATATACTATTATTTAACTCTTGGCTATTCTCTTGAATATACATGCATTGTTGACAAACAATCTCGAAAGGTCTATGAATCGCATAAAAAGCGATAAATGCAATCAATACTTTAATAATTTCATTACCGCATTCAATTCTCCAATCGATGCAGGTTCTGACATTGTGTGTTTCTTGTGAAAGTTACATTTTTTTATCGTTCGAAATCCTTGTCTCAGGTATTCAATCTCAGGTTGACTTAATTTTATTAAATTTTGAATTTTTAAATTGGGTGGTCGTACCTAATTTTCTCAGTAAATTTCAACATTACGACTCGACATATTTTCTGTGAATCTATACCGCTCTGCAGTTCTTCTTTGCTTTCATCACAACTTTTATGAATGGTGATATACTGATTTACTTCAGAACAAGATAGAGTGGATTTTTTTCCAAAATCTTCTTGAGATAGTCCTTTTAGCTATCCTTTTTAGGTCATCTAAGGAATCTAGAGCAAGTTGTATTTTAAATTCATTTGAATCAGCCTTCTGAAAATTACATTCTTGTGATTGAATAGATTTAACTATTGATCTACTGGGGAAGAATCAGTTATAAAAGTAACGGTAAATGGTCCTCTCAGACCTGTTCATTGCTTGATCTTCTTCTTTAAGAACGTGGCTTTTACTACCATAATTGGTTTGTCAATAATATCTAGTGGCTGTGCTCGCCTTTAGAAAATAAAACTGTATGAATTTAGAATATGAAATATATCTGATTAAATTATTTGTTTACAGAATCAAGCGTGATTCGCACCATGATGGGGTATCTTTTGGTCGGCATACCGCTTTACTATATGCTGATGATTTTGGGTGAATACTGTCAAATGAGCATGATGCATTTTAAGCATCTGATACCTGTAGGGCATGGTCTAATATACACTACGCTTTTCGTCGTATATGTATATACTGTCAGATATGGCATCTTCTTGGCCGACTATTTCCTCTTTTTTATGATAGCTTGGCAGCGAAACTTGCCATGGATGCTGTGCCACAACAGGACAAAGAACATTCAATGGGGAAAATGTTTCAGCGGCATGGATGACAATGAAATATGTGCAGAAGGTTGTCTAAGTAATGAAACTTATATGTCAGCGTTTTTGTATTTTGTGTAAGTTAAATATTGATTGGTAGTTAGTAATCTATTTACATCTCTAGTGAAACATAGACATCTATATATTCATCGAAATAATAAAGAAACGAACATAGTGGGAGAAAAAACGTTAAAAAATAGTAAAGAATCCAAATAACTAAGATCAGAAATATATAACTTCTAATAAGTGTAGAGATAAGAGAATTTGATTAGGTATTCCTGCTATTTAACAGAACATAGACAATAAGACGATATTTGTAAATAAAGCAAACGACACTAACACTGTATAAATACTGACATGTGTAAAACTCGAACAGTATTTTTCCTACTATTCTTCTATTATTTGAATTATTTCAATTATTTTATTATCATTTCCAATCGCGATTCACAAGTTTTCATGTCATTATATCGGCAACTTAGAAATGTTTTCCTTGCTCTGTTCATCTGCCGGACTCGTGCTTAAATATTTAATTCACATAATAAGCATAATTTTATAATCATATTATTATGCTTATGGGCAAGTATAATATTACCAATATGATAGAATAACATTATTAACTAATTTTAATCTTATATCATGTTAAACTCCATTTATGTCGGTAACTTTGAAAACATGCCCTTATGCCAAATTTGACAATGTGGAATTCAAGCATTAGTAAATCAAGTATAGCATTACAACACTGTTGATTCCCCCGTAACAGTATAGACTTTATTTTAGATAATTAATGTATGTGCATAAAAACCCATAAGTCGGGATTGTTTTGTCACTTTGACTGCGAAAAAGGTTTAGTTTAACTCTTAAATCGGCAAAAAAGTAATTCACCTTTGGATGACTCGACATCAATTTGTTTACTTTGTCATCCATAGTGTTCGTTGTAAAGTGTTGTTATGACATAAAATCTGCAAACTCATTGTAAGTAATCTTCACAAAGTGTACGAACTGTGTTTCTAAAAACTGTATTTTTAAATAATATAAATACTATGTAATATATGTTTTAGTAATTGTTTACACATTTAGCAAATTATCTTATCGAATTACATTCGAACTTACTTTTTACTTCCGGATAAATTTACCATTTTCAAACCCAATAGTTGCTAAATGGTTTTTGCTTTTTGCTTCGTACAGTTACCCAGCAACAAAATTTTTCGTTAAAAACTGAAAAAACATCCGGAAAAAAGAAAGCTCTTGTATAAAAGTGAAAAAATTTGTAGGTATGTATTTTTCTTCTTATTTATATACTAGCTTATCAAAATCGGCAGACTTTTTAATAATCGGCTTAACTTGAACATAAGTTAAGCCATCTGATTTGATGATGTTTTGAAGACTTAAACTTAACCTCGAAGAAACCGTTATTAGTCCTTTTGGTAAAACAAGAAACTTGTAAACAGGGATGGTTACACTAAACCTTCAAATAAATCATCTTTATTTGCCTAGTCATCTCCTAAGTTCTGTTACCCATTGAAGCCATGTTGCATAGTTCACGTTAATCAATAAAATTCAGAAAAACATTCATTGGCATCTTTGTTCGTTGACTGTTCAAAGCAGCGTTGGACGACCCGACTATGAAATGGAGCTTATAGGAGGCTTTGTTTCCCAGAATAACTATAACTCATAGTAAAGGGGAAAAGTCCGCTCTGGAGAATAACCAATATTCAGTAATTTCGAAAACAGGCAAATTGTTTTTTAAACAATATGCGCTTTTGGATTATTGTGATGGGTTCAAACATTCACTGTTGATTGTTAAATAAAATTTCGCAAAGGCTTTGCTATGTCCTCCAAAACCTTCACCTAATAAACTCTGGCCGATATTTTCACTCCCTCTTCGCAAAAAAAATTAATCTCTATAGTACTTTTCCACGAAACCCAGGATGATGAACACATTGACGTTTGGGGGCAACCCTTGTTTTAGCTGTAGCTTTATGCCACCTGTTGGTCACAAAACGGAAACGAAGGTTTTGCTCATATCAATTTTGCTAAGCCTATAGGTGGTTAGGCAGGTTCAAAAATGTCTAATTTTCTATTTTACGCTGAAAGAGAACGATTACAAGTATTCGATTCTCTTTTCAATACATTCCATCCTTAGACACGTGCTTGTCAAAGTCAACTGAAGGTAAAAAGATCACTACAGTTTATCCTACCCGCTGACTAGACCATTTCATAAACTACATGTGATAGAAAATGGGACTATTACGAAGTTATGAATTCTATTATTAATGACCTTATTTACATATTACCAAGATCTTTTTGAAAATCTAAAGATATATAAACTTTAAGTCCTTTCATTATTCTCCTGAAATAATATTGCGTTGGAATGAATGTACAAATCATTTCACTGTTAATTCGTAATACTTTATTGCAGAGGCACATATTTAGATGTTGAACCAGCTGAAACCAAACACTTCAGCATCGATTTTCCAAATTTTCGGAGGGGAATAGCATTATTAACAGCGTGGATTATTATTTACTTATTTACGGCTCTTATTTACCCGAGACGACCTAAGGTATGAAACAAATGCTGGTAATATTAAAAATAAATTTATAAATGTCTTCTAGCTTATTTTGCAGTAATTTATGTTTTATTACATACATGTTTTTCTTGAACTCCAACGAAAAGCCAGCCATCTGAGGACCATGCTGCCCCTATTACCTTCAATAGAATTCTGAGTAGTTCTTGCTTAAGGAAAGTCTGAGTACTTTTGCAGGTTCTCATAGATCTTTGTCAAAATATTTCTACCTATTACATATTATATTCAGACTGGTTTCCTTCACATCTATAATACTAACCCACGGTTGGGTAACAATTTAATGTGCACATGCTTACTCAAAGGGTTGAGTCTCTTCACAATATAAGAATTTGTAGTAGGGACACTGAGAAAAAGAACAATGGTCTAATTTGGTTCAAATTTGAATAACCTTCAGGCATTATGTGGGTCGTAAACTTAGTGGTGAAATTTAAAGTTTCCATTCGTTAAAAAAATATTTTAAAAAGCAAAATAAATCAGCATTCTATGTTGCAGTAAATAAATAGTATTAGATCACTTAAGATATTACGATAAATATGAAAGCTTAAATATTTTCGATAATTGTAATGTTATTGTAAGTTATGTGTGTATAAAATATATGCGAGTGTATATCTTAACCCATTCACGGTCACATTTTCATTTTCTTAATAAAGTTAGTTTTGTGAAGAGTATTATATCTCAAAGTCTAGGAAAATTTGTAAAAAAATCAGACAGAAAGACCCATTATTGGAACATAGCCATTTGAAATTGTAATAATTTAAAAAGCATAAACAAAATATCGAATATTCATTTTAAAATATATGATTATATCTGTTGGTCATGAAAAGCCTTAGAACAGTACAAAGGATGCATATTGACACGACACATACAACAACCGAAAGTGGTATTTTATTTACAAACTTTACATCGGTTACGTTTGAGAGTTGCTGGATAATGCAACACATTCAAATTGTTAGACACAGCTGTAGGGACACTTCTAGTTAATATATATCTGGGCTTTGATCGACCAACTGAATCACGATTTGTATATAAATGTAAATAAGTAGACACAATATCTCTTATAAAACTTAAAAATTCCAGGGCGGGTTTGATTTAATCGAAATTATCATCCGTAGTTGACAAATACTTTTGTTTAACTTCAATCTCTATTCTGTGTAAATTCCAAACATTTGAGAGCGTTGCTGAAAGCAGGTGAGAAAATACAGACCAGTACCACTTGCTGTTTCGGATTTTTATTCTATTGTTAGATACATTCCTATCCATTACATCTGTGCTTCCCGTGTGGGTATTGAAAAATTTATCGCATTTGGCATTTGCACAATAATATATTTCTTTTCAGCCACGGAATATCTTTTAGCAGACTTTGTTGGTAACACACTATAAATATTCAATGCAACCTGAACTATAGAATTACCAATCCATTGCATCACGATTACCTATGCTCTTATCCTTGTTTACATAGGTTCTACTGAAACTTCTTTTTCTTTATTGGCTTTCTTTTTGGTGAGAGGACAATTTTTAGTTCGATTCTGACGTATTGTACCCGTGTAACCATACCCAGGTTCAGTTTTTCTCTAAAAAGGGGCAAACCATTAGAAAAGTTATCAATAAAACTTGCTTGAGTCTGCTCGAAGACCAAGCTACGAATTTTGAAGATGCGTTCCATTTCCCTGATAAGGCTCTGTACTGTACAAATATCCGTTTGAACTATTGATCAACTAACATTTAAATCCGTATATAATTGGTTTATCTAAAATTCTTTGTTTACAGCTGTGGTGACTGTAGTACGGAACCATTGACTCGTCAACATCAACGTTTTCTATTTGGGTAAATTTTCCAAAAATGTTTGGTTTAGGTGGTCAATCAGTGAACGAATTTTGCCAAAGATGTCGTCTTGAGGTAGGTGTGCATTATCTGCAAAGTATAGGTTTCTTAAAATTTCTCTAAATTCATTGCAAGACATAGTTTCAGCGATGGCTTACTTTCTTAGATCTGCATCTAAACTCCAATACTTATCGCATCTTGATTTGGTACTATATCCAGATATTATAAGAACGGAAAAAAACTTTAGTATCATTTACAGATACGTGAAATGTGCTATTTGCATTATTTTCTTTAGCATATTTTATTGAGTGATTTCTGACATACTCAAAAATGTAGCTATCCCAAAATCATTCAAATTGATCGAGGGCATTGTTCAGTTTTATGTCTTCTCTTGGTGTTAAAGTAACATTAGACATCCCAGTGCTTGTAAGATCCCCGTCATTCCATTTTTCTCTTGTTATGTTCTCGCTTTTCCCTTGACTAATTTTTTCAACTTCGCTTTCACTACTACTCTCTCTATGGACTGCACTTTTCTTTTCTTTAGCCCGTTTCTAATTCCGCTTGAAGTGGTCTCTTGATTCTTTTGTCGAACTTTTTGCTATTATTAGATTTTGCTTCTTCAAAGAGAGTCCCGTTTTCTGACAGTTCGATATTTGTGTTATATGCACGATTGCTATGTATTTGTAAATTTGCTTCAGCTAGAGCACAGAATATTTTTAACGAAAACTTATTTGCAAAGTCAGCCTCATCTTCCTTATCGGATATCTCGAAGCACCTTCTGAGTTATCTTCGTGCGTGTGATGTAAATTTCGACTCAATCAAAGTTTTCATCATTAATTTTGTCCAATAAACGGTTATCAAACATATATATCTTTTTGATACCATAAAACGTTTTTTATCCATTTTACCTATAAACAAAAATTCGAATTTACTGCAAACTTTTTAAAATAACGGAACGCCTCTAGAGATCGGAATTGAACGTTAGCAACATAAAGAAGTAATAATTTACAAAATTAATACATGCAGTAACGCAGTGTTGTTGTAACTATTGAAGGATAGTTCAAACATATTTGAAGCGCTAAAATAAGTAAGTTAGATTACCATTCTTTGTTTTGGCACTGTAACTACATCATCTGCCTACGCAACGACTTGGCAGTCGTTTGTTCTAAGTTTGCCTTTTATATCTACTTTAATTAGAACGTGCTTACCATGCCATAATAAAGAATGTGTCGGACAATAAATATATATATATATATATATATATAAATCGGTTTTATAACGTCCGTCGTCTTCCGATTTCCAATCTCCACTCGTTTCTATTCTCCCATAACTCGTCATCCAGACCCCTAAACCTCATTTCGCTGTCTATTCCTTCTCTCCAGCTCCTCCGTGGTCTTCCTCGTTTTCTTCGCCCATTTGGATTCCACTGTATTATTTGTTTAGGTAGTCTTTCGTTCTCCATTCCCTGCACATGCCCGTACCATACCAGTTGTTTTGTTCTTATCTCGTCCACTATCGTGCGTTCACCCACTGTTATAATTTCTCTTATTCGTTGATTTGTAACTCGTTCTCTTCTTGATCTCCCTGCTGCTCTTCTCCAATAATCCACTTCTGTAGCGGTCAGAATTTTCTCTGTTCTGTCCTTGATTGGCCAAACCTCTGAACTGTACATAACAATACTCTTTACTATGGTGTTATATATGAGCTTTTTGTTCTGTTTCGATATACTCTGGTCCCAGAGTATTCCATTTATTAAAGTTATCGCTTTTCTTCCTTGTACATTTCGGTCTTTTATAGCTCTGTCTAGTGTTCCGTTCGCTGTTATTTTTAGCCCCAAGTATTTGTACTCGTCACAAGACTTAATTCGCTGTCCCGTATTTAATACTAGATCTTGTTTTATTCCACCAATGCACATATACTCTGTCTTTTTTATATTGACCCCCAAACCCCACTTTTTGTATTCTTCTATCAGTTTTCGAGTCATATATTCCAAGTCGTCATACTTCTGGGCGACTACAATTTGATCGTCGGCGAAACACAAGGTGTATAAATTGGTTTCATTTAATGGAATTCCCATGTTTTGGCATTTTCTTTTCCATACTTTAAGGACTTGTTCTAAATAAATCTTGAAGAGCGTTGGCGAAATACAACAACCTTGTTTAAGACCTTTATGCACTTGAAATCTTTTTGTCAGTTTTTGTTTTATTTTGACTTTTGCATCGCTATTGTTGTACAACTCTTTAATTGCTTTAATTAACTGAACGCTTATGTTTGTATTCTTCAACGCCTTCCAAAGTAAATTAAGTGGTACGCTGTCGTATGCTTTTTGTAAGTCTACGTATAGCAAGTGTAACTCTTGTCCGGACAATAAATTATTTTGCCTTATATCTTTGTTAATGTTAAATTCCTTTGTTTTCAGTGTTCAGTTTGTACCGATATTTTCTTGTTGTTTAAGATCATATGTACTAATCTTCTCAGTTAATTTGGAATTTCTAATTCCTTTAGGCTCATCATTAACTGATTTCTTTTTATGCAGTCGAACGCTTGTTTCTAAATCTACGAATAACATTTCGATGTTTATGTTAATTGTTCTCTTGATTTGTCTTGTACAAAATCGCACTGGTAACTTCCTACGATATTCTTGGTGTAAGTACTTAAATTTTTAAGCATTATTTAGTTGTGTAATTCCTCTCTAGTTTTGGAA